>JAPDRP010000025.1:0-600000 GCA_030247845.1 Coniosporium tulheliwenetii | reverse complement strand
TCCGCGGCCCTGAACGAGGTCGTGCGAAGCTTCGGCGCTGCGCTCGCGGCTGGCTGGAAGCCGCTACGTACCATTGTGCTTGCTTCATGGGATGGTGAAGGTAAGCTCTACCGAGTGAATGGAAGGGTACATTCCCTGGCTAACTAGGAGGGGAGAATACGGACTCCTAGGTTCGACTGAATGGGTCGAGGAATACCTCCCCTGGCTTCAGAAAGCCACTATCGCGTACCTGAACGTCGACGTCGGGACCACGGGTCCGCACTTCAAAGCGTCCGCCGCACCTTTGCTGAATAAAGTCTTATACGAAGCGACAGAGCTCGTCCAATCGCCCAACCACACTATCGCTAACCAGACGATCCGCGATACCTGGTCCGGCCACATCAGCACCATGGGCAGCGGCAGCGACTTCACCGCCTTCCAGGACTTCGCCGGCATCCCGTGCGTTGATATGGGCTTCAGTGCCGGCCCGGACACGGCCGTGTATCACTACCACTCCAACTACGACAGCTTCGACTGGATGGAGCGGTTCGGGGATCCCGGGTGGCATTACCACATCGCCATCACGAAGGTGTGGGCGCTGCTGGCGGCGAAGCTAGTCGAGTTACCGATCGTGCCGCTGAATGCGACGGACTACGCTGTAGGGCTTAAGGGGTATCTGGACGCCGCAAAGGAGAAGGCGCGCGCGAAGATTGCCGAGGATGCTTCCGATCAATGGGACCTATTGGAAACCGCAGCTTCGACAAACGGTCTCTTCGACAACCTCGACGCCGCCATCGCCCGCCTCCATAACGTGTCGGTAGCCTTCGACCGCACCGCCGCGTCCCTCGCCGACGAAATCGCACATAACCCGATCCCGTGGTGGAAGTGGTGGGAGAAGGTGAAGCTCTACTACCGGGTCCGCGCGGTAAACGACAAGTACAAGTACCTCGAGCGTCAGTTCCTGTATGCGCCGGGCCTGGATGGCAGGAGCTGGTTCAAGCACGTGGTGTTCGCGCCGGGGAAGTGGACAGGGTATGCGGGCGCGACGTTTCCGGGGCTCGTGGAGGCGATTGGGGACGGTGAGTGGGGGGAGGCGAGGAAGTGGGCGGGGATTGTGGCGGGGGTGGTGCATAGAGCTGCATCGTCCTTGGAAAAGTAGGTAGTGGATGGTGGGCTCAGCGCGGAGGCAAAGCCGCAAATCGGGAGTCTGTATATAGCTGCACATAGCTGGATATCAGTGACCACTCGGACGCCGAACTTCTCGTGAGACGGACATCAAGCCTCCGTTCTACTGCCTTGCAGAATGCTTCATTGGTGTTTATGACCACGAGCAAGAACAGGACCTGGTGTTACTGCTCGAGAATGCCCAACGCAATTCCCTCTGACTCCTGTTTTGCTTCGGAGCGGTCCGAGATAGACACAGCGGATAGATAAGACGACGGTTACCTAGTAAGTGAGCTGCCTGTCTTCCAATGTCTACAATAGATTCCCGATAAAGACCCTAGTGAGTCTAGGTCAAGAGTGCGCTCCAATAAACAAGCGACCAAAATTGGAGACGCGACTCCCACCCGTCGTGACATATAACGGGGCGGAGAGCAAGTAGTGTGAACGCTAAGGATCAAGGTCTTGACATCGTGAGTGCCAGGACTTAAAACGGACGTGAAGTGATCAGTGTTCATGTAAGTTGCCATTTCCAACCGCTAGAAGTACATCCGTTCCAACTTACGTACAATCCAAGTAAATGATATCGTGACGGTCTACTTGTTCGACAGGGCTTACCTAAGTGTCAGTTCATCGAAGAGTTCGAAGCTTTAACGTATGTTCAGTCGATCATGAAGTATCGATCGTTCTCAGGGTCGCGCTCGTCAAGTGCTTCTCCGTACATCGCTCCATCAACGTAGGCCTCACTGATGAGAAGGAAAGAGTCCCTAGTCGGCACCTTGCGAAGGATGAATGGACATTCTGCTGAGAAGAATATACAGACAACATCGCCTGGCTGACACGAACGCGAGCCAAGTCCGATTCGGCTGTTATCAGTAACGAATATGCAGCGATGAAGCCAGGTCGTGTGCAAGTTCTTCGCGTACGGAACCACATGGTCCCTCACAACCTGGGCAGTTACTTCTACACCATCTGCGTCTCTTCCGCACGCCCAAGCCGACAAGTAACGTCGGTACCAGAAGAAGTCCTCGAGCACGTCCTGGGTGTATTTGTGGTCTTTACCCCGCCCCTGAGTGGACCCAGTGTCTGCTATAAGTGTTCGGGCGAACCCCTTGAGCGACTCTTCTTCTGGGTCCTTACAAGTAAGCAGGTAAAAAGCGAGAGCATCCTCAATTACTTTGAGATTCTGCGCCGAGCATCCGTCCGGACCCCTAAGCTGCTTCTCATCAACAGCACTCGCGTATTGCAGAATCGACATGTCGACGATGGTACCAAGCTGAAACCCAGCAATTTCAATGCTGTCCGAGGTCGAAAGCGTTGTACCCGCACACGGAGAATGCTTACCGATGTGGAAGCCAGCATGAAAATGACCCGCCAATCCCCATGTCGGCTGAAGGCTATTCCAGTTGGGAACCCAGGAGGGCATTCCCGGAGGTCTGTCGCAAGACTCAGCACTGGTGAGAATGGCGAGACCAGTTTCCCCCAGTATAAGCTTGCTTATCGACACATACAGCCTCCAATACTCTCTTCGTGCGTCAACCGAATAATCGATTGCAAGCGATTTCCGAATCCAAGCTTCCATAATGCCATGCAGAGCATACACACGGTCTACAGGCTCACGGACCATGAGCACTCTCCCATATTCAAGCAAATGCAGGGAGTTTGGAGCACCGTTTTTCCACTGTTGTCGCTTGTTATACAGATTTTCGACGATCATATAGCCCTTCGTTCCCTTAGCGATAGTATGAACATGGCCGGCAATTCCAGTCCTGTAGGCTTCAGAAGAAAGTGTGTTCAACAGGGCGAAGTCGACGGTTCGATTTCCGCAGACGAAAAGGACGTCATTGGCCAAAATAACCTCTTGCAGAACCCACAACCGCTCAAACCAAGGCCTGCTCCAAAACCGGGCCAAGGAATTCCAGAAGGAATTGTCCTCCGCAGGGAGACCGACCATGACGAATTCGTAACCGTAGAGATACCTTGTCATTACTCGAAGCTTGTCGAGCAGCGGCCATATCTCATCTATCAATGCGTCACTGTCATCAGCCGCTGGTCCCAGCCAGACCAGAACTCGGGTGGCCTGGGAATATATCTGAGTCATCAGTGGGATCTGACCGGCCTTCTCATCAACATCAATTTGATTGATACAGATGGCATCAATCCAGAGCTTGGTAGGGCCAATCGTGTCCCGAATCTGCCGTACGCCTTCCAGCAGATGCAGTGTGACGGCAAGGCTGGCGGAATTGCAGATGAGAGATGATGTGGGAAGCTCGTCACCCCAAGCATACGACAAGGCTTCGTATGGTGGTGCTTCTGAGATGGGGAAGGTTTCTAGTGAGGCGGAGAGCTCGTCCGTACTTGAGCTGAGAGCTAGGAGCCGAATGAAGCATCTCGAATCGGGAAGGGCGGAGTACTGATACGAAGGTATAGAAGCCATGGTGAACAATGTTGCTATTCAATCGGCATAATCTCATGGACGCTGTCTGACCTTTACGGTGGTCGAGAAGGCTGTGTAGAGGCACAGCCCCCAGGCATATATCATCGGTCAAACACAGCATTTCTACCACCAGTGACGGATACAGCCTGCGATGCGGGGGATTCAGACTAGTGGTTTTCTCAAGATAAATGTGTTGAGGCTGCAAAGATGATTGAGAGCTGCGAAAGGTTACTTATGTTGCAATCACGTGATGGAGTAACGCGAATGTCAGCTCAAAACCCTCCAGGCAAAGGAATATCAGAAGAATTAGACTGATGGAGTATTGTCCAGATCGCTAGCTCTCTTACTATAGGAGTCTGAAGATAGAAGAAAGTGATGCACTGACCGCCACGTGATTTGAACGCCGCATCGTTTGCGGACTCCAATTCTGGACCACTGTTCATGCCTTTCTGCGCTTTCGAACGATATCGCAGAAAGCTTGATGCTCAAACAAGTGAAACAGTATCTTCTGACGAAGGTCTTGCAGCTCCCCCTCCCACACTGATTTGAATACCGGCTACACTGCAATCCCATAAGGCATCCAGCTTCCCAAGCGGTTTCTTAGCAAGGAGCGTCATCGATAGTTTAGCCATGTTGCTGCCCTATCCCGAGGGGTACTAAGACGTTGGTAGGTGACAATTGGGATGCGCAGATCTTGTATGCCATCTCCATACTGCAATGAATGCAATTCCTTCTGAGCTCTCTTTCTTTCTCCGCTTCGGACAAACGCCTGGACAACGGATCTTGCAGTTGCTTCATTCAGTCCTTCAGTTTCTGCCGTGATGTCGCGAGTCCAAGATCACCCGCAGCTCTTCCTAGGTCCTCTTCCCAAGTCCTCTTGACTTAGCAAGTCATGACTCTCTTCATCTTCCGCGTCGTTCTTGCGAACTCGGTGCTTCTCGTTGCGTCTAATCTTGCAAAGTCCCGTAAACTAGCATTGCCCCCGGATGTGCGGATGCGGAATGTGAAACTGCACTGCTCCCTACACTCGGGAGTTAAAAAAAAACTAGTGCCGTGGTTCACCCCTTGGGCTCGAGGGTACATATGGATTCCGAATCTACAAGCCCGCTTTTGCATTCCTGGAAAGGGGTTTTCAGGATGCCGGGTTCAATTTCGCGCGACTTCAGCGATGTCTAACTTGAAATGTCCAGGCCGTTCCTTTTATTGAGGTGCTGGTGAGCTTCTTACAATGGGCTTGCGCCGGTGCCGAAGCGTGAGCTAGATGGTAGAGCTGCGAGGATAGCTTAATTGCATGAAAGGCTTGATGGGCCTTTTGATGGAGGTTTCGGATGAGGAGATGAATTTATCACATTTATCCCGTTTCGGAAATGGAGGAAAGACGGTAAGGGCGAACGGGAGCCGGATTGCGCTCTCCTCCCGAATTTTAAGATCGCAGAGAACACCTGGTAAAATCGTTGTCTCAGTCTTGACCTAAACATTGCACGTTATGAATCGCAAAACTCTACGCCACTTTCACTAACAGTCTAGGTGGCGCAAGCGTATCCTGCTTCACCGGCGACCACATCAGTGGTTCGGGTCAAAGTGAAGCACGATGTCCCCGGTTCGATCCTCGCCCTTCCTCTGCTACTCACAACATTCCGGCCTCAAAAAACCCACTTCGTCAACACACTTTGCGGTGCCAAAACACATCGCGCAGATGAAGACAATGGGGGTTTCTCAGAAATGAGTTTTTGCGGTTTGTATTCCCGAGTAACATTTGATATGCGAGCTCTTCGTAGCTGATACGACTTTTTGTTTGTAGCGTAGGTTGTTACGAACCTGAACCACAATTCATTCCATTATTCAGGCCCATCAACCGGTTAAAGAACATACAACCTTGCCACCGAGCCCCATTCACCCACTCCATCTCTTACGGCTGCACCTCCGCAGTCGCAAGCCCCAGCGTCGAATCCGCCTGCCCAAAATACAGCCACCACCTCCCGCGAAACTGCACCAACCCCTCCGCAAAAACAACCGCATTAACCAGTCCTTCCAGCTCCTCCGGCTGCTCCGGCACCAACATGGGCCTCTCAATCCTCGCCACCGGCCCATCCCTCAGCGCAGGCTCATAGCTCTCATCGCTCTCATTCGCCCTCCTGAACCTAAAGCTCCCCGAAGGGTCTATCAGCATCTGGCCGACGCTGTACTGGTTCCTTGGATACCCAACTCGCCCCGTCGTCATGCCGTTATAGACGAGTATCCAGCGCCCATCGCGCGTCTTGATGGGCGGGGCCCGGGCTCAATGAGGCGGTTTTCCCAGGGGAGCAGCGGGGTCGCGAAGGCCTGGTCTGCTGGCAGCGAGGTCCAGTTCAGCAGGTCCGGGGAGACAGCGTGGTAGAAGCTGCTGTCGCCCCAGTACATATGATACAGCCCATCGGCCGTCGGCTCGGAGACGATGGCGCCGGATTTGGTGTGGTTGGCTCGCGCGGAGGGGACGTCGATGTCGGAGAAGGCGACGTCGAGCCAGTTTGGGAATAAGGGGGGCGTTTGGTCCAGGTGAGCAGGTCCGTGGAGGTCGCGATGCAGAGGCGTGGTTTTACGCCGTCGTAGGCGGTGTAGGTCACATAGAAGGTGGAGTTTATGCGGACGATGCGCGGGTCTTCGGTTCCGCCGCCCAGCTCCCAGGGCTCGGTGGCGTAGATAATGGGGCGGGAGAGACGCGTGAAGTTTGTGCCGTCGGTGGACCAGGCGAGGCCGATGCTGGAGGTTAGGTTGGCGTCTTGGGCGCGGTAGAGGAGGAAGATTGTTGAGTTGAGGACGATGGCAGTGGGGTTGTAGAGGTAGGCGGATTCCCAGTTGTTGGCCGGATTGGGGGACAAGATTGGGTTGTTGGCATATTTGGTGAAGGGGAGGATGGGAAAGATGGGCGCGATGTAGTCGGGATCTCCTTCAACGGTGTCAGGGGTTATGGCGAAGGGGAGTTCAGTGGCTGTATATGCCGGAGCACTCTGTGTTTGGCTTTGGCTGAATGCGCCATGCCACAGCAGTGCTGCGGTAAATAGACACCTAGTGATCCTCACCATATTGAATTACTATTGTTGAATTGCTTCAATACTGCATGTTTCGCCGCGCACTCATCAAGGCATATTCGAGCTCTTCTTCGCTTGGCAGTGACGTTGCGAGGAGACTTCGGCCCTCTCTTCCCCGCAATCCGGGGTTTGTTCCTGAACCTGTGGGGATCGTGGCTTCGGACTATGCCATATGCGGAGAGTCCATTCGTGGAGCACTGGGTGTCTTGCCGTCGCAGCCTTGATGTCTTTTGGATTTAAAGTAAAGCGATGTGTACTAGAGCGCAGTGTGCGGTGGTGATAGAATTCGACTGGAGAACCAACATTGTTCCTAGTCGTCAGCATGAATGACTATAGTAATGCAATGATATACGGCCAAACACCACTCCAGCCACTTGCCCTCCTCTAGCAGGGTATCTCTACACACAGAAGCAATTCAACAATGAACTTCTTACAGCCAAACGCCCAAGAAGCACCACGCAGCCGGCCGGCTTCCCCCCCCGCCCGCCACCCCAAAAGCCTTCTAATACCTATTCTTCACACCACCCCTCAGCCCCTCCCTCCAAAGACAACACACGCTCTTCTCCTCACACCACTTTTGCACGATCCACGGCTTCAGCTCCTCCACCTTCTCCGTCCCATCCTTCCCCTTCTTCCCCGGCGCCCTTAGACCCTGCGCATTAAGCCACGCCGTCAGATCCTCCAGCACGATCGGGTCGTATAGTAGCATCTTCTCGTGCCAGCTCGGGGTTCGTGGGTCGGTGGTGTTGGGCGCGGCCTTAATGGCAAGGGTGATTTGCGGGAAGAGGTGGGCGCAGAGGGCTGCTTGGTCGGGTTTGCCATTTGCTGTGGGAAAGAGAGCGGTGGCGGGGGCGGCGTGAGCGGTGGAGTTGGGTGTGGGAAGTGCGGGCGGGATCAGCTGGAGTGGAGGTGAGGCGGGAGGGTTAGAGCGGCGGGGTGGGGAGGGCGTAAAATCTTGCTCGGAGTCCTCGATCTCGTCGATGTTGGTCCACTCGCTAGCTGGTTTCTTGAATTTCTGAGGTGTGCTAGGGGGATCTGGTAGTACGGCTGTCTCCTTGGTTCGTTTTTTGGCGGGTGCGGCTTCTGCTGAGTCGGATAGAGGGGTCTTGCGGGGACGCCCTCGCGGCTTCTTGATGGAGAGTGAGGGCGGGTCAGTAACGGAATCCGTTCCTACAACGATATTTGGTGCCGTCGATGCGAGATGCTTCGGAGGAGGATCTGAGTCGCGGGTGCGCTTGGCCTTTCCTTTGGACGGAAGCGGTTTCGATACGTTTACATTAATTGGCAAAGGCTGGAGTACGACACGCTCTTGGGGGACCGGTGTCTTGCTCCCTGTTTCTGCATCCGCATCCCCGTATGTTGCTTTTAGTCGATGGAAACGGTGTTGGGCGTTTGTTGTTTCCACAGAAGCACAATTGACGTCGGTTGGTCGACCTGATAAGGACGGCATAGTTCCACTAGGCTCTACAGTTTTGGGTGTAGATATCACTGTGGCAAGCTTGTCATCACTCAAAATTGTCCAGTCGTCGTCTTGTGCGCTTGGTGGCGGTTGGTCTTCAAGGCTTTCATCCCTGACCAGATCTTGATATCGGTGTTCCATTTCCGGCATTTGAGCGGTTTGATCCTCTGCGCAGTCGGAGCTGTCAGCCTCCGGTGCTCCCGAATCGGCCTCGGTGTCCTCGATCTCTACGATCTCCCATTCGATAATGGCCGGCTCCGGTGCTTTCTTGGCTGAGGGTAGGTCATTGATCAGATCAATATCGGATGTGTTACGCTCCTCGGCGGCCAATAGGTCATCGTCGAAGCTTCTCATTGCAGCTGACCAAAGACCGCGGCTGGCCCTGACGAGCGCCAAAGTACTGCCCACGCTGACCGGCGCGGCTTCTGAAACCTGTTCAGCATCCACGCAGGCTTCCGACTCCCGGATTGCTTGCTGCAGGTCTCGAATGAATGTCGGCGAGTCCTCTCGCGCAAGTTGGCTCGAGGTGCCAAAAAGGATATCTTGATGGGTCATCTTGTGCATGGCGGATGTCGGAGAAAGGAGTGTGGGTTTCACGAGCTCCACTTTCTTCTTCTTTTCGCGGCGGGCTTCTTGACTCTGGCACCCTCTTTGACGGGTGATTTGTTCCGTGGTGCTCTTTTGCGAGGCTTAGGCTTAGCAGTATCGGGATTGTCCTGTACAACTGGCTTGTCTTCGGTGCTATCCACACGAGGCGCGAAGAAGGCGGAGACTGTTGGGGTGTCCGTAGTGACCGGGTCGGCAGGCTTATATTGCGCCATTGCTAGATCCGTGATAGTTCTCGCCTTCTTTTTCGGTTGCTTCGTTCTTTTGACTGGACTGGGCTCAGCTTGCGCGGGCGGCGGGAGGCTTTGAATAGGCAGAACGGGCTCGATAAGCTGTATATGTGGTTAACGATACCACCATAAAGAACGGATAGTGTTTTATACGGACCTCGATCCGCCGTCGCTTCGTCAAAGCTTCGCCAGACGGCTCTCGTGTTGGGGATATAGCCGGGATCTCAGGAACACCGGGGCCGTATGCGAAATCGGTCATCAGAGCTGCAAAGTTATACTTTGGAGGCTCCTGAGATATCGGTACAGGCGGCACATCCTTCTGAGATTCCGCGCGCTCGGGTTCCGCCGGTCGCGTATCTTTTGGCGGAGTCCAATCCGTTCTCCGTCTAACGACTTCCTCGATCGCTAACCCCTCTTCCGTGGCTGGTCCCTGCTCATTGACTTCCGAACGCTCTTCGCCTGCCTCGGCGGTCACGAAGTGTTCGGAGACTTTGCTCGTCTTCTTTCTCTTTTTAGGCGCCGGTGCCGCTGCATCACCCTCGTCTGTTTCGCCCTTGTTGCTGGCTCTCGGTTTGGTGACTCTGCCCTCCTTGAGCTTGGTCTGCGTCTCATCTTTCTCCTTCTTTGCCCTCGGCTTGGTAGGTTTCTTCGGCTTCGTAGGAGCGGGCGCATCATCCTGCGCGATACAGCTAGCTGCAGCATCTGTCTTGTCCACCGGCTCAGCTACGCTTGGCTCGACCAGAGCTACCGGCTTCTCAACACCCTCTCCCGCTTTAGCCTTGTTGACGAGCTTTGCCCTGGGCTTCCTTGGCTTTTTCGGCGCGGGTTGACTATCTGGCTTCGGCTTTGTAACTCGCTTTGCAACTCGTTTTGCGGGCTTCTTGACCGGCGCAGCGGCCTCCCCAGCCTCATGGTCGCACGGAACATCCCACACCGACTCCTTCCTCGCTTTTTCCTCCGGTGATGTGAGACCCAGCCGGCGCTCTCTGATCAAGCTGACAGCACTCGCAAAGCCCGTAACAGCCCCCTCAGGCACCTGCGCAGCTCGTGATCCACTGTTTAGCGCACCGCCCGGTTTCCGCTGTATCAGCTCCGCCAGGGTAGGTAAATCTAGAGGAGAGGTAGGAACGGATATCTCAGCGCTTTGCTGTCGTCCTGGCGGCGTGACAACGAAGTCAGTTGGGCCTCGGGGAGAGGAGGACAGGATGACGAGCTCCACGGCAGCCATGTGGAGCGGTCGGAGCCTGGTGCATCGTAGGAGCGAGAGCGTCGCGAACACAGTTGGACCTGCTCAGCAATACTGTATCTGGCTCGATGTCTTCGGAATTCCTTTAGAAGCTGTTGTGCCGTTGATGTTGTTCGGGGTCGTGGTTCTTGGCTCAGAGATGCGCTACGCCGGAACGCGTAAATCGGCATCGCGATGGCAGGTGACTTCCGCTGTCTTGAGTCCCACCATCCATGATGTCTGCTGGTGTCAGAGTGCATTGCTGTCAACCCCACGCGTGATGAAAGCCATAACTCGCCTACAATCGGTTTCCGCGCACCTTCGACCAGACCACGCTCGGCTGTTTGCAAGTACTGCTTCAATGGCGAAACTCGACATCAACTCAAAGTACCGCATGAACTCAGGCTACGACATCCCCGTCCTAGGCTACGGCGTGTACCAAACACCAGCCGACATCGCCGAAGACGTGGTCGCGCACGCCCTGAAGACCGGCTACCGCCACATCGACTCCGCGACCGCCTACCGCAACGAGGGCCCCTCCGCAGCGGGGATCAAACGGGCCGGCATACCGCGCGAGCTGATCTTCTTCACGTCCAAGGTGCCGCCGAGGGCGATAAACTACCGCGACGCTGCGAAATGCGTGGATGAGACGCTGAGCAAGACTGGACTGGGGTATATTGATTTGTACTTGCTGCATGCGCCGTATGGGGGAAGCAGGGCCGGCTGGGCGCGTGGAAGGCGCTTGCGGAGGCGGTGGAGGCGGGGAAGGTTAGGAGTATTGGCGTGTCGAACTATGGGGTGCATCACCTAGACGAATTGGAGATGTATATAAAGGAGGTGGAAGAGAAAGAGGGGAAGGGGAAGGCGGGCGTGTTGAGTGTTAATCAGGTGGAGCTGCATCCATGGTTGGCGAGACCGGACATTGTGCAGTGGTGCGAGAAGAGAGGGGTGTTGCTTGAGGTGAGTAGCATGTAGATGAGGGTGATGTGGACGGTCACTGACCTGTTGCAGGCATACTCTCCTCTGGTTCGGTCCACGCGCATGGGTGATGAGCGGCTCGTTGCGCTGTCGAAGAAGCACAACAAGACACCAGCACAGATACTGCTGCGATGGAGCTTGCAAAAGGTAATCGCGCCCAAAGTTTACTACTACGATAGGCCGAACGGTTGCTTACCACCCTATGTTAACAGAAGTTCGTTCCTCTGCCCAAGTCTGTGACCAAGTCGCGCATCGAAGAAAATGCTAATATCTACGACTTCGAGCTATCCGCCGAGGACATGAAGAGCTTGGACACTGGAGAGTATTCTCCATGTACATGGGATCCGACAAAAAGCAACGACTAATGACACAACCACGAACGCGTGTCAAACCTACGGGCTCGACTTCAGCATCTCCGACACCGCTCAGCAGCTCACGAGTCGGTAGAGCGATGACCTCTTCAGCAAAAAACAGTTAGACGCCCAGCTTCTCACTAGCCATCTTCGCCCCCTTGATGCGGTTTGCAATCTTCTGAAACGCAACATCCCTCGCAAAGTCCGGCGAACCATGCTTCGGCCTGCGAGCTATCAGCATATGCGCACCGTAAACAGTCGACACCAGTGTGATCACGTACTTCACATCAATGCTGAACGGACTAAATCCACAATCATCCGTCGCCCCGAGCTGATCAAGCGGGATATACTTGCTCGCCGTCATCAACGCCTCACAAATCTCCTCCGGCTCCTCAACCTTCGGATCGAGCGGGTTGACCACGCCGACGAACGCAACCTGCTTCACACCATTCGCATCTTTACGGATGTTCTCGCCAATCTCCTTGTACACCTTCTCCTTGTCTTTCTCCGATGCCAGCTGGATGAGGAAGTATCCCGCGTTCATCCTGAACAGCGAAGGCAGCAACTCGTGGTAGTCGACCTCGCCAGAATGGACGGAGTCGCAGTCGCCACCTATATTCATTAAATCATAAATTCATCCTTACTTAAAGAAAGACTTTTACCTGGACATGTATGGATCCCGATGTTGGAACGCTCTTCGGGAGTGAAGCGGTCTAGGACTCTGGAAGCACTCCCGTCAGCTGCATGTGCCACAACACCCCTTTCCCAGACTCCATGCGCGAATGACAGACTTATTATTCAGCTCAATAAACGTATCCAACAACCTCGCCCCCGTCCACGGATTCCGGCTATCATTCTTCGCCGCCAACCTCCCTTCCGTAAAGTCAATCGACACGCGCTTCGCGCCCTTCTCAAAGCAGCCACGGATATCCTTCTCGCACTCATCGACCAGGTCCTCCACGAACTGCTCCCTCGGATACCCCTCCACGGTGCCATTGAGCGGATACAGCAAGTACAGCATACTCGGCGCAATGACCGCCTGCTTCATCGGCGCCCCCTCCGCAAACTCCCGGCTCTTCTCAAAGTTCTGCCACGCATACGTCTTGTATTTGACCGGGCCCCGCACCAGCCGCGGCAGCTGCCGATGGTGGCCGTCGTCGAAGATGGCGAAGTACTGCCCGTCTGGAGCGAGGTTGTCGGCGAGCCCGGTCCCGCCGAGCGTGTCGGTGATGGGATACGTCGCGAAGGACGAGGCGCGCTGCTCGCCGTCCGTGATGTAGGTCTCGCCTGTCTGGCGCATGCGCTTGAGCGAGTCTTCGACGGCTCTGTCTTGCGCGGCGATGAGGTCGGAGTGCGAGATCTTGGAGGCGTCGTAGTCGGCGAAGGCTTGTTGGAGGTCTGGCGGTAGGCGGTGTCAGCGCTTGGAGCTTATATGTGTTGGCGAGGTGGTCTAATGGGAGATTTTACATGTGGGACGCGGCAAGCTGCCGACGACTTCTGTTGGAATAGGCATATCGAGGATCAATTATGTATGAGACGAAAGAGATGGTCAGGACAGTGTCCAGAGAATAGAGTAAAAGAGAGCGGGACGACAGGCTGCGCTCTTGGGTACATCTTTATCTTTTGACGGCCTTGAACGTCTTCACATGGTCCCCTTGCCCCTTATTTGACGCCCTGGTCGTGTTCATGCAAGCCATGGATGGACCCCGCAGTTGTCTGCACCCCGCAGTCGCTGGTCTGCTTGGCGTTGACCCTGTGGAGACGACATTGGACAATTTTCACTTCCAGCTCCGCTAGTACGGTCGATCACCGATTGGTCAGGGACAAAAAGCACGACACTAGTGTAGTCCACATGTCTGGTATTGCTCTGATGCCAACTCAGACCGGGGTGACTGCGAAGACACAGGAAGTCAAGTCGAAATAAGGTTGATTTATGACATGCGTCAATGACTTGGAATGTCAAACGTTGTAACTCGGTGTAGAGAAACCAGCTGTTCAATACCGGAAAATTTATCTCTACTAAGAGATGAATAATAAATCAAAGCGGCGATGAGACGTGAAATGAAGGTACGAAAGACGACCGTCTGTTTCTAGAAGCATGCTCTTGGGACCAGTACAGCGGCAGCACAGAGAGACATTGACAGATTATATCCTCGCTGGTGTGATTCATCGAAAGGGTACTGCAGGATCGCTGGAGCTGCCACCGAGCTCAGTGTGGTCGTAGCCTCCCTCCGCTTCGAGCTCCGCTTCGGCGTCGAGCTCTGCTGCCTTGTCTCGACAAGCTGCAGGCGAGAAGCCATTACCGACCTTTGCGGAGATGATGCGCCAGCGGTCGGTTTCGTATTCCTGCATGGCCTGGCGCAATTTTTGCACCTAGTAATCGGAGTAGTTAGCGCGCGGGACAACGGCTGCTACGAGGGCTCATCCAAGCAAAGTTTGAGCACGCTTACCATCTCCTCTGTCCAGTTTGTTGTCTTCGCCTTCAGCTTCGTGCAATAACGCACCTGAAGTGTGCCCGAGCTTCTGCCAGGGAAGAAGTCCGCAATCTGCTTCCACGTGAGGTTCTTCTTCTCCTTCAGATCGACCAGCAATTGGTCGTCTTCCGGGGTAAATTTAAGCTTTGGACCGCGAGGTCTTGCTGCGGGCGGCGGCATGCCCTCTTGTCCGACCACGCTGGCTTGGCCCTCTGCCTGGGCTGGCGGAGACTCTTCGTAACGGCGCATCTTTCCTGGGGGAGGCTGATTTGGTAAGCGATGGTGATGATGCTGCGGCGGTGCCGGAGGCATTGAGAGTGCTGGAGGCGCAGCGACTCCCGCAAGTTCGAGCGGAGTTCTTTGCGGCTGCGTACAGTAGCTGTAAGGCGTGAGCTCCACTGGCACGCCCGCTGTGGCCTCTGGAATTCGTCTTGGTAACCCCTGGTAGGTTTCCAAGTGTTGCTGAAGGTCTTGCTCTGGTCTACTGCGTTTTCGACTGGGCGGTGCGTAGTGAAGATGAGTGAGTCCGGCAGTAAAGGCTGCCGGAGGCTGCTGCTGAGCCATCTGGTCATGCTGTGGGAAAGGCGCTTGCTGTAAACTCGGATGAGCTTCCAAGTTCGGGACTTGCATAAAGCCATGGTGGCTTCCATGCTGCTGGAACCTTGATTGCTGCGGAGGTGATTGCAGAAAGCGGCTCTGGCTTGATAACCCGTACTGGTGGTCGAAAGCTCGTCGTGCTTCGGCGTTGGAGGCCTGGCTCTGTTCTTGCTCTGGGTGACCTTGCAGCGCGTAGTCGAAGGAGAAGTCCCGGTAGGATCTCGCCAGTGTTGCAATTCTGCATGGAGACTGCCAAAGCTCGCTAGCTTCGGCAGACCAATGTCGGGTGCCTGAGGCCAAAAGTCGGAACACGTTGAGATCGCCGCAGCCGGATCGCGAAAAGTGTATGGCATGTGCTCTGAATAGCACGCACGAGCTATTCTGACAGGTGTTGCGGCTAAAGCAGGCTGAGCTGATGTACCCAGAGTTGACGAGTCTTACCGGGCGTAAGAGACCATAGGCTGCGCTGTTATAAGAGTGGTAGAACAAGATAGTTTTTCTCCTGGCCGGGTGTTCTGTACATTATAGGAATTCGTAGCGCGAGCTTAGGGCACGTTTCAACCTTCGAAAACTTCTCCGTTGAAACAGAGAACCCGTGTCGCCCCACTGCAACACAGCCGTGAGTGCGCAGACACAGAGACGTTAGTTGCCCCTATGGGACATCTCGGTTTCTGAGAATGCGATGACTTTGCTGAAGGGGGCAAGACCAAAGACCGAATTCTGATGCGAGCGTCATGCAGTGACCGCAGGCACGGGTGGGCTATGCTACCACTGGATCCTGAAAACAGTGGCCACTTGTTGAGTGTGTTGTCATGCGGCGGTTCTTGTACTTTAAGTGGTTAGCGACACAGACTGGAAGCCGCACTTAGGCGTCTCATCACCGTCGGCTAAGGCCTCTGACGCAAGTAGAAGTCACCTGTCCCGAAGTCTGGCAGGAGTTCTAGTATGATGTCCTGTATCGGAATGACATGCGAAGGACACTGAGAGGAGTATGTACTTGAAGGTCAAGGAACCGTACGCGATAAAGAAGAACCCTATGACCATTTACCTGGTGTCCGCATGCCGGAATCAAGGAGCTGAACGAGTTCGGACGGCTCATAGCCACTAGACAACACGCGGCAACAGAAAGCATCTGACCGATCGGAAATCTCGGTGATCTCGAAGAACAGAGTACAAGAAGCGGTTGTGCAGCAACGCTCGAAGGATATTGGGCATGACTGTACCAGCCATAGGAAGCTCTCCGTCGACTTTGTAACGTGCTAGCCCGTCAAGGAAGATCCAAGTGTCCCAGACGAGGCTTTGAGTCCACATATGTGCTGCTTCGGGAACCTATAGCATGTACACCTGGTGCATACGCGCCCGATTGCACCCCTTCATTACCTGAGCTTCCGCACATCAAGTGGCAGAGAGCCATCTCAACGTTTCCTGTCCAATACCGAACATGCAGTCAATGGGAGAGCAGACTGCACATAACCGTTCGGCATTCTAAAATGCGCTGCATAGATCTTGTTGTGGAGTGAAGTGCAGCGAAACAACTGTTCGAGGTCGTTTCAAACTCGCTACTTGGCGGCCGCCGGCCTCGGAGATCATGTGACGTGGTGATTTCCCGGTCGCGCGTTCCACACCCGGCATCATCGTCATTTTTATGCAACTCTTCCTGCTCAAGTTTTCGCTGCAGTGAGGTTATCTTGAAGTTTCCGTGCCATGATCTTGAACAGTCTTTCTTTAGCGGCCAGAGTCCTAAATCTAGCTCGAAGTTCGGGACGCTGCCTACTTGATCAACTTGACCGCTCTTTACTATAAGCTCGCAAGTCTTCAGACAGCCATCAATTCTGCACTGCATTCGACCGGACGGGTATCTAGGTCAGACTCCGTCCGGCGCTTCCTTGACTATCAACCACGGTTCCGGAACGTCTTGAGAGGACCCAGACTCTCTCATGTCGCACAAGCGTCCCTGGATCCAGGTCCAGCGACCTCGCTCGTGCTCGGCAATTAAAGCTGGCTGCGGACGGGGAGATACTCGAGAGGCAACATGCATAGATCCCACCATGGCGGGAACCCGCGCAAGAGCGGTCTGAGGATGCGGGGGCAAAGACTGGTTCTCCAAAGCACGAAGTCGCCTAATGAAGAAGGAGAGTACAAGCAGTAGAACTACAGGGCATTCCGAACTCACAACCAAAGAACGCGCGACAAGACGCGTCTGATGGCTTCCTTTTGGGCCTTCAAGTTACACTCTCTATTCTGCGACAGCTTAAGAGTTATGTAGATGACCCTATGTTCTTTGGAGCCAACAGACAATCAGGACCAACATATCGCCTTCAAAGGCTATTGCAAAATAACCTCGAAGCGGAGATTCCCAGAACCCGAAATTATAGGCTATCCAGATGAGCGGCCAACACAACCTTGAATGCTGCAACGACTCTGAGAGTAAGAAAAGCCGCCCTCATCTCTGTATGTTTGAATGAAACAAACCCAAGCGGCTACCGGCAGGCTTCCCAAATGCAATGCTCCACCACGGCTAGAGAGCTGGTATCATAGACAGAATGAGATGACGCTAAACCAGCATGATGCAGACTGTTTCTCCTGTTTCTCAGAGGTATCATACTTTCCCACCAAAGTGCTCTTTTGCATATTGCTCGCAGGCCTTGCTCATAGTCAGCTGGTGACGTCCGATATCGGACTGATCACGGGGCGAGGAATGCCTACCTTTGCAGGCTTGCCCACTTTTTGTCCTATTACCTTCCACTTGCTCGCTTCGTAGTCTTTGATCGCAGCTAACAACGCGGCACTCTACGTCGCAGGTCAGCACGAGCCATGGCGAGCCAGCTGCGGCACGAGATCCGTGGGAATACCTACTTCGTCTTCGGCAAATTCAGCGTAGTGCATGTCCTGTCCGGACCTACGTAAGCAAGACAAGAAACAGAGTCTCATGAGCTATGTGTAAGTACCTTGTACCAATGCTTCTTCACGCTGCCTTCGGTTCTCGTAGGAAAGGTCTGGCAACGTGGTGAGTTCGTCAGCCCATCTTACTTCCAAAATCTTCCCTCATCTTCAAAGATGTGAAGTACCTTCGCGATCTCACTCCAGGTACTGCCAGCGTCTCTCATTGTCTTTAACCGCTGCTCCTCCGCCGGAGTCCAGGGTGTGTTCGTCCTCCCCTTCTTCGGCGGTGGCGCTGCCGGCGTCTCCAGCTCTGCGGTTCCTCCCGCTACCCCAATAGGGTCAGCGTAACTGGTAGAAGACGTCGCTGCTGTCGCAGGCCCCACAGCATTGCCTGAAGCACGCCGCTTCCTAGGGTTGTTTGGAGACACCGCTGTCTGAGGGAAGGCAGGATACTGCTCCGGCGGATGGTTCAGCGAATGCAGGGCCGAGGCGTCGGCGGACATTCTGAATGGTGGAGCCGCGGCCGATACGGGTGTATGTTTTAGGTTGCGCCTTGAGGCTGGTGATGATCTGTGGAACGGCGAGGTACTACGTTAGCGCCACGAAGCAGAACATTCTGGCAATTGCTGCTGAAGCTGAAGTGAAACCAAGTGCCCAAGCTGAAGGCGAGGTAACAGTGACAACAGGAACAAAAGACCTTACGACATGGCGGGAGGCTCACGCGAGAGGGGTCGTGGTCTGCTGCTCGACGTTGAAAGCAGACAGCTACAGCTATTGTGGCTAGGTCTCTCGCAAATGACGTTTGTGCATGGCATGCGAGATGGGAAGAGCGGGCAACTCAAGCTTTCTCTAGCTTCTTCAGAGTGACATGGAGGGGACGTGAGGCCGGTCGATCATGGTGATATTCACGCAGGCAGATCTCCGCTCGATGTAAAAGAGAGATCGTGTACATGAGTACAGAACTGGTCAGGTTCCCAGGCAGAAGACCGAACTCATGGGAGCAAATGGGCGTCAGAGGGTGGTGGATGGCATGGGGCACTTTCAAGCGGGCATGGCGGCCATCAGCCAGGCGGAGGTGCAAATCAATCAGCGGCGCTCGTAGCAGGTACCTCAATCTTCATACTGTTTGGTACATATACTGATGTAGCTGTACGCGAGATGTGCCCTTGAAGAAGCGGGGTAATAGCGCGATGCTAGCCCACGTCGTGAGCACGGTGGCAGTTCGTGCATCAAGGTTGCGGGACGGGAGAGCTTCCATTGGGGGGGAGGTGCAGCTCCAAAGCTTGCCGTCACGCGGATCTTCCACCATCATGCACGACAGCAGTTGCGTATCTTGGCGCTGTTCCCGTCGTTGGAGCTTCCAAGGTTGTTGACAGTGTCGTATGTTAGGAGTCACGTGTAGGTGTACTGCAGAGTCGAGCGAGTCGTAAATTTGATATCTCTTTGCGGATGGATTACAAAAACCCGTGTATGTACCTGTTCGTGGTTCCCGGTTTGAGAAGACAGGGCGTAGATCCTCCAAGCCTATGAAGAGCTTCGTATCGTCCCGATAAGTTGTATCAAGGTAAAGACGACGGCCAGCGCGGGTAACGCGCATGTACCCCTGCTGGACAAGTACCTAGCTGCTTGATCCATCCCGTTCACTTTTGAATTCAACGCACTGGCACCTTCCCCTTAGTGGGGGAAAATCAAACATGCTGAGTCTCGATGTCGTTTGCCCATCCCGTACTATCTCATCTGCCATCGGCCGTCCGCCGAGCTGTTGGAGATACATCCGTGCTCAAGGCAGAACGGCCCGGGCACCGCAGCACGGTGACGAGATATCGGTACCGGGCCGCTGGCTGTCTCAGGATGTCGTTCCACCTCCGTCTTGGACCCTTCGTCAACACCACGCCTCGAAGTCCACCTTCTTGTTCCATCAAGCGCTTCGGCTCCACCGTCACATCACGATGATCAGGAACGAGGTGTTGCGAGCAGCGTTTCGAGGCTTTACCCGCGCCGCACTGCGCGCTTAACACCAACACCGCCGATGTTCAGTCAAACTAGCACCGGTCCTCTTGCCAGCTCGACGTATGAAGACCGCAGGTTAAACGCGATGATGTTGGAATTCTTTTCTGGGTGGTTTTGCTTGTGGTCTAAGCTTGTTTTCTCAAACCCGTACCGTTGTGTTTCCCGCCGCCAGGGGCAGTTGTCGTTCATGCGAAGCATGAGACGAAAACGGTAACAGAGAGCTAGCCTCTGTTTGAGGCTTTCCTCTTACCCCTAACAGGCTCGATTAGGTAAAGAAAGCTCGTGGAGAAGCAGGACCTTTTTGACAAGTTGTGCATGTCGAACTCATCGCTTTTCGGACGTTTAGTGGTTTCCGGATGTCTTCTGGTCGATTCTTGCCTCAATCGCTTTTATTCGCTTGCTGCAGTCCTGGATATCCGCTCTGTGCTCTTGGTAATCCCGTTTCCTTTTTGTCGAGGTTACTCTTATTTCATCGACAACTTGATCATCGATTTGAGGTGGGCTTTCCATCCCCTCACACTGGGTAAAGCTTAGCGCCAGCCCTATGTCGGTTGGTGGCGTAATTGAACCCCCAGACCAGGAACTCGCCTGCGCGCAATTACGGAACATTAGTATATCTTCACTTCTGCGCTTCAAGCCCACCACACTGTTTTTGAAACCCCCTCTAACACTACCTAAACAGTACCAAGCTTGATGAGGCACGCTTCTTAGCCACGCCGGTTACAGCAAACCGGATCTACGCCAAACCGGCGCCCCGGCCCATGAAGAGCTCGTAGGGCCGCATGTGGAGACTTTCGAAGCCCTCATGGCAGTAAGGGAGCCCTGCTATCGTGGAGACGATCCTCTGTTTTGCAAATCGCAACCGTGCCGCAATACCTTGCCGCTTGAGAATTGGAAACGCATTGAACTTCACACCCTGCCACTCTATTAACCGTGCCTCTTGGCCAAGCTTGTTGTTGGATTCTTGATCTCCCATATGTAAGGTTGTTGCTGCCCACCATTGTGGCCTCGCATTGTACTTTGCTCAGCGGCAACTGTCCTTCTTTTAGCAGCCTTTATTATACACTCTCTTGCTCCCACTGGCTGGGCAGCGTTACGTTCTTTAATTGACATTGCTGAGCAATTGATTCTTCGTTCATAGTTGTCCTCTTTCGCTTCTTTGAGGCACAAACTTCAATTTAGTCCTCCAAGCTACGCAGTCACTGTTGTCTTTCCCTTACCGTTGTTCTTGCCCGTTACCAAACCTACAAGCCGCGGACAGGAACACATTTGTCAGAATTACATCGCATTTACCGAACTTTCATTGTCAATTCATAGTCAGCATGCAGTGCCATGCAATGACCATATCAGACTCGCCGGATTGCGAGAAGGATCAACGCAACACTACTACCAATCTCAAGCATCGCAGGATGGCGTCGACTGGTGGCAATAGGTCATGGTCAGAGGAAGAGGTTAGAGATGCAGGAATGTCCGTCTATTTGCAGCTATGCTAATATCGATACCGCAGGAAACATACCTTCTCCAGACTCGGATGCAGAAGATGCCGTACAAACACATCGCCGCGCAGCTCAAGAAGACCGAGCTCGCCTGCCGTCTGCATTATCATCAGCTCTGTCACGGAAGCCACCGCCGCCGACGCACTACTTCCATCTCCTCTACCATCTCTTCTAGCTCAGTCAGCCATGCATCCAGCTGCTTGCAATACTCCCCTCCAAGTGAGCAGAAGGGTTCTCACACTGCGGAATCGTCCCACCACGGCTCGCCGAGCATGTATCGCATCGGATCTACTAGCCCTCCTAGCAGCACTTCTGTGCCAGTGTCGGTCTATAACAAACCCATACTCCCCAAATGCCAGCCAGGACTGGTCACACCCCGCACGTCACCCGAGCCTAACCTACACCATCTATCCGGTCTTCGTATCAACACCGCCGAACACATCCTCCAGCGTCCTTCCACAGTCACAAGCATTGACACAGACCGCCTGCGCGCGATTTACGAAGCCCGCCGCGCCGCCTTCTGGGCCAGCATCGCCGCGGAATACGGCCAAGATGTCTCGCCCATCCATCTCGAGCAAGTATGGCGTCAGACCTGCAACGTCGCCAGGCCGCTTACGCCTCCCGAGGACGGCAACTCACATTTCAAAGCCAGGCCGCTGCCACCCCTGTATGCGCAGCCTGCTGCATCGGCTTCCGAGAGACTGCAAGGAAGGCTCTTCGACACTACGCCTACCACTGCGGGCGTGAGTGCGGTTTCGGCGCCGGAAAGGTTGCAGTATACACTCCCGACGCTGACGCCCTCGACCACGGGCACTGGTACGCCATCGATGAGCCTGTCGAGAGCGAGCACATGGAGCGAGACGAGCAGCGTGCCAGCCACGGCTATCGCGGCACTGTTGACTGTGGATAAGGAACCGAGGCCTGATGTTGACGCGGACACAATCATGCATGGCTAGAAAGTGGCCACTTGTGCTTGTTTATCGTACATGGATCTGGTGAAAGATCAAACTGGTCCGATGTGAAGAATGGGTTAGGGTCTCCTTGAATCTGTACTTGCTCCTTTCTTCCTGTATCTCTTTCTGAACCGCTTTTCTTATCTCTTATATGGACTCGAGTGTGACGGACGGCTCATGTGGGATTGCCAGCATAGGATGATTACGCCATGTACGATAGACGGAACTGCCCTCGCGGTTCTATCACGATGTCACATCAACGTTCCACCATCGCTACGAGTGAATCTGACTTATGTAGACACTTCGCTCTACCAATCACGCTTGAGGGCGTGTCTATCGTTTATTCTAGCCCCCGTGAGTTGCATTGTAAGCAACATGTAATAGCATCGCCCTAGTTGCAACAATACAGAGGTCGGCGAATCTCAACTTCGCCCACTCGTCATAAGTTACACTTGCGGGCAGTTGAGCCTTGAACCTCCAGTTCTATCCTATCGCAGTTCTCTTCGTCCTCGAAACCCCTTTAGTATAGTCACTACGCGGGCGCAGTAACCAACGTCTCAGAGATGGAACACGATTCAATAGCACCGCATCGGGCTGGCTACTTCCTGCATGCAGGAGCGTTTCGACGCTGCCTCAGACAATCTCGAAGCCGTCTCACTCGACCGCCAGTGCGAATGGAGATAGAAACTCCTCTGTATCCAGGTTTGAGGTCTGCTTTGCTATCAATGCCCAGCGATTCTTTGCTACGCACTGCGTGCTAGTAAGCAAATCATGGTACGAAGTACGGCGCCGGACTTAAACCATCGTACAAGAATGCTGTCCTTTCCTCAAGAATATACACAACCGCGGACCTCCTTTGTATCCTTCGGATGAGGCCTGACTCAGCAGCCACGTTTTTTGTTTCCGCAACCGCTACTTCCTACGATGTCTTCCTAGAGCGTGCCTTCACCCTCGTCAACACCTCCCAGTCTCTCTTAGACAACGCACTCACTCCCCTCATCTCAAAAAACAGTAGCTACCGCCCCTCCTTCCACCCCATAGGCACAAGCGCTGCCGCCACCTGCGTTACGCCCCGCTCCGTCGCGAGGAGGTTGAACTGCGCGGACGCGTTCCTCGTATCCGAGACCTCGAGCCGTATGCCCAGCTCATTGATATGCTTCCTCGTCTTCGGCGATATGGGCACGATTGTCGGGCCCGTGCCCACGATCAAGAGATCTGTAGCATGCCTCATCAGTCCGTGGATCCTCCCATGACGCAGCAGTAGAACCGCCACACCCCGCGTCTGCTGTTATGAGCCCTCTACAACACGCAATGCGACGCAGGGCGAGAAGAGGTGTATGCACTCACCAGGCTTCGGCCACACCAAATCGAGCACCCCCACGCCCCTTCATCAACCTCCCACATCCCCCTCGCATCCCTCATTTTCCCGACCCCGCCTCCCCCAGCCCCCTTATCGTTCCCCTTCCCACCTCCTCCTATCGTCCCCTCGACCCTCCCTTCCCGCAACCACGGCCTCCACCGAAACACCTCGCCCCCAACAAGCAGCACGCCTGACCCGGAGATCCTGAGCCCAGAGTTCAGCGCGAAGCCATCGTTCGTGCACGCATCGATGCCGGTCGTGGGCGCCGTGGTGCCGCCCAGGATGTTAAGGGCGCCGAAGTCGGTTTGGGTTTCTTCTGTGCTGGCCGGGCCGCGGTCGTGGGAGGTGGGTGGTTTGGAGGGGCTGGGGTATGATGGGGTTGTTGTGAGGGCGCGGCGTGATATGCGAGCTGGAGATAGGGGAGTGCGGCGGTAGAGAGATCGTGGGAGGGCTGATGAGGTGGAGGGGCGGAGGGTGCGGATGAGGGCGTGTGGTGAGGGCGCCGGCGGCATTGTTTGGTAGCTTTGGGGATTGGAAGGTGATTCGTTTGGGTTCTAGGCTATTCGTGCTGTGAATTGATGGATTGATGTCAGATGGATAACTTTAGTCGTGGAGCTTCGCAGCTTAAGCTTCGGCTTGACGCACGTCACCATCTTGCCGGAGTATCGCCGCTAGCATTATTCGATATTGGATTTTTGTCCAATTTCAGACCACAGAGGTTTTCTAGGGTGTGCCTTGGTATCACTGTATGGTATCATATGGCTACAGCATGAGGCTTCAGCCCCCTCTCAGATTGGAGCATTTCTGAATTTGGGAACAGCGCTAGATGGGGACGCTTGTGAGAGTAGACGTGATGTTCAGTTCTCTAGAAGTGGACTCGGTAGACTTCATTCGCAAAGTATGTTTGATGAAAAGGGCGATGCCTCTCGATCTCATCCACCCTCCCTCGGAAGCGGGCACAATCAGATCTTCCCGAATCAACCGCGACAGACCCGTCAAACATCATGCGCCGACCATGCAAAGCTTCCCAAATCCCTCGTTCATTCTCAGACTCTTACTCGTCATCCTCTTCCTCATCCTGCTCCAGCGTGGTCATCGCAATGCGATCCAAATCCCGCTGTCCGCTCTGCGTGATCCTGCGACCACCCTTATCCTCGTCCTGCTCGAGGACACCAATCTTCTCGAGCGCCTGCATGACCTTGCGGTCGACGCTGCCGGACGCATCGACGTGGTGGCTCGGGCGCGAGCCGCGGTTCTTGGTGCTGCCGTGGGCTTTTCGTAGACGGCCAACGCCGACGGTCTTCCTCATGTAGACGTGGCGGGCGACGGCGGCGGCGCGGATGTAGAACCTGCAAGACGAGGAGGTGGGTTAGCTTTCCTGTCCAGGCCGCATTGGGATGCAGTTCGCGCCGAAGACTGCTCGCCCCAGACTCGAGGATAAGACAGAGGAGATAGAAACTCACCAGTCAATGTCCTGAGGAGGTAGCTCTTTCGAGTGACTCGTCTTGACGGTATCAACCCAGCCTGTACACAATAGAAGCCATGGTCAGCGAGCTGTTGGCGGCTGTGCCTCCATTCTCTCAGGAGATTCAGGCTGGTGTGGCGGATTGTCTCGGTGCGAAGCAGGTGGAGGGTCCAAGGTGTGACGAACCGGGACTAAGAAGAAAATGGTCAGCTGATGCTCTGAGGAGACGCAGTAGTTGGGATTTGTAGCACAGCCGTCCTTCACCGTCCTCTCTGCGTGTACTGATCGCAGCTGCTGTGCGCGCTGGATCGAGCTTGTGGTTCCCAGCAGTACCCCACGATAGCCCAAGTATGTTGCAGAAGGTGGTCGATTGAAGACACGGCGTGTGTTCCGGCTGTTGCGCGGCTTCAGAACTAAAGCTGTGGGATCAGAACGTACATTGGTAGCTTGCCCTGCCTCTTCAGGAATGCAGCATAGGCACTGATGAACTTGTTGGCCTGTTACAGCAGAGTAAGCTTCAGATTCCGAATTCCAGCCCTCTCAATACGCAAATTCTTGTCCAGCCGTGCGCTGCTTGTTGTTCCGTGGAGTTGTGCTTGAGGGATGGTCGACGAACCTCAACATCGCGAACACTGACACCTCCAGCCATTGTGACGGGTTTGCGGCGGTTTGTGGATTGAGCTAGATGTGCTGGTGCGAGGTGCGAGGGCTGGTCCGTTGTCGCAAGTTCTGTATCAAAGTCGCCGGTGATGGATTTCCAGTGCGCATGAGCATGCACGGGCGCTCGCTAGGCGGCGTCGCATCAACCTGTCTTCCGAACATCACCTTTACGCCAAGACTACTGCGAAGTCGCATTTGACTCCCGAGAGTTCCGATTGGCTAGCTCTATATTCGTATCTATGCTCGTAAAGCTCATAAACGCTATACATAAACGCTAATTCACAATGAAGACCTCCGTGAAGAGAAAGCAACCCGCTAGAGAGAAGCGACAATCTCCTCATTCGCCCTCATCCTCAGCAACCACGACTCCAGCGCAGACTCATCAAGCCCCTTCAGCCAGCTCATCGTTTCATTCCTCACCTTGTTTGACAGCCACTCATACTCGCCCTTGTCCGTCATCAGCTTCTCCACCACAGGCACCCAGTCGCTGACATCCTGCTCTGGGACCACGTAGGTAGGCTCCTCATCTCCCTCAAGCATTTGGCGGTCGCCGGTCAAAGAGTTCACGTGGATGATGTACGGCAACCCGAGCTTGGCTTGGGGGATTCCACCCACGTCTGATGAGATCACTGGGATGCCGCGCAATTGTGCTTCGGCGACGACAAGGCCCCATGCTTCATGCCAGAGCGAGGGGACTAAGAGGACCTTGATCTGTGACCAGGCGTCTTCCATGTTGCGGCACGTGGGATAGACGCTTGAAACGAGTGCGTCAGCGATTGAGGCCCGCCAATCAAGAAAGCTACTCAGCTGTGTGGAAGATCTGGACAACTTACTCGATGTTTGACAGCTCCTGCAGTTGAGCCTTTACCTTCTCGGTCGAGCCCCAGCTACACCATGTTGCAAATCTGAACTGCGGGCACCGTCGCGCCAGCTCGATGAAGATCGGACAGCCCTTGATTGGACTAGGATTTATCATTCCCACATGCTGTTTGCTCCAGTTGCGGTATCTCGGAGGTAGCTCACGCGTCTTCCCATCAAGATACGTCCAAGGGTGGATATAGTGGAATGTCGTGTCGAGGTTGCCATGCTTGAGCGCGTAGTCCCTTATAGCTAGGGAGACTGACCAAATTCCATCAACGCCTCGCAGCAGAGTCGTTTCGTTGGGCGAGGTAGCGCTGCCTGGAATGCCGCCTGCGAACGGCCCGAAGGGGAGCTGTTCTGCGGTGTGCACAACGCAAATGCGGCGCGCGTTCTTGAGAGCGGGCATCAAGGAGGTGGCTTTGAGGGAGAGCGCGTCGTTGAAGATGACGTGCGTTGGGCGGAAGAGGCAGATGTGCATGTTCCAGAAGACCACCAATGATTGGAGTCGTCGAGTCATCCTTCCATTCTGCACGGTATCAGCTGGGTTGGACGGAAGGAATTCCGTGCTGAATCTGAGCTCACCTCAATGAAATCCGCAGTTTCTGCAGCTAGTTCATCTTCCGGGAACGCGAGCATGAACTCCTCCACATCGAGTGCAACAGCCTGGATTCCATCCAGATCCGTAAGCACCCAGGTCCGCACCGTGTAGTGCTCTTCATGGTCGAGAGGAACATGAAGTTTGGACCGTACGACAACCGCTTCGCGGCCTTCCGCTTTTCTTTCCTTGATGTATGTGTCGACTTCATGTTCACGTGCATAGCACATCTGCTTGCAAGGATAGCCGCGGCTTGCGAGGTGTCTGAGAACGCTGAGATTGGCTTTGTAGCCGCCAGAGGAGGCGAAGAGGCCCTTGGCCGTCTGAAAGAGAAAGATACGCATGCCTTCTTTCGGCGCGTTACGTTTGAGATGGTTGCAAATAGGTATCCTGAGCTGGAGACTTGAAGTGAAGAAGCGCTGGTGCAATTCCGGCTAGTCTTTCAGTGAAGGTTGAAGAAGGGCAGGGGGGAATAGTGAATCAATTGCTGGTTAATTGCGGATGTGGTTGCTGGTGAAGTGGGTGGAAGAGCTGGTGGAGTGGAGTGAAGTATACCTTGCGGTGCTAATATACTTGACTGATAACGAACTGAAGCCATTGTATCAGTCGCGGGTGTAACTATCCCGCGTAGAAGTGACGTTTGATATCGAAAGCTCAGCAAACGCTCAACGGGGAACAAAAGAGACCGAGCTTGAGCTCGGCCGCAAACACTTAGTCTGGACATCGTAGCATTCGCGGGTAAAGTTTCTCAGTACGTCAGGATTGAAGTGGAATAACATCGTTTTCAGAAGAACCTGGAAGAACACCTTAGGGGACTGATGACACAATGCCGCCAGGGTCTTTCTGTGCATTTTTAACGGAAATAGCAGCCGAAGAAAGGCTTGAAGCCATTTCCGCTCAAGGTCTCTCTCGGAAACGGTGCGAAGGTCCGATCGTACCGTGACATTCCGCGAGGCTATCGATACTCCAGAGAGTGGTCTCATCTCGTGTTGCGCTGGTAGCATCATTATGACCCTCCAACGATGAACCCGGAGGCTCCCGAGACGTCGGAAGTACCGGTACACAGTCTCTCGCGCGGAGTGTTTTTACATGCCCCGTTCTGGTGTAATGGTTACGAATTCATAGATAGAGAATAGCAGCTGACTACCGGCTTGCATGTGCAAACGTCTGTGTAAGATTCGCGTGTTGGGAGAAGTGATACTGTCAAGCTGCGGTCCATTGCCAGCGTTTCGTACCCGTACAAGAGGGCCCTAGGTGCCAGCTAACAGCACCTTGATACCGAAGACCAGGCACGTTTCTGAACAGGCCTTTGCAGTGAATCCCCGTTAGGCGGATTGGGAAGAGGCGTAATGGTTGACAGGGCGTGGTGCTGACTCGGGAGTAAGCCGGACCGCATCAACTCATCTTCCGAACATCTTGATGCCAGGACTGCTCCTCCACCACGCTATCGAGACGGGAGTTACGAACACTGTAACGCAATCTAAGGCACCAAGCCTTGTGGCATTCGTTCGCTGCGGCTCGAACTGAGGCGACACTCAGCGCGCCACGCGGCAGCGATAAACTGCAGCCTTGCACCAAGCCTTGTGCACTATCGTGGAGAAGCTGCAAACCTCCAGTCATATGAGCGGCTGGCTGCGGATCCTGCTCCATCTTGACTCCACGTAATCTGTGTACCTTACCTTGCTCTCGCACCATGCTGCGGTCCTTGCTTTGCTATACAAGCAGCAAGAACAACCAGACGAAGGGGTGACCAATAGGATTCCTACGGCGCGAGGCTTGTCTATCAACGTTCGTCCTATTGTACGAAACTCGGAACATTAAATCTCGCAGGACCCCACAGGTCCTGGAAGATTCTGCACATGGCCCAGCCAAACAGGCGGGGTCTTCGACGACAGGGCTCAGTTGCAGCCAGTCGCTGCAGGTGTCGCTCCCTGCGCCCAAACCACCACCTGTTCGCGCCACAGTGACTACCTATGTAGTTGCACTGAGCCTTGCAAGCTGGTTGCCAGACACAAACGCTGCTTTGATCGGAGCAAGTGGGAAGAGACGGCAGGTGGATTGTAACCAGCTATGCCTATCGACATTTCACCAGCATAATCCTCAATCGAAACACAGAATCCACCTCCCGCTGATTGTGTCACTTAAGTATAATCAGCGGCAGAACATGTCGGCTCAACAAGCCTCACTCCGCGCACCAACAGTCCAACGCCAGCTCTACAGCCGTAACCCAAGCACATCACAGCGTCGGTGCCCTCTTCAGCCCAACGCAGTATCTAACAAAAAGGGTATCAACAAAATGCCCATGTCTAATGCCCGGCGGCCTCCTCCTCTCAAACTCATCCAGCGCATCCTGGAGCCTGTAACCTAGCCTCTCAACCATGTAACAAACAATGAAGAAGCCCGTCCTGTTGAAGCCGTAGTGACAATGCACGCCTATCAAGCCCTCGCTCTCTTGGTCTCCGTCCGCGGTTGGGACGTTGCTTTCCTTCGTGCCGCCTCCGGCGCTCTGAGCTGTTGGCGAGCCCTCTTTTGACCGCAGCCCATCGACCAACGAGATGAAGCTCTTGATCTCATCAACCGTAGGCGGCAGCTTGCTAACCGTCGGAAACTTGTAATACGCAATACCTCCTTCCTCCAGGCCGCGGTAATCATACACAGGATTATCATGGCTAATATCAATCACAGCCCTGATCTTCCCCTTCCACACCCTCACAAACACTTTAGGGCTGTGGTGCTCGTCGACCTCCCTCAGCGTCTTCATCGCCCTGAACACGCCGGCGATAGGGCCGGAAACTGGCGTGACTGCCTGCCACTTGGCGAGGTTCTTGACGTCCCATTTGCCTTCGGTGGTTAGGTACTGCAGCTGCCAGCCGAGCGAGAGGCGCTTGTCGATGTGTTCGGCCAGGAAGGATTGGATGAGGCCGGAGATCGTGCGGGAGGTTGTGGGTGCGTAGAGGAGGGCGTGGGCAGCGGGAGAAGGGAGGATGGTGGTTTTGAGGATGAGATGGCGTTCTGGGCGCGAGGAGATGGGCGCTGTTGCTTCTGCATCTGGATGCTGTGCTGTTGAGGGAGAGGGTTCACCATCGAGTGCAGTCGTTTCTTCCTTGAGGGCCATAAGGTGTTCGTGGCTCTCTTTTGAGTGTGCATGGTGACTCTCAATCTTGCCGATATCAAACGGCGCAGCTGCATCCGGCACAATATCCCCATCGGTATCGGTATCGCCATCGTCCGTCGGTTCTGAAACATCCTTGCCCAGGAACTCTGCTATTCTCTTCAGCTCCTCCGCAGGAGTCACATGATCCGCTTCCCCAGCAATCAGGAACACCGGAACTTGCAGTCCAGCCCATATGTCACGGCCCGGTATTCCTCCCTTCGGAACGCCTTCGGAGTAGTCAGGAGTATCCCCGACGCCATGCGTCGCCAAACCGGAGTGCGGCTCTGTTCGTTGAACTTGACCTGCAGCTTCTTAGTTTCTTCCTCCGCATCTGGTCCCGTGAAACGAGCAACGCTGGCGCTTTCGGTCCCGCCGCGACGGTCCCAGCGGCGCCATAAGTCGAAGATCATTCCTGGTATCCAGAGCAGCTTTCTGAACTTGGCTGTCTCCTCGGCGCTAGGTGGGGCAGCTTTCGGACAGATTGCTATAAGGCCGGCTACGTGCTTTGACAGCACCTCTGTGTAAGGCGAGGTTAATGATGCAAGTAGAGTTGCGAGGGAGCAACCCATGCTGTGTCCGATCAGCACAACGTCTTGGCCAGAGCCTGCATCGCGGTGGTCCTGGATCACGGTCCCGAGCAGTTGCACCAGGGCGTCTGTGGTATAGGCCTCCCATGCCTTGGGCTCAAACGCGGACAGGCCGCAGCCTGGCAGATCGAGGGCCAGGCAATCAGCCACATTGACGAGGCTGGTCAGGATGGGGTGGAATTGGGCGACGGAACCGCCGAGACCGTGGATGAAGACTAGTAGCGGGATGGGTGAGGGCTCGGTGGGGAGCTTGTCGCGCTGCGGATGCGGCCGGAAGAAGACGCGGAGGGACGGATAGGTGAAGCCGGTGCTGGAGACGGTGTACGACTTGAATACAGAGTGCTTCTTCAGTAAACCTGGATCTGTTGCTTCGGCGTCCATGCTGACGGTGTCGGGGCCGGTAGTAATCCTCGTGACGCTTTGTTCTTCAATTCTTGGCAGCCATCTTCGCTTGAGGAGCCACATGCAAGGTAGTAAAATGCAGATAAACGTTGCCTTGGTCAAGTCCGCCAGTGCGGATAGCCCGCCGCCAAGTCCCAGAGTGCTTAGACCTGGTCTGCCGGCAGGTATCAATGTCGAGTCTTTTGAAGGTAGTCCTGGTACGGAGGATCTCGTGCTGAGTAGGACAGCCTCAGTCGATGATCCCAGCACAGCCTCTGACTTTGCAAATGTGACGTTGAAAACAACAAACAGTAACAGAAATATATGTAACCAGCCGTGTGAAAGATTGTGCCTTATGTCTCTTGTCCTGACACCCAAGTACGACATCTTTGGTGTTGGAGAACAAACAATCCAAGCTCCCTCGACCAATCGAAGGAGCTGGGAACGAGCCGTGCCTCGATGTATGGCGGCAACAACCAGTCCTGAGATTACGGCTCTATGACTACCATCTTGTTCAACCCTCGAAGGGCTTTCTGGAGTTTTTGTGTGAAATGTAGTTATCTTGGTATCTCTAGTCCAGTCTAGTCCTCTCGTTCGTGATTTCCTAGTCTTCACTATCCGGGGTAATTCTATCTCACGGCTGTTGCTGGTCTTTACCAAGGCTTTGTTAGACTGCACGGTTAAAATATCAGGGATGGCTCTCGACTGCCTTACGTGCTTAACTTGCAAAGCTAATCACCGCACTGGTTGGTGTTTCCGCAATGGAATGTTTAGAAAACGTGACATCTGTAGTCATAAGTTGTTCGGCCAGTCAAGGCGCGAGCTTTTTCTCTGAGTCAGCGGTCGTCATCCCTCTCGGCTCCATGTTCCACCGAAGCCTCTCTTTCAGCGTTTCGACCAAGCGCGAAACCGCTGGAGGCGTTGCAACGGACAGCGTTCCGCGGGTGGTTCTCGGCGGGGGAGGGGCATTTGGACCCCTCTGCCGTCAACTCTCTGGATCATCCGAGGGTGCTGCTCCCCGCGATGTAGGGAAGAAGCCCGAGATGGTATCCCGAGCTCTTCTACACAACTACCTGTTTGCTATTTCATTCTCTTACTTTGTCATCTCATTGCTGTCCTTCACATTCACAAGTTAAAGCTCTACTTTAACTTCCGAGTCTCGTCCTTCTGCGTATTTGTTCAAAGGTTCAACTCTCCTGCCAATTGACGGCAATTGAGCTTGTCAAACCAAAAACCTGCCACCTCTACCGTCATGGACCCCTCAAACCTCCAAAAGCAGCGCGAGCCAGAAGAGCCACGCTATCTTGACTTCCCTCATCTGCCGGACGATGCTATGCGGGACGGGAAGCCTGTGCTTAATAAGTACTCATCCACAATCACGAAAGACCACGACTTCCCGGGCGCTCAAGTAGGCTTCGCATATACCTTCATGTACGGCAACCTACTGATACGGCGGGCAGGCAATGCTCTACGCCGCGGGAGTACCGGATAAGGAGGCCATGAAGACAGCGCCTCATGTGGGTGTTGCTTCGGTGTGGTGGGAGGGCAATCCCTGCAAGTAAGTCTTGTAAACAACCGGATAGTGGAAGATTCACCGCTGACTTCTGGCTTATAGTATGCATTGTACGTGCTCGGTATCCTTCAGCACCACCGCAAACTTTCCTCCACGTTTCTGTGGACATATACTGCCTATCAACCTGCGCTTAAGGCTGCGCTGACGCTGGAGGTTATGAACAGTGATGGACCTTGGGAAGACCGTCAAAGACGCCGTGAAGAAGCAGGGGATGCTAGCATGGCAATACAACACGATCGGCGTGTCAGACGCCATCACAATGGGCGGCGAAGGTAGCTATGCTCCGGTTGGCCGCAAAGATCACGGCATTGATCAAATTTGAGTGTAGGCATGCGCTTCTCCCTCCAAACCCGCGAGATCATCGCCGACAGCGTCGAAACCGTAACCTGCGCCCAGTTCCACGATGCCTGCATCGCGATACCCGGCTGCGATAAGAACATGCCTGGAGTAGTGATGGCCATGGCTCGGCATAATAGGCCCTCCCTGATGATCTATGGCGGCACCATACAGCCAGGGTATTCTAACCTCCTCCGCAAGACCATCAACATAAGCACATGTTACGAAGCGCACGGGGCGTACCTATACAAGACCCTCGAAGCTGCGCATGACAAGAACATTAGCGCGGACGACATCATGGACGACATCGAGCGGAATTCCTGTCCCGGCGCTGGCGCCTGCGGCGGCATGTACACAGCCAACACAATGTCGACCGCGATCGAGGCAATGGGCCTCACTCTTCCAGGCTCATCCAGCACGCCCGCAACCTCCCCTGCCAAGATGCGCGAGTGCGTCAAAGCCGCCGACGCAATCCGTATTTGCATGGAGAAAAATATCAAACCCCGCGACCTCCTCACAAAAGCTTCCTTCGAAAACGCAATGGTGATGATGATGGCGCTCGGCGGCTCCACAAACGGCGTTCTGCACTACCTCGCCATGGCCGCGACGGCCGGGGTGTCCCTAACCCTCGACGACATCCAGCGCGTGTCTAACAAGATCCCCTTCATCGCGGACCTCGCGCCCTCCGGCCGGTACCTGATCGCGGACCTGCACGACATCGGTGGCGTGCCCAGTGTCATGAAACTGCTCGTGGCCGCCGGCCTGCTGGACGGCAGCATCCCGACCGTAACCGGCAAGACCCTCGCCGAGAACATCGAGCCCTTCCCCTCGCTCCCCCAAGGCCAGGAGATCATCCGCAGCCTCGACAACCCGATCCGCGGCAAAGGCCACATCGAAATCCTGCGGGGCAATCTCGCCCCGGGCGGCGCGGTGGCCAAGATCACGGGCAAAGAGGGGCTCCGCTTCACCGGCAAGGCCCGCGTCTTCGACAAGGAGCACCAGCTCGATCGTGCGCTGAACAAGGGCGAGATCCCGCGCGGCGAGAATCTGGTCCTGGTGGTGCGGTATGAGGGTCCCAAAGGCGGCCCCGGGATGCCGGAGCAGCTGAAGGCCTCTGCGGCGCTTATGGGCGCCAAACTCACGAATGTGGCGCTGATTACGGATGGACGGTATTCGGGGGCGAGCCATGGGTTTATTGTCGGGCATATTGTGCCGGAGGCTGCGGTGGGCGGGCCGATTGCGGTGGTCAGGGATGGGGATGTCATTACGATTGATGCGGAGACGAATAGTTTGAGTATGGATGTTGAGGAGGAGGAGGTGAAGAAGAGGTTGCAGGAGTGGGTCCCGCCGAAGCCGGTGGTTACGAGGGGGTGTTGGCGAAGTATGCGCGGTTGGTGGGGGATGCGAGTCACGGTGCGCTGACGGATTTGTTTTAAGATTGGAAGGAGGTTGCGCGGAGGCCTCGTAGACCGCCTGAACCGTAAACGCCAATGGGGTAGTCTTTGTGAATGGCGAGGAACGGGACAAATGCCCATCCCATGCTCAAGATGTCCTAGCATACTGTTTTCACGCCGGAATCTGTTGTTTGATTGAAGCGTTTTGCCTGGCAATCAAAGGTCACTCCTGACAACCCTCTGCACACAGCCTTTATCGTCTACGATGTCAGCATAGATGCCGCAATCTCGAATATCTTCGCAAGAGAGATCAAACCAGAACGAACCGTTTCATATATGATCTAAGTGTTTTAAACCATCGCCTCACCTCATCTACATCATACTTCTCATCTATATTAAGCTTCTCATCTCTAAGTCCAGCGCCTTCTGCTTAACGCTTCTACTTAGCAGCATCTTACTTATACTCTATCTACAAGACTCGTAGTTCTTACTCTCACGTAGATACCTTTAAGGCTCGCTTTAGTTCTTCCTTCTTATCCTAGTTCTCCGCTTCAGACTCCGGAGAATTAAGGGTACTAATCACCTAGGTTTACGGCGGACACACGCGGTGGCGGAGCTGTGGACATCATTCTCAAGAGTGGAATCTATTGGGTTGAAGAGCTCCTTGAAGCCGACGTTTTCTTCTTGCCTGTAGATACCGACTAGTACGAACGGCGGTTCTTGCTTCTTCTTTAGGACTGGAATAAAGTGCATCTGCGTGGTGCATACTCTCCGGATCGGCCCACGTGTTTTGTCCTCGGCAACTACTCCGTAATGTATGGTAGTGAGGCACCGGGCTTGATTGCTAAAGGATACGAGCCGTGACGTTAGTCACGTGGGGCGTTGTCCAGGCTTCAGCGCTTTGCTCTTCTAAATGGCCATCTTCCCTTCCCACCAGTTCTTGATCGGGTCATTCTGCTCGACAAACTCGAGCGCCGAGCTGAACTTGGCTACTTTAGCTTTAAGGTGTCTAGGTTTGATGAGGAGATGGGTCTTTGCTTCGTCGTTCAATATCTTCTCAAGAGCTTCGGTGGACTTTGTATGTTTGCCATACGTAGCCTCGACGAAGAAGTTGACGGCGTAGAGGTCCGCAGCGGTGTAGGCAAGGGTGAGATAGTGTAGCGATTTAGCCTTGTTCCGCATGTTGAGCTAGACTGAGCTCACGCCAAGTTGGTCAATAGACCGCCGGTCGGACGGAGTCGGGGTCGACGGTCAGGTTTGGCACCAGACCGTCCGTCCGTCAAGCGGCCTTCATCGGACGGAGTGGACAAGGTGGACGGCTTAGCATACCAGTGAGGTACTTTTAGGCAGGAAAACGCACTTTAAGATTGCTAATCCGGTCTATGTCTTATCACCAGGTGACTCCGACTACCTATTGTTTTGTAATGCACAACTGTATCAAGGGCGCGAAAATGGCCAGTGAGAAGCTGGATGTCTGATCCGACAGTAAAGGGCAGAAAGATAACCCCCGAACTCTGAATAGAGTATGAAATTATGACTCTATTCTGCAAACTGCGAACGCCATGGCATTGGGTGTATATCCATAATCTTCATTATCATCTTCCATCCACAGGGCCCTTAGACAGCCCATCGCTCCACAACCTCCGCCAACGTCTCCTCTGAGCCAACATTGCCCGGAAACACAACATACGGCACGCCGACATGCCTGCTGGTCGGCTCATCGCATCTCCACAGCGGCACACCAGGCGCCGCCTGCCCCAGAATCATGGCACGCTTGATCCTCAGCCCCTTAGTCGCGGCATCCGAGGACGTGATGCCGCCCTTTGCGATGATATACCTCGGCCTGACCTCAATGCCCTGGACAATCTTTACAAGCGCCGCAGCGACACTGCTTCCGATGCTGAGACTTGAGAGGGCGTCTGCGCCGGTGATGAGCTTGCGGGACGTCATGACGAGGACGTCTTCGCCTCCCGACAGAAGTTCCTTAGCCTGCTGGATTGCTGAGCTGACGGCCTGGTCTGCTGAGTCTTGCGAGGAGATTAGCTGTTCTACGTCCAGCTCGATGGTGCGCAGCTTGTCGCCTCTGCGCTCGCGGAGGGTCTTGAGCTGCGCGGTCGTCTTCGGGACGTAGGATCCAGCGACGATGAGACCGCCGTTCGGGTTCTGCTCGGGCTTGACCCCAAGGTCCCGCATCGTGAGAGGTGGAATGCCGCTGATGCCAAGGCGGGCAGATACGAAGGCAGCGCCTGAGCGGTAGAGGTAGCGCTTGCCTGCTTTCTCGGCTGTGATGATGTCAGGGTGGACTTTGAAAAGCAGAGGCGAGGAGAACAACTTACCGGCTAAAAGTCCGGCTGCGAAGACGTACATGTCCGACTCGGCAGCGGCATTGACGATGATGACTTTGCCCTTGGGCGCCTCGAGCAGCTTTTTGGTAACCTCATCGGGGCCGCCAGTCCGGATGTCGGTAAGTGTAACAGATAAGAAGTCCTGCTCATTGAATCTATGCCCAGCTTTCTCTAGAATGTAGTCCCTAAGGTTCGAGCTCTTATAACCAAAGGTAGCATCCTTGGCGAATGGGGTCTCGCTGGCTGGCACCAGCTCCTCCCCCTCTTTGACATAGTGCACGTCGTCGATGGTGTATCGTCCGCCCTGGAAGAAGAACGGTGCGATGATCCAGCCATCAAACTTACCCAGCGCCTCCTCAGCGGCTTCTGGCTCCTCGGGAATATGTCCACGGAGCGTCGAGTCACCGCGAAGCACGATTTCGAAAGGTTTGTTGGCGGCTGCGGCGGCCTTTGCCACATTCATGCAGATTTCCAAGATCAAGGCTCTAGCCTGCTTGGGCGGTAAAGCGCGGGAGTTTGTAAGGATGAAGAACCCGGCTTTCGTGGCCCCGAACTCAGCTAAGAGGGTCTCGAGATCCCAGACCGTCAGAACGGCGATGTCATGGCAGGTTTGTGTTCCAGTCGGATCGTCATCCAGGACTACCAACACTGGTGTGCTATCACTTTCGACATGGTTTCTGATGGCGCTGATTACGTCCCCTGAGTAAGGCGGTGGTAGCGACTCAATGGTCTCCTTGGCAGGCAGGGCCGGGTAAATTCGGGGTTGGAAAGCCATTTGCTGTTTGGTCTCTTTGGGGCCAGCACTCTTTGCCACAGACACACCTGTCATGAGCTCCCAGAATCTAATGACTCCCGAGTCTGCCTCTTTGGTCAAGCCATGGGAATGGCAAGCCAGGTAAAGCTGATGTGCAGCTGCGGACATGGTCGCGGGGTAAAGAAGCCGCTTAGCCTCATCGAGAACGATGCCCTACAAACGATGGTAAGTTGAACGAAGCCATCACGAAGCCATCAGAAACGTACCATGTCTTTGACAAAAATCGCTAATGCAGAATGTGGTGTCCAGTCTGCATCCAACATTGCAGGTACACGGTTCTCAAGCATCCAGCTCCAACCTGCAGCATTCTTTACAATCTCAAACACGTTTCGTGTATCGAGGCCGAGTCTGGCACTGAAAGCCATTGCTTCGGCGGCTGCAGCGATGTGCACGCCTGCTAGAAGCTGGTTGATGAGCTTAACGGATGAGGCGGCGCCTATGCCGCCCTGCACGTAGCAAAGGTTTTTGGGCAAGCCGCTCATGGCTGTCAAGACAGATTTCGCATTTTCTAGAGCATTGTCGGTGCCTGAGCAAATGATCTTCGATATCATCAGTAAGAGCGTTTTCAAGCGAGTTAAAAGTGATGTCACTTACTGTCAAGTCGCCTTTCGCAGCTCTGACAACCCCTCCACTCACCGGTGCATCAACCAAGCTGAGGTTTTTGCCCATCGCAGTTAGGCGATCACCAAGAGTTCTCACGAACGAAGGAGGTACCGTAGAGCTCAGAATGATGATAGAATCTGCTGGCAGCGCCTCTGCCGCGTTTCCAGCTCCAAACAACACGTCGTCAGCCTGGGCTGCATTCTGGACCATCAGTACCAAGACTTGCGCATCCCGAGCCGCTTCAGACGGCGACTTTGCTGCAGAAGCCTTGCCGCCGGAGCTGACAAATTTCTGTACCGAAGGCTCGTAAACGTCGTAGCCATGTACTGCAAACCCTGCTCTGAGCAGAGAAGCAGCCATTCCTTGGCCCATTGCTCCCATTCCGACGAAGCCGACCTTGGCGATCTCTGTGGGCGTGACGCTTGGTGTGAGATGTGCACCATTTGAGACGGGACGAGCTTGCTCATGTATGAGTGAGGGGGTCGTGGGGATATATGTACGGACGACTCCAGCATCATGTTCAAGTCCTAGTCCTTGAGAGGATCCAGAGATGTATAGTTGCTCTGCTGCAGAGGCCAGTGGTAGTGGAAAGCCATGCAGTCGGCCGGTGGATGTAACGATACCCATATCCTTTACGAAGATGTTAAGTGCTGATAGCGGATTCCAGTCATTTTCGAGCATGTGCGGAACGCGATTTTCGAAAGCCCAACTGTTGCCGGCGGCATTCGTGATGATATCGTATACTTGGCGAGTGTTGAGCCCCGCTTTCGCAGCTAGACCCATAGCTTCTGCTGCGGCAGCAATGTGAACGCCGACGAGCAGCTGATTAATCATCTTGACATTACTAGCTGCTCCGATGCCGCCAGGAATGATGTAAAGCTTCTCGGAAAGGTCGGAGAGGATAGTATTCCCCTTGTTTAGAGCTTCTGTGTTACCGGCCGCCATGATGGTCAACGTTCCTAGTGCAGCACGTGCAGTGCCTCCTGATACTGGGCAGTCGAGCAGCGATATGTCCGTTCGGCCGCGCTGACGCAACTTTTCCTGGATTTCTTGTATCGCTGCTGCTGGCACAGTAGAGCATAGCACTACTACAGCGCCAATCGGAAGAGCTGCAACCGTACATTAGCCAGGTATATAATAACAGTTGAAGTGCTGCGCTTACCATCAACTGCGCCATCAGCGCCAAACAACACAGACTGTGCTTGATCTGAATTCGCCGTCATGCAGATAAAGAAATCGGCGCCCCTTGCAGCACCCTTAGGGGAGCAAGATGTTGCACCTCCAACGGCCTGAAATCTCTCCAAGGTCGGCTGATATACATCGAAGCCCGTGACTTGATAGCCTTCTTTCAGCAGATGGCTAGCCATCCCGAAACCCATCGATCCCAGTCCGGCAAAGCCGACCTTTTCTCTTAAGGCTTTCCCCTCACCCATAGTGAGTTCTGCAAAAATAAGTGAAGGAAGAGGTAGAAGGTACTACGGTTCGGTGCGATTCAAGGTTATGGCGTGCCGACGCTTGTATATGGAAGTCGCGTTCTGTATGATCCGGGAAGGTTTAGTATGTCTACAATATAGCTCTTGTGTATACGGCTCGAAAGAGTATCGAGAAATTCTGACTGCTCTAGGCGCAGCATCCCCTTCTTTTGTAGCATCATGCCGTCAGGCAGAGCCAGAAGCTCAGGGACCCACATGTCACTTCTTCCGCAGGCCGCAAGGCGAGCAAGTTCCGGCGATCTCATACCAAAACACCATGTCCGGATGTTGCGGCGCAGGAAAGGCCTCGGATGGAAGGCCGAAATGCCAAGCCCCATTTGCCCCTGCGGGGATCGCGCGCAGAAAGCCGAGAGCTTAAGGTCCCCCAGACGGCCTCTTCGCCGCCTGCTCCACAATCTTTAACACACCGGACACGACATGAACGCGTCTCATCACAGCCACGGGGACGAGCACGGGATGAAGAGGAATTTCTCCGAAATGAGTGAAGGGCGGGCGGAACCAGCCCCGCTGCTTCGCAGGATTACCACGAACGGCAACTCGACTAGCCCTGCGGCAGATGTGCCTAAGATATCGAGGAAAATTCGCGCTTGTATGTTCCTCCTAAGACAAACTCTGCTAGATGATCATTGAGGCGCTATGAGCCACAGCAGTGGTCGCAAAGATTCAGGACGCCAGAGGCATCCAACAAGTTCCATGCCTAGATTGACGTCTAGAGCGTGTAAAACTCTTAACTATGCGGACTGCTCCGGGTCCATTGCACACACCATGCTTCAATATAACCACTTGAGCGTACCGTTAACAAATCATTGCACTATAGAGCTGACACGGGTACCCTGTCACAGGCAAGGCTTGTCAGAGCCGCAAGGTGAAGTGCGACCTCACGGATGGCACTCAATGTACTAGGTGCCGCAGACTCGGTCTGCAGTGTATCGTGGTTAGTAAACATAAGCTTATATTCAAGGTCCTAGGCGTGCTAAATAGTGTCCTAGAACAAGAATCTTCAAACGTTGCTTGAAGATGAAAGCGAGTTAGTCTACAGGATATTTCTTTTCAATTCGCATCATTGAAGTTCGTTGCTTGGTTGTCACGCGCAGTAGAAGATAAAGGGATGGTCATCCTCTCATTCATCAGGCCACTATGTGCCAGGTGGCTGGTTGTGGTGTATCCAGCCGCGCATCGCGAAGATCACAGTAAAAGCAAGGATCGTCTGCTGATCCATCACTACAGGTGGAAGGTATCAGTGGAGCAGCAACTCCACCAACTTCAGGCCGCTGTCTCTGAGATCCTTCGTAACTCAAGTCTTCCGGGTTTCGAGCAGTATGGACTAAGAACCCAGGGCCTACCCCTGAACGAACTCCAACCTTCTTTGGACGAGGTGCTTTCCAAATCCTCGAATATATCACGAGATACCGATGTCCGAGTTCAATTCGCGTCGCCGACAAGCGTGGGTCATGCGTCTCCCAAACGATTATCGATGCCTGGCATGGCGATGACCAGGGAAAATTCTCAAGAACCGGACCGCGAGGAACCAGAGGACAACACGCTAGTGTCTGCCCCTATGGCTAGCCTCTTCGAGGTCACGAAACTTCGAAACCTGCGCAGCTATTCGGAGAACAAACGCCATGATCGATCACCTGGCACGACCCTTCAAAATGATTTCATCTCGCGGGGCCTAGTCAGTCAAGCTCAGGCCGAAGAGCTGTTCCGGATATTCAGCGGCCCCCTGAACCAGTACCTCTGGGGTGGGATAGCCTTAGTACATGATAGCTTGGATGCCGTACGGAAGTCATCCTCTTTGCTTTTGGCGGCCATACTCGCGGTCACGGCGCTACATGTTCCGGGCAACGAGCGGGTGTTCGACATTGCCTACAGCGAGTTCCTGACACATGTATCCGGATCCATGTTTGACCGTTACCATTCCTTGGACGATGTGCGAGCGTTGGCAATCGGGGCTTTCTGGCTAAGTGACGTCAGCTGGAAACTTTCCGGTCACGCCGTTCGCATTGCAACGGAACTGCAGCTGCATCTGAGCTTTGCCAAAGCAATCGAGGGTCATCAGGATCACGTCGAAAAGGGGCGATTATGGGCCTTCCTATATGTATGCGATCATCACTTCTCAATCGCCTATGGAAGGTAAGTCATCGTAGTGTCTGAGGCTTATATTCCAACCTTCATTTGCACGATACACGATGCGCTTTGGGTCCGTTCAGATAATAGTCGTCTTCACATTTCTAAGCGCTTCCCGCCTAGAGATCACTCCGGAAATGCTTCATAACTACGTCCTACTGATGAACATAGAAAGAGCAATGGGCTCTCCCTTTTGCGGTCGTGCTAGTCTTTATCTATTTATGCGATCACCTCTAGCCCTGTATTTTCGTGCTCGAAAGACTATACGGAGTATACAAACTGACAGACATAAGACCTCCGGTCATCCACGAGGATCTAGCGATTACGAACCATGAGGCCTTTCTACAGCTACCAGGTATCACGAATGCGGATTTCAGACTTCATAGTCAGGTCTCGATGTTTGTCATCCTAAGCCGCATCTACCAAACCTTTGGGCCGGACAGCACCAAGCCGCTGAATGCCGAGGGTCTTAAGCTGCTGCACTTATACAACAGCCAACTAGACGAATGGAAGATGAAGTGGGAGTCTCGACTGGCTCCCAATCCTCACATTAACACGTATCCCAGCAAAGGGGTGTTTCTCCATTATCAGTTCGGCAAGTTGCAACTGAACTCACTAGCACTAAGGGGTGTGGCGCCATCCACTCTATGCGATACGTCGCCAGAGTCGTCTGAACGCCGTTTGTTTGCCAACCGTGCAGTTCAGAACGCCGTTTCGGCATTAGACATTGTCTTGGAGGAACCGGATATGCGCCGAGCGCTCGTCGGTGTTCCGATATATCTGCTTACCACCGTCACATTCGCAACGGTCTTCCTGTTAAAAGTACGACTGAACTGGCATTCGGCATGCCTGGATGTCGACTCTTCGCTCATACTGAACCTTGTCGAACGGATCGTCGAGCTACTGAGAGATGCTAGGGCAAGTGACCGCCACCTGGCGCGGCACATCTCCAAAGGCCTTCGGAATCTCGTGGACCGGTTCAAGGAACAAGATCGACAAGTGTCGAGGACTGCATCTAGTGTCTCGCAACACCACATTAGTATCCCCGCCGTGCCTGCAAACGCTGCCGAGGACTTCCAGACCATGGAGAACCAGATGGCCTGGCCGCACGGGCAAATGGATTTTGGAACAATGTGGGGCGATTTCGACAGTTGGGGCATGGATGAGAATTACCTGCCTCTAGGCATGTTTAACACGCTCGCCAGTCAGATACCTGGGTAGATGGTCTCATCGATCCGGTTATCGGTTCCGACTCATGCATCAACCAAGCCACTGTAGATTCCTAGCCACAACATATCGCTTCGTTTAGTGCATTCATCAAGCTACAGGATACTTAAAACGTGTACCGAAGCATGCATCAAGCCGGTCCGAGTGCTTGAAGTCTGCCACGTGCGTCACAGGCGACAGTCGCTGTGCAGGCCTACAGCAGCTTTGTGTCTCCAATCTAGCCCGCAGCCATCACCTTCTCGGAATACCCACTGTACCAACGGATGAAGCCCTTGGAGCGGCCATCTTGCGGTCCTTCGTGGCCTTACTGGAGCCGGCATATCTCCCTCGAGGCGGAGAGAAGCGCGCCTGACAGTAGGCCCCGGAGGAAGGCCGTTAAGCCTCGAAGACCCAAGCCTTCGGGGTTCTTCCGTTGAAGCCAACATGAGGATCAACTTGCTAGCGACAAGCTCCGCCGATGCCAAGAGGCTTTCTGACTCGGAGATCCGCGGCCACCTTGCGGCGGAGTAGCCTCGCGCTGGCGACAGGTTTGCACCAGCAGGGGACATCTAGATTGTGGCAAAGACAAGCTAGTCCGAACTGCGCGTTTGGCCATAGGGCTATCAGTCACCTCAAGTGGTCAACTTCTTGTTGTCGCGGAACGCTCACCGCCGTGAGAAAAGAATGCTAAAGCCCCCAGACATACCTTAGAGGTCCATAGTCGCTCGCAATGCCGGCGTTGATCCCGAGTATTTGGTCTTGTACGAACGCGGAAGAGGACCCTGATTCGGACTGAGTCCAATAATAGGCCTACTCGATGCGCAACTCTCCCCGCGGACATCCCGAGGTCGAGTACTGTGCTTCATGTCCTCTTAACTCAGCGGTGTGCTGGCCGGCCAGCCTCCAGACGGTTCATCCAACAGTCCCACCGCCCAGCCGCGGAGGGCATGGCTTCATGACTCATGATAGAGACAAGCATTCCCGCAGTGAGGATCCCGACGAGTCAAACACCGAGACGCCACAGAACCTCCCATCTTATCCACCCGCTTCAAAACACTCATCAGCACGATCAGGCATTGATCCACCAACCAGCAGCCTCTTCCGAAGTTCTGCCGACAGTAACAGGCCTGTAGCCGCTGAGCGGCACGAACACCGCGGGGCGGCCTTTGACCCGCACGATATCCGCCAGTGATTGGCTCTTCAGCTATGGAAGAGCCTCCAACGCCTTGCGGTCTTGCTGCCGGCGTTTGAAGCTTGAGCCAGCGCACAGGGTTAGCAACATGGGGCCCCACGCGCATGTTTGGCTCGACTGTTCCTCGGTGTCTGACCCGTTACTTCGGGATTACACCCCAGATTCGAAGATATTAAAGTTCGAAGTCCCCAGACCTGTTAACCTCATCCAACACTGATTACATCTCGTCTATCTTACCTATACCCAGCGGGAAGGAGGAATCATTCACCATGGTGGCCAAGAACCAACTCGACATAATAGAAGGCAAGGGGCCAGAGGGTGTCACTGTGCAAGATGCAGAGCTTGCTGAGGCATTGAGGAACTATGTGCCCGGCTCGGATGCAGAAAAGAAGCTTGTGCGAAAGATTGACTGGGCATTGATGCCGATCCTATGGATCATGTATATCCTCAACTATGTTGACAGGACGAACATCGTAAGCATCGGGCAGCACTCCTGAAGCTGAGCCAAAGCTAACATGAATATGTAGGGCAACGCAAAGATTGCCGGCATGGACACCGACCTCAACCTCAATGACACCCGCTACGCTTGGGTCCTCTCCATCTTCTTCTTCGGTTACCTCATCATGGAGGTCCCCTCGAACATGATTCTCAGCCGCTCGCGTCCCTCCCTCTACCTGCCCGGTATCATGTTCGTCTGGGGCGCCCTGAGCGCTGCGATGGCGGCGGCTAACGGGTATTCTGCGCTCCTTGCTTTTCGTTTCATCCTCGGCTGCATCGAGTCCGGTTTCTTCCCGGGTGTGCTCTTTCTCCTGTCCACCTGGTACAAGAGCACCGAGCTCGGCAAGCGCTTCGCGATCTTCTACACCGCGGCCGTCATCTCCGGTGCCTTCGGCGGCGTCCTCGCAGGCGCCATAACCTCGCATCTCGACGGCGCCCACGGCATCGCGGGGTGGCGCTGGCTCTTCATCGTAGAGGGCGTGGCGACCGTCGGCGTGGCCGTAATCGCGGTATTCATCCTCCTCGACTTCCCTGCGACCTCAAAGCGCCTGACCCTCGAAGAGCGCCAGCTCGCCGTCGTGCGCATCCTTAAGGACGGCATCGACTCCGGTAGCGCAGACAAGACGCTGCGCCTCTCCCACTGGGACGCCTTCGTAGCCGCGATCTCGGACCCCCGCACCTACGTCTTCCTCGTCCTCTTTGTGCTCGACGTCGGCGCAGGCACAATTTCCTATTTCATCCCGACCATCACCAAGACCCTTGGTTACTCGAGCGTCATGGCGCAGTACATGACCGTTCCCATTTACGCCGTCGCTGCTGTGTTCCTGAATATCCTGGCCTACTCCGCGGACCGCAACAACGAGCGGCGGTGGCACATCACGGGGGCCCTGGCCGTCGGGTTCGGTGCGGCCGTTGTCTGTGCCGCAACGCAGAACCCCGTCGCAAGATACGTCATGGTTTGCTTCGTTGCAGCCGGTATCTGGTCCGCGCTTCCCTTAATTCTGACGTGGACCTCGACGACTATTAGCTTACCGGCGGAGAAGAGAGCCATTGTTCTCGCGCTGGTGAACGCTTTCGGTAATTTCTCCTCTGTGTACGGCAGCAGGATTTGGCCTACCTCGACTGCACCGGCCTACACCATGGGCTTTGCGGTCACGGCCGGGTTCCTGGGGCTTGGGATGTTGCTTGCGATCGCGCTGCCGTGGTATGTGCAGTATGTGCCAAGGACGGGGACGAAGGCGGAGCGGGAGCTGGAGGAGCGGAAGAGGGTGAAGAGGGAGAGCGCCGAGGATGAGTTGAGTGTTTGATCATTTAGAACGGGGTGGTTGCGTGAAAAGGGTATTCGATTTCTAGTTTAGCGCGCTGTATGACGCGAATCAAGATACCAAAGTTATTCTACGTCCTGCATATGAGAAATTTTACGAATAGTTACTGTTCGATATCGTGAAAAGGGGCGTGTTCCTGTTCATCTAGAAGTAAGAGGAGCAAGAGGAGGACCCGCGCCGTCGGATATGCACTCAGAAGAAAATTTAGGAATGATGTTGCAGGAGAACAAGACGAGAAGAGAGTGTAAAAGAGCAGTAACCGAGCCTTGTTGTCCACGCTCGTGATGCCTGACACCTCACAGCAAATTGGAAGCGCAAGCAGACCTCAGCCCACGTGATATGTTTTTGAATGTGGTCCATGAAAATTAATGTTCGGCGACTCGGCGCTTGCCTCCTCGACACGCGGCGAACAGCATGCCATTCGCTGGGGAATAGAAGCCTTAAGCACGTGACAGCAAGATGCTGCGAGTCGGAAGGGTTCATGCAGAGAACATTGCCGTGATTGGTGCTTCCCGAGGTGCTTGATGCGAGGAAAAGGAAGGAGAAAGACACTGCATGAGAGACCGGAAGGCGAAGTTGAAGGCTGTGAAGCGAGACGCGTTATTGAGAAGGCATCCACATGTACATGGATATTCCTAGAAATACACATACATACTGTGCAATCACAGGACAGAGCAATGTCAATTGTGGTGAAGACGAGAGGAAGATGGTTGCAGAGCGAGGAAATGGTTGAGACAAGAGAAGCGGAAGTCTCACCTTATTGGCCAGGTGCAGTAAAGAGGTTGCATTAGGGCGCGATTCCATGACGAGCTGCAGCTGGGATTCGCTGCTGGAAAGTTGCCTCGAGCGGTTTGGCGCAGGGCTGGGGTCCCCTTGGGTGGAAGGGCGCTCCAGTCCCCGTTCCCGAGCGCCGCCGTGCTCTTTGGATCACCACCTGGGCACCGTCGTGCTCCGAACTGATACTGATACACCACAGCTGCGTTTGTAGATACCCCCTTCCATTGTTCTATTTGAACCGCCTGCGTCTCCCGCATCTCAACGGTGGCCTGGCAAAATCAGGTGCGCCTTGTACCTCTGCCACAACCCAAGCGAGATCCCCTTCGGCGGCTTCCCTGCCTCTTGGTCAGCACCTCAACCGCGATTCGCCCTGTTGCGCTTCCTACTGGTCTCCGCCTCCAACACACCGGAAGCTGAAACTTTCGCCTTGAAACGCATCAACTCGGGCAGCAAGTTGCGAATTGAAGACAGTCTGCGACCCTTTGAAGCATCCTCTGTCCGTCGCGACTATCGCAGCCCTAGCCAATAGCCTGCCGCCTCCCAGCCCTCTTCTCCTGCCGTCCATCGGCCTGGTGCAGAAACAGTTCCAATCCATCAAGCGATATCGAGGGCGAGGCTGCGCGAAGCATCGACGAGGAGAAGGGACCAGAAGAAGGCAAGATCTGACAACGCACTTGACAAGGCGGCGGAGCGCAATGAGGAAGTCGGCTCTGCGATAATATCCGAGATAGAGCTAGGACATGAGCAGTTGGATACGTTATAGTCTTCCGGAGTAGTGGACTCGATAGGCATCCAGATCTATCTGCTGCTACACTTGTCCGGTGTCGCCACGACCGTCTCGTTCTGCGGATGGCGCCAGCCTCGTCCAAGATGCCCGGCGCGTATTCCCAAGATCCATACTCCCAGCTGGAGCAATATTTCCAGGCGCCGCCTTCCTCAAATCCCACAAGTTGTTGCCTCGCAACAGGCATGACGCGCACATGGTGTTCCCTGCCGGCGCACCTGTAAGGTACAACTCCTTCAACGACGATGAAACGTCGACGCAGCACAGCACGACCGATCAAACGCCTCTCGCATCGCCAGCAGTGATGAATGGAACGGACCCTGGCTTACCGCCAACACCGCCGACGAATTCGCTTGAAGCCAGCGCCCATGTAGATTTTGCGACGCCAGTACCGGTGGACAACGCAGCATCGTCGAACCTGACCAAGAAGCCTTCAATCAGCACACCTGTGAACCAATGGAGCCCTCCGACGCCAGATCCAAGTCCCCCTCGAACCAGCGAGTCTCTTGCTCCTCCGGAGCGTCCGCCCTTCAACAACTATCCATCCTCATCCCGCGCAGAGTCTTTCAGAACAGCAAAAGAGGACCAGTCGGACGGAGAGAGCAGCCGACGGCAGATGGCATTGAACGACTCGCCGGTGAATGGATATTTGAACGCGACAAGATCGCTGAGACTGCGTACTCTGGGACTTGGGTTGGAATTCGACCAGAGCGACGGTGATGCGACGCCGACCGAGCGCGGTCGCTCAGCGCCTCAAAGTGGGAAGAAAGATTCAGAGTTGGATACAGCGTGGCACTATCGACCAAGTGATACGGAAAACATACCCAACAGGGAGTGGGACACAAATCTCATGAGGAATGTAACGGTCCGGAGGAAGCGACCACTCAGAGCGTCGCCACAACACAAGGCGTCAAATCACGAAGATACCTCGCCTGAAGCAGCCATGCCGGCATCGCCGAGCGTACGAGATAAAGCAAAAGAGAGAGACTTGCACTCTGCGTCTTTTGAAAAGTTCGCCGATGACATCGGCTGGCCGGCAGAAGTCAACCGGGTACTGAGCCTCCACCTTCGCGACAAGGATTCCAAACGGCTATCTAGTGTCTCAACAACATCGACTGTCGTTGAAGCCGTGGTCGTAGACTCTCCGCCGCAACGGCTTCCAACTTTACGCCACGCGAAGAAGAATCTAGCTTTGCGGAGTGACGCAGAATCGCCAGTCGAGCGTTCATCAACAGTCCGCTCCAACCGGAATTCCCTAAATTCAGACGACGTACCTTTACATCGATTAGTGCACAAAAAACCGAGGATACCAGATAGAAGAAACAGGAACAGTGTTGGCTCAGACATAGCTGCAAGCGAGACATCGTCGGTCCCGGCTGTTCCTCTGCGGCATCATCGCCAAAGCATACAGGTAGGTGTCTTGTTATCAGGCCCCTCCGAGGTCTTCTCTGTGGCAGTATACGATAACAAAGCACAACTAGATATGCTGACGCTTTTATCACAGTCGCGCTCGACTATCGCCTCAGACAGTCCTAGCAGCTTCTTCGACTCATCGCCAAAGCGCATTACCACAAACCCTCTCACGCCGTCATCCCCAACAACCCTCAATCGCGAAAGACGGAACTTTACGGAGCCAGGACCTTACCGTTCCCATGTCGACCCAGCTCCGCTCGCATCGAGATCTAGACACTACGTGCGTCAGCCATCCCCACCTCCTCCAGACACACAGGAGAAGTCCGTGCTCTACGATGCATCCCCGATAGCACCACAGCAGTACCCTGCGCATATAGAGCAGCCGAAGCCAGCACCCCAGGAAGCAAGGCCGGAACTTGCAGCCGTACCTGTGGAGCAGCGCTCCTCGATTGACCATCGTGAAAATGACCGGCCACGCGTGAGTTTTGACCACACGGCCTCCGACCATGGCCGGCCAAGCATCACATCCCTCGACCGCGTCCCCACAGAAGAGCTGCATCGCCCAAGCGCCGAGCTCTCGCCCTCTTTTCGGCGCATCTCTCTCGACCGCAGCACCGTTCGGACCGAGGAACACGCGATGGCTCGCCACGTCTACACTTCCTCCACGCCCTTTAGCCAAATCTCCGATCTCCACGACTTGGAAGTTAGCGAAGCAACAGCTGTCAGCATTTTTCCGCACAACAACCACTCGCTACTCGTAGTCCAGCAAGTCGCGAAGCCATCCTCCGCCTCCGTCTCAAACTCCAATTCCACTTCCCTCAGCCGCCACAACGCCCACTACCCCTCATCCCACCCCTCGACCGAGCTGATCGGCCGCACCGAACCAAGCGGCCAACAACTCCTCGACGGCCCCCTCCTCACGATCGAACCCTCCACCCCACCGGATCGCAACACGGAGATCTTTGCTGTCGACAGCCCGCTCAAGAATCCTAGAAAGCCGCCTCCGCCGCCTGCGTTCAAAATCATCCCGCCTACGCCGGCTGATGAGCTGGACCGCCAACTCGCCGCCCCTCTGCCGCCATCCCGCGACCGCTCGTGCTCACCGAATAGAACAGTGTCCGGCCCGCCGGTCGCAAGAAGGCTGAGCGTACTGCAGCGCGCACGCCGGTACAGCGACACGTTCATCGCACCCTTGCTCAGCCGTAACGGCTCACTTTCAGATCGGTGGAGCGCTGTCACCGCTTCGGGATCCCGGAACGGCAAAACGGTCCGCCGGGTTCCGTCGGTGGGAGACGAGGGCCAGGACCCTCGAGACAACAAGTTGCATCCCTTCTGGCGCCCGCGCGGCTTCTGGGACGACTTCAGCGACGACGACAGCGACGACGACTTCTTCGACGAGGGACGGGCTGATCTGAACGGGGAGGGTGCCGCCGCCGGTGGGGCGAGAGATAGGTTGCCTGAAGGCGGCGATACTAGCTCGGTTCCCTCGCTCGCAGAGGAAGGAGATGTTCCCCGGCTCAAGCGCGTTGGCAGGCGTCTCACGGACGGCTTTAAGGGGAGCGGTGGGTTTCTGATCGGGAATAGTCTCGGCATCGAGCGCGGGCCGACGAATCGGAGGAGGCATTATGTTAGCTTGCCGCTTGGAGTCTCTGGCAGCGGGAGGGCCAGGGGCTTCGGCACCGGCGGCCGCGGCGAGCCGGCTGGACGCGTAGTCAAAGGTCGAGTACCGGATCCTGCGGACGGGGAGTCTGACGGCCTTGCATGCGGGCGAGGGTGGTGGGCGGAGGAGTCCGAGGGCGGTGAGCGGTCCTGCCGGGAGTGGAGGCCACGGAGATACTGGATACAGGAGTGCGGATAGGGAGCAGGGGAAGAGGGAGTGGAGGCTCCCGGGCACGGACAGGAGGCTGCAGTATATTGGCTTAGGCGGTCTGAAGGGCATGATGAAGGAAAAGAAGGCGGAGAAGAGGCGGGAAGAGCTGAGAAGGAGTATTGGGAGGAGGTGGATGCTCGAGGGTCCGAAGATCGGATAGGATACCTTCTCTGGGGTCACTGTTTCCCTTGGGTAAGTGGGCGGGGAATATGCGCGGTCAGAGTGTTGGATACCCGAAGGACATTGATGGGCCATATGGGTCGCGACAATTTACAGCGATGAGGACGTCAACAACAAACCATCCGGGTGCACGATTTAGACGATTTCACGACATATGATCACACGATTTACGGCAGCCATGGAATACATAGCGGGATTTATGGCGGCTGCTCTGATTGTTATATGAGTTAGGCTTCTTTTCGAGAGCCGCACCTCTGTCTTCTGATGCCTCAGATTGTAATATCATCACAACCCACACTACCTAGGTAGCTGGGCTCTCTACCAATGCAGCTTGCGTAGCAAAGACATGTCTTCGTATCTTTCTTCTATCTAGCTGCCTAAAACTCGTCTCTGTCCGTGACTCGGCAGCTTCTTCGCTTCTTGGCTCACTGTCCCTGCCTTGGCAGCATTTTGGTAATCTTTGGAGAGGTCTCGGTGCTCCGGAGCCACACACCTCATCCTAATCTGTGCTGGGCCTTAGCAGTGAAATGAACTATCGTACATCCAGGATGCCCCACGTCCGCCGGTTAATAAGACTAGCTTCGGGCTAGGTAGCCGTACATCGGGTGGTTCTCGTATGCCAGTTTCCCTTAAAGGGCTTCCGGATAGACGAACATGCTACTCAAGCGGAGGTAATGAGCAGGACGGTGGTGTGAAGACGGCACCATGGCGTCGTACGGCTTCACCACCCACAATCCGCGCTTCTGCTGGTATCCTGCCATCACCTCTGCACTTGGCTATCTTTGAAGTCCCTATCTTGACAGATCTTTCCAGTCGCGGCGGCGTGGACGCAGCAGCAGGCTTTCGCGGCCTTGGAGGATTCGGGCTCCAAGGCGGACGCTTGGGCATGAGAGGCTGTGTTGCACTGCCTCAGCCGGCTGACCTCTTGGCGTGTATATATCCAGCCAACCTTCAACATGACTTCTCAGCTCTGATCATCGCCAAACTTCACGGGAGCAGCCTTCCAAGAGGTTTATCGCAACATATTTCTTGTTCACCTCCTACGAAAAGGCACATCTACCACACTCAAGATGACTTCGTGCATCCAATCAATAGTCCAAGGTGTTTTCCCACAAGCGCCAAGAAACTTCTCCGGACAGAACGAGCAGCACGAATACCTTTCTCGGGAAGACCAATAGGCTAGAGCTACTCAGAGAACCCCAAGAGAAGGAACATTACCGGTTGGGCCGCCGAAACGAAACCGACTGAAAACCACTGAGCGGAAATCGAAGCCAAGCATGGCGAACGCTACTGATTGGAAATCAACATACCGCCATGACACCCTCGACCACTCATTACCACAGATACGACTCCTGACTCTGTTCCCAGCCGAGGATAAGAGCGCCGATATTCATGGCAGCCTGAACACTGTGTCTCTTCCCTTGGAAAACCGTGAATATGAAGCGCTGTCCTACACCTGGGGAGACCAGTCAATCAAGCATCCGCTCTTTATCGGCGAAGACATGCTGAAGATAACTCAGAACCTCTCTGAGGCGCTTCGTCGCCTGAGGCATCGACACGAGCCTCGAACTCTGTGGATAGACGCCGTGTGCATCAATCAGGCTGAAAACACAGAGAGGAATCACCAAGTACGTCAGATGCGCGACATCTACGCCAACGCATCCAAAGTTCTCGTTTGGTTAGGAGAGTCAGATGAGGACACAGACCAAGCCATGGAGTTTCTTCAGGATTCCGAGGAAAACCGTAACCAACGGGAGAAGCCCCTGGTGGGCCTGGAAAAGATTTATAACCGCCACTGGTGGTTGCGCATGTGGGTCGTTCAAGAAGTGTTTGTTGCAAAGACAGAACCGCTAGTTATCTGTGGAGACAAGTGCGCTCCCTGGGAGGCAGTTCGTGTCGTGCTAATAGAACTATCGGCCGACCAAATCTTCGTCAAAAAGACTAATGTTCTGACCGACCCGATGTCAATGGCATTTTTCACTTCGCTACCGTACCAGCGTCGATCTAAACAACGCAGCGTGGAGAAGGAACTTTCCTTGGAGTACTTGCTCTTGGGAACCTGCAACCGTGAGGCATCTGACCCGCGAGACCATGTCTATGCTCTCCTTGGACTTGTCTCCGACCATCGCGATGAGCGACTCGAGCCGGATTATACGAAGCCCGCGGCTCTGGCCTACCAAAATGCCATGGTTAGTGTGATCAAATCCAGGCAGAGTCTGGAGTGGCTTGTTTATGCAGTTGAGGGAGATGCGTCAGTCAAGCCCTCCTGGTGTATTGACTTCTCGGCGAAGAGTTGGTTTTACAAGGCGAGATTGAAAGAGGGTGCCGTAAAAGGTGCAGCGAGTACTGGGAGAGAAGAGTTTGAGATTCTCCACGATCCCGGAAGCGGAACGATCAGACTGGCTGGGACTGAGATTGGGCGTATTGACACAGTACACAAGTCCACATGCGGGGCGTTCCTTGCCGAAGTGCGGGTTGATGTTACAGTGAGCTCCGAGGAAGCATTGTCTACCTTGAGGGACATCATCGGGGCCATTCTGGATGACACCTCCCTGTTTAGCCTGTCCGCACACACCGCCTTGGAAAAGCGTCTCGGACGTGATGAGGCATCCAAGAAGTTAGCAGCAGGTGACGTATGGAAAGTTGCTGCTGGCGGAGTCAGCTTTAATGAACTTTCGGATCAGGAAGGAGGCTTCGAGTTGACCCTCGATGGTTATGCCTTTCTCGAGAAGATCGCTCAGATGAACGAGCTCCGGCAAATCGTTTCAGGGGAATGGGCTCACTTGTTGCCGGAAGCTCCCTCCAGTTTTGAGGATACCGCAGTTGATGCATACATTGATATAGCGTATAGGGCTAGCGACAGCTACTTTTTCATCACGGATACTGGCTATATCGGTCGTGCCGGTGACGCTATTCAAAACGGCGACGTCCTTTGCATTTTGTTTGGTTGCGACTGGCCTGCGGTACTCAGATCCCAAGAAGATGGATCATATAAGTTAGTCACTTTTACCTACACTGATGGCGTTATGGAGGGCGAGTTTCTGAGAGAGAACAGCTCCGTGGAAGAGAAGGAGTTCCTCTTACGATGAACCCAAGGAGCAAAGTCTGCCATGTAGTTAAACCTGTACGCAGAGATCGACTTCTTCTTTCGGATTAGGATGGATGTTCTTTCTTCTTGAGACGGTGGTCTTATGCTAAGCACCAACCAAGAAGATTCGTGGAAATAGTCAGTTTATTCCCAGATTACGAGGTCGGTTAGCTTAACAAGGAGGCGGGTAGTAAGCGATCACTCAATTCACTATAACGATGTAACTATAAGAGCGGCTAGTTCTATGTAGATTATAGGTAGATTCAGATAAGATAACAACTCTAATGTCTATCTGTTCCCCGCGTACGTCACTTTTGCCAAGGCGTAATCATACTATTGAGTTGGGGTTTTACTTCTACATTAGATTAGTCGAGCCATAAGAGTATCCGTACTACATACATTGATACAACCGGATTCTATCTACTAGTGAATCAAACCTGATTGCACGACAGTGTACTCAGACACTCACGCCAACGTCCTCAACCACCACCACCACCATGCGCCTTATCAAATCCCAGATAGAAAAGCGCGATGGCTCAGGCTTCGCGACGCTCCTCCCCGAAGAGCCTGAGGACATGGTAAACTTTCCTCTATCCCGCACAGCTACACCGTACTCATGTATCTTAGTGGCACGCCTACAACCTCATCCGCCCCGCCGACCTCCTCCGCGCCTCCGCGATCCGCCGCGTAACGACCGAATCCGCAACCGGCTCCACCTCCTCCTCACGCGTCCACACGACCCTAACCCTCCGCGTCACGTCCGTCGACTTCGATGCCGGCGCCTCGGAGCTGCACGTCAGCGGCAAAGTGGCTGAGGAGAACAAGTACGTGAAGCTAGGTGGGTTCCACACGTTAGACCTAGAGCTGAACCGCAACTTCACGCTCGAGAAGGCTGAGGGATGGGATTCTGTGGCGCTGGATATCGTGAGGGAGGCGACGGACCAGCGGAAGAAGGCGGAAATGTGGGCGGTAGTGATGGGGGCGGGAATTGGGAACATTTGTCTGGTTACCGAGAATCAGACGATTTTGAGGCAGAGGGTGGAGAGCATGATGCCGAAGAAGCGGTATGATGGGAGTGGAAAGCTTGAGGCTGTAAGCTGTCCTCTTCCCTTCTGTCTTAGCTGCTATATCTATGGAGTTGTGCAAGGCTGACGGGGCCAACAGGCCCAAGACAAATTCTTCTCGACCCTCCTCACAACCCTCCTCACGCACCTCGACCTCTCCATCCAACCCCCAAAGCCCCTCCTCCTCGCCTCCTCCGACTTCACCGCCTCCGCCTTCCAAGCCTACATCAAGAAAACCGCCATCAACACCGCGAACAAGTCCCTCCAATCCCTCCTCCCGGCGATCATAATCGCGCACTCCTCCTCCGCGCACGTACACGCCCTCGCCGACGTCCTCAAATCCCCCGCCGTGACACAGAAACTCAGTAACACGAAATACGCGCGCGAGACCGCGCTCATGGACAAGCTGGAAGAGCTGCTGCGCAAGGACGACGGGAGGGCATGGTACGGGCCCCGCGAAGTGGAGAGGGCGGTCGAGAAGGGGGCGGTAGGGAGAGGCGGTGGGGCGCTGTTGATATCGAATGCACTGTTTCGGAGCCAGAAGATTGAGGAGAGGAGGCGGTGGGTTGGGCTCGTGGATCGGGTTAGGGAGGTTGAGGGCGGGGAGGTCAGGGTGTTGAGTAGCTTGCATGAGAGCGGGAAGCGGTTGGAGAGTTTGGGGAATGTGGCGGCGATTTTGACGTTTCCGCTTGAGGATCTGGATGAGGAGGATGAGGGGGACGGAGAGGGTGGTGGGGTGGGTGAGAGGAGGGTTGAGGGTGAGGACGAGGATGTGTCGGACATCTTATGATAGATGAAGAGGTTCTCATTGGGAGCTAGCCCTGCTGCTACAAAGCCTGAGGTTGGCGAGATCTCACGTCGCGGTGACGCTCTATTCTACACATACTGCGTGCGCGGTACCAATGCACAAAGCGCCGCGGGTAAGACATTGGCGCACAACACAAGCTATACTGGCATTCCACTCAGATTGCCAAATGCGCTGAGAACGCTGCAGCAAGCTCCCAATCTCTTATGCCCAACTTGGAGACTTGGGGTGAGGCTCGTTTCGTATGGGCGAGCCGAAGACTTTGTGAAAATGTCGCGCTCGTAGCGAGAGAAAACGATCCGTATCTTGATGATCTACGCCTCAATCCCAAGGGCAATCGTGCCCATATGGGTCTGAATCATAATCTAAGTCGTAATCGTGATCACTGCCCACTTGAGCCGCCGCGTAAGAGTTGATCTTGTCGACGTCTACTATGCGCGTGATCTCTGGGGATAGTGTGATGTCGTCGAATGCAATATCTTGGAGCACCTGGGTTGATACGTAAAGATCTGCACAGCCATCCACTTGGGCCCTGACCATGCTCTGGTCGCTCAGTGCCTGCTGCTGCTTCCTGAAGAGGAGGCGGCATCAGTCTCCGATCCGTGTCAGCCTTTGCCCGGTTAAGATTCTTCGCTGTTTCGAGCGCTACTGGTGGGCGATGTCGAACCGGCGAAGGATAATGATTCTTGGAGTGGTGATGATTATGGGGTGCAGGGTTCGTTCTGGTATGCTGATGTGCGGGTTCCGGCAAACTTAGCTCTTCCAGATTATCCATGAAGAGATCCAAATCTTGCGTGCTGATAAGGCTTGCCTGGTCTAGTAGTGTAGAGCTAGGTGGTGTTTCCCAATCGCCCGCGATGTCGCGGTCGATTTGTGTGTTGCTGTCTAGTATGTCGTCCCAGCAGTCGATATCTATCGGGACAGGGTACTTCTGCAACGTGCAATTCGTGTTCGTGTTCGACGGGATGTGTGTATTGACTGGATGACTGGCTTGATACGCAAAGTCGCGCACTTTTGTCACGTACTCAGCGGCTTGGGAAACAGGGGTGTGGATCTGCTGCTATCGGCATACGGTGTGCCCTCTTTTGACGCGTCCAGCAGGGTAGCGTCGTCAATGTCGTCCTCTTCCCAGGGATCAGGGCTCGTCGAGGCCGACGTGTCTGCTTCAACGGAGTAGGCCGGGCTCTCCAGTGCTTCAGGACCATCCGACCGCAGCAGCACATCGTCCATCTCCTCATCATCCCACGGCTCCGTCTTAATCTCTTCCTTCACCTTCTTCACCACCACCTTCCCTCCCGGCTCTTCCGCGCCCTCGTCCCCCTCTTCCTCTTCCCTCTGCACACAAACGCCTCCATAACCCCTTCATTTTCACCTGCGTATGACTATACCCCGCCAACTGCGTCGCGAGCCCCACGCCCAACTGTCTTCTAGCCTGCCTCTCCTTCTCCTCCTTTTCCAGCCGCTTCCGCTCCGCCTCCTTCCTGCGTTGCTCAGACAGCTTAGCACGGCATGCGCGCCGTTCTAGTTCCTCGAGGCGCTCGATGCGCTTCGCTTCAGCCTCGGAGAGAGTGGAATGGCCTTTCTTGTACGCGGCTTTGGCACGCCGGAGGGTTTGGGGAGGCGTGGGTACCATGGCGGTGCTGTGGCAGGGCTTGGGGTTCGAGGACGCGGATTCGGTCACGATTGCGCGCTTTACATGGGTTTGACGTGCGTGGCTGAGGAATTGGGGATATTTGACGGAATGAGGTGGCGTTGTCGCGGCGAGGTACGCGTGCCGGGTTTCGCCAAATCAGGTGACCTTCCCTGCCGCATGGCAAGCGCAGCGGGCGAACTATCTTCCTACGTCCAGTGTTGCCTACGGAGTATTCTACTCTACCTTTCTACGTGGACAAAACTTCATTGTACCCTCGTTTCCGTTCTATCTCTGGACGTGAGCAAGCGCCTGCTTTGACCTGCGCCGGCGGTGAGCTCGCCGGAGGAGCGCCTAAGCTAGCCTGAGCATACCCTGGCAACGTAAGAGGGAGCCTGTTATGGCTCTCCGCGGGCTTCCACGAGCACCTACCTACTCGTGGCTTCATGAATAAGCACGGGTCGTGTGATATTGGCGGCTGAGGAAGATGAAGCCGTCTACACCGCTCATGAGGGACGTTCGATTATCAGAGAGTTCTACTGCGAAGGAAGGGGCTGCCGCTTGGCTACCCTCTGCTACCATGAACAAACACCAACAAGCGATTGAGTATTCTATATTTGGAGCCTGTACTGATTGGAGTTGTATCTGAAGACCCAGTCCACCTCCGCAAGCACTAGGAAACTTTATTGAGAAGCCTCGTGCTCGCACGCCGTCAAGCGGCCGCTTCATCAGCTGTAGATAGCCCCTTCTTCGCCTCCTTTGTAATTCTACGAAGGGAATGAGCTTCGCCTTTTTTACCGAGCCCAGAGACCCAGATGTCAAATGAACGTCGGAGTAAGCGAAAGTACAGCTTGGCGCATAGGAGGAGTAAAGAGGTGGGGAAATTTCTGCTCTGTTTGCGGAAATGGGACCCGGAAGACAAGACCTCTTATGCAGCTCTACTGCGGGAGTGTGTCTACAAAACAACCAAAACCAAATCGCAAGCCAAAACCAAGAAACCAAGCAATCAACCAAGTACCTAGGTGGTCGGTCGGGGATACGCGAGGGCGTGATGTTGAAGCCGCTCCTTGTCTTCTCATCTATCCTCGTGCCTTGCGCAGGGGCCGGAGAAGAGTCAACAACCACGTCGCCTGGTACTAAGCTACGCGGAGTCCCATAAACTGCGTTACAAAGCTCTCTGAGCGTAGTGATAGCGCGTTCGGGTGCCGAAGAATCCTGTCAGCGGATCTGCAGCAGGTCCCAACGTGGACTTCGCCTCACCAGACCGGGTCAAGCAAGGTCCATTCTAGGCGTGGAGCGGATAGAAGACTGTGCCTGTTAGGGTATTGACAGGCGAAAAGGTGTGGGGTGAAAAGTTCCCCAGATTTTTCCCTGTCGATCAAAAGAGAGCGAGGAGCGGCCGTTTGAGACGGCCCGGATACGAAGCGAGCGTCCCGCATCCCAGCCACCGCTTGACCTTCCACTTCAATATTCAAGTTTCTTTCGAATCTCTTCCGAGATAGGGACGTTTAGCCGCGTGTTGACCTGGCTGTCGATACACTTCATAGCCTGTCAAATTTCAAATGCGGTATCCGCTTGACGCCTAGAACTGGGTACATATCTGCTCCCTCAGCAGAAATGGGCCTCGCTTGACAAGACCTTCCAACGCAGGTTCTAGACAAGGAGGTAAAGCTTATTTCTACTGCGGAGGTAGGATCCTGGTGAGGCGGGCACGGCGGAGTAGGGTTTCGGTGAAGGAAACGTGAAAATATCATCAGATCAGCACGCCTCACGTAAGGGCTCCTCGTAGGAACTAAACCTGATCCCGGAATGCTGGACTTTGAGTTCGAGTCTCAAGCTGCATTACAGGTCTTGTCAAGCGAGGTTCCATTTCGACCGAGGGAGCAGATACTATTTTGGGGCAGGTTAACACACCACATCTAGCGAATCAGGTTTGGCTTCAAACGTGCAGGGCCTTGACGTAACTGATTGGATTAGTCTTTCATGCTGTTGAGGTTGCTTGTTTAGTGTTCTTGTCAAGCGAGTCCTAGGCGTCAAGCGGATAGCCCCTGTCGAGGTAAGGTACACGGACATACTGTCGGCCTGCCAAGAACATGCCCAACGTGCAATCGAAACGAGCAGGCTCGTAACATGCATTAGTTGGGTAGCTGGATGAATCCAAGAGACGCATGCCAGCACCCTGATGCGGGGAAGGAGGTGTATATAAGTCATCGATTCTTTCTCTATTGGATTCAATCAAGCAAGCACGGTTCCTCCGCGGGCCTAGAGTAGTTGCGTGGAATTAGAATCTGACGGTATCTGCCTCTTTAAGCTCTCGACATTACTTTTACGATACTGATTTTTTCTAGATTGCCTCTCCGCCTTAGACTCACTGCTTAACGGTTCGGGGGCGCGCCTCACGACATTATTCTATTCCAATCACTTCCCAATTCGAACACCACGATATCGAGTTCATCCACGGTCATATCCAAGCGTCAAAATGAAGATCTCAGCAGTGTTGCTAGCCGCCGCCGCAGCAAGCTTTGCGAACGCCTCCTGCCCTGGTAGACCAGGGGAGTACAGCACCACTTGGACTGGTGGCGGATGCAAAGTATGGCCGGGTTCGGGCTCAAATTCTTGCCTGAGTGCGTGTATTGCTCAAGCGGGTGCTCACAAATGCTGTGCCCGTGTTATTGAATCTCATGAAAAGGCCGGGTGTTTGTTTTTCACGAATATTTGTAGATGCACTTGCCAACGGTCACCCTGAGTTTGGCTGCATTTCAATTTCATGTATTCATCTCCTTTGTTCGTTTGACGTTTGTCATCTACAAACCGCTCGTTTTCAATGTCCACCCCTAGGGTTGGTTCCGGTTCTCGAGGTGGACTATTGGTTACTTCAAGCGGTACATCTGAATCTTTACAAAAGGTTGACCATTCCTTAGGCGTTTGTAAACATGTATTGTCCTCCAATCAGCAATTCGAACCAGTACTTCGATTATATCTGGTGGTGTTAACGCAGCGACACTCGCGTTGGGTTCGCCTGAGCACGCGATCGCCTTGGAGTTTCAAAAGAACAGACAAGCACGTGGCGATGCTGTTCATGTAATGACTCGAAAGCGCGCCGCAAGTGCATCATATTCAACTTGGAGTACAGTGTCGTAGAACGCTAGTCCTGTTATTCGGTGGCAGACAATGCACAATCATCTTGATTTACAAGGGTCTGATGAACGATTGTACGGCAGCGCTCATTTGAGGTTTCCAGAGCCAAAGGTTGAAAGATCCTGAAGACATATACCCAGACGCCGTCGAATACATCATGCGCATATGCACCTCCAGGACCCAGATAAAAAGGAAGCAAGCAGCTTCGGGTTAGGGACATCAATGTACTTGTTATCGCACCGTGCACCAGAGCCGAACCGTCTTGTCGCCCGAGCCTGACGCCACCAGCTGGCCGTCCGGCGAGAAGGCCACCGAGCTGGCGAAACCCGAATGACCCTCGAGCGTCGCCAAATTGGGGTCGGCTCCCGCCTCAAACAGATGCCGGATGACCTCCAAATGACTCCCGGTCCCGGCGGCCCAAAGCCTTCTTTGCTTCACAAACGCTGCCGCAAGGTTGGATTTTTGCTCGTCAAAAGGTCTGTTGTTGATGGCCAAATTGAGTGCCGTCTGGCCTTTTTGCCCACCACCCGGGTGTCGGCGCGGCGATCGAGTAGCAGCTGCACCACCGCCTCATGGCCTTGCTGGGTGGCCCTTTGTAGGCTCTCTTCATACAGGTGGTTGACTCTTGGCAGTATTTTTCGAAGAGGTAGGTGCCCAAGCATCGCTCGCTTGTCCCTCCAATCTACAATCCTCCGCGCCGCTTCATGTCTTCCGTCATAGGCCGGTAGTGGTTCGAGCATGCTGCCTCACTTGAGGGCGAATGATTGGTAAGCGTATTTGTCCTTCTCAACGTCCTCAATCACCTCTCCGTCCATGATCCCGTGCATGTAACTTGCTGCATGTTAGCCGATTGAAGTAGACTCAAAGGGAAACTATCGTTACGAACCATTCACCAATCATTCTGTAATATCCTCCCTCGATATGCCTAAGAGCATACGGTACCTCACCGCCGAACAGAACGCAAATTTTATCCCCATTTTCGGCGGTTGGGGGCGCCAACCCCATATATCCTGTCGTTGTCGTGAAAAATCGTCTGTTGAACACGCCACCTCCAATCCCTCCAGCGTGTTTTTCTAAAGCAGCAACGAGTCTTTCCTCTTCTTGTGGGCTGCGTGGGGGAATCCATTGATCCAGATCATCCAGTCTCCTCTGTCGGCCAGCGACATTCAATTTATAGCCTGGATGAGAGCCAGGAACCTTCTGATCCAACGTGATTGTTCTCCAAAAAGCTTCAAGTTTCGTGCATCCAGTGAGATAATGCTCGCCCAGTTGCTCTAAGAGGAGACGCCATCCTGCAAAGGTTTGCTTTAGCGAATGCGGAAGACCCAGGAGCTTAGCAGTACGCATGTTAGGCGCTGCATCTCCCAGGCACTCGACTGCATCAATAGCAACACCTTCTAAAACCAGGACTGTCTCCTCTTCAAAAGTCATAGGGACATCCGAAAATTTACCGTTCGGGGACGATGCAGAGTATACAAGGCCAATTCTTTTGTCAAAGGCTTGTGAGATTGTGACCAAGCTGCGCTCAGCTACGAGATCAGGGACCCAAGATGGTAGCCCCTTGTCTCTCGACTCAATCCCACCTTGAAGCCAACAGAAGCTCCTCAGGTCTCCATCCTGTTGCAAAATAGACTTGAGGGCGGTAGTATAGGCCTTACTGATGCTCCAGTGGTAGTTTGGCTCCAACGTGAATCCATGAGTGACCAAACTCAGAACGGCGTAAACCCTATCTCGAGGATCGGTTGCCTTGTAGTTGATCGTATCTGTTATCAGATCGGATAGAGTAATCGCATCTTTGTTGGCGTGGCTTTGGCGGAGTCGATCGATCGTGGCAGCTCGGAGCAGCTTTTCTCGAAGTATACTCAGGGCGACGTGTGCTATTCGCGAACGTGGTGCGTGATCTTGAAGAACGGTATAAACGTCAGGGATCATGAAGAGACATGAGAACAGTTGAAAGTGGTCCTAAGGAAGATTCTTCCAGCCACAATGCACAGTAGCCCGACGAGCCATTCCAACCTCTTGAACTGTCCAGACCCTTGTCCACCATTGTCTCGTAAATAGGACAGCAAGCGCAGTGAGACAGACATCAGAGTCAGGCCTAGCCAGGAATGCAGCAAGGATGTCCGCCCATGAACGGAAGGAATTGTCAAGAGACGGACTCGCTGATGATGCTAAGTTGGCAGCGTGCATAATTTCTGCGATGTGATCCATCGCTTTGTCAGTGTTGTCATCTGCTTCTCCAAGCCAAATGACGACCTCCTCCGCTTTCGAATAGATCCGCCCCATCTGAGAAACTTGGTGACCTCGCTCGTCGATGTCAAGCTGGTTAATGCAAATTGCATCAATCCAGAGGGTCCTTGGCTCATGTGCGAGGCGTAGCTGCCTAAGCGCGCAATACAGATTTCTCCTAACTCGAAACAAACCACCGTCAACAAACATCGGATATTCCGCCGGCCCATCTCCCCATGTGTAAGAAACAGCTTCGTATGGTCGTGACTCGTTAAAGGGTCTGTGTAGCAAACTACATGTGATCCTTGCATCTGGGTTCGGTGATGGCTGTAGGATGAGCAGGCGAAACCAATCTCTCTCTTGGAGTGTCCAGTAGCTGTAGAAGTCGCACGGTCTTGGATTGGACATTTTTTCCATTTCCTCTGGAGTAGCTCTGATGGATAACATTTTGACTGAGGATTATTGTAAGGGCTATCTGGGAAATACAAGTTCGCAGGGGAAATCTGCTTGTATTAGGGTTTGACAAGAATCTGACAATGAGGTGTGTAGATGCCGTGGACGCGCGAGGTTTGGTAGAAGTCTAAGTGCGGCCGGCTTGTTAGGTGTGAATTCGCTTAGAATAGGAGAAAACAAGAAAGCCTGAACGTGGCGCAGAGACTACGTACATCCCAATTCTGTCAGACCATCACAGTGGCGTACTCATGCGGCCGGAAAGTCATGGAATCCACCAATCACGCTAATAGTAGTTGCAAGGGAGGATTCAGCCAATCAACTTAAGGTGGTTAGGGTATATTACTAGTAAGTGATAACTGTGTGGCTAAAATAATATGATAATGTCGATGTAGTATCAAGTTGATGTTTGGGGTATATGGGACTAGAGACCGAACAACCGCAATACACAAATCCAGACGCCGCGTTCTCGTAGTTTAAACCAATCGACTTTGATATGCAGCATGAACCATACTTGAGACCAAAAATCACTTGCGGCGATCCTCCCTCCACTCCGCCCCATTGCTCACGCCTTCCACAGCAGTGCTCGGCCCCTTTGCCCGGCTCTGTTCATCGTCACTCTCCTCATCCTCAAACAACCCCGGATCCGCCAGCCTTTCCTCCTCCTCAGCCACTCCGTCCAACCTCGACCCCTTCCTCTTCGCACTCGGCACCACATTCTCATCCGCACTGACTGATATCCCCCTCGGCCCCCACCTCCCCCCGTCCTAGCACTGGGTCCCCGATTCGCCGTCGCAGCCTCATACGCCGCATCCCCCTCCTCATCCCCCGCCCCGGCCCCCCTCCCCACAAACCGCTTAACCAACCACCCCTGCTCCAAATCCCCACTATCGACCAAGGCGCCATGCCTCAACTTAACTCGTTGCCTGCTCCAATACACCCATGCAAAGTCGACGTAGAAGGCTGTTTGCAGGACACCGAAGATCATGCTGGTGGGGTCGAAGTGGTGCTCTGGCCCGAGCCACCGCACGAACCAGTTCAGGATGTAGAAGGCGCGGTATGCGCCCAGGGTTGCGAGGTAGAAGCTGTCGATTACGGTGGGGACGGTGGTTTGGCGCAGGAGGAGGAGCTGCGGGAGGATGGCGAAGGATTCGAGGATTATGCTGAAGGTCCAGAGGATCTAGGGGCGCGTGAGCGGGTGGGACGATGGGGGCTCTGAGGGCAGGGGAGATTTACCTCTTCCCAAGCAGGCCTGTTCGGCGCAAACTTGATGAAGATGAGATAGACCACCGGCGCGCCAATAACGCTGCCGATGGTAGACCAGACACCCAGCTTCCACGCCTTCTCTCTCTCCCTAGTCCGCGCATAAACGCGCGTCATGAGGAACACGATATAGCATCCCGAGAGTGTGTAGAACAGCTTTCCGAAGAAGTTCCACGTGTGGTGCCACTCGCTGAACGCAGGCACCCAGAAGATGTCAATGTAGCGTGCGCAGAAGACGGCGATGTAGAGGACTTGGGTGATGAGGGAGACGCCCTCGGCGCTGCGGTTCGAGTGGATGGCCCATATTAGGACGACGATGGAGATGGCGTGGGAGAGGTCGCCGAGGATGCGGAAGATGTTGAAATTGAAGGCCATGATGGTCGTGAGGCTGGCTGAGGCTCTCGCTGAGAGAGTACTGCGTGTAAGCTGGAATGCGTGTCGAGCTAGCTGTGCGAAGCCAGGTCAGTAGAACCGGAGAATCATCTGTAGTAGAAGAAGTCGGAGCCTGGTATGAGGTAGAGAGTAGCGGCTGACGGTGCAACTGAGGAGTTCACAATACGAGCTGTCGCGGCCTCGTAAGTGACGGTTGTTCCCGAGACCCTGCAGTGCTTGGCGAATTTATCGTGGCCTTGAGGCCTGAAATAGAGCATGTCCGCTGTTACTCGAGGTAAAGCACCCACGAACGGGTCAATGGAATAGTAAAGTGATTGTTGTATATACAAGTTCTGACAAACCACCTCCCAAGCACCGCTGTGAACTTAATACTAAATACTAGTTGCGAATATCAGTGACTTTGTAAATCGCCTTCAAATGTACGAGGGCCCCAAGCTTCCTCAAGTGGTGCTCGCTGGAGTTTCTCTCCGAGGCCCTTCATCCAAATATATGACGAGTTCGACTAAATGTTCTCTTCTGCAAGAAAACCGGATTGCTGCGACTGCTCAACACTATACCAGTCGGCAATCGACCACTGTCGGCCTTGAGCAATGCACAAATCCTTTGATAAACCTTCCCAAATCTCGCCAGGAAGCTCCCGATCAACGAAGAACGGTTCGTTCTCATAGTCCGCGAAAACTTTGACAAAGCTCAACTCGGCATCGCTTTTCGCGCCGTACTCAATCTTACAGTGATCCGGGACCCACTCGACAAAGCCGAGTAGTATGTCACCACATAGTCGCTTCTGAGACGCAAAAGTGATTGGGTCTCGGATTGGGTAGCTTGAGAGGAGAGATAGTCGAAGGTTGCGTAATCGCCACAGGTAGGAGAATGGCCCCATACTAACGTGCCTGGAGACGTACTCTGGAGACCATCTATCGTTTCCCAGATCATACGAGTAGAGGGGAGCAGCCCAGAGGACAACGAAAAGCGAACGGATCCGTGCCAGCGCAGCAACCGGTATGGCATCCTCTGAGATGATGGATCTCGAGCGGTCCTGCAAATCACAGAATACATAGACAGTATTACCGTCGTAGAATACGTCTACCGCCTCTTGGTAGATCCGTGAGCATGTTCGCAGCAGATTGACCGCGGGTCGTGCTTTAGGCCATGGCGGCGGCTGAGGATCGCGGCCTTGAGTGATGCGGATGGCGCTGTCGGATGAGATGAGGGTGTACTCGTAGATCATGTTGCGAAGTTCTGCAGGGAGAGCGAGAAGCCGGCAGGAAGCCTGCGCCTGCATTGTTTGGATGCTGGTAAGAACGGGCTGATATAACGCTGAGTACGAAGAAGTAGACGACAGAGATGGTTGGCAGATCACGGATGAACTCGATCGAGAGTGTTGTGTTTTTGTGGTGGTATGGCTGAACAGGCAGCAGTTCAAGCTTCAGAAGTCTTTTTGTCACGTGTTCATCTTGCAGTCAATCACGCAGTGGTGAATTTCATCACGTCGCCAGCGGCAGGAAAGAGTATCAAGAATCATAACGGAGCCCTCAACCGTCAGAACACAGCGGCTTTCCATCATCGAAACTTGCAGCTACTAAAGTTATGTCTAAGCGAAAAGAAGCCTACCGGGGTTCAGAAAGAGACTAATTGTTAATAAATCAGCGTCTATAGGTTGTGGCATTGTTCGAGTCACAAATGTATAGTTACATAAGCGGTCCTTGACTGGAACCTCATTCCCGAATTACTATAAATACCTAGGTACTCTGAAAAGCGCAGAAGCGAGGACTGTCTACTCCCTGGAACAGTGGAACTGTCATCGAAAACAAATGGCTTCCTCCGATGATGAATCTGATGACGAATCAACACATTCGACTTCATCTTCGAACGGATCGCCGCCATTCGGAACGACCTTGACGCTATGAGGAGCGACCTTGACGCTATTAAGACCGACCTCATCTCTATACAGAACATTCTTCCGGTATATTAGAGTCTCTCTATATTCTTATCCGATGCTTTCTAAACGGTACTATACGGTGCTAACGGCTGATTAGGGCATAGAACGTCATGTTCAGAGCCGGAAAGAGGATGAATTTACAACGTATGCTGCGAACGCATTGTACGATCTAGCAAAAATGGTGTTAAAGGGTACTGTAAAACGATCCGGAGAAAACTACGACCCAGATGAGGATAAGTCAAATGACCGTATCATTCAAACCGCAACAACAGTATCCGAAGAGCAACTGCAAAACCTCAATGTCCCTGTAAAATATCTTCGGCTGCTACGAAAGCTTCCAACGGTACGTAGGAGAGAGATCGTGTGTATCTGATAAAAAGATTTCAGCATACTATAGCTGGGTCTAGATCATCCATAAGATTAATAGTCTCAACACCGCGGGAGAGTTTGCTACCCTTTTGCTGGAAGAGTACCGGAATACTGAGACGTTCCTTTTATGGGAGGACATCTTTCCCATCCTTTACAGAGGAGATATCGTAGAGGTTGAGGAGAGGGATGGGCAACTATTGAATTGGTTGATCAACGGCTTTCCTGAAGAAGAAGCTGTACATAGGCGAGATTCAGCGGCTTTCTAGGTAGTAATAGCATCAAGCCAAAATGATATCCTTTACCGATTCAGCCGGAAGATTCATCATCGCCTCACCACGCATGACGCCGTGAATACAAGCATCTCCGATGAGGCGGAAAGTGCCGTCCTCCTTCTTGCGCAGCACATGAGGCACACACGAGCCGAGAAAGATGCAGATGACGTCCCCAACACGAGCAACGCGAGGAACCTGACCTAAGAGGCCTGAAGAAGTCACACACAGTCTTCCTGTCCCATAAGAGCCTGCAACCCACGCATTCTTCTTCGCCAGGTCGCGACGGATAGCATACAACAGCTTTTGTGTTTCCGGATCGGTCGTCCTCATCTTCCAGCCGACTTCGTACGCTCTTCGCCGGAGCTGGTGGTCCTCTAGGCAGTCATCCATCTCCTCGGGCGTGTAGTCACTGCAATTACTATGTAGGATTCTCTATTTCGCTTCGTCGACAGACTGATCTGGAGGTATACGAAGCGGCGGTGAAGCGGCGGCCGATGACTTTTCAAATATGTCGTCGAGCTCCTTTCAGACTGCTGCCAAGGCAGCTGGTTTGTCCTCATGTAGAGTCATCAAAGTGTTGCTCGGGCTCAGGTCGGCATAAGTCGTCTCGCGGTACATGTCTTCGAAGGTACTGTGAACGCTTCCTGCGAAGACTATCTCATCCAGTATCATTCCCTGGACCAAGAGTCTGCTGCAAGACGAGTCGCCCGCAGCCCGGTAGTACACATATTCATAGACCTTCTGAATAGTGTCGGGGAAGGATATGCGATGGGCCAGTCTCCCTACACCAATTCCGAACCCACTTCTGAGCCAGTCCGGGATCCAGGACGGAGACTCGTCGTCTTCGTCGCGGCGCCGGTCGTCGTAGAGCAATTCCATACAATCTGGTCCTTCGGAGATGAACTGCGCATATCTACGGAGAGTCTCTTCTGGCGCTTCGTCGTAGTCTGGCCGAAGGCGCGGCTCATCTCTTTCTTTCGAGATGCCGAGCAGAGCAAACAGCCGATCTCGTGGGTCCGTAGCATCAAAGTCCCGGCAGGATTCAAGAAGGGATAACAGCGACGGCCGGTCATCTGCTTGCACAACGTGCCGCAGCTGCTACATCATGGACAGCGCGAGAGCACCTTTTCTCATCGCGTGATACAAGGCCCGATCGCCTGATGTTTCAGGAACCATCAAGAAGTTTGCACGCCAGTTGGCAATTGCGAAGTCTTCGAAAGATATCTGGCCGCTTTCTGGACTGCACAGAGCAAACCTCCCACACTGAAACTGCAGATGAGGCGCGCATGCCAGCTCCTGTATTACCCAAACGCGGCGAAACCAGGGCTGCGACAAAACGGTATACCAAGCTTTCCAGACGTCCTTCATGTCAGGGATCTGTCCAAAAACCGCATCATACTCGGGTGTGAAGGCGGATAATACGGTGTGACCCTCTGGCAGACGTATGTCTTGATTGATGAGGCCAATCAATCTTGGCAAGTCTTTGCAATGTTCACGCTCCTCGCCTAAATATACAATCGTCCGCCGGGATCTCTGATAGATTCGTCGCATCAGCATGATTTGTGCGCTCTTCTCCTTTGTATCGTTCTGGGTTATGCAGACGGCGTCTACCCAGAGATGAAGGCGCTGCTGCGGGTGTCGTATTGACCTCAAGGCTTGTCAAGATGGGGCGTTATTGGGAGGAAGAAGCTCTTCACCTCTCTGCTAGCCGTTTGGCGCTGGAGCCATAGCCTGTCTGTCTTCTCGAGGGTGCCCCAGGTGTAGGAAAGGGCATCGTAAGTGAAAGATTCGTCCTCCAAAGACATGAGCCCAAGAAACCCCTCCAGTCGGTCTTGCTCATTTCCAGGTTTCAGCACAAGGACTCGGATGGTGTCCGCGGGGTCCATCCCGGACTCGCCGTAGGAGTAAACATCCGCCTGTATTGCCTCGAACCTGACGCCCATATCCGCTGTTTTGTTTTGCATGAATTGAACAAGGGCATCTATGTTCCTCGTTTCCAACCTATGGAGCAGGCACTCGATTTCCTCCATCCTTAGCAGGCGAGTGAGGCCGTCAATGTCGCCAGTGCCCAACAGGCGAACCAGGCGGTTCATCTCCACCACTGCCGACATCTTGGTTTGCCGAGAATGTTTTTAAAGAATATAAAGGTGATTTGAGAATGAAGAGTATAACCAGAGAGCAAAGAGAGGCGAGCTGAACTCAAAAAGTAAAACCACCTCTATCGTCAAGATAACTTGGACTAAAAATAGTTGCACAATCTACTCTTTACGAGATGCTGAAACCTTAAGGATAATGATGTCCTTACCGTGCGGGCGCCCCTGCGGCTCTGTGGGGACAGTCCGACTCGCGACTGCGGTGGGCATCGAAAGACGTCTCCCCTCAAGCAGCTTGTCCAGGCTGAACTAATACCTAGACGTTGGCTTACCACGAGCTGAGGAAGGCCGTTGCACCTATGGCTAAAACCTATGCGAACGTCGGCGGGCATGCAGTGCTGTATCTGGCAGAGACAAGCTGTCCAGCGGGTAATATAATCCTGATAACAGTACTGCATACGCAGCTAGCTGAACAACATTAGGTCGTGAAGCGGAAGGGAAGAATCTGCATTGTTATGCCTGCTCCCTCACGTGCTTCGTCACGTGCCCGACCAGTGCGACTGGTCATCTTGCACATGTAACGTGAATTGATACACGTAGAGTTCTGACCGAGCTACACTAACGATCATGTTGTACCGGGAGAACACGATTAATTGTATGTCACAATAACATTACGGTCCTCAGCAGTCCAACGCTTTCGTGAATGACGTCCTGCGTCTCAAACCAAGACTCAAGGCAACGGACCTGTTGCCTAGAATCTAGTAGGCAACCTTGAGCTGTTCTTTCTTTACAAAAACCTCGTTAGAAGGTCACTCTGGATCTGGCTTCCGCCACTCATCTCAGTCATTAGCAATACCGGTACATATCCAAAATGACCTCTGTTGATCAACAAATCTTCCTCCTTCATCTACCTCTCGAGCTCCGCAATCAGGTCTACGGAGAACTCTTCTTTCCATGCGAGAAAGAGCCTCTAGAGCTCATTCAAGACGCACTTGGGCTTGCACGCACGGCAGTCCGCCAAATATTCCCATACGACCTCAGTCTCCGCAAGAAACCCAGCTTTGATACCGCCATTATCAGCACCTGCAAGCAGATCCAAGACGAAGCCGAGGAGGTTCTCTATGGAACATCCTCGTTTAATCTCATGTATCAAGACTGGAGCGATAACGTCAAAGTCTCGTATGAGTTTCTCGAATCCCTCGCGCCTCGAAACCGAAAGAGAATTCGCAGGATAGAGAGGAAGTGCTACTCGGAGAGTTACCGGGACACCATCTCGCTCACGGACTGGAAGCTTTTCATGACGTTTCTCAGCAGAGAGTGCCCGAATCTCATCTCGCTGAAGCTGTGGGGTCCTGGTGACCGTTACGAGGCGCCTCAGTGGATTGAGAGCTGCCAGCGGGAGAAGGAATGGGTGCAAGCGATACTGCAGATCAAGACGCTGAAGCACTTTGATGTTCCTGTCATCAAGGGTGGCATCATTTACCAATACCCGGAGTTCTCTGGCGACTTCCTCCCGTGGCTGAAATCTACGCTTCTCCAATCTGCCAAGGATCACCCTGCAGCGCAACTGACGCAGACTGACAACGTCAATCGATCTCCACACCAGCCGTTTCCATTGATGCGGTTACCAGTGGCCATACGTCAGCGCATTTACGGCCATGCCCTTCTGCCGCCATCGAAACATGTGCATCCGTACATCCAGCCATGGTACGACCAAACGACTCGCAATCTCATCCCCCTTCTCCGAACATGCCGCCAAGTCCGCGAAGAAGTTGAAGACGCTTTCTATAGTACGGCTGTGTTTGCATCGTTGGAACCCCTAAAGTACGATACCGGCCTTCTCCACTTCTTCCGCGGTACACATGGCTACCAGTACTGGACGCAGACCGACCGAAGGAGTGTTGTGAAACACCACGACGGGCTTCCACTACGACTGCGTGGGCTGATTCGGCATGTACGAGTCGAGAACGCATGGTGCATACGATTCGATCTGCTTCACTTCCTGGCAGAAGGAATCAAAAGCTTGCAAACCCTTACGTTGGTCCTCGATAATGATAGCGTCGACGACTTGAATGCCCTCTTCGAGGGTGGTATGCCACGGCCATGGCGATACCCTCAACACCGTTCATCTAGGATTTCCCCGGAAGGCGCCGGTACTCAAAGTTTTGGTCGACAAAGATGTTAAGGCAACTGGCTAGGGTGCCGGGTGTCAGGATCATGATTGCCGAGGGAAGGGCGCTTCATCCGGATGCTAGACCGTACCTTGAAACAGGTCTGAGGGGTCTCTATCTGAGTAAAGAAATTGATGAGCTGGAAGATTGGATTCTCGACGACGAGCCTTTAGGAGGGAAGGATGCAGAAAAAACCGAGCCTGAAAGCAATAGCGATTCTGAATCGGACACGAACGATTAGGTGGGGTACAGGAAATGTTCTGAGACCTGGAGGCCAGCACGACTGAATTGAATATCTAGTTATAGCCTTTAGAGCTGTAGGGTGGATAAAATTCGGACATACTTTGAGCGTCGCTTGGAATCATACCATTCTGAGCTTGACACCTATTAGCTGTAGCAACGTCTTGCCATAGCCAAAGCGGCAGATAGTTCGCATAGACGTTCCGACAAGTGTTAATGATCCGCTACGAAAGTGCAGAACAAGCCAAGGCTACATTCCTCACAGCTGCCACCAGTGATGTACAGCTCTCAGGAGATTTTGACAATGGTGTCCAGAAAGCCGGATGGTCGAACCGGCCCTTGCCAAAGTGCATAACCGCCGGCCAAGGCGAGGCTGAAAACCTCCGCGCATAAGCGCGAGCGCTGCGGCCACTGACCGCAAAAGCCACACACATGGGTGCAAGCAGCTACGCCAGAAGTATACGATAGTTCTACCAGGCGAAGCACAGTTCGAAGGATTGAAATGCCTAACATCTTGAGACGCAGGCTCAATGGCTGTGGTGCAGTTGTTGCGGCTAAGAGATCAGAATAGAAGTTGTCATGGATGTCACGAGATCACGCTAAACTTGTTCCTTCCCCCTCAAACCTCACAGCCTCATCCGTTAAACTACCATGACAGGTACTTCCTTGGTGACGGCACTACAATTGCAGCGTCCTGGCCTACACCGGGTCAACTGCCATATCCATCTCCAGAATGACTCCGTCCGCGTGCTGGAGCTTAGAAATTACCGCGCCCAGACACGTCCGCTTAAAATGGGTCAGCCTAGCGATAGAAAGTCGTCCGGCGCCTACGTGCATTTCGCCGCCGCTTGAGATTGGAGAGACTACCAATCTATATATTTCTATGTCTAGCGCGCAGAACGTGCCGCAATTGATAATGAGGTCAGTCGAAGAGGCTTTCCTCAGATATATCTGCGCCGCCTAAGCCTTCGGTAGCTTTGTTTCAGATATTTCTGCGCCGTTTCCATGCGCTGGGTATATGCACGGAAGTTTTCACCTATTCCAAGCCACTATGACTTCTCAGTACTATCATAGAGACCTGTAGTACCTGGTTTGTATTCGTATCACCAGTTGCGAATAGCTTTACCCGACGTCTGCCAGACAGTTGTGTTTGTTCGTTCTCCATCTCGTTTTCGTGAAACTTTCTCCAAGATGCAGCCGGGATCAACGTCCGCACCCATGTCCGATACCGCGGGCCCTACAATTACTACATCAGACGGTGGGGCCGTCCTGTCAGTTGAGTGGGGAATAAACTTTGGAGAAACCGTATGTCTCACTGTGCCTGCGGCTGCCATGAGACTTACAAGATATATCAGTTGACGTTTGATGCGTTCGACACTGTCAATCCCTACCTTACTCCGTATTCGTCTTCGATGGCAGAGTTTCCATCGTCCATGCCAGGGTCTATGAAGAACACTCTCGTCACCGACCCGGCCTCGTTGTGGGGGTTTCCGACCTTCAATGCATCTGTGCCCGCAAGGCCTCGTAGCAGCCCAAGCACCTTCTCCTGTCCGCGTGTGGACGAGTTCCAGTGGATGAGCAACCCTCTCGGCATTCCAGATGCGAACCTACAGCCCGCTGTCACAACAACTACGACTTGGCACTCCCTCAAGGCGCCTAGTCCTCGTTTGCATAGCAGGACTCACTTGGAGATCGCTGCACCCCAACCACGAAGAGTCTACGCTCCAATAGCGCCGAGTCCTGCAGGACCACCAAGGACCAATGAACTCAAGCGCTCACGTGACGAAGAAGAGACAACAGAGGCAGAATCAAAGCGTCAGAGACGCTCGGCCTCGATAGCGCTCTCAGATCTAGGCGACGAAGACCGATTGCTCCTCAAGCTCAAAGACGAAGAGAATCTTCGGTGGAAGGATATTGCCTCTAGGTTCCAGACCGAGCTAGGCAAGACCTACCAAGTACCGACCCTGCAGATGCGGTTAAAGAGGCTGCGAGAGCGCTTGCGGGTCTGGACCGAAGTCGACACAGTGGCGCTACGAGCGGCGCATGAGTACTGGCGGCAACACAAATTTGATATCATTAGCGCCAAGGTAAAAACAGAACCTACTTCTACCCGAAGCCAGCCGCGCGGCTAACCTACGTAGATGAATGAGTTCGGATCGCACGAGAAGTGGACTGCGAAACAGTGTGCAAGCAAGTGGCAGGAGCTGCACCCAGTTTCACCGCCTTTCACAGCCTTCGAAGATGTCCCTGGTCCTAGTCACGCGATGAGTCCACTCGAAGGCTCCGGCTCCGGCTTCGGCTTCATTCCGTGCTCGACGTTTCCATGAGCCGCTCACATCGTGAAACGCGTTCTTCAACCTTCCTTGTATGATGTGGCGCACTCCCTTTACGGCCATCGTTTCGCGGTCACTGTACAGAGCATCAGTCGCTTCCCCGCTTTTGATCTATCGAGTTCAGTCTTTAATGCATGTCTTATGTGTTATTTGTCTACGTTCTCTTTACGAAGTCATGACTGAAACGTAGTGATTGCTTTCCACTTTCCAGCACTTTTCAGTAGTCATATCGATCTTGTAACCCTGTAATTCTATAGTTTTCGTTCCGGCTCGTGATTATTACGTATGTTCAAATCACTCCCATTGCAGCCTCAGGGTCTTACTTGCCGCTTCTTTTGCACTATCTCTACCGAACCCGCCGAAGATGTCTATTCAGATGCGCAGACAAGCTCATCGAGCCGGGCGGACGCTTTAGGTGCTGGGGCAGCCTTGCGGCGATCAAAAGCCCCTACGGGCGCAGCCGAGGCTGAGTTCAAAGATCAGTTGCGGTGAAGACCGTTGACTGCTGCCTAAAGCTGCCTATATAATTTCCCTTAATCCTTCCGTCCACAACTAGAAGATTTCAATTACGCCATCAATTGAACAAGTGAGCAAGCTGCCGCCAAGCTCACAACACGCCGTGAGGTTGAAGCTTATGTAAGCCGTGCATATTACACGAGCACGTACCATCCTCTCCTCTTACTATTCATAGCCTTGTCCTTTAGTTACTCACCTAAAGAGAGCCAAGCTGAGTATCGGCAGCTGAAAGAAGACACGTCCCGGCACCAACAGCTGAAACCCGACGAGGAAATTGAGAGATTACCAGCATCAAAACATCCAACACGCCTCTGCGAAGAGGAGACGGAAGAACCTCCAATCTTCTATCAAAGTTCAATGGATTCTCTAGTCCTCTACACCGGCTATACCACACCCTCCAAATCCCCAAACATGCCACTCTCCGCATACTCCACCTGCATCGAGTGCAACCACCCATTCGCGGACCTCAACGCCCGCAAGACCCACATACTAGAGACTGGCCACGCCGGCTGTACCTACTGTGGCGAATATACAGGCATCGGCAACCTTTACAACCACCTGGCTGAGTACCATCCGCGAGAGGACTGGAACGATCACGCTGCTGCTTGGGCGGACATACATGCCAAAAAGAGGGCGGCTGAGCGGGAGAGGGTGAAAAAAGAGGGTGAAGAGGGAGGGGAGAAGAAGCCTTAGGAGACAGTGGGCGTTGAGAGAGGAACCAGGGTGAGGGGGCATGAGGGAAGAGAACCGGTGCTTTTCTTGGCGTGAGATTCTTAATGTAGTTGCCGCTGGATTGCCGAAGGTTGGATAGGGGAAGAGCTCCCGTTGTTCGTTCTTTTGAGGCGAGTTGGCAACTGAGAAAGAGTTGGATGTTATTCAATACTGTTCAAAAGATCGACTTGCGGTTCCTCCACCTGTCCCTGAGAAGTCTTTTGTTCTCACTCGATAATGGCGCACAAAAGCCCGGAATTTGCTTTGGATATATTTTCAAAGCGCGAATTTCATCACATTCAGTGTCACGCTGTAGCGACACACTCCTGATCATCAACACTTGCCGAGATGCTCTCCGGGCTTGGCTGCCAGATGCCCGGATCTACCCCACATCGTGCGCCCAAAAAGTCTCCACAACTCCACAACCCGAAACTGTTACATCAACATGGAATCCGTACGCCAAATACACCCTGTGTTACAGCAGCACCTCCGAGCATACCTTACACATCCGTATCAAGTCCCATAGCACAGCCCAAGCCAGAACAATGGCAACCAACGGCTCCTCCAACGGCACCAGCTATACCGTCCCACTCCTCATCAATGGCAAAGAAGTAGTTACTGACACCACCTTCCCCGTTACCTCCCCCGCCTCCGACAAGCTCCTCTGGCACAGCGCCAGCAGCAGCAAATCCGACGCCCTGTCCGCCGTTTCCGCAGCGGCCGCCGCCTTCCCCTCCTGGTCCAAAACGAAGCCCGCTTTCCGGCGCGACATCTTCCTCCGCGCGGCCGATATCCTGGATAAGCGCGCGGCGGAATGCGCTGGGTACATGGACCAGGAGACGGGCAGCGTGGATGCGTTCAGTAAAGATTTCAACCTCCCGAGCGCGGCGGAGATGATTAGGGATATTGCGGGCAGGATCAGTGGGATCATGGGTGCTATACCGACGTGTGCGGTGGAGGGGACGAGCGCGTTGGTGCTGAAGGAGCCGTATGGGGTTATTTTGGGGATTGCGCCGTGGTAGGTCTTGCGGTTCTTCTCTGTATTGCCTCACGCAACAGGGCTCGCCCTCCTTGGACGACAGTGGAGGGAATGGTATTGAGGCACTGAAGCTCACGCCTGTATAGGAACGCCCCCTACATCCTCGGCATCCGCGCCTTCGCCTACGCCCTCGCCGCTGGCAACACCTGCATCCTGAAAGGCTCCGAGCTCTGCCCCCGCACCTTCTGGGCCATCGGTTCCGTCTTCACGGAAGCCGGCCTCCCGGACGGCTGTCTCAACGTGCTATACCACCGGCCGCAAGACGCCGCTGAGGTCACGACAGTGCTGATCGAGCATCCGCTGGTGAAGAAGGTCAACTTCACTGGCAGCACGGCGGTGGGCAGCATCATTGCTGCGACGGCGGGGAAGGCGCTGAAGCCTGTGCTTATGGAGCTGGGCGGGAAGGCGAGCGCGATTGTGCTCGAGGATGCGGATTTGGAGAAGGCGGCGACGCAGTGCGCGCTGGGTGCTTTCCTGCATGTGAGTTGCTCCGGTATCCGTTCTCGCAGGACTCAGTTGCTGACTTGCTGCAGAGCGGCCAAATCTGCATGTCCACGGAGCGTATACTGCTACACAGGAGCATCTTAGAACCGTTCAAGAAAGCCCTTTCAACAGCCATCTCCAACATCTTCAGCGACTCGCAACCCGCTCCCATCCTAGTGACTTCCGCAGGAGTCGAGAAGAATAAGAAGCTCATCTCCAATGCCCTCGACAAAGGCGCCTCGCTCGTGTACGGCGACCCACAGACCCAGGAAGCCTCCGCAACCCGCATGCGCCCCATCGTAATCAGCGACGTAACAAAAGACATGGACATCTACCACACCGAGTCCTTCGGGCCCTCCGTGTCGCTCATCGCCGTGGACACCGAAGACGAGGCCGTCGAGATGGCGAACGATACCGAGTACGGGCTGTCCGGGGCCGTGTTTACCGAGAACCTGGCACGCGGGCTGAGAATCGCGAGGAGGATCGAGAGTGGCGCGGTGCATATCAATAGTATGAGCGTGCATGATGAGGCGAATTTGCCGCATGGGGGCGTCAAGAAGAGTGGGTGGGGGAGGTTCAATGGGATGTGGGGGCTGGAGGAGTTTTTGAGGACGAAGACGATCACGTTTCAGGAATAATGCTTGAGGTAAGACTTAAGATGCTGAAAGGGACGAATCAATTTCCTTTACGGGCAAGACATGCGCGTTCCGACCCTTGGTTGGCGTGCTTGAATCTGTTACTGCATTGTCGAAGAGTGTTACATCCTGAAACACTTCTGTGATATTTGCCAGGACACGCCGAAAAGCCCCACATGTTCCTCTGATAATACTGCTGGCCAGCGCTTGTAACTTTTCATTCGCGGTTCTACAAGGTAGCTCGGCCTCTGCAAAAGTCGAATATAAAGTGTTTATGAGCCTCGAGCAACCACAACTCAGACATGAGGTAATGCGACGCGCTCTATTAATATAATCTAATTAGTCTATATAGTATACCCGGACCTTACGTCCTTCGAACTCTAACGCTGAGTAGACTGAAAACAAGAAGCAAGGGAATGTGGCTGGAGCAAGACCCAAGTGGAACATTACGAGCACTTTCCCTTCGCCCAGTCGAGGACCTCAAGTTCCCAAGCCACCATTTCGTAACGCCTCCCACCTCTTCGAGCTACTCCGGGCCGACGATCCATCACCGATCCAACGCCTGCGCATTACACATCTCCCAATACACCCCCCTCCGCTTTACTAACTCCCCGTGCCCCCCGCCTCTACGATCCTCCCGCCCAAGAACACGCAAATAAAATCCGCATCCTTGATCGTCGACAACCGATGCGCAACCGCAACCGTAATCCTGTCGCCCTCCTTCGCAGCCTGCGCGATCGCCTCCTGCACAACGCGCTCAGACAGCGTGTCCAGCGCCGATGTGGCCTCGTCCAGCAGCAGGATGCGCGGGTTCCGGATCAGCGCTCGCGCAATCGCGATGCGTTGGCGCTGGCCACCCGAGAGCGCGAGCCCGGCGGGCCCGCAGAGCGTGCCAAGGCCGTTAGGCAGCGAGGCGATGAAGTCGTAGGCGTTTGCTTGGCGGCAGGCTGAGAGGATCGCGTCGTCGGAGATGTTTTCGTCGGGGGTTTCAAGGCCGATGGCGATGTTCTCGCGGATCGTGCCTTGATAGAGCGTCGGTTCTTGCTGGACCAGTGCGAGAGATTGACGGTATTGGCGCGGAGATAGGGTTCGAATGTCAGTGTTATTGAGGGAGATGCTGCCGGATGTGGGATCGTAGAAGCGTTCGAGCATGGAGATCATGGTGGATTTGCCGCAGCCGGAGGCGCCGACGAAGGCGACGAATTGCCACGGGTTGATCTGTGGTTGGTCAGGTTAGACTACCATCATTGATATAGGAGGGAAGATTTGACTCACCTTCAGGGAAACGCCTTTGAGGACCCGCTTGTCTGGCTCGTTCGGATAGGAAAACTTGATTCGGTCGACGTCCAGTGTTTGTGGGCCTGAGGAAGGCCCGCTCTCGCGGTTATCGTCCGTTTCGGCGACTATGGGCTTGATGCCTCGCAGCCAGAAGATGTAGTTAGCGGCTCCGACCGCCTTCGTAATACCTTGAAAGGGTCAGTTATGAAAGTTTGTTCGGACTTCTATAAGCACCTACTTGTAGTGTATGAGAAGAGCTGCGCAGCCGCTTGACCAGAGAAGAAGACGCTAATAAAGACCACATAAAACTGACGCCCGGAGTATTCCCCGTTGAAAGCAAGCGGCAGCCGTACCTTCCAGGAACTGTTAGCTATGCTTCCTCAATGGCAATGAAGAGACCTACCAGAACCCAAGTGCCATGATCAGAAACTCCATCGATTGCGTGAGCGAGAACCAAAACATTGTCCTCAGTGTCGAGATAATGGATTCCCGGACAATGTTGTCCACTTGGCTCCGGTATCGATGAAGAACAGTCTGCTCCAGAGCCAAAGACGCAACCGTGCGGATAGCTGATACAGCCTCTGCGGCTAGGCCTGCGCTGGTCGCAAACTGCTTGCCTTGTACCCGGTTGATCCTGACCTCCAAACGCATACAGAGATATCCAGCACAAAGGAGCGGAGGGAGACCGCCGAAGACGACGACCAAACCGAGTTTCCAGCCAGTGGCTATAGCGAGCACGTTACTGGCCAGCAGGTTGACAATGACGATTAGCATTATCGAGAGATTGAAACCCATGAATTCTTGTAGCTGGGTCGGCAAGGCGGACAAGGAACTGGTCAAAGCCCCGACGGTATTTTCAGGCCGGTTGAAAAACTGCATGTCCTGCCGCAGGATCGATGAAAAGATCTGCAGACGGTAGCGACGAGTCATGTACTGTGAGATGATATTCGAAACAAACCCTAGAACGAAATATAGGATGAAGTTCGCCAATGCTACGACGAAGAACATGAGTGAGAAGAAATTGCCCCTGCTGGTTGCAGCACTTCCCGTCAGCTCGAACACCCCCAGCAATTCGGCCATGATGAGAGCTTGAGCTGGGAAAGTTGCGCCTGGATTCGTGTAAGTATGGTACGTAATATGGGCGACAATGGGTACTTACCGCCAACCATGCAGGAAACCAGAACCAGTAAATAGCACACCCAGAGGTCCGAGTGTTCCCGTAGAATCATGAACACCACTCTTAGAAAACCCAAGACTTCGTGCTGCTGGTAGTCCAATGACGATTGTTCGCCTGCAGGGTTTTCTTCGGTACTCTCCTGCATCGTGGACACATGATGTATCAAGGCGGATTCCGGCTCGGTGTCGAAAGTGTTTGCTTCCTTGGCCGCTTCTTCCGCATTTTTTTCCAAGTTCTGGGCCTTTACAAGCCTAGAATATGTGCCGTCTTTGGCAAACAGAGACGCATGTGTTCCCTGCTCAATGATCCGTCCCTGGGAAAGGACTACGATGTTGTCGGCATTTTTCACGGTTGCCAGCTTGTGCGCAATGACAATGGTAGTCCTATTCTTAGACGCCTTATCCAGCGCTGCTTGGACGATGCCTTCGGCGTGAGGATCTAAGGCACTAGTTGCTTCGTCCAGTAGCAGCACCGTAGGAATAGAGACGATGCTTCTGGCAATAGCTATTCGTTGTTTCTGACCGCCAGACAACAGCCCGGCTCTTTCGCCGACCTCGGTGAAATAGCCCTTGCGCAAGGTTAGCTATCATCCCGGTCGTTGAGGTGCGACACTCACATTCGGGAGGTTACTGATGAACTCATGGGCATTAGCGAGTTTGCATGCTTCCTCCACGATCGAAACCTGCTTTTCCTGAGTTAAAAACTCCCACTCCGTCCCTACCAGGCCATACCGGACATTGTCGAAGACGGTGCCATTGAAGAGTACGGGTTCCTAAGAAGCACGAACGTGAGCAGATGGCTAACAAGTAAATCATACGAGATCAACTCACCTGCTGGACAAGTCGAATTCTGGTTCTCATCCAGTTGATATTGATACTCTTCAAAGGCGTATCATCAAGGGCTATGGAGCCTGAGTTGGGATCATACCAACGTTCTAGAAGGCCGACTATCGTGCTCTTTCCTGAACCGCTGGGGCCGACTAATGCGGTAACTCGGTTGGCCGGGAAAGCCAGGCTGAAGTTATCGAGAACCTTGACATATGGCCGAGTCGGATAAGAGAAATTGACGTTGGAAAACTTGAGTTCACCAGAGGTGGACGCAGGACATACGCCAGCTACACTCAGCGAGTTGACCTTTGACGTGCGGTCGATGGTGTTGAACAGGCTATCAGCTGCAGAGGCAGCTTTGGTGAAGGCTGCGAGATGCGGAACCAGCTGGGTCATGGATGATGCGGCAATAATGACGGAGAACAACACGCTGGAAGCTCCAATTAGTAAAGTATACGCTGGAGACTGAGATTGCTAACTTACATTATTATGACGCCCGGATCATTGATCTCGCCTGAGGTGAACATGCGGATACCTTGCCAGAATGCAAGCGCATAAGCAGCATAGGCCAAGAAGTACTCGGTGGAATAGAAGAGCCCCCAGACCATGGATTTGCTCCTCCCAATCTCGTACGCGCGCTGCAAATACCCGTCATACTTCTTTGCCACTTTGGAGGCTGCCGAAAAAGCGTGCACGGTGCCCACACTGGAGATGGTATCCCCAGCCAGAGCCGCGGCAGAGGAATAAAGGCTGAGTATGCGTGACTCCAAGCTGGTATCGATCCAAGTAGCGACACCGGTAAAAAGAATGGTTGCAGGTGCAACACCGATCGTAATCAGCGTGAGCTTCCATTGTGTGACGAACGCGATTACGATCGCAGCGACAAAGGACGCAACGGCCTGAATCGCGAGCCCCAACTTCTCGGAAATGCCTTGCTGGATGAGGTTGCCGTTGGTGGTTATCTGAACAGCGACAGAACCATTATCTCCTGCATCAAAGTAGGCGATGTCTTGAGATAGGATCGCCTTGAGGAATTGGTATCGAATAGATCGGGTGATTCGGATGCCTGAGATTGTGATCGTAGTCTGGATGGAAGCAGGGTATTAGCATGGGAGCGTTGCACAGACGGCAAGGCTGAGGATGTGGTAATACCATCCAAATCCAGGCTAGAACGAATCTAACCAGGAAGAGGTACACAAAGTATAGCCTAGGTTCCTCCATTAGCGGAAACGGTCATCGACCAGCGGCGGTTGAGGCAAACTCACGCATATTTGTTTATACTCTGTCGAAACTCCGCCGGTGATGCTTTGCTTTGCTTTGCGCGAAATCATTCACAAGCGTCACAAATCCCCCAAAGACAATTTGGATGAACGGCAGCGCAACACCGGATCCGATGGCGGCGAGAAGTGCCACTGAGTTCAGGGCGTAGTCTTTGGATCCGGAAAACGAGAATATCCTCTGTATATATAACGTTACGATACGATCTTCGGTGATGGAACTATCGGGAGTGCTCACCCCGTAAGCTCCGAATCCGTCGGTCTTGGCTCGGTCACTCTAGCCTTGGCCATTTTGACCGTCCACATCCTTTTCGTGTCCCATTGCAGTCTTGGAAGGGTCGTCTGCATCACTAGCATAGATGAAGAGATCAAAGAAAGGATTCGTATATATAAGGAATTGTCCTGATTAAAAAAACTCAAGGGCAGGGATACAGCTACAGAAGTCCGTCGGCCTCCGCGGCCTCCATGTCTCAACATCACTTGAGTTCGGGGCCGCCTCTAGCCCGCCGCCTTTTCCCACGTACTACCTACCCAAGAACAAGATCTTTCTCGGCTTTCATTGCTCCATTCCGCTCTAAATTTAGCCGCCTGATGTCGTTGGGTTACAGGTGATGCAATGTTGTGATCACGTGATAGTGAGAATGTCGGCCGCTCTGCGAATTCGCTATCAGTCTTATCAAGATCCCCTGATTCTTTACACACCATAAGCGGTCTAGTGATAGCTAAGCGCGTAGGGTGTGTGCTCCGAAATCTCGTTTGACCTGCCATAACCGTGCCGTGGAAAGTCCATGTTCCGCCGAAGATTCCGGTTTTGCAAACCACAGCAGCTTGCAGTGTGACAATCATATCATGCCGGTGATGTCCGACAAATCTTCCTCCAGAAGGCTCGCGAAATACTGGTTGCTGTTGAACCAACCCCCCAAGTCCAATTGCTGACCTGGAATGGATCCGTCTCCAGCTTCCACGTAAGGTTGCTGAGGCTGGAGTGCTTGTGAAGTGGCTGTACCGTTTGTGTTGTAGCTGGTGGTACCAGGCATCCAGCCCAGTGCGGCAAAGTATCTGTCAAACTCCTCGCTTCCTTGGTTGGCCAGGAGATCGAAACTGCTTGCACCCGGTTGAGTGATGTCTACGGAAGGCCCAGTCTTGCATTGTACGTATGACTTGGCAAGGACGTAGAAAAGGTTGAAGAGCCGGTACGCTTTGTCAAGACCCTCGGATGACCGGCCTGTCGGTTGAAGCGAGCGGACAAATGCTTCGAGGCGAGCAAGGTCTTCTGCTGAGAGAGTCGCGATCACGTGGCAGAACACTACCATGAACGGAGTAAAGGGGCAGTGCAAGATGGTCCTTGGCCCAGGTTAGCTTGATCAATGCTTCGCATTGCTGTGTGAGCAGAACGATACAGTAACGTACCATTGTATGTATTCCGGCCAGATATTTCTACCGGCGTTCCTGCATTGCGTATGGCACTCTTGGTGAATGCGAAGCGCCTCACGAGCATGAAGGAGTGAGTTCGTGTTCGTTGAGAGGTGTTCATAAGCTGGAGGCACAGCGCGGTATATCAGCGTCATAAGGGCATGATACACAACTGTATTAGACTTCAAATAAAGGTCAAGGGTTGCCGGCGCCTGCGCTTCGACTGGATTGACCTACAACTGGTGTCAGTAGCACTCCACCCACTGATAAGGATCAATCGGATGCAAACCTGGATTCGTTCGGCTTTGGCTTGTATCTCTTGGAGCGTCTTTGCAAGCTGCAAAGCTTTCCTTACTCGCTCGGCTTCAGACTGTCTCAACGCTGCCGGGCTGTATAATTGCTCGTACACTTGACCGTGCTGCGCAGCGAATTCAATCGAGCTGATCCCCATCGCATCCCAAGCTGCAAGGCTGCTACCTGGCGAAGGGGCGGGAAAATCAATGTCGATTTCATAATCTTGAATAGAAGGAGAGCGTCCGATACGGAGAGATAGAGTTTTGTCCATCCAATACGTATACCAAAAGAGTGACCTTTTAGCCGCGGCTGATTCTGGACTGTCGTCTTTGACGGAAGATGCCCGGTGGTAGCCCAGCGTCTGGCATAGCCGGGCGGCTGTAGTTGTCAGTGTCCAGCACAGTGACGGTAAAGACATCTCTATCGCGTAGGTCGCCTGAAGTAATGACCATTTTGTCAGCCTCTTTGAGCGTCTCTTTGGGTCTGGGGTCATTACCCCTAGGAGAAGAGCCACAATGTTCTCTTGTGACGGCGGCAACATGAGACTAAGAGTCTTGAGCCCGGTCTGGAGATTTGATTGACATCGCTCCGAATGCTGTCGATAGTTGCTGGCATTTCCATCTTCACCCGCGCTGTACTCCTGGAAAAGATAGTGCAAGATGACGTTTACGATGATGTAAACTGGTACGTTTTCGACATGCTCATTGGAATACACCATTTCACACATCTCTGCAAGTCTTTCGATGGTCAGGAAAGGGAAATATCCGTAGAAACACTGCGGGATCTCATCTGTTACTCAATCAGCCTGGAAATACTGGCTGTAAAATTCTGGAGATGCACCTTTGGCTCTCTTCAGGACAGCGGATGTGTCAGTCAAGGGAGGCATCTTATTGCTGAGGGCGGGAGCGCCATCGATTGTCGCCTGATTAGGGAACTGGAACTCCTTCGAACTGATCATACTTTGCCTATCCAGTAGCTTCTTCAAAGATTCCAGCGCCGATAGCAGTTCAGGGCTCTGGTGTACGGCGAAGCTGTTGCTGATGGCCTGTTCTGCAACTTGAGTGGCATGAAGAGAGTGAGCTTGGAGTGATGTATTGCCCTCGAAAGAGCTTTCTTCTCGGGACGTAGCAGGTCTTGAAGGGTGAGCAAGAGCTTCATCAACATTTATCGGCTGGTACGTTGGAGACTGAAGAGAGCTCCCACCCTGGACGGCTGTAATCTGCTGGATACTGTTCGAGAGATTCTGTAAAGTCCTCTCGATCCCAGCGAGCCGCTCTTCCATCCTATCCACTTTGGTCTCACTAGAACAACATTAAGCCACTCTGCTGTGTACACACCGAGAAGTTGATACTCACTACTGGCTGGAAAGATTCACGCGTTGCCGCTGTTCTCTGGAAGTGCGAGGTGCTGTCCGGCAATTCAATCCAGCAGTTCGACAATTTGAACAGGGGTGACCTCGATCGCACCGTATCTGTGCTATGAGTGAGAAAAAGCATTCCAAAGTCTGCCGAACCTGCGGTTTCATCACTTACCTTTCGACCATGGCAGTTGCTGCACTGCCAACTATGTCAGCCACCGGCGTAAAGGGGAACAGGAAGGGAGTTTGTACAGCTCTAGCGAGCACATCTCTGGATGGCTCAGAAGTGTCCATGCTTACAAGCGCTATAAAGAAGACTCCGCGGCATCCGAGTGGCTGTAGAATCAGAAGATGGATTGAAGGTGCCTGGCCGCCTCAACCCGCTTACTGTAGGCCTGCGGTAGCCCGAAGAGGTGGTTGCTCTATATAAACCATAACTTCACGAGCGCACTTTTACGATACTGTTAACCGGTTCCTTTGGGGTCTCAGGTACTCAGGAGCGAATTCGATCCATATGCTTTTCTAGACTACAAGCTGTTACGAAGAAGGCCTCACATTTAGGCATTTATATCATGTAGCAAGCGCCAAGCCATTGCTTAGCTCGAATACCACCTGAGAGAAGATGGCGAAGCATGACTGCCAGACACAATGATCTCAAAGATAAGACTACCCAACTCCGACCACTGCAGCTAGAAGCAGTATCCCCGTACAACCTCCCAACCAGCTCAACCCGGTAGGTAACGCCGCCAGACCACAAGAATGCCCCGGACATACATTCGTCAACCCTTCATACATCCCTCAAAGAGGGCTCGGCCTTTCCGTTCCGAAACAGCTCCGGATTAACCGCCACGAAAACGATTCTCTGACCTGTTGCCAAATCAGTCAATACGTGGTGGCCAAAATCCACCCTGACAGACAAAGTTGCAGCCCCCTTAAAGGCATGCAACAATCTCATCAACTACGCACCCCTGACTCTGTTCCGCCGGATCTCCCATCCCATCCAACACGACCGGATCCCCCACGTTCCCCACGCCTCCGCCCGCCTGACCCCAAATCCACTCGCCCCAATCCCCGAATCCCTCAGCCCGCCCAACCGACTCTCATCCTCCTCGCCCATCCCATCCACATCCGGCCAAAACCGCTCTTCCAGCCAACAAATCTGGCGAAACACCTGCTCGCACCTCTGCATCTCCTCCTTGCCATTCGGGCTGGTCTGCGAGTTCGCCAGCTCATCGACAAGGCTCCGACACGCATCCACGAACTTGCTGAAAGCCGAGGATGTCCAGTTCGGTATGAGGGCTTGGTGGAGGGCCACAATATGCGACTCCGTCGACGGCGTGCTGAGCGAGTGGCTAAACGACGCCGCATACATCCACGCCGTCCGATAACAATGTTCCGTCGCCCACAGCACGACCATTCCCTCCAACAAACTCGCACTCGCGCTCGACGCCCCTAAAAACAGATCCAGATACGCGCGGGTGATGGGGTTCGGCGGGTCCTGCGTAAGCTGCAACCCATACTTTGTCGCCGTAATCTCGAAAAACGACATCTCGCGCCTGATGTTGTTGAGTGCGGAGATCAGGAGGTCCATGGTGCGGTATAGCGGGTGGAATTGACTGTTCGCAACTGGGGGCAGCCGGATCTTGGCGAGGAGCTGCCCGATGAAGCGGATGTAGCCCCGGGCGTAGTGCGCGTCTTGCACGAGCCATTGGCACAGCGGTGCCGCGGAGAGGTTGCCGCAGCCCGCGTGCGAGAGGAAGGGCTGCTGTGTTGCGGCGGTGAAGGGGCCGTGGGTGGTCGCGAGGAGGTGTGCGGTGAGGGAGGGGATGATTGCTTGCGGCGGCGCTGAGGCTAGGACTGGGTGGCCGTCTCGTGTGCGCTTGTTCTGGTTGGGGCCGCGGCGGTGGATTTGGAGGTTCGGGTTCGGCTGCGTGCCGTTGAGGATGTTGTTCTGGGGGTTGCTCGTCATGCTGGGATCAATTGCGCTGGTTTCGGCGGCGGCTTGGCTGGCGGCGTGCGCTTGGGCATCGGGAGAGCTGAGGTACGCCTGGCATTCCTGTAGGTGCTCAATCTGGCGGGTGGTGTTTTTGGCGCGGACGTAGCCGCAGTGGAGGCAGCGGACTTTGTTGCACTGAAAGACTTATCAGAGGGGTTGCGCAACAGATAATGATCGCAATGCGCGTGGGATAGAGATAGTCGCTGAGTGCGAGAAGGTAAACGACAATAGAGCGCATGAGCGTTGCTGAGCAGGATGCTCCGAATTGTACGGTGATTGAAGGCGACGCAAGAGGCACGTACCTTGGAGGGAGTGTCCTGATCCTGATACTCTGCGAATGCTCTTCGAATATCGGGATTGGCGTGTCTGCCGGGACGTCTGGTCAGTATCAGACATGACGCTGCTGCTCCGCTCGGTCAAGTGCGGAAGCAAAGTGGAGGTGTAGACAAGGTGGGTGGGTGTTGAACTTACCGGCCCATCGCGAACAGCTCCAGAGGAAGCCTTACAGCTATCTAGTTTCCGTGCCTGTATCGATACTGTAATCGGTCAGGTAATTGACGCTGCCGTAAGATTGCGAGCGAAGCAGAGGAGGTTCGCGCTAAGCGGGGGGTGAGTCAGCCACACTAGCCGCAACGAGCCTCATCCAGATTATTCATGGGCGATCGTGCCGGCGTCAGATTCGAGTGTTTCAGCGGTCATGGCTGTTTCTCTAGCGGTTTTGACATGATACACGGTCAAACACGTCGTCATTCTCGCATCTGCAAACACTCTACTAGTAAATGAGTGCTCAAGCACCCATTGTTTGGAACGGTACCAGGTACATGATCGATCTTTATGGATCACGGGCCGTCACCTCTAGCCGTCACGCTTCAGTTTCCGCAGATGAAAAGCCACACATATACCAGGTAGGCATACTTCACAGAGCCAGTAAACAGCCAAAGTAGACGAGCAAGCCGTATGTTCTCAATGAGTAGGTTACACATGTATGAATATGACTTCTATCCCGATACTCCTTTCTCAGATGACCGTTCCATTGAGCAAATAAGCAACCCTCCAGATTTCACCTCTAGCTTCAGCAAATGCAGCAAATTTCCCACGCTGTTACAGATTACTATACAGCCACCCTTCATGCCAAATTATTCGCTGATCTAGAAAGCAAAGAGCGCAAGGCCAGCGATCGCACCGAGGAGCATGGCACCATCAACTTTGCTGATGGTAGCAGCGCCCTCGAAGATAGGCGGGCTGGTGGGGGTTGGTCCAGTGGACCCGGTGGGATTAGAGGAGGAACCGCCAGTAGCACCGCCGGTGGCGCCGCCAGTCGGGAAGAGAGTCATGGAGCCGTTGACGTTGGTAGGGATAGGGACGGGCGTGGCGGTCAAGCCGCTGTCCTCGGTCGTGGACGCGCCGTTGCCGTTGCCGTTACCACCACGGCCGCCAGCACCACCGGTAGCAGTAGCGGTGGAGGATGCGGAAGTGGAGGTCGAGGTTGTGTTCTCAGCAGCGCAGGAGAGGTCCCACTGGGGCGAAGAGGCATCGAGGTCGTTGCCCAGGATGCCGAAGCTGGCCTTGTTAGCAGCGTTGGCGTCACGGAGCGTGTACCAGAAGGTGTTGATGTTGCCGAGGACCTTGCAGGCGACCTGGTTCCAGTAGCTCTGGGCATTGTCAACGCTGGCATCTGCAACGCCGACGGTCGGGCCCTGGTACGGCCAGCCGGTCTCGGTGATCCAGACGGGCTTGCCGCCGACGGCACCGACAGTCGCATCATAGGCATCGAAGAAGAGAGGGCCACCTTGCTCGATGCTGTTGTCGCCAACCTCGGCCTGGAAGTACGGGAAGGCGTTCATGCCAACCCAGTCGGCAGCTTGCACGACGGCGGAGTTGGAGCCGTTCACCCACGCTGTCCAGGTGTCGACATGGCCGACGCCAGCACCGCTCAGAGGCGTGCCTGCAATCACCTCCCGCACCTGTCGGATGTAGTTGGCGATGACGTCTGGGCCGGCCCCGATGCCAGCTTCGTTGGCAATGCCGGTGGGCGAGATGCGGTAGAGATCTTCGCTGCCGACCGAGATGCCGATGACCCTGCTTGTGAAGTCGGATCCGTACTGTTGGATAGCGCTGCGGAGAGCGGCGAGCTCGTTGTCGAAGACGGCTTGACCAGCTGAGGCCCAGAGGCCGAGGAGGAGACCCGTGTCGGTGTCGATGGCAGCGGGAATAGCGGAGATGGGGGTGTTGGTGGTGCCGGCTTGCACCATTGTGTACAGGCGGAAGTTTGTGAAGGAGCCATCAGTGCCAGCAAGGTTCTGAGCTGCCGTCATCTCGGCCTCAAAGTCGGACTGAACTTTTGCGGCGCCATTAACGAAAGTGTTGCCGGTGTTGAAGCCCTGGATTGCCTGGGCTGAGGCAGCTGTGAGCGATGCCGCGAGGGCAAGCAGGTGTGTAGCGACCATTATGATAGAAAGCGAAATGAGAAGCAAAAAAGTCTAAAGAGTGGTTACAGTTGAGGGAAAAAGTGACTGAAAGATGGGAGAGGTTTGGTGAAGGAGAGGAGCGGCCATTGCTATTATGTACCCGGCCAGGGGAATGTCAGAGCTGAAGGAAGCGGATCCACCTCACCCCGGTCCGCTGACTGAAATGCGGCCGTCGACCGCCAACCGAGCGCCCGAGCACAAGCGCTTGGCCTGATCCTGCGACTGGGGCCGGCCTCGGGGGCGCTATTTGCAGCTCTAGCCGCGTCAGAGAAAGTGGCGCGGAAAGCTGTGCTGTCGAATTGGGCGCACCGTTGAGCTCTGGGTGAGCCAAGAGATGACCAGCCCTAAACTCAGGGGAGCTCGGCGGCCCGCAAGCGTTTTCTTTTCCACCGGCACGCCCAAGGGCCCAACATTCAAGTTCCAAGGCTATTCGGGATTCGCCACGCAAAACGATGCCCGCACGTTTTGAATCTGGGAAAGTCAGAATACAGTGGATTTTTTTCTATGTCTGCATCATTTAAGGCCGGCAGTCTCATGACTTTTCGCAGTCGTAAGCTTCATCCGTGCATTGCCCCTCTGACCGTCTCCCAGCACTGTTACTCTGCTCTCCCCAAGACAGTCCCGGTATCCGGAATAGAAGGATCTGCTTACTACAACCAAGAGAGAGTGAAAGCTCAGTCGCAATGAGGCAGTTAATGACTAAATTACCAAGCCGCACCAGACGACGCATATCAGCATGAAAACGAAGTAATCTATGACGCAAGAAAGCCGCGTATTTACTCGTCAGCATTTCGCTCTCCCTCCTTTCGCTCTCCAGGTAAAGGTTAGCATTATGTGCTCGAGTGGGCCCCCATCTAGTGGCTCGTTGCGAGGATATCAACGTCATGCAGTATCACGGCCCAGCGTGTTGCAATACACAAGCACTTGCAAGTCTCTCCGCCCCAGCGGCAAATGTCGAATGTCCGTTTGCATATACACCTGGGAACCTTCAAAACATAGATCAACGCCGGTGAAGTGGAGGAAATCCAAGACAAGAGAGTAGTTTCATGTTGCATGCCTCTCCGCTCAGGCCAGCCATGCTTGAGACACCGCGGAGAGTGAGGCCTAAAAAATCCATTTGGGAAAGATGCTGAGCGAATCCTTTGCTGATTATCTTGGAATGCTGACTGTGTTGTGGTGGACACGCATTCCAGCTTTGTCAAGAGCACCACCGCAAAGTACTCCGTGTAGTGGTTCGCTGCTTCCGCCCTCGGGCTCTTTCCTTCTTGCTGGATGTGGCGTGTTTAATACCCAGTGGTCCTCGTCGCTTTGATGTCACCAGTATCTTGACATTAAGCCAACGCAGTGGAAGAGAACTCGATTAAGAATGTTTCAGGGAAGACGGAGCGGTGGTAGGAGGAGTGAGAGTTCACTGGAGACCTGTTCTGTATAGCCTGAGAAAACAAAGCATATGTTAGAGAAGTAATACAGACACAGTGGCCTAGATAAATAAGTCCGTAGGGATAGAGATTACCATCTACTTCTTGTTTATACCGGATGTGCGCTCACAAGAGGCAGTGGCTTACCTTGGTATCGGGCTGCTCCTACCTACGTACAAGCTCTCAACCCGTGACACGCAGAAAAGTATATTTCCCGTAGCACAAACGTTGCTTCATGCAGTGCTGCAATATTCTCGAAGGTTCCGAGGTTCAAGCGAGCGGCACGTCATCTATCGTGAAGCTCTGCGCCACTACTTCGACTACTTGTCCTCTCCTCCATCCCACCCAGCTTCATTCACCACACAGTATCACACAACAGTTTCAACGATGGCGTTTGTTCTGCGGCGACCCTTCGCCGTTACGGCAGCCCTCAAGCAACTACCAAAGGCCACGGCGACGACCACGCGTGCCTTCCACCACACGCCACTCAAGTCCTCACCACAGAACTTCTTCAGCTCGAGAACCACATCACCGATCGTCTCCAAGTCCCGCAATGTCTTCCAGCAGACCTTCCGCCGCAGCTACCAGACGCCCTCACCTTCTTACCAGGTTCCCGCTGGCGACTTCCGGCAGCGGCTGCTGTACGGCGCCGGTATCTCTGGTGGCACGCTTGTTGCCATCAACCTCATCTTCAACCGCGAGACAAGAGAGGATGGCGGCATGCCGCCCTACGAGCGCACTTATCTGAACGACACATTCATGCACACTGGTCTGGGTATCGGCATTATCGGCGTGGCAGCAACAGCACTCCACAGGAGCGGATGGAGCTACAGGCTGATGGCAGCGAATCCCTGGATGGTGCTTGGTGTCGGTCTAGTCGGCTCTATTGGCACGATGTATCTGGCTATGAACACACCACCTGAGAAGTAAGTTCCGAATCACCCAAACCCCCCATCGCATCAGACGTCAAGCTAACCACGCCACAGCTACGTCCAGAAGTACGCTCTATGGGGCGCCTTCAACCTCACGCAAGCCGCTCTCCTCTCACCGATGCTCTTCTTTCACCCGGCGCTCATCGCTCGCGCCGGCCTCTACACCCTCGGCATGATGGGCTCCATTGCCTTCGTCGGCGCCACCGCGAAGCAAGAAAAGTACCTCTACCTCGGTGGTCCCCTTCTCGCGGGCGTAGCCATTGTCGCGCTATCTGGCCTCGCTCCCCTCGTCGTCCCCGCCACCGCTACGCGAACGCTGATGGCGACGGAGAACATTTGGCTATACGGCGGCCTGGCCGTTTTCGGTGGCTTCACGCTCTACGATGTGCAGAAGGTGCTACATCATGCACGACTGGCGAAGCAAGGCCTCATGAAACCTGACCCGGTTAATGAGAGCATCAGCTTGGAGTTGGACTTTATCAACATCTTTGTGCGGATGGTGCAGCTTCTGGCACGGAGTGGGAACAACAGGCGACGCTGAGATGGGATGGGACATAACTTCTAGTTAGCGATTGGGCATGGCGTTTATAGGAAAAATTGGTAGCATGGCCACTAGTGGCCCCTAAGCTTAGCGTTTTTCTCCTCTCTATCTGAAGTAATGAAGTTTGACTGGATTCTTCTCCGTGCCGGGTATTAAGATAGGCAGCTTCTCCCCGCTTAATCCAACTATCTCAAGTGGAACGGAAAGACGGTGACATGAGAAGATATCGGAATATTGGTGCTGCCATGGCACAATGAGACTCGCCCTCTTTACATATGGGGCTGTTTGCTGAAGATTACCTAAGCCTTGGTAAACAACGTAAAGTGCTGAAACCCGCCACTTCAGTACGCCAAGCTTGGAATCCCGCTCGCTGCTAATTGGTCGAAGTCCGTTGAGCAAGTCGTCGTAAGCCTTTTGGAGAGTCGGTACAACATCACCCCAACTCTAATCACGACACCAACTCAATTATCCTTAAGAGTCTCATAAGATATTAAGATTCCATTGCTATTGGTACAGTGTGGTATTGTACAGTCCAGCGTCCATCCCAAGAAAACTCCTTGCTCCATCTACTATTGTACAAGAATACTTCACCAAAGCGGAAGCATCCCAAAGAGTTGCCGTACTTTTACAGCCGCCAGCATGAGCTGAGCAGCAGCGACAGTAAGAATGTAGAGTTCTAGCGAGCGATGGGTATCTAGGTCGCTGGCGTATCGTCGTAAGTCGTAAGAGCAGTAAGTCATAGAGCGCCTGTCTCTTTATCAAAGTTTGTCGCCATCAAGGCTTGTCGCCATCAAGGCGAGTGTCTAGTAGCCGCACTGGCCAGGGTCTGAAGAAAGAGAATGTTAGCATCCAAGTCTAAGGTTGGTGAAGAGATGGCAAGAGGGGCACTTACACTTCCTGGAATCCAATGGCTGAGGGAAGATGCCATTCGCGAGCAAGTCCTGCATGTCCCACTCGGGCGCTCCCTCCGTCTTCCACGTCCAGAAGATCCAGCCGTTAGCCCTCTCGTACGCATCGAGCTGGGCCTCAATATAGCGACCGATGTTCTCCTTCTCCTCGTTCGACAGGCCAGCCACCGTGCCGGAGTACTTCCTATCACAGCTGCCGACGTAGCTCGAGCCCTGGAAGGTGCCATCGTAGCGGGCGCCCTTGCCCAGCCCGTTGAGCCACTTGGCGCAGTCCGTCATGCCGCCTGTCCACTCGCCGGAGATGGTCCACTTGCCGGTGCTCGCCATCTGTTTGCCGTATTCACAGGCGGTCCGCACGTGGTCCTGGGGGCTCATGGCCAGCATGCCATTGTCGAAGACCTCGTAGTGGTGCGTGTCGAGGAGTAGGTTCCACATGCCTGCGCCCCAGTTGCCCCAGGACGAGACGCCGATGAAGGCTTCGTGGAAGGTGATGGCGACGTTGGAGTCCTTGAGGTTGCCCCAGCCGTCCATGTAGAATTGCCGCACGACGTTCATGTCGAGTTGAGGGCCCATGGGCTCGTTGAGCAGCTCGATGGCTGCCACGGCGGAATGCGAGGCGAAGTCGTCCCGGATCTTGTTGAGGACTCTGATCGTGTGGGCGACGGTGTCACCTTGGGTCCATTCGATCTTGCCCCAGCGGCCGGAGTTGTCGAAGCCGTTTTGGGAGCCGGGAGCTAGGGTGGAGTGTCAGCTCGCCCGAGAGGTTCCGAAGGTGTAAGGGTATAGTGAGAAGGGAGAAAGCTTACCACCGTGCAGGTCAATCATAACCTTCAACCCAGCACCAGCCGCCCAGTCACACGCCGCACCGAGCCAGTCGTACGCGCCCTGCACGTACGGGTCTCCGTCACGGGGAATGACGCTCCAGTACCCTACAGGAATGCGAACATGGTTCATGCCCGCTCGCGCGATCTGGTACATGTCATCCTCGGTGATCCAAGAGGCCCAATGCCTCTGAAGCCGGTTCCTGGCCTCGTCCTTGCCGAGTGTCTGGGTTAGAGTGTATTCGTCCTTGACGCTGTTGCCATCGGACCACTGCTCGAACATCGAGGGTGTTATCCATGGCTCCAGAACGAGCCAGCCGCCGAGGTTGACGCCCCGGACTTTCTGGTTGTTATAGTCGAACTTGAGGTCCCGCTTCCAGAGGGGCGCTGGAGCTGCCTGGCCCAGCGTGGTGAGGAGGGCAAACGCAGCTACTGCTGCGGATCGGAGGACTGACTTCATAGTGGTGGTAGGTATATGGTGTAATGTGGTAAGGTTTCTCTGATTAAGTCGTACGAGGCGTCTCTCTTCATTCAAAGTATACTGATTGTGCAACAGAAGCTCGGCTTAGGTGCTGGAAGCAGAGAAGCGCTGAGAGAATCCGTCAAGACTCGTGAGACGAAACACCAGCAGTTCATCCTGGGATAGGCTCTCTTTATGGGCCCGCAACACCAGACACACGAACGTCACACCGGCGTGGCAGATCCATCTCACGTTCATACTATGCCGTCAACGATCATCAACCTCCATCCAACTTCCTCGAGTCACCACCAACCCTTCCCGCTGATCCTCCGCATCGTGACCTTCCCCACGGGGCTCCACGACGTAGTCAGCACCGCTCCTGGAAGCCAGGACGTCAGAACACCAGCTTTGGCTCTGACCGCCGCGCACATCTTGAGCCGGTGACGTCGCCGCGAAACCACACCGAGGGGTCCACGATAATTTTTCGCGCGGACAGAGATCCAGGATGGGGAATCGAGCGGCCGCTCAGGGTCCAAGCCAGATGGCCCTCACGAACCAAGGCACGACCGTGCCTATTGGATGCAGTGAACAGAGGGTTGCAGCGATGATGCAGGACTGCCAGCGCCTTGTGCCTAACTGGGCTGTATGGGGAAGAGGGCGGCCGGATGGCTGAGCGGATGGCTGAGTTGACGTTGTTGGCGGTGCTGGTGGGCTACAGCACGCTACCTAGGCTACTACGTTGTAGGCCGGGTGACCAGAAGCACCGTGGTGATCCATGGCTGGCGGATGTTCCAATGCTGACCTAAGATTTGGTTCAAGGACTGCTCGAGTATCCCACCCAAGAGATTCGGGCTTGGCTGGCTGCGGACGCACCTCTGACGGGCGTTGTCAAGCTTTTACTGGATGCCCGGCGCGGCGCTTGCGTGCAGCGTCGGCGGATAACTGGCTGGCTTGGGCGAGGATCTCCACTGGTGGATGGCCGAGCATGTTTGGGCAGTCGGCGGACAACGGAGAAGCCTGCTTTTGCGGGGAAAGTGGGTTGTGACGGGAGGGTTGTTAAGCTTACTGGATCTGGGTGCCGAGGCGTTGGTTTTGGGGTTGCGCTGGGGGGATGGAAGAGCATATGACTGCGGCGTTTACTCTTTCAGGCTTTATGCTTAGTGAGATTGTCTGCACGCTCTTTGCGCTCCACACAGGAACTTGAATATTACCATGCCTCCCTTCTTACTCTCTACCTCCACACACTAGAGAAGAGCATCCCTTACACGACACTGTAGCCAAAGCTGTCCCTCGGCATTTTTCAGTTCTGCCATGCTTTCGTGAAACACCAACACATGAAGTCCCATGCCCCGCGCCCCGCAGCCTCCCGCGTGACCCCAGCGCGCCATCCCGCAACTGGGCTGCCGGCCAGGATCGGCTCCCAGCACTCCGGGGCTCGTGAAACGCTGGATCTGCGCCTGGCGCCGCCGGTGGCTGCGTCCCGCTTCCAATCCCTGCCTTCGAATCCGCATTCCAGAAAACCTTGGCTGCGAGCTTAGGTGGGATATGGCGTCACAGCAGTGGTCACACGCACAACACAACAGCAAGATGTGCCAAAGAATGCGGTTGTTCGTGTGGTGACAGTCACCGCGCTAGGGGGCTGGCGCTGGCTAGTGGTGGGGGAGACAGCGCTTTCCGCTGGGCCTTGGAAGTTGCATGGGGGCTTGGAGTACTTGGTTGGTACTTGTTTACGCTCGCCTTGTTCTGCGCGCGCACAAGTCACGAGTACCTGAGTATGAAGTCGGGCACTTTATCCGTTGGTAGGAAACCAGGCGGACGAGAAAGCGCCGGATGACGGCAGCGCAGCCTCGAGGATGCTCGGGGAAGTCACGATGTTGTACCAAGTAGCGTAGCGTCACTCGTTCTGAGACAGGAATGGTCTCTTGGATGATCTCAGTGCCAAAGGGTGGTGAGATGAAGATGATCGTGATGTGTCCTTAAAGGAGCTTGCTGACGTCGTGGGCGATGGAACACAAGGAGGTCTTGTGCCAGCCCTCGCTATGAGTATATGACGATAACCGTCAGCAAGCCTCTTCTGCTGCAGACAGCTGATGCTTCGCTCGGGAAGAGGTGCGGATAGATTCGGACGGGCGATGGTGAGGCTACACGTGTACGGACGGGAGTCTTGTGACTGAGATGCATGAGAAGTCACGAGGAAACCGACACGTGCAGCTACCTAGGTAGGTACGTTCGCGAATTGACTGTGTATGCAGGTGGTCGTAGAGTATGGATCAGATAGGAAGCCCGCCACCAAAGCTGATAGAGCACAGGCAAGACGAGATACGTTCAGACAACGCGTTCGCCAGCGCGATCTGTACAAGCAGGAGCAAGCACTGGTGGAGCCTGCGGCACTTCTTATGCTTGTGAAGCACCATTCAGAAAGGGCGCAGGAGCAAGCCACAACGGTACGGTCTCGTATGGCTTCGGCTGCTGATGTAGAAAATCTGTCTCGGGGTTAAGCCCCAATCCAGATGCCTGCATAGGAAGACACTGCACGCCGAAAAAGATCGGGCTTGGACACCAGCAGTATCTCTGCCTGACGGTATCACCGCTGGAGTATGGGGCATCATGCGAATTCGGGAGTGGACCTACCTACCTAGCTTTCAAAGGCTCCTAAAGTATCCTAGAGATAGGATTCAGCTGCACGTGGTCTCGCGCAAACTTGCCAACGCTATACAAAGTCATGCAATGCTGCCTGGTTTTGAATACCCTCACAAACCTCTAGAGACTCAGGAGGAGATCTAGCACAACCTCTTAATGAAACAGAAAAGTTCTACTGACCTCAGTCGGCACGCGTATTGCAGCACTTTTTCGCCTCTTGAAGTTTTCTTTTGCTCCTAAAACCGGAGTTTCCCGGCCTCCGCCACAAGAGGTGCTTTTCACCTGTAGCTTCAGTCTGTTAAGCCATTTACGCTGTCTCCGCATGGGTGGCTGATGAGCAAGCAGATATAAAGGCCATTTTTCGCCATTGGCGTCAACACCAGCCAGCAATACTTACACTAGTCCCGGTGAATCGTTATCTAAGAGTTCGAGGTCGCCGCAACGCGCTCCGACAACCGCCGCAATAACCTAGTCCATGTCTCAAGATGACCTAATTTGCCAGTCGTCGTATACTGGAGGAGGCGGATGCAGCATCTGGTCCTTGCAATCCGCGGCCGCTGCACCATGAGAGGCTAGTTGTGTTCTAAAGTATAAAGAAACTCGACTTACCATCCGCTCCGAAATGGTCCAGCATGATCACGGCCTAGGAAAAACTCCCGTCCGCCATCGTATCAAGCGGAGACCGGATGAGTTTCTAATTGTGGCACCGAGCGGTTTCCTGTATATCGGATTCTGGTGGAGGCTGGTCCTGGTCCTGAAAACTGAAATGGCCGTGACTTGTCTAAGTGCAGCAGTTGTGCTGAACGGCGGAGGTTCTCAGGAAAATATGGAGCTCGCAAGTCTCGGGTTCCGAAGAGACCCAGGCTGAATATATGCTGGGCACAGGCGTTATCCGTTGGTGAATGGATCCTCTACCTGCCGGGGATAGTTCTTCTTTTCGCCGCGTTCTTGACGATTATGATACCCTTTGGTTTCGCTTGAATGCTCCTTCGCGGAATCCTTTGGCGATACGCGCACAGATGAGGGTTATTCCCGTCTCCGGTGGTGAAAGAGTGCACAACCATCATCGGGAGCCAATCCACGAATTCTGCATTGTCTCATACGGCCGCAGAGTTCTATAACCGTCATCCAGCTCCTTGACACGAGGGACACCGGCCAGGCCACGTATCAGAACACTCCGGTGTAGTAAAATGGCGATTCACGATGGCGCTCGACTCGCGGAAACTGCAACCACGGGTCATCGGAACATGATCGATACACGTGTACTTGCACATGGTTCCATAGGAGAGAAATGAGCGTGGTGATGATTACTGCGCCCGCCCAGAAGCCCTGTTAAAGAGTCTTCTTCACCCGCAGATTGTCTGAAGGCTTTGACTTCTCATAAAAAGCTGGGCGGAGGCGCATGTGCGGCATGCATTTGTGGAAGAGTGACTGAATTGTGTGGCGAGACGAGGTTTGCTCCCTGGCCCTCAATAATTCGGGTGCGTGTAGACGAACAACCTACGATGGAAGATGAGTACGAGACGGGCCAAATCTTTCTAGAGAGGTAGAGCAACCTCTTGAGATACTGAGTCAAAAGCGAGTATGAGAGGTGCAAACACAAGACCACGCAGATCTAGGTAACAAACGTCAACATCCACCTTGACACACTGATCTTTGGACAGCTCAAATAGACAAGGTGCTTTCTACAGGCCATTAAGTATAGAGGTTTCAGCTGACCGGACGGAGCGGCACAATTTCAATTGGCGGTCATAGTCAGGGAGAAGAAATTCCGGCAAGCCGCAGATACAATTTGAATGATATTATTGCACGGGCTCGGTGGATTTATTCCCTGCAGGTGCCGTGCGGGATGATCCCCAGAGCTCTACTAAGGGCTTCATAGTCGCGGAAACAAATTTCCTATATCTGTTGAAGGTGTTCGTCCGGCGCGTAGTGAAGGAGATCCCGCCGGTCTACACGGCGTCCAGCAGCGTTTATCATCAGCTCGTATGGCGGAATGGTAAATATAGATATTGAGCAGCCCTCAAGAGGCCATGAAGAGCAGCAAAGCTAATGTGTCGCATGATACGCTGGTCGGTTGTGGGAAATTGCACACGGAGGCGCGTAAGGCTGGATTAATATGGAAACGAGAGTGAAGTCCTAGGATACGAGGGCGGTGAGCAGGTAAGCTCGTGTTAGCTCAGTTTAGCAGATTAATCACAGCTCGCTATTGGCGGAACGGATGAGATCCTGCGCGCTATGATGACTTGGCGCTTTTAGCTCATCAGCTAATGCAGGTACCGGTCAGGCACTGGCTCAAGACCGTTTGACCCCTAACCGCCGCAGCGCGAGGCTCATAAGCCGCTGTCTTCCATCTTTCGTCCGTCTTACCATCACTTACGTCCAGTCACTCTTTTACACATCTCTCCGCACATTCGTGTTGCAGTCGCTCTTTAGCACAATTGAAACGTCGCTCTCTAATTAACTTAATCACCCGATTCCAGTAATCCGAACATAATTCAAAAATATAAGACCATCACATAGTCAAAATGAAGTCCGATTTCTCCGTCTTCGCCCTCTTCACCGCCGGCCTGTCGTGCCTCTCGCAAGTCGCCGCCTACACCACTCCGGTTGGCGACCCCCAAGGCAACCCAATTTTCAACCCCGGCCTCAGCGATATCGTCCCGGCCGGCCAGTCGTACACCATCACGTGGGACCCGACCACCGAGGGCACCGTCACCATCCTCTTGCTCCGCGGCCCCGCCGAGAACATCAAGCCGCTCTACGCCATCGCTGAGGAAGTCGAGAACAGCGGCACCTATGTCTGGACGCCATCCACCGACTTGGAAGCCGACAAGAAGGGCTATGGCATCCAATTGATCGTTGATGCGACTGGCCAGTACCAATGTAAGCATCCAGATCAGTCTGGTTTCAAACAAAACCAAAGCAAAAGCCAGAATACGCGACCAACCTGCTAACCACCCCACTCGCAGACTCGACTCAGTTCGGCATCTCAAACCCCGACTACAAGCCCTCGTCGTCCTCATCCCACATCGCCACCGTCACCAGCACGCTCTCGCACGCCCCCAGCAGCGCCTCCAAGACCGCAGACGTGCACGCCGGCCACGTCAGCAGCGCGAGCGCCAACTCCACCGCCTACACCACCCAAGTCGTCACCGCCTACACGACCTACTGCCCGGAGCCGACCTCCGTGGTCATGAACAACAAGACTTACACCGTGACAGCCGTAAGCCGCCCTTCCCCTCCCCCTCCCTACCCTGCAAACCATATCTAATCTCATCTGCCACCAGCCCACCACCCTCACAATCTCAGACTGCCCCTGCACGATCTCCGTCCCAGTAACCAGCACCCCTGCCACCATCTCCAGCGCGCCAACCCACGCCATGAGCTCCGGCTACCCGATGGGCAACTCCACCGTGGTGATGCCGACGGGCGGCATGACGGTCCCGGCTTCGCTGCGCACGAGCACGAGGGGCTCCCCTACCGCGTCAGTCTCGCCGGTTGTCAGCGTCCCGGCTGAGGGCGCTGCTGGCAGGATGGCCGTCGGGCTGGGAGCAGTGGCTGTGGCGGTTCTTGCTGCTTTCGCTTTGTAAGGGAACGAAGGGAAGGGGGAGAGTGGGAGGTGGAATGATGGTAATGTTTTTGGTGGCTAAGCTTCTGGGCATGAGAGGATTGGATAGAGTGATTGAATGTAACTGACGGCCTGATGCGCTAGAGAGTTTGTTTGCTTGTAAGATACCCCAGTCAATAGCAGCTCAAGCATTAAGGTCGCTTTTTGGTACTCAGCTCCGAGAGAGGCGATGTGGTAATATAATGTTGCACACGTGACATCGGGATGTCGCGCGCTTGACACTTGACACTCGTCGCCGGCAGCGCGTGTGCATCATGCGCATTTCCATATTACGATCGGGATGATCGGATGTGCCGTTGTACGGTCCTCCCGCTGCAGCTGCCGCTTCCCGTGGGGATACGGCAGCGATGCCGAGTTTTATGCTCGAGTCAAGCGGGAAGGAAGTTCTTAGCCCGTCGCCATCCAACGAAGCGTAGAGCCAGACTCGGAGCTTTCGCCGTGCGCAGGTAGGTTGTATGGTAATGCATCAGTAAGCTGGAGGCCGGTACGATGCTGAGATGTGGGCGGCCGAAGGTGAGAAGGAAGTCTGGATTGAGACGGAACTTCGCGGCGGATTGGCTCCCTTTTCTGCGCACAGTGTTTGGTTGTATGGGTAACTGAAAAGAGGAGAGCGCGCAGGAAGAAGAGCTGACGAGAAAGGAGTTATACCACTATGGTTCATGGGGAAAAGAAAGAGGAACAAAATGATAGGAAAATTCTTCCGCGTCTCCCTTTCAGTGCAGTAATCGATCAGATATTACTGGTCACCGTGCAAATCCTCAATCTCGCCGATCTGTTCTCGTTCTTTCTTGCTTTCCTGAGCAGCTGTGACTGCGCGATCCCGCCGAGTCCGTAGTTGTTTGTGGGCCATACAGCGCTGTTGTTGTGTTCCGTAACGACGACGCAAGGGATGAACGGCGGGGCAGGATGCGGCTGCATGCAGACGGAGGAAGCACCGAATGAGAAAACTCTGAATGGAGAGGCGAGATGGCACTGGCAGCGGTAATCTGCGTGCTCAACCTTCCAAAGGAGTTCACGGTGAGTTGCGAGGGCTTATCCTTTGGAGGGTGTGGATAGGTAATCAGCAAGTACGCTTCGCTATCCATCTGTGTCACTTCCTTCTTGATTCTGGACCTATCCTCCAGTGTCTGATAACCAAAACTTCGAAAATCAGAGGCAAACAGTGCCGTGACTCTGTGTAACCTCACCGTCACTTGTCACTTGTTTCGTGTGTACCATCACGGCAACAATGCATGACTGACCACATGTGACATGTTGCCTCAGTACCACATCCAAAAGTGGACGTTGTTGCCTCAGTGACACTTTCGTGAGACACGTCCTTCGGTTTCATCGATGAGGTGTTTGCATGGGCACTGTGGATGGCGGCGGAATAACAGTGACGCATGCGGCCGTCGATATGGGCTGAGAGGGTATAAGAGGGTGAGTGGGAGCGGGCGTTGGAGGGAGAAAAGGAGACTACTCTTAACAGCTTTCTCGAAATATTTATAGGGTTGCAAGTGGTACACTCCGATCCATAACAACATTCGTTATGGCTTCCTTCACGCTCATCTTCACTTTCATCGCTGCACTCATCTCCCTTGTGGCCGCTCTGCCCGCTTCCTCGAACGCCAATGCGGACCTCGAAGTTCGTCAGACTGAGCTTCCTCCGTGGACAGGCGTAAGTGCTCTCCTCATCTCTCCCTCTCCTTCCACTCCCTTCCACCGTCTCCTTCCACCCGCTCCCTCTTTCCCTTCACCACCATCCCTTTCCCACCTATCACCAACCCACCGCCAGCCACCTGATCTCGTCACCAGGTCTACATCTGCTCCGACGCCGACTTCCTCGGCAACTGCGAGCACCGCATCCGCCCGCTCGGCAGCGGAAACTGCATCCAGCTGGACGGCGAGACGACGGCGTTTGGGCCGGACCGGGGGATCTCGTGCACGCTGTTCAAGTCAGTGCTTCCGCATTCCCTCCTTTCCATCGCTCTCCTCTCTCTTCCTTAGCCCCTCTGCGGCTCTGTTCTCCTTTTGTCAGCCTCTCCAGTCTTCCGTCAGCCCTTCCCTCCTCTTCCTGGCTGTTCTATCCTCCCCGCTTCGTCCCTACTCTGCCTTCCCCTCCACCTTCCCACTTTCCTCCCTCCCCTCCCTTTGCTGCCCCACGCATCCCCAAATCCACCAGCCTGTTCAGGAAAGGCCCCGCTGACAACGCCCGCGCGCGCAGAAACGGCCTCTGTCGTAACTTCGGCGAGGGCTCGCTCAGGCTCGAGTTCCCGGGCATGCCGAACGTGGGCCCGGAGTGGAACGATGCGGCGCTGAGCTACTACTGTGTTGAGCTGTAGGCGGATTGTGGCCGGCAAAGATTGTGTGGTGCTTGAATGGGGAGTAGGACAGGGGTATGACGGTGTTGCAGTGGTATTGTTGCAAGGTGGAATAGGGGTTGAGGAAGTGAATGTTGGCTGGAGGGTACTGTCTAAAAGGAAGTCATCAAGCAGGTGTTTTGAAATATGCGATCGGTTCCTCTTGAAATCCCTTGCATGATTTGAGTAGTCTTCTCACGCGAATAAATTCGAGACAAGGGCGCCTCAGCCATTGAACTTATACCCGAGTTTTCACAAAAGACACGCCCCATTCATCGGACTACGAGAACAGATTTGTACGAAGGGGATGCTATATGCAAACTGCACACATGACAGAGAAACATCGTAATGCCGATGAAATAGCTCGGTAAATCTCACATGTATGTATCTGCAATCTGGTGGTCATCTACAAGGGATTCGAAAAATCCAGTAGCGTTGAGGAAGCCGAGCGGTCGTGATTTGTGCCGCAGTCCGATCAACGGCCGAACCGCTTCAGCTCCCAATACCTGAGTGGCGGAAAGACCAGAGCCGCCCAGGCGAATCCGACATAGTTCCCCATCTGTGTCAAAATCAGTATGTATACATAACACAAGACGGCAACAACCACCATGTCGCACAAGTCGGACACACTTACATCAGCCCCATACTCCCCAACTAACCCCGCAATCGGCCCAATATACCACACCTGCGCCATACACAAAATCGCCCCGGCCCACCCCACCAGAAATGCCACTAGCGCAGCAATTCCAATTGGCAGCTTGCTCTGCTGGTCCCAAACGGCCCAATTAAATCCCGTCTTCTTGCGAAAAATTAGTTGCTCCTCCAACGAAATCGCAACCCAAATCGAGACCCAATATCCCATAAGGGCAAGGAAGTTCGTGAAGATCACCGCGAGGTAGTCTCGTCCAACCGCCGCACAAATCGTATAAACAACCACGCCGATCGTGTTCCACACAGCCCTCGGAACGCGCGCAGCATAGCGGCCCAAAATCTGAAAATCAACGCCGGAGCTGTAGGTCGGTGGAATCATGTTCGCGACAAGGCCCAGAGCGACGACGACGCTGGCGAAACTGCCGAAGGCGCCGAGGGGGCGGTAAGCTTCGACGATGAGCGCGCCTTGGGAGACGGCATAGGCGTCTGACCAGGAGGGCGTGGTTGCTATGCCGGAGGCGAGACCAATGCCGAGGATGAATGCGAAGGTGAAGCTGAGAGAGAGACCGATCATCGTGACGCTGAAGACTTTCCAGCGAGGCGTCGATTCGGGGTAGTAGACGAAGTAGTCGGCGGCGCCGCCGGCATAGGTTATGGCTGCGGAGAGGCAGAGACTGAAGAAGGATATGCGGTTACCGGCCAGTGTTCGGGGATCTCCATGAGAGTGCGTAGTTGTGTCAAAACTGGGTCCAGCCACTCCTGCCAAGATGGACAGGACAATGAGCTGAGGGACCCAGGCGTACCGTTCGTAATAGTGGAAGATCTGATAGCCAAACGTCGTGATACCCCACGTGATGACCGCGACAACGATGATGCCCACAACGATGGACATGTTGTTCGTCGAGACCGCTGAAAGGATCTGTCCAGCTATCACTGCGTCAAGGAGCGCATAGCCAAGCAGCACGATGATGTTGAGGCAGACCACGATCTTCGACGGCCACCAGCCCATGGTGTACCGCGCGAAGATCATCGTCCGGTTTCCTGAGCGTGGGCCAAATGTCGCAGTGTAAGCCACGGGCAAGCATCCCACAAGCATGCCGAACACGGCGGTCAAGGCGCAGTCGAAGAAGCTCAAGTGGAAGACCGCAGGCCCGAGCATGCCGAGCGTGATATTGTTTGCTGCGAGATTGATTGAGAACCAGAGTATGGCAATCTGTGTGTAGCCCAGCGCCCTCAGATCATGTCTCTCCTCTGGCTCAACCCTCTGTATGCCACGAGCTTCCAAGTTGTATGCAATAAGCTGCCGCTCGAATGCCTTGAGATAACTCTTCCATTGGCCTCCATTGGCAGAGGCAGTGTCCGTTGGTGAACTTCCGGGTGTAGATACTCGCTCAGGGTACGGTATGGCAGGCGCTTTCTCGACATCTTCGGCGCTGATATGGTGTCCCTCCATGCTCTCCTGCTGCTATTAGCGATTTCTTTGGTAGGGGAGTGGGATAGCATGATCCTTTCGCTGGAATTATCCAGATCAAGTTCAACCGTATCATCTCAGAACGTCATTCAGCATACTGTGCGGCCACGATTGCTTCTAGGCCAAGGTGGTCTGTACAGTATGCTGAATGCGAACACCGGTGCATGCTAGATGTTACCTGTAGATACCTTGACCCGAACATTCTTCCATGCTACTTGGCTTCATGGTGTGTGAACTCCGTACTTTCGAAAGGCGCTGTTATTGTGAGGATTTGTTTCGGGTGACTCTGAGCTTCAATGCGAGCGTTAGAAACGGTAAGACTCAATGCGAACAGAGCTTACAGTTGAAGTTGTCGCAAGGCAGTGCTAATGTTTCTGGTCACCTCTTGTCAATGGAACCAAGATGACTTGATCTGGTTGCGATTGGATGCTTCTGGCACGACGAGCTCTGGTTTCGTTGCGATCAAAACTTCCCGCACATCTGAAGCTCATCCCCGCACTTTCGCGAGATGGGCTCGTGCTCAACGTTGCCGCTGTGGTCGTCACAGGCACGTGATTGTCAATGTCAGATGTTAGGATGCTCAAAATACGGCAGCATTGGTGGGAGAGCGGTATGAGCGCACAATAGAGTATATATGTGACAAGCTACGTATGTTTTGACTAGATGCTCGACAGTTTGTCGCGCAAAATCTCGACAACTTTTCAGAAAGCTGGCGCTGCGCACAAAGGAACACAGGATTACGCGCCGAACTTTCAATGCTCTCGCAGTAAATAGAGGCGAGCTTGAGCTTCGGCCACTTCCGTCTGGAACGCCGGTATCTAGCCACAGGAGTGCCTGTACCCCATGTTGACCTAAGGAGCGCCTCCGCCGCCTAGTTACCGGAAACGAGGGTAACAGTGACGAGGACGATGATGACAATAGCTAAGACAGTCAACAAAATCAGCGTGTACTTCAAGTCGCTCTCTTCGTCTGGATGGTGAGTCCAGCCATCATCAAATCCTAAACACCGGTCAACATTGGTCGTGCATGGGGTCCTCACAACCGGCATACGTTCTGAAAAGGATGTCGGAGCCTGCGCTTCCAGATCAACAACCATCTCGGCTGATTCGTGTTTTGGGCGGACTTGAAAGGCAGGATCAAATCTTGATGGCTCGAACACGTAGACTGGGCCGCGCGACCTTGTTCGGATCTGCCGGAAAGGACCGTGACCACTCGAGCTCGACTCCGGCGGGCAGAGCGTGTCGTCACTCAGTGGTCTCACTTGATGCGTGAGCGGGATAGGTGGGAGAGTTATGTGGGCTGCGCTTGGGTCCGAGAAGGATGTTGAGTGTATGCTAGATGCTTTGGATGCCGATGGCGATGGGGCAAGGATGCGACGTTGGAGCGATTCGGAGAGCGAGAGGTTGGAACAGTGATGCTCGAGCGTTCTCGGGAACAGATCTGAAGGGTGGTGCCCGGGGCGGGTTGTGAAAGCTAATGGAGGGAACGATATAGCAACTTGTTCACTGCCAGAGTCTTCTGTTTGCCAGGTCAGTCACGTTCATTCTCCGAACGCGCAGGTGATGCAGGAACGCCCAGTCGTTTACTCAGAATGTACTCACCTGACTTGGCTCGCGATGTTTCGTGCCTATAAGCGGAGGAAGACGCGACGGCAGATTCGTAGAGCCGTCTGAGGCTATCACAGCTTGCGGTAGCTTCGCCGCCCTCATTTGGAGTCGTGGACGGCCCAGAGCCCACAAGGTCTTGGAAGGTCAGTCTGACGCGGCGGAAGAACGCTATGAGCAGCATGCTGAATTGATACTCACGGCAGGGGAAGCCCGTTGTTGTGTCCAGATCTTGATTCATAACCAGTGATGACTGATTGTGCGAGCAAGTCAATGATTGAGGCCGACCGGACTGAGGTGACCTGAACCCCCAACACGGATGGAAAGCATATCAAGGGACGAGAGCGAATGAATGTGTACAAAGGGGTACTACAAATTGAGTTGCAAAGATCTTGACCACTGTTGCTGATTTTGCTTGGAGTTGAGGTTGCGTTGAGGAGATGTCTGATGAGGAGAACGGCCGACGTCAACGTGAGCAAATTTGTTTCCAGCATAGGGACAGAACTTGGCGCACAGAACTTTGTCTCGCGGAGAGGGAGAATTTGAGGCGAATGCAGGAAGAACAGTGTCTCACTCGGAATTTATTTAGAGAACGGCAGCATCTCCTCGGTGCTTACGAGGTCATTATCACGTCTCAACTAGCATTTCACACCTTCACGCTTCACAGCAGCACGAGCGCTGAGTTGGTGAACTGAGAAGCAGGACCCAGGAAGTCTCTATCAGTTTCCGCCGAGTTGAGTAGTCAATGACGACCACTTAGCTCGAACGCCAACAGGATACAGGAAGCCTCCAGGATGTTAACGTAGCCTCATACTAATCAGCTAGCCTTCCCGGTCAGCACCACTTTATGTTCAGGCAGTCGGTTAGATTACTTCGGACTGAACCCACTCCAGCGCTTCTATTGCGTACCTAGTGTCTGCGCCTTTGCAACTGAGCGCAAGACCGCCTTGCTGTGCGCGGCACCACTAAGCAGTATTTCCTCTCCCGGCGTCATCTAGGAGGAGTACGACATTTGGTCACTGTGAGAAGCTCCACCTTACCGCTAAATCATGAGGCATGGTCCCAGCAATTGGCACGAAAGCGAGCGATCCGTGTACGGTCATGGCAAGCATGTGGGAGGTGAGAGCGAGTGCCCCCAGTCTCCCAACCGACCAACCGACCATGTTGCAGCTTGGATGATCTGAAGTTGACTGTAACATCCCAAGGAGGCGCCACAAGAGTTGATAGTGTTGTTAAAGGAGAGCTGTAGTGCGAAGTCGTGCTTTTAAGGCGGACCCCTGCTTTCACGGCGCTGCCAAGCCAGCTCGAGTCCGCCTGCCCTCCTTTCGCTACCTTACTACCATCTTTACCACGAAGTCTCAAGACTTGCTTCCCTCTCTCACCCACGGTTTAAAACTAGGCCCATACTATACGTATATACAACTTATCGGTGTTAAAGGATCAAGTCACACGTTCTAAAATCTGACCAAGGCCGAGATATCAGCCAGTATTATCCGCGGCTTGACCAGCGGCATCCGGATGTGCCGTCACTGTGGGAGCAAGGTTATTCACTAACCACTGAGGAAGAGCTCCGCATTGCGTGCTTGAAACCAGAGTGAATGCGAAGTGAACACAAGATCTTCGTGAGCCGGCCAGCTCCATCCTTCTACCTGGAACACCACAACGCTTAGGATCTGGATCGCCCTTCGACTCTGCACTACCAAGCTGAAGCTTCACAGCTAAGAAACCTCTGCTGAAACTTCTTGGTGCCAATCTGCTGTTGTGCCATACTAATCAAAGCAGTGAGTACCTCAGCTTTATGAAGAGTTATATTCTCTCTATACATCCTCCTGCATCAAGATCTATATCCGTAGTTACTTTTCAAAAAACACATCACTCCGAGATCAAACAGCTCCGCTTCGTCTTCTGAGCCTTGCGCAGCACTATTCGATCTTGGATTTCTAGGCTACTCGCGTACTTTCCAGGCGCAACACCACAAAGGCAGGCGGACAGTGGCAAAGATCTTGTCGGTCCACTTCAGTAACTGAGACGCGCACGCTATGGCATCACCTTTAGATGGTCGTTTCGTTGCGGATGCTGACATCTCGCAATCAGACTGTTGTGGCAGCGAACACACGGCCTTGAGAGCCGCTTGTGCACGGATGTCGCAGTCACGAGAATATAGAATGGCGCCTCCGCACGATGTCGACGCTCTCGCTGAGCTCAAATCACTTGAGGAAGGAGTCGTTGATTTCCAGCAGCGCATGCACAGTGTCAGCAGAACAGTCACGGAAGAGCTGAAATCGAGAAGATCTGAAGGTTGGGGCCTCAGGAAACGCATTTCGGAACTTGCGGACGAAAATCGCAGGGCAGAGTCGAGAGTGGAACAGCTACAAGCTGCCAACGCCGATTTGAGTCGGAGACTAGACGCAGCGAACGTCCGGATCCGGCAGCAAAACGACGGTGGCCGAGCCGAAAGACTCGAGGCGGAGCGTAACAGCGCGCTCGCGAAGGCTCAGGGTCTTCAAGATGCATACAACAACCTGAGCCGTGCGCTAGACGCCTCTGAAGCTCAGGTACGAAAGTTGCAAGACACAGCAAGCTACGACAAGGAGTGTGTCCAAGAGTTCAAAGATCTCCTTGCCACTACGGAGACTCGCCTTACACGCAAAGAGCAGGCTTCCGCCGCTGAGCTCCGATCATGTCAAACGGAGCTCCAGGCAACCAGACTAGAGCTTGAAGCTGCTAGGACAGAGGTCCAAGCAACAAAGATGGAGCTTCAAGCCAACAAGAACTGCAAGGCAGAGCTCTTAGATCTGCAAGAGCGCATGCAGCAAATCACCAGCGCTATCCAAGTACAGCCACGGCCCCTCAAAAGGCCCAGTGAAACTCAGATATTTCAGCCTCCGACCTCACCAAAGCGCTTTAGGCACGACTCCGCTGCTTCGAATGAGACTCTACAATCGCATAGTACCAGCCCCAGCGAGCCCTCATTGTCGATCCGCGGCGCCTCCACAAAACTAGAAGCACGGCAGAGCCAAAGCCAGAGCCAGAGTACCCCATCACTGGCGAGCAGGATCCATACTCCTCCGGCGTCCGTCACCGCAAACTCTCCCAGCAGTCCTCCACCTCGCGTACTGGTATGCCATCAATGCGTCAGAGCAGGCCTAGTCTGCGACAACAGCCAGCCGTGCACGAACTGTCAGTCCGCCAACACCGGCAAGGAGTGTGTAAGATCGTTGTGTCCGGCCTTCAAGTCGGGCGCTGACCGGGCGTGTCGTTTGGCTCGCTGCAATAAGGTGCATGACGAACAGGGCTACAAGGTCACCCACGAGAAGCTTCCCAAACCACAGCGTTGGCTGCGGTGAAGACGTGAGAACAAGATCGTTGTCGTCGAATTGGTCACGAAGGGCACCGGAGGTTAGTGGAGTTAAGTGGCATTGCCCTATCCAGCCTTATGGCTTTGAGAGGCGCCCCGAGCTCAGAGCTATTACTGGATGCTATATTCATACACTGGCCGCATGTGGCGTGCTTCGTACTTTGCGAACGGAGCTTGTGCACTCCTGAGTTGTTGTTGTCTGCCAGTGCGAAAACTTTTTGGAGAATACCTGCACATACGTCATCAGGGCTCTTTTCTCTACATAGGATTTCGAGCCATGTTGCAACATAAACAAGAAGATCTATAGTGTAAAATGTAGTAAAAGAGAGTATGTGGATGTGTAGATGTTGCCAAAGGCCGATATGGTCACCTGACATCCCCCATCGACCCGAACAACCTCGGAAACGCGGCTCACCATCACCACCTTCCACCCTGACACACGATGTAGCTCCCACGCCCATCCAACCTCCTAGCTCTTTGCGCGCCCTAGATCTCCCAAATCACACGCAATGGCGCCCACCAAGACCATCGAGACCCTGACCCTCGAGGCAGCCCAAGCCGCTGCCCACGCCTGCGCAACCCACTCCAAGACAATAAACGTCCCCATGAACATCGCCATCGTAGACGCTTCAACCCACCTCCTGCACTTCTCCCGCATGGACGGCGCAAAACTAACCTCCATCTCCATCGCCATCGACAAGGCCTTCACAGCCGCGGGTCACCGCGTGCCTACTTCCACCTACAAGGAGGCCGTGTGGCCCGGCGGTGCCGCGTTCGGGATCTGGAATACGAATGGAGGAAGGTTTTGCACGATTGGGGGCGGTGTGCCGATTAGGAACGCTAGGGGGAGGTGCTCGGGGCTGTGGGGTGTAGTACGGGGACGCCAAGTCAGGATGAGGAGGTTGCGAGGGCGGGGGTGGAGGCGGTGGAGAGGTTGTTGAGGGGGAGGGTGGGAGGGAGAGGGCGAAGTTGTAGGGGGTGGTGGATAGGATGGGGATGGAGGTGGTTGGGGTAGCTGAGCGGACCTGGGGAAAGCTCGACGGTGTTTGGATAAGACCAACGGCGTTGCAATTACTGCGCGAGTCAAGGGATATTAGAGGCTGGGAGCGTACAAGATCTAGCGACGCGGTAGTGTCATATGCTACGCCTGCGAGAGAACTCCGATTCTTTGTCCTGTGGGCTTGGCTGTGTCTGTGTATCTATAATTTTCACCGTCATTTATTGCAGAAGCTTCAAGGGGTCAATTTCCCTATGTAGAGTAACCAAGGAGTCGGTGCATACTGTTCATCCGCCCCTTGCATATTTAGGGCAAATCTCGATTAATTTTACAACCTCATGTCTCTACGTCTGAGTTTATACAACGGCCGATCTATGCTGTTGGCCATAATTTCCGAATGCTTCACGCAAGCGTTGACTGCCTGGATCATTACGAGACCAGCATGCAGAGCCACTACTTCGATTAGCCACTCCAATGGAGTTTGTCCCGAACATAAAGTGGCGGAGGTTCGTATGTTCAACGTATTGACCTGTATTGACGATGTAATCTACTTAGTGTATGTAAAAGGACTCCAGAATGCCCAGCCTCATTGTACGCCAAAGCTGAATCCCAGTGCCCCCATAACCATTGGGTCGCATGCAGCAGCCACCGCTATATCCGCAGTCACTAAGCAGATTCATCAACCGCCACGGGGTCACCGAACGGCGACTTCGCGCGGCGTACCCAGATCTTGGCGTGCCTCCTGATATGTTCGGTTCCGTAAACCTCCGCCCAAAACCAAGACCTCCGCCCCTTAGCAGAAGATGCTGCTCCTCGTCCTCTCGTTCTCCCTCGTCGAGTTATGCAAATGCTGCGTAACATCCAACACAATCATAACATGCTCATGCTTCAGATCCGCCTCCTTCCGACTCGCCAGCAACTGCGCCGTCTTCAGCACATTTTTGATCTGCCGCCCATTCATATTCATCAGCGCCAGCGAATCCAACTGGCGATCCGTAATGCGGTGTTTCCTTCCCGTTGTCGCCGCAAGACTCGCGTCATGCGCCTGCAGGAAATTCTTCCACACCGTCCGCCGCGACTCGATGGACAGCTCTGGGTAGTCGAGGCTGATGTGGATGCGGCTCTGGAACGCCGGGTCGAAGGTCTGCACACGGTTGGTCGTGAGGAACATGATGCCCTCGTAGTACTCCAGGATGCGCAGGAAGATGGAGACGAGCTTGTTGCGCTCCAGCTCGTGGAGGGAGCGCTGCTCGAGGAAGACGTCTGCTTCGTCGAGCAGCAGGATCGCGTCCCAGCGCGTGCACATCTCGAGGATGTTCTGTAGCTTGCTTTCCACGTTGCGCGGGTCGAGCCCGAGGTCCCCGGCGCTCATCATATATAGCGGGACCCGCATCTCCTCCGCCACGGACTCGGCGGTTAGCGTCTTGCCGACGCCGGGTGGGCCACAGAGGAGCAGGATGATGCCCTTGCCCTTGCCCTCGATGACGTCGTCGAAGGACCCCTTGTACTTGCGCTGCGACTCCGTGAAGCCGAGGATTAGCTCTTTCTGGTTGGCGGGGAGCACCAGGCTGTCGAAGGCGCCTTCCATCCAGTCAATTTCCTGGACGCAGTTGACGAAGAAGTTGAGCCATTGCTTGGTTTTGAGGCTGTAGCCGCGCAGCAGAGGCGTCAGCATCAGTTTCTGCTCGTCCGTTAGGGGCGGCCTGCGATGCTGGTCGTCTTCATCGGCGAAGTGCCCGTCGGAGGGCATGTCGCCTTCGTCTTCATCGTACTCTTCTTCGTATTCTTCGCAGTCTTCTGAGTCGTCGCAATCGTCGGTAGTCGCTACCACTTCCTTCTGGCTAAGGGCAGCCACATGGATGGCGTAGTTCGGGTTGAAACTAACATCGTTAGCCCAGGTGAACTACAAGTGGGATTTTACACGCGGGCAAGAGCGTGGGTGTATTCCTTGAGGAGAACCGTGCTGAACTTACCGGTTCCAACCATACGTGTCTATCACTATACGGCCTTTGATGTTGTACTTGTCCTTGGTCCCGAACTGTCCGTACATCCAACCAATCCCGTGGTAGCCCTTATAGTTAGAGCCCGCAAGAGCCTCAGCTTTGCTACCGCGCTCGATCAACCGCGCCGTCAGGTCATCCTTATGGCGGTGAAAGTCCAGTGGGAAAGCTGTCAGTGAGACGATGGCACGTGTTCCAGTGTACGGGTAGATTTTCAGGTTCAGTTTGACTGTGCCGAACTTCGTACCATCCCAGTCATTGTACTTGCATATCAGCCAGAAGCATGGGTTCCCGCAATTGTCTTGGCCGTATCGTGTCTCTTGCAGCTTTATGACGGTCTCGTGACCGTCTTGACGAGTGTATATGAGGGCACCCGGCTGGAAGAGAGTCCAGAGATGTTCATAGGTCATCACGCCTTTAGACTTCATATCCTGAGACGCTTCCGTCAGGCTCTTGAACTCCGTCTGGAGCAGCTGCTGCAGCAGTTCCGCATGCTCCTTCGTTTGCCTCTCATCTTCAGACGACTCTCCAAGCTTCGCAATAGCTTCCGTGAGTTCGGTCCATCGGTGGATGAGCGGCTCGAACTTGCCGGAAAACTCCAATCGCTGTAGGCCGACAGTGACCCCAGGATAGTCTTTGAGCACGTGACCCAGGAGCTTCTTGAGTAGCGGGCTCTGCACGACGATGGAGTGGATGGCAAGGACCTTCCGCGGGTCGTTGTAGACCTTGACTTGCCTCACGAGGAGGGCCCATTTGGCGGTCTCTGCATCCTCAGCTGGGTCTCCTAGATCTTCCGGGATAGAGTCCTGCCACTGAAAGCGGCCTTTCTTGTCCTCTTTGCCCGAGTACAAATGCTTGAGGCCGCACCGCATGCCCACTTCGGCAGGCGAAAGCTCCTGTTTGGTAGTCAGCATGCTTAGTGTTACGTGGCTTAATGCGTAAGGAATAAGATCGAGTGTTGAGCCAGTGCTGAAGGTCTACCGTCAAACTGACTCACCTCAGCCGCTTTCTCTTTGCCGTTCATGGTGAGGCCGTTGGTCATCTTGGCAGAGCCGTTCGCGCCATTTGTGGCTGGAGTGCTCACGGCTGGGGTATCTGATTCAGAGTCGGACGAGAAGTCCTCGTCACGTGCTGCCACCATTGCTGAAGATGCTCGCGCTAATTCGGCCTTGAGGCGTTGATATTTCTCTTCGAAGTTGGGCGTGTGTCGCCCTTTAGTTAGCAAGTCTAGGATCTGGCAGTAGATTTGGCTGATTCTGGCGTCAGTACGCTCGCTAGAAGACATGGTTCTGTCATCGAGAGAGCAAGCGTGACTAGAGATCTGGTGTTGGTAGAAAGTACATGAGGGAGGACAAGGTGGAGGTAGACGGCGGTGTGAAGGTGACTAAGAAGGTGAAGATGGACTGCAAACGCCAGACATACCTCCAGAAGATCGTTTCACAACACTAGATTCATCCAGCTTTCAATCTTGGTGACGCGTTCGATGGTTGCTTAGGGCAGTCTTGGAGAAAGGCAGAGGTTATTAGGAAGGGAACAGCAGCAGGCTGAGACGTTTTCAAACCAGGACAGCCGCTCTATTAATACTTGTCGCCCTACTGCTGCCTTCACTCCCGACAAGGAGTCATGCAAGGCAAGGCTGAGTCACTAGACCATCTACGCCGCATGCCCTTTATCCTTTGCCGCCAACAATGGTCGTTGCCTGAAAATAGACGTTTGATCTGCAACAGCCGCATTGAACAAGCAGGCATCCGGGAAGCCATTTATGCAGTTGCCAACACCAGTAAAGCGGGCCAGCGTGTCTCCAGCGGATGGATGTGATATGATGGAGCTGTCAGGCAACAGCCAGGATTCCACATTGGGAAAACCTTGGAAAGAACTCAAGCCACGTAATGCACCGCCACGACTCCTATAAGTCGAGCACATGTCCGGACAGAGCAATTGCATCCCCACAATGTTCTGCATTCGATGAAGAGGCATGGCCATATTCGTTAGCCATTCGATATGCAAGCCCTCTCAAGCATCCTCATTGACCAAGCTGGGGACAAACCCAATGAGAGACAGTGGCTGTCTAGGCATCGGCCAATCACTGCACAGGCGGCCGAGTGTCCTCACCGCAACCTCTCTTGTACCCTCTTTGCTGTCCGGATCCCCAGCTTCCTCGTGTTGCTGGCCAGTGTACAGACACCGTGGACGAGGGTTGGTGCCTTCAGCCAGGCATCAACTCGATCAACACCAGCAATATCAGCAACGCGAGATTTAAGCAATCAATATGGTGCCGATTGGGCTAAACACGTCTCCCAGAGCTGTGAGGCTATCTACTACCAAGGACGGTTTGTCCGTGCAGTGAGTTCCGAAAGATGTCGCATTCGAGCGGAAATATGTAGGTACGCGACGGCTGCATCGCCTACATATTGTACAGCGTCAATGTCCTTTTCCTCCGGGAGTTGACAATTCGAAATGTCAGAGATGCGTTAACGGCGGTTGGGAATGTCGTGACGTGCGCAGACATGTGGCTAGCCGTCGGACACATGTAAGTCGCACAATTGGGGTTGCGGAGCTTATTCCACTCCATCCGATATCAGCAACAGGAAGGTGGACTGTCTCCATGTGAAAGCTTTTGCGAGCTGATGGTGGTGAGTTAAGCCGTCCACACCCGATATCAGCGGCTGCTGTTCGTTCTCTTCGAGCCCAGATCCTCCGTCTGGTCGAACAGAATGGCAGGAACAAAGAGGCCTTGCGACCACTGGGCCAACCCGCGAATCCCACGCAAGCCACAACCAGACCTCCAACTCGGATGTTCCATTTTAAGGTAAACTATGGCGGTTGCTTGCGTCCGGTCTAATGTGACTGTTCAGCCTTCGGCCCGTCCTTGGCCCAAAAAAGTTCACTGGCCAACCACGCACATCATTCCCTCCCACACTGCATCCAATTCGCGCATAGTGGTACATGCTCGCGCTCACAATCTCTTGACCGGCCTTTGCAGTTTATTATTTCTTCTGCCTCCCCTTCCTTCCTCCACGATGTCCGGCCAACCCGTCTCAACCGCCTCCCACCCACCCCACGGCCACCCCGATAACACAGGGCCCTCCACACAAGTCGGCGACAAAGCTTCCACTGCCTCACATCCACCGCCGCACAAGCCCGACCCGACCGTCGCAGACAACAATGCCTCCAAAAGAAAGCTCTCCCCCGCCGCTACCTCCGGCGCCGCCGAACTCGCCAATCTTAAAATAAGACTGCGGCAGGCGCTCAAACAATACAAGGACTTTCCCTCGCCGGGCATATTATTCGAGGACATACTCCCGATCTTTGCGGACCCAGGGTTGCACGAGGCGCTCCTGCGGGCATTGGAGCTGCATGTCACTCAGTCGTATGGAGAATCGCAGAAACCGGACGTGATTGTAGGCTTAGAGGCGCGAGGATTCCTGTTTGGACCGTCGCTCGCACTGAGGCTTGGTGCGGCTTTTGTGCCAGTAAGAAAGCAAGGGAAGCTGCCTGGACCTACGGAAACGGCGAGCTACCAGAAAGAGTACGGAAAGGATTTCTTCCAGATACAAAAGGGTGCGATTAAGAATGGGCAGCGGGTGATAATCGTCGACGACATCATAGCGACAGGTACGAGAATGGCAGCATTTTTCATTCAATCACACTGGCTGATTTGTGCTGTACAGGTGGCTCAGCATCGGCGGCGGGATCGCTTGTGCGAAAGCTCGGAGGCACACTATTGGGATACGTCTTTATGCTCGAACTCGATTTCCTCAAGGGCCGGGCGAAGCTTGACGCGCCAGTGTACACCCTAATATCGAGCCAGGAGAAGGGGAAAGAGGGCGATGCACAGTCAGCAGAAGGGCCAGAGAGTGCTCGATAGAGCTCGCCTTCCCTTGTTTACACTCTCAACGCTCATCAAGAGCGCATTGCATGAGAATATGATGTTTCGATGGAGCATGTCGACGGACAAAGTATGTTCATAGATAGAAAGTGTGATTATTACGGCTAGAGTTCCACGGCCTCCACACCTTGGGAAAGACAATACGGACCAGAAGGTTTTCGGTTTATATGGATTAACCATATGTCTCAAGGCAAGCTTAGCTCAAGCTGTCGTCTACTCGAATACTAAGAACTAATGTCCACGTAAGAGTTCTAACAGCGTCGTGATACATCTGAAGCGCCGGGCCGAGACCGGCTCTGCCCCACCATGCCTGAAGCTGCCCCACGTTCGACGCTCACAACTATAAACAACATCCTCGCTCATGCTCCGACGCACATTGACACTTCCCACGCTAAAGACTCGATTTCTCGCCATCCGCATCCACAGCTCTCCTCCAAAGCGCCACTACCTGCATCACCAGCAACGCACAATGGCCGATATGAAGAAGATCTTCACGTCCAAAGCGTGTCCTCGTGAGCTACTCCCTATGCGTCTGACTGGCTGAACGGAGCTGACCTGTATGTAGCTGCCGGACCATACGTAGGTTTTCTCTCTCTACCCTACACGCAACACACTGGAATCTCTACACCCAAGCGCTCGGCACTGCATGCCCCCACATTCGCACAATCCCCCGATCCCACAACCACCCTCCAGCCAAACCCACCGCTTCCCCCGGAACCCATCTCTCTCCCCCGCAGTACCACAACTAACCCCAACCCACACCACAGACCCAAGCAATAGCAACGGGCAACACGATCTTCGTATCCGGCCAGATCCCAGCCGACAGCGAGGGCAAGCTGGTCGAGGGCAGCATCGCCGACAAAACCGAGGCATGCTGTAAGAACATACAAGCGATACTCGAGGAGGCGGGGAGTGCGCTTGAGAGAGTTGTTAAGGTGGGTCTCTCTTTGCTCACGGTTACACTTCAAGGCCGGGGGCAGGTTCAGTAGCTCGTGCGAGTACCAAACGGGAGTGGTGTTGGGGTCTGGGGTTGGGTGGACGTCAGAGAGTGAAACGATGGTGGTTTATGGCGGTACGCTGACTGTTTTGGTAGTGCAACGTCTTCATCACGGACATGGCGAATTTCTCGGAGATGAACGGGGTCTACGAGAAGTACTTTGCGCATAAGCCGGCCAGGAGCTGTGTCGCGGTATACCAGCTGCCGAAGGGCGTGCCTGTCGAGATTGAGTGCATTGCGCTTGCGGGAGAGGGGAGCAAGCTATGATCTGGTGACCGGAAAGACAAAACGGCGGATAGTGGATTAGCTGTGGGATTGTTAGGCCAGGCGTATGTACATAGAGGAAATCCTGGTTGAGGAATATGGAGTTGTGACACCGAGAGAACACCACAAGGCTCTGGTTCTTTTCCGGATGTTCATTTGGTCATTTTTCCTGCAATCAAATCCTTAAGGAACGAAAATATCATGGGACAGTACCTACGAAACCCTGAGGCGTCACCAAAGCCTCGTCTTATGTGGCTAAGGCGGGAGCCTCGAGTGGTATGAGCCTAGTGGTGAAAATGGGTGGCTAAGAGTTTTATTGTCCTATTTACTGAGGCGGGAGGAGGATGATTATGTATAATATACTAAGCTCCCTTAGAGAGCACATGATTCCCCTTTCGGCTGACACGTGATATTCAGCACCTAGCAGCCCGACAGCTCAACCCTTGGACGCCCATTTTAAGCTAGCGCTAGGTAGAGAAATGGAAGTACCTACTCCGTAGTCGAACGAAGTGACGAAGTTTCACGAAAATATGGCTCTACGTCCATGTGATAGCTGGTCAGCCCCAGATCCCTATTGCTGGCGTGTGTGGTTCCCCCATCGTACTCGGTAAAGAGGTAACAGGTTGAGAAAGTGACCATCCTGCGGCAGATTCAGCTTTGGTACGAAACTTACCGTTCACAGATTGCTTTGCTAGTAAAGGTACTGGAACATTTCCACAGCAATTAATCCGGCTTTGTACTCCAGTTTCTGCGCCACGCTGTATGCACCATCACCCCGCAGATGGGTGTGTAAAGGCAAGGCTGAGACTCAGCCTCATGGCCTCCGCCTGCGATAAAAGCGTCCGCCCCCCAAAGACTGCCTTCAAGAAGTCTTGTTGATAAGCATCTTCTTGCCACACCCGTCATGGATCCTCTCTCTATCACTGCAGCTGTAGTGGGTATAGTCACAGCAGTGGGGCAAGCAGGTTCTATCACGAAGAAGCTTTCCTCCTTCCGTGATGCACCCGACGAAGTCCTGGGACTCGGGAATGAGGTGACGGATCTGAGCGGCGTTCTAACCGTCATTGGGGATGCTTTGCGCGTCTTGCAACCCTCTCACGACGCGGAGCTCTCGGACAGTCTTGGTAGCCTTCACGTCTTCCATCAGATGCTAGCTCGAGTGCAAGGCACCCTTCAGGAGCTGGACGATCTCATACAGACTCGGCTTCTGAAGCCTGGAGTACTCAACCACGACGGAAGTCCCAAAGCTTCCCGTCGAAGGTGGGCTTCCGAGAAGGACCGTCTCATGCACCTTCACGAGCGTCTTAGAGACAGCCGACACAATCTCATCGCCATCATGGGTGCTTTGAACATTCTTCAAGGGTAAGCGCGCTGTATAACATCATTAAGACGTTTTCAACATCATCTACGACTTGAAAGGGGCTACGCTGACTTCATGCTTGCAGGCATCAACACTATGCAGACATTGTTCTGTGTATCCGGGAAGTGGTTGTTAACGAAACGACACACCTGGCAACGCAACTGGATGAGCGCGTCACAGAACTATCAGAAGGACAGTCAATGTTCCAGCGAACACTGGATCAGGCGTTTTCCAGCTCCGTAGCAGTAAATGGTGGTGAACCGCCGAATACCAGAAATGATGGCCAGATGACCTTGCGGAGCCCTCAACCTGGAAGCGATCAAGGTTCCTCCCTCCGCCTGCAACCAACAGTGGCCTGTCAACTTCCCAAAGTGGACTGCGCATCAGTGCCACGATTGCAAGACGACGCTGTGCTCGCTTTTGCAGATGCCAATGTCACACTCGGACCACAATCCGGTTACCACGATGGCTTAGTGGAGCGCTCGGAACGCTGTTCTACACTTATACAGGGACACCGTACTTTACTGCCAAAGCTTGTGATTACCGTTCTTGTCACGAAAGGAGTGATCCTTCAGCTCGACTCACGTACTCCTTTCCTGATTGGATGTTACGCCGAACGCTTTCGATTGCGGGCACCTGGAGGGATCTGGCAGGGCCTGGGGCTTCTTGGACAGTTAGGATGCCAAGGAAAATCAGCCCCTCCGCTCCTATATGGCATTTTGTAAACAATAATAGAATGGACCTGATACAGCAATGTTTTCGAACCGGTCAGGCATCGCCATTCGACGTGAATACAAACGGAGAAAGTGTGCTATCTGTAAGTCATCGACAACGATAATATCGTTTCAGTCCATCGCAACTTCATTTCTTTCTAAAATGCAGTTCTTGAGACTTCACTGGAGAAGAAGACTTGATGCACTTAGCAGGCTACACAAATATCCTCGCGTGTTTCCCTGGTACACTTACTGTGTCTAACCAGTGCCTATATGCCGTGGCGAGATGCTTGTAGCGAACCATGGAACGGTCACTAACCTGTCAATCTAGTATGCATTTAAGATTGCCCACGATGACCCGGTAATTTTTCTTTTGCAAGAGGGGCCGAGCCATGCCTAGAGGACGATACGGGCAGGTAAATGATCGCCGCCATTGAGCGCGAGAAGTTTCACGCTGACGTATGGCGCGAGTAGTTCTTTCGTTAATCTGGTCATCCGATCGCATCTCATACAGGAAACGAACCCAGGAGCCACCCAGCCTTCATTTCCCTTCATGCCGTACTTGGAGCATATAGATATATGGGCGGGTCTTCAAATGAGTGCTCTCCACAAGATCATCCTTAATATCAGTCAGGCGGATCTGGCCTCTCAGCTCGAGCTCGACAGCTCCGCGGTGAATCGACAAGATCGCTGGGGTAGGACGCCATTATTCTGGGCAGTATCGAGAAACGACTGTACGACAGTCGGCCTACTACTGCAATGGGACGCTGATGTGCACATTGCGGCTGATGATGGCAGCCAGCCATTGCACGTTGCGGCCAGAAACGGCTGTGTGAACTGTGTGTCCATGCTACTTGACCGAGGGGCGTCAGCAAGATGTACTGATCTTTTTGGGGGAACCCCGCTTCACGAGTTGATCAATGCCCCTGACGGGCATATTGAGGTTGCAGCATTGCTACTGAGTCACGATGTTGAGATTGATGCCGAAAACGTATATGGGCATACCCCGCTTGCTGCTGCGATTCGAAAAGGGAATCGCCAGCTTACGCTAAAGCTCCTCGAGCATGGAGCTGACATCGAGCGTCGACCCCGAGACACTGGTCAGTCAGCCATCATGACCGCCATCTTATGGGATAGGCCACAAGCTGTCCGCGCGTTGATTGAAAGGGGCGCAAGAATGGATCTACTCAACTATGGAGGTTCCAGCGTTCTGCATTTAGCCGCTGGATATGGCGGCGTGGAAGTTATGAACGTTCTTACTGACGCCCATATTCAAGATGTCGACGTTAATGGCCGCGACATATTCGGATGGACTCCGTTGGAGTATTTTGAGACTTATCGAACGGACTATTATGCCGGTGTCGCCGACCTGGATGCGGAGCGTCCTCACTTTGAGCGTCTGCTTGCTAGTGTACAGGAGATATGGTATGACTGCGAGGAGTAAGGCTTCTACTATCTTGATAGAGGCATGCATTTCTGGAAAGACGGCCGCTCTCCGATTGCGAAGCCGAATTCGCAAGCGTTATGGTTTCCCCTTGTCCATGCGTACTAGAGAATTCCTGCGTCTGCCTCGCGGAGCATAAGAGCACAATTGGAGCGAATGAGCACCAGTGAGCCGCATACACAAGGCGTCAGTGATGGAATTCTATGCGGTCTTGGTCAAGCAGTCCATACCCTCGGGACTTGAGTTTTCTCTCCTGTATTCTATTTACCGATGGGATATGTGTCGGCGTCTACAAGGATTTGCCGACGGGAAGCGGCTTTGCGATTGTGGAGGGCGGGAAGTTGGAGCTGTACGACCCGTAAAGTAGAGTTCACTGGTAACAAAACACATCGGTATACCAAGTGGTCCAGTCCCAATGCATTCCGCCTTACGAGGCTAGGCAAGAATAGGGGCTTCGAGTGTTTCGAGCCTAGCAGCTCGGTGGCTGAAAGCTTGTGGGGAGCTTGGGCGCCCATCTCACGCCAACGTCCCGCGCTTCAGATCCTCCCGCGGCCGGCCATCCCGTCTCCAAGGGTCATCCAAAAGTGCGTTGCCGCCTCCTGGCCGCCAGCTTGCCTAATACCAGACTCGGATGAAGCTGTACCCGTGATCATATTGAAAGGAAAACAACGAGACCGATCACGCGATGGATGGAACCAGATATACACCAGTTCAACCCTCTAGTGCACAACCACATACAGTACGATATCCAAGTACACCACCTTGATATTCACGGATCAGATAGCTCTCACCCTGGCAACGCATTGTTTGGATGGCTCTTGGCCCGCTTCACGTCACTCTGCGTCCAACGAGCCGTTGAACCACGCCTCAGCCCTCTAAGACGACGATCGATATAGCCAATCTCCCGCTGATCTTCACGTTTTTCTCCTCACTCTTGCATTGAGCATCATTGAAGCTCTAGAACTTACCAAACCCCTGACATAGTTTGCGAGAGAAATTGTCTGCCCATCATGAGTTCCGGACTCAACATCAAGAAGGTAAACGTTTTCATGAAAGCTTATACAATCGCCATATTGCATACTGACTACACATACAGATAGCCATGATCGGCTGCGGCAGCATGGGCGGAGGCATGGCCCTCCTCTTTGCCGAGAACGGGATCGAAGTCTCGCTGCAAGATCCATCCGTAGAAGCTATGGACCTGATCATCGAGACCGCGAAGAAGGATGAGATCCCCGCCGAGAGACTGAAGAAGTATACAGGTCAGCCTTCTTCAATCCACCCTTACCGCCTAGCTCTGACGAATCCGTCACCTCAAGACCATGCAGGGTAAAGTCTGACAAACACAGACTACGAATCCCTCTGTGCCAGCCTCGACTCCCCCAAAGTCTTCTTCTTCTCCCTCCCCCACGGCAGCGTCGGCGACACCGTCCTCGACGGCCTAACGCCCTACCTCAAGAAAAACGACATCATCATCGACGCCGGTAACGAGCACTTCACCAACACGGAGCGCCGCCAGGGCAAGTGCGCCACGCGCGGCATCCGCTACGTTGGGATGGGCGTCTCGGGCGGCTACCAAGCAGCTCGTCAGGGACCTTCAATGTGTCCTGGTGGCGACGACTCCACTCTGGACCAGGTGATGCCGCTGCTGGAGATGGCGGCGGCGAAGGACGAGAAGGGGAGGCCGTGTGTGGGGAAGGCGGGGACGGGGGTTCGGGGCATTATATCAAGATGGTGCATAATGGGATTGAGCATGGTATGATGTGTGCGATTTCGGAGGCCTGGCAGATCATGAATGTGGGGCTGGGCATGAACTACGAGGACATCGGGGGCGTGTTTGGTGAGTGGAACAAGGATGGACCGCTGGTGCGTATATGTTTCTTGCACGGTCATCACATTTGCCCCTTTCCGAGCTGGTGACATGCAGGTGCTTAGCTGACAACAACAACACAGCGCAACACCTTCCTCATATCCATCGGCGCCCTAATCTGCCGCACCCACTCCTCGGACTACACGCACGAAGAAAAAGGCAAAAAAGACGACCACGTCCTCGCTTTGGTCCAAGACAAAGTAGTCCAAGACATCACGGGCGAAGAGGGCACAGGGATCTGGTCCAACACCGAAGCCGTAACCGAGCACGTCCCCGCCCCAACCCTAACAGAAGCCCACTACCTGCGCCTCGCATCCTCCAACCGCGACGCGCGCATCAAAGCCCGCGAGGTCATGAAAGCCGACTTTGACCCGCAGCCCCTAAATCTGGAGGGCGAGGAGAAGGACAAGTTCATAAAAGACCTAAGAACAGCGACCTACCTCGCCTGCCTATGCAGCTACATCCAAGGCATCAACATCATCGAGCAGGCCGACAAGCACAACATGTGGAATATCGACTACGCCGCCGTGCTCCAGATCTGGGCCGCGGGGTGCATCATCCAGGCGGATTATATCGCGGAGCTGCTGCGGCCGGAGTTCAACGACTACCAGAACCAGAAAAGCATGAAGTTGCTTTTTAATGAGACGGTCGCGAAGGAGATCAAAGACGGGGTCCCGAGTCTGAGGAGGGTTTGTGCGAGGGGCACGGAGAGCGATCATGTCATTCTGGCGTTAAGTGCGACGTTGGAGTATATTAAGTTTATGACTAACACTAGTGAGTCGAAATGTGCGAGCTGAGGTTGGAGGTTAGAGCGGCTAACACGGTGTAGGCCTGCCGACTCCGTTCTATGAGGCTGAGCTTGACTTCTTCGGCGGGCACATGTTTGACATCAAGGGCGAAGCTGGTACGGGAGGGCCGACGGAGGGGAAACACCACTACGAATGGAGGCCTGCGTGAGTTTCTAGGTCAATTGCGCGGAACCAACGTGACACATATACTAACGCGTATCTGGTTTGACAAACATAAGGCACATATGAACGAAGCAGGAAAGTGATGAGCTGATCGATACCCGGGTAGATTGTGAAGATGCTGAGGCGAAATCTGAACGACCATGATTGACGGCCGCTTGAGGTGAAGGATTGTACATCTGAGGGATAACCTCGGCCTCGGATGCTCTTCTGTGTTGAGGCGTAATGTTGTATAGGATGAAACTAACGGGATATCTGAAAAATGTCTGACAACGTCAGAACTGTCGCGAAGAGAAAAACTCTATACGCCATTAGTTGCGCCCAGCAGTATACCACTCAAAACGTATTACCTTTCGCGATCTGCGTAGCCCCCACCTAGTCTACCCCCTCGCCCACCTCAACATCACTCAGCTCGCCCTCCCCCTCGTCATAATCCTCGCTCTGCTCGTCCGAGCTAGTCTCGCTCTCGCGCTCCACGACTCCACTAGCCCTCAGCCAGCCCTCCCCTTCCACCTCATCTAGCCCCTCGTCCACCTCCGCCGCCGCCTCCACCTCCTCCCGCACCTTCTCCTCAATCTCCGCTTCCTCTTCATCGACCTCGGGCATGGGCTCCACATCCCTCAACCCACCCTTCTCCCCTTCCCTCTCTTCTTGCGAGTCTTCCTCCGCAAACCCCACAGCCTTGCCACTTGACGCCGGCCGCCCAACCACCTCAACAACATCCCCACTCCACGGCTTACAACTGTACACAACCTCACCACACCTTAGACAACTCCATCCTTCCCCCTCCTCCCCGCGATCGCGCTCGCGAGACACGTGTAGCAATACACATGCCCGCACGGAATCGCAGCATACGGGTTCGTGATATCCGTCTGCGCGGAGCCGACCACGCCGCCTGAGGCCGTCGCGGCTAGAGCATCGGCTTCCGCAGCGCCAGTGGTAGTGGGAAGCGGGTTTGAAGCCGCGTAGCAAATCGCGCAAGTGCGCTCGGGCAGGAAGGCATACTCTCCGCCTCCTGCTGCGTTGGTGTCGTCGTCATCACCGGCATCCTTTTTCTTGCCAAAGAGGCTGAGGGCAGTATGTTTGGCTCGCCGCCAGAACCGCCCCAGCAGCCGCCGCCAGCGGGCGACGCCGACGAGGGGGAGCAGGAAGAGCAGGAACTCGGTGAAGGCGTGCCACACGAGCTGGCGATTCAGATACTCGAAGCTGACCTCTCTGCTCGCTGTCGTGGTGGCTGGTGTCAAGCGAAGCCGGAGAGCGCGGTCGAGCAGGGTGCGGTAGCGGCCGTTGTACAGGAATACTGCGAAGGAAGCTAGTGCCGCCGCCTCATGCGCCGTGCTAAGCGCATTCGTCAAGCGCGACAGTTTCTCGATCCTTGAAGTTGAAGGCGAAGAAGAGGGATGGTCGTAGGGATCATTGTGCGCGAGCAACCACGCTTCCCACTTCGCCCAGGCGTAGCGGCCACCGATGGAGAGGATGCCATATGCGGCTTTCTGCCAGGGTTTTGGAGGCGGGCGGGAGGCGCAGGATGCGCGGGCGTCGGTGTAGCGCAGGCCTTGGAGGTGGGCGCCGTAGCTGGCGTTGTGGTCCCAGAGGGTGAGCTTGAAGAGGGCGGTGCGGAGGAGGAGGAGGATTTCGGGGGCGTAGGTATCGGTGAGGTGGGACTGTTGGTTGGGGAGAGCGGTGTCAGTCTGGGTCGACACAGGCGGTTTAAGGGGATGAGATGGGAAAGTTAAGGTATACTCACCCCGAAATACTTTAGCCCCTCCCCCACCTGTCCCTTCAGCAGCTCCAGCAGCTCCTCATCAAGCAATTCCGCGTCCACTTGGCCGACTCTGAAGGCCGGGTGTGTGCCTTCGCGGCCCTTGATCGTGTCCCATAACCCCAGACCCGCTGTGGCTGCTCTGTTGAAGGGGTACGGTAATCGCGAGACGGAGGACGCGGCACGTGAAGAGCGCTCAGCTGCGGTGCGCGCGCGGGCTTCGGACTCGCGCTGTTGGCGGCGGGCGGCTAGGCGCTCCTGGGCGCGGGCGAAGTCGGCGGAGGACATTAGGGGGCATTGGGGGGTTATAGGAGATAGAGGCGGTTGATATACTACATAGCTGTCTGGTCTGGAGATAGAGGTGCGAGTGGAGGATGCCGAGGTCCGCCCTAAGGTAAGGCTGAAGAGTGGCAGAGGAAAGGGTCCATCTTATCTAATCGATCGGGCATGACTTCACTGACGGTATCCAAACTTTTTGGTGGGCAAAACAACAAACATTCCGAATGATCCCTTTACCTCACGGAGACTTTCAAGGCAAAGGAGCATTGCAAGCTGCCTAGGTCTAAGCTTGCGGAAATGAGAGGGCTTAAGAATCACTCCCATCGCTCAGCCAAGGATTTTCTATCAGTCCTGTGAAGCTGGATTCAATATGGAAGTCGAAGGCACGATAGAGCTCCCGGCGGAGGCAAATCCGCTGACGGAGGGAATTCTGTATCATGTTCTCCGCTCCGCTGCATCCAACGATCCTCAGCAGATTCAAACTGGAACCAAGCAGCTTCAAAAGTGGGAAACGGAAAAGGGATTCTACAGCCTCTTACAGTCTGTCTTCTTAGACAAATCTCTTCCTCTGGAAGTGAGATATCTGTCCATCATACAACTGAAAAATGGCATCGACAAGTACTGGAGGAAGACCGCTACCAATGCCGTGAGCAAAGAAGAGAAAGAGATTATCAGATCGAGGCTACTGGACGCTGGCAAAGACGAAGCGGATCACCGTCTAGCGCTGCAAAATGCTCTAGTAATAGCCAAGATCGTCCGATTCGAGTTTCCCAATGACTGGCCAGACGTCTTCACAAAGCTCATTGAGATCCTGCATACTTCGACGAGCCCGAACGCTAACCGTCTCAACCTGCCACGAACGCTGCTCATACTGCTACACATAGTCAAAGAGCTAGCAACCGGCCGGTTAATCCGAACAAGGGCGAACCTCCAATCTGTGACGCCAGAGCTGCTCCATGCTGTGGCATCAATCTACGTAAGCAAAGTACAGACATGGCAAGCCTTCATGCAAGGTGGGGGAGACGACGAAGGCGGCGCATTAGAAGCAATCGAACAGAGCCTGCTAGCTATCAAGGTGTTGCGCCGCCTAGTCATCGCCGGCTACGAACACCCAAACCGCGAAAAGGACGTGCAAGAACTTTGGGCGTTGTCGCAGAGCCAGCTGAGCGACTTCCTGGGGCTCATCTCCCAGGAACAGCAGGAAACGCTATCTCCGAAGGTCCGGCAGCTTATCGAGAAGCACCTCATGCAACTGGCGAAGCTGCACCTTGAAATGGCCAGGACACATCCGGCGGCATTTGTGCTCCTGCCAAATTCTGTTGACCTTGTGCGATCCTACTGGAGCATCATCACAAGATTTGGAGAAACCTTCAACTCCAAAGCGCCTAATGCAGACGCCAAGATCGTGTCCAATGGCGATGCCGTCGATGAGGAAACTTCTGTTCAAGAACGGCTCACTCTTAAAGGCTTGCTTACAATACGTGCCTGCATCAAGATGGTATTTAATCCCACTCAAACCTTCAAATATCGCCATCCAGAAGAGAAGGAGGAGAAGGCACAAGCGGCAGAGATCCTGAAGACCCAACTATTCGTGGATTCCTTCGTAATCGAGATGATGGAGGTAACAGTATCTCGATTCTTCGTCTTCCGTCCAAGTGACCTGCGGCAGTGGGAAGAAGAGCCTGAAGAGTGGGAGGTCCGCGAAGAAGGAGAAGGTGACAGCTTCGAGTTCTCGGTTCGACCGTGCGCAGAGAAGTTGTTCATTGATCTAGCAATCAACTATAAAGACCTTGTTGTTCAACCACTACTGAACGTCTTTTATTCTGTTGCTTGTGAGTCTGGCCCTCTCCCCTTTGCCTAATGCCTCTCAAGTCGGGTACGAATAAGCAATGCCCCATTATCGACAGCGTTGGCAGCCGTACCATGAGCGTCTCTATGCTTCAATTCGACAGAGCAATGGATTGCACTAATCCAAACTGCCCAACCCGGAGTTCCCCTTAAGCAATCTGCCAGCCGAGAGCCTACAAGTCGCCCAACTAGAACCGCATCACTAACATCTCTTCAGCACCTGACGTTGACAACGTCCTCTTCAAAGACTCCGTCTACACAGCCATCGGCCTCGCAGCAGCCGTCCTGCACCAACAGCTCGACTTCGACGCTTTTCTCTCATCCACGCTGGTCCCCGAAGTACAAAAGCAGCAACCTGGCTACAACATCCTCCGCCGTCGTATTGCAATCCTACTAGGCCAGTGGATCACTATCAAGGTATCAGAGCAGTCACGGCCTCTGGTCTATCAAATATTCCAGCACCTCCTGGACAAGAACGACCCGCTCAACGACCAAGTCGTACGCGTGACGGCCGGCAAGCAGTTCAAGAACATCGCCGACGACTGGGAGTTTCGGGTGGAGCAGTTCATGCCGTTCGCGGATGAGACTTTGGCGAGGCTTATGGCGCTTATTGAGGAGGTCGAACTTACGGAGACGAAGATGGCGCTGTTGAACACGATTAGTGTTGTTGTTGAGAGGTTGGAGCATCATGTAGGTTCCCAGTTCCTTTCAGCACCACAGCTGTCGGTCCCATTCGAGCTCGGCTTGGTGCTCGGTCAATGTTATCTGAGGATTCATTACGGTTGCTCGTCGGAGCTTGCTCCAGACGGCGTACTCCGCATAAACTCCAGCATGTTAGGCCTTTACGGCCGGCTCGACTGTGCACTTACACATATACCATGTCTTGCTCACCTAGATAGACCACCTCCATTGCTAACAGTCAGCAGATCACACCCTTCGCCTCCCGCATTGTCTCCCTTCTGCCACCACTGTGGGAGCAATCCGGATCAGAACACCTAATGAAACAAGCCATCCTCACCATCCTCTCCCGTCTTATAAACGCCATGAAATCCGAGTCCCGCCCTTTCCACTCCATGGTTCTCCCAATCATCAAAGGCGCCGTCGAACCAGGTTCAGAAACCCAACTCTACCTCCTCGATGACGCCCTCGACCTCTGGCACGCTATCCTCTGTCAAACGGTCTCGAACGACGAAGCCGCGAAAGCAGAGCTCTTGGCTTTGGCACCGCATCTGCTGCATACATTGTCCTTGGGGACGGATACCCTCCGCAAAGCGCTCGAGATCGCAGAGAGCTACATCCTCCTCGCACCGCAGGCGCTTCTTGCAGACGCCTCATTCCGCTCCTCGCTGCTTACCCAGCTCGCCGAGCTGCTTGGCACACTAAGGCCCGACGCAAACGGCCTCCTAACCCACCTCGTCGAAATCTTCGTGCGCGCGTCCGAGGGCGTCGGCGGCCAAGAAGGCGTCCGCGTCGTCGTGGGCGACATGGTAGCCACCGGCTTCTTCGCGAAACTCGTCACTGGGCTCCGAGAGGCGTGGGAAGCGCATCAAACCACCGGCCCTAAGCGGAAAGACTCGCCCATCGACGGCATCGTCGAGACGGACTATTTCTCCGTGGTTGCACGGATCGCCTTCTCCTCCCCTTCCCTGCTGCTGCAGGCGCTGTCAGCCCTTTCCTCGCCCCCGACCCGACGGTAGGAACTGAAGGCGGTGTGGAAGCAACGATGAAGTGGCTGCTGGAGGAGTGGTTCAGCCATCTCGAGAACATCGGCGATCCGGGGCGCAGGAAGCTGATGAGTTTGGCACTCACCAAACTGCTGGACACGAACGCGCCGTGGATCCTGGGACGGCTGCAGGAGCTCATGAGTCTGTGGACTGATGTGGTGACGGAGCTGATGGAGGGGGAGATGATAAGCATGTCGAGTACGTTCTCCCCCATCCACCATTTTTCCTCCTCCCTTCCCTTCCCTCCTCCTACTCCCAGCCTACCAAACTGCACAACGGCAGTCCATCCCCACAAAACCAATCGTTCAGAGACTAACATCCAAACCAGCTCCCTCGTCTACGGCCCCATGCCAACAACCACAACAACAGCCCACGGCGACCCCGAATCCCCCGAGGATCTCCGCCGCCGTGAGCTCGTCTACTCGGACCCGATACATACGGTCAACCTGATGCAGTTCATCCGCACGCAGCTGCAGCGTGCTATCCAGGCACAGGGCGGGCAGCAGGGAATCAGGGAGTGGGTTGCGAATGTCGATCAGGATGTGCTGAAGGCTTTCGGGGCGTTGAGGATATTGTGAGGCTAGATTGAGGGTGAGGAGGCCTGTGGATGGGGGCGTGTGACGGGGGAGACGAGGGGGGTTGGAGTGGTTGGCTTGGAGTTTTACGATCATGGTCTGGGGATATGGAGTATACTTCTGAAATCCCTGATTCCTCACGTGTCCGCGCAAGCAAATCTCAAGCTTACCGGATTAGTAATCATCACTCCATAAATTGCACCTACACGTAAGCTTCCTCTTGTGATGGCACGCTACTACATCAAGACACGTGCAATGGGGGTACGCGAAGTTGTGTTTGCAGGAATCCCTGCAAAACTTTTATCTAAGGAAAATCTAAGCTAAACCCTGATCCGTACAGAGCCCACCAATCTAGAATAACACCGTAACACTTTTGGATATCTCCCCTAGCTAAGCAAACTGAACCATCCTCATTTCTCAACCTTTAACCCACCGTCTCTGAACACTAGTGCGGAAGTGCGGGCACATCCGGCGGCGTCTCCAACGGCGACCACCTGCATTCCGTTAGCATCACACACGAAAGGCCTGGGAATCTGGTAGCGTACCGTGCTCGCGCTCCAGACCACACTTAGACCTCCGGAGCCGCATTGGCAGCAGCAGCCACCTTCTCGTCCACGGCAGCCTTCTCAGACACCATCTGCAACTTAACGCCGGCGATGTGGTTCTTGCCCCTCAGACGCTCGAGGCGCTCCTTCTGGCGCTGCAGGCGGCCGTCGAGCTCGTCGCAGTCGTCGTGGGCGCCGTCGCCCTCCATCTCACGCAGGGAGGAGATGTCCTTCTCGGTCTTCTCGTGGATCTCGACGATGATGATGGTGAGCACGAGGAGCTGTTCGGGCTCCTGCTCGGTCTCGGCCACGGCGGTGCTGTTGGTGACGCGCTTCTGGTGCGCGGCGGTGGTGGTGGTGGTGTTAGAGGCCGCGGCGGCCTCGAGCTTGGTGAGTTTGGCGTCGGCCTCGTCGAGCTCGTCTTCAATATCGTAGTACTTGGCCTTGATCTTGACAATCTTCTCCTCGCGGTGGATAGATTCATTGCCCTTGATGCGAGTGAAGTTGTACCCGGTGGCGGAGCCTTCAAGGGTGTGGCTGTCGTCGGCGGACTCGTAGTCGCCCGTGATGCCCTCGAACTTCATGGTTTGCTCGTCGGAGACTTCGGAGAAGTAGAGACCGGTGGAGTTGATCTTCTCGCTCGCGCCGTCCTCGAGCTTGTCCGACGTGATTATGGCTGCTCCCAGCCTGTATTCGTCGTCATCCACGTTGGCACCGGCCTTGGCTACCTTGGACTCGCAGTTGGAGTAGTCCTCACCATCGACGTCGGATTCTTTGGACTTGTGTATCTTGATCCAGGCTTCGTCCTCGCCGTTCTCGACACGTAGGGCGCCCTTGGTCTCTTCCTTGTCGATCGTGCGATCGCCGCCGGCAACGTGCATGGCGTAATTGTAGCCCTTGAGGGAGGCGGTCGTGTCGCCCTTGGTGCCGTTGAAGGCGATAGCGGTCCCATTGATACTGCCACTAGCCGGTCCTTTGGTCCTGCTCTCGCCGTAATTGGCGATTTTGGCCTCAATGGCGGTATCGTCGCGCGGCACCGGCGACGCCACGGTGGAGCCGATGAGTCCAAGAAGACCGACGAGGGCGGCGACGGAGGCGGAAGAGAACTTCATCGTGTTGACGGTGAAGGTGTCGAGAAAGGAAAGTGAGGGGAAAGCGGAAGGCAGTGGACTGATGTAGGATGAAAGGGGGAGGCGATGTCACAGGCAAGAGACTTCAGAGAAAGACTGACGATGAGCCAGGCACTTGATCTGAGGATGCTTGTGAAGAGAGATCGTTGGAGCACTGAAGGGCAGATGCTGCAGTATATATGCTAAATGCGACGGAGCTAAAAATCATGCTTCGCTGTTCATCTTCATCAATATTGGAACGGCCTTTACGATCTTGCGCCGATGTGGATCCTGTTCCACTGCAAACTCACCGTACTTCCATAGGACACACGACTACATCTGGTAATTCTCAACAAACTGTTCTCGAAAGACCACATATGCTGGATCCGGTGCCGTTGGTACTCGAAAGCATGGATCTATGATTCGTTTCCCGCACGCTACAACGAAACAGCCTACGTTGAGTGTTCTCCACTCCACTTTCGCGCACCAAATTCCTTGAGCAGAAGAGCTGGGGTAATGCACGTGCTCATTAGCTGTTTCACCATAATCCCACAACGTGGAACCGCACGCAAACCCCACGATCTCCACAGATACGGCAGATACAGTACCTCTATGATTTCTCCGCTTGAACACGGCAGAGACTCTCCTTCCATGGAATGAGCCCGGTGAGAATGGATCTATCGAGAACTGAAACGAGAGCTCCACATAGTGTTTCCTGCTACCGGTGGTACGTAAGGAGGCGCAGCAGGGTGATTGTCATCAAGGCATTCTTTCATCTTCAGGCTGCGCACACGAAGAATGGCATCATGGGAAAACGACTCAATAAAGTGGGATTGGACACATTGCGGATATTCCTAATAGACCGAGTCCGTGATGGGGTGATTTTGATGAGGCTACTTGGAATGGTACGCAAAGGGGATGGATCCAGAGTTGCCACCAGTGAGGAAACATGGACCTCTTTATCTGCAATGATACAACAAATTTACGACCACTGAGACAAAAGAGAAGGCTCAGCACTATGATGCGAGAATTGATGTTGAATTATGGTTTCAGCCTCACTAGCTCGACGGATGACCTAATAATTCCCACGTGACCCACACCCGGAAACCCCATTATCCTTCGGGCGTTATGCAATCCATGGCTGAGTCGCTAAGACCGCTCAAGCTAGTCCCATCCGTTCAAACCGCAATGGAGGATCAGGGTTTGCGCCACCAAGGCTTAGGAGCCACCTCTCCTTGCTGACCCCGTTCCCTGCTCGCCCTTTGCATGCGAACTAGCGCCGTCATGCTCGACCTTCTTCAACGGCCGATAAGCCGCATCCCACATCTGCTCCCGAATCCATTCCTCTAGGTCTTCCTCGTCTTCAGGGATCTCCTTTTCTTCATTCAAGCCCTCTTTGATGGAAGCCTGGATAACCGCTTTGGCAATCTTAACGCTGATCTCGCGCACGTCGGTGACGTCAGGGAGCAGACCGGCCTTCGGGTCTTTAAGCGCGGGCGCTTGTGCGGCAAGAGCCTTGGTTGCGGCCACGAGGAGCGGTGGGGACATTAGGCGGGTGCGGCTGAGGATGGCGCCGAGACCGATTCCGGGGAAGGTTGTGGAGTTGTTGCATTCAGCTGGGGCTGGTTAGTAATACGGAATAGAATACGAGCATGCAATGAACTCTGAAACATTCAAGCCACGTGGGAGAGCCATGTCGCTTACTCACCCACTTCGTACTTTGTGCCATTGTACTCGACTGGAGGAAAGGGCTTCCAGTGGCGATCAGGGCCTTTCCGTCGGTCCACTTGAACAGATCATCAGGATGAGCCTCGTGGAGCTTCGTGGGGTTGCTGAGTGGGAGGATGATCGGCCGCTCCACGTGTTTCGCCATTTCCCTGATTGCTTCCTCCGTGAAGCTCTTCGGTTTCGTGGAGGTTCCGATCAGAGCGTGAGGCTTAACCTCCTCGATGATGCTGACGAGGTCGTTGTGGTTTTTATCTTTCAACTCAGCGTCATCGCGGGCGAAGGGGAGTTGAGCAGGAGTGAGCTCGTCCTTCTTGGATTTGAGCAGCAAGCCTGGCTTGTCCACACACCTAAGAAGGATCAGAAAGTAAGTTCCTCGAGCTCGTGCGCCACAATCACTCACCAGATCTGCTTCCCTGCTTCCTCTTTCGACTTGTCTGTTTCTAAGGCTATTGCATCCATGATCTGGTCTGCAATACCAGTACCCGCCGTGCCCGCACCGAAGCACAACACCCTCAGATCCTCATACTTGACCTTGCTCACATTGATGGCTGCCATAATGGCAGCTAGCGTAACGCAGCCAGTGCCTTGGACGTCATCGTTGAAGCATGCGATTTTGGGCGTGTACTTGTCAAGGATACGCCGCGCATTAGGGAGGCCAAAGTCTTCCTGTTCTAAATCAGCAAGAACCTGCAACCACTTATGAGGGTCATCGTACGAAGTGAATGTAGGCCTTTGGATAGTTCTTCCGACACGCCTGAACGAATGTATCTACGAAGGCGTCATACTCTTCTCCGCGCACGCGAGGCCGACGGAGGCCGAGGTAAAGCTCGTCATTCTGAAGTTCTTCGTTCTGTCGATGTCAGCAACTATCCTTGAAGCCTTTCGAGCGGGTTCATACATTCGTCCCGCAATCGAGCACGACCGGCAGCGTGCGGGAAGGGTGGATGCCCGCACAGAGCGTGTAGATGGTAAGCTTGGCGACTGAGATGAGGATACCGCCTACGCCCTGATCTCCGATGCCGAGTATCTAGGTGTCTCGTTAGGAAGGACTGGCACTCGCTGGTGAGGTCCTTTACGCACCTGTTCGCCATCGCTGACTACGATCAGGTCAATGTCCTCAGAGTTTCCCCACTGAGCGATGTTGTCATCAACTCGGTCCTGATCTTCGATATTCAGGAAACAGCCCTCGGGTCTTCGAAACAGTCTTGAGTAGTTTGCAATAGCTTCGCCCTCGGTTGGCGTGTAGATGACAGAGAACATCTCCTTCAGGTGCTCTTCAATGAGCTTGAAAGTGTATCAGCCAATGAGCAGTATTACTCGCCGAACATCTGGTGAATGATTACCTTATAGTAAAGGACCACATTCTGCTCTTTCAAGCTCGTCATGAACGTGTTCTTCGCTAGGTCATTTGGCCGGCTGCTGTACTGTTGATACGCTCGCTGGACTTGTTCATCCAGCGTCTGAACATTGGGAGGAAGGAGGCCATGGAGCTTGAATTCTTTCCGCTCTTCAGGCGTGAAGGCGGAGCCTTTGTTCAGATATGGTGCGCGTAGGAGTGCTACGCCCTGTAATGAGGCTATCAGTCAAAGTAATCCGCTGGAGCGGAGGCCAAAGCACTCACAGTCAAGGCACACTCTTGAGGCCCCGAGGTCGCCAATGGCAAATGCCCAAATCTAGGATGCCTCTTGTCTTTTGGATGCGCTCCCATGGTTGCTGTGAGGTGGAATTGTCGTGTCCGAGTAAATATTCTGCAGAACGAATGGTTGTTTGTAGGAACTTGCACCCTGGCGAGTAACTTGGACAACAACGCAGGTCTCAGAGCTACGGACATGAAGCAGTCTAGAGAGGATCAAGAGGCATTCGATCCATTGATAGTCAAGTCGAAATGAGGGCCTGACTGAGCATTCCGCGCCGAGGTTGCAGGGTTGAGCTGCAGCGTGCATGTTGTTTGGATACCACTCGCGGGTATGACGTCGGTGTTTCTTGAGGCCTTTCATGACTGCTAGGTGAATGCCACAGTAGATAGTGAAAACCTCTACTCTATCAATTTACACGAAGGGAGTGGTGAGTGAAAGGCAGCGAGTAGCACTGTCGTGACAACACGGCGCTGTGCTGCCTTGACCCATGCACAGAGGCATTCACTGATAGGTTGTCTAAAAGGCACAATTTTAAAGTATTTCATGAGAGTGCAATATCAAAGGCATCTGGCGAAGACGAATATACCTTCACTATTGTTAGATGCAATTGTTTACAAAAAGTACGCCATATCTCTGCGATCAAACTCTTAGTCGTTCGCCAAATTAACCCATCAGCTTAGGGACCATGTCCTAGCATTGGCTGTCCATATCCTAGTTTTAGCCTGTAATAGCAGCTTGCTTGTTCCATTTGCTCTCGTTCATACATGACTGTCTTGAGTCTCGTGATTCGGCGTACTCTAAATCTTCCCCCTTTGCCAAAATGTAACTGCTCGTCACGAACCGAAATGCTCTCCCGGACCGCGAGATTTAATGCTGTGGTAGCGCCTAACAACCATCCGTACGCCTCTTGCCTTTTCACGCCAAACCCATAAGTGCAGATGCTGTAGACAGCTGCAAGCCTTTCCCGTCCCACTAGCCCTTCCACCCAGACACACACCGGTAGTAGCCCTCCTATGCCCATGGACTTTTGCAGCCCGCCCATCAGACCGGGGACACACTCCCCACTTCCGCATCCCCCGCCTCCCCATTCACAACCCCCTCAACCCCATACGTATCTTCATACTTCGGGACCTGCACATCCCACTCATCGTCCCCCTCCACCTCTTCATCCAGCTCCAGTCCTTCGTCGTCAGGCTCCCCCTCCCTCTCTTTCCTACTCTTCGCGGCGCTCGCGCCCCACTTAAACGCCACGACGGCATTATCCCTCAATCCAGCCCCCTTGACGCTCTCCTCGACCCCATCAACCTCCCTCGCTTTGCCTTTCCCTTTCCCTTTGCCCGTGCCGTTCGACAACTGCTCCTCACCCTCCCCAATCCGTACCCAACCTTGCGCGAGATCATGCACATCTCTCGGCTTCCCAAGCACGATCTCCTCCGCTTCAGTCGGCAGCGCAACACCGTTGAGCGTCCCGTCAGGTTGCGTATCCCGCAGCGCGCGCAGGAGTTCGGTTTTCAGTGACGAGAGCGATTGCAGCGGATCGATGTGGAGCAGGACGGTGGTGCGGGCGTGCTTGAGGCGGAGCGTCCAAGTTAGGGGGTCGGTTCGGTGGGTGCCATTTTCGGGCCGTGCGATCGGGGGTTGAGGGGGTGTGTGGGTTGGTGCGGATGGTTGAGGTCGTGGATGGAAATGGAGGTGGGAGAGATACGCGCGGGGCGGTAGTGTTTAGGTTGATGCGCGTGGAAGGGTGCGGTGGATAGTGGTGGCCGAGAGGCTGTGGTGAGGTGGGTGTAGGTGTGTCTGTGTGAGGCGCTGTTGTAATACTGGTGCCTGAGTTGGTTTGCTGTGTGGGTGCGAGCTGCCTGGGTTGAAGCGCGTCCGCACGTGTTGAAGCGTCCGAAGTGGAAAACGCTGCGAGTCAAATATCTTGGCAAAAGCATCGCACATGATTCGAAGCTCGGCGAAGTCTCTCAAAGCTCTCCACCTCCAGTACCGCAAAGGAATCAACATAACAGCTACCTCGTCTCACCACACCACCTTTCCTCGCCACGTTCTGAGTTTCCCCAACCAAAGTACACAACAGCAGTATTCCGCCCACCCCCATCTAACCATGACATCCACCACAGCCTCCCCTCCCCATCCACGACCGCATCCCCCTCCCCATCCACGACCGCATCCCCCTCAGCAACCCATCCCACCCCGAACCCGCGCCTCTCCTTCCGCGAGCGGCACTTCCACAGCCGTCTCTCCCTCCCCTCTCCCTCCGCCTAACCCTCAGCACCAGCACCGCCTTCACAACGGGCCTCTTCCTCGGGACGCTCCACGGCGGGCGCGCTGCCGGCCTCCGTTTCCGCGCCGAGCACGCGCACCGCCTGCCCACGTCCCCCACGGGCTGGTACCTGTACCACAAGAGCAAGAACTACCACGTCATGCTGGGTGGGCTGGGGGAGGGGCTCAGGATGGGGGTCAAGCTGGGGGCGTGGGTGGGCGTATTTTTCGTGGTTGAGGAGGCGGTGGATGAGATGAGGGAGGTTGTCGGGCGGGAGTGGTGGGGGCGGGGACCGGGGGGTGGGGAGGGGACGGTGGGAGGAGGGGATGGGGAAGGATTTTTGAGTACCGTTGTTGCGGGGTTGACAACGGCGGGCGCGTTTAGTGTCTGGAGTAGGTTTGCTCCTCTCTCTCCTGGGCTAAGAAGGGGAGGGTGAAGAGGGGTTGTGTGTTGTTAGGAGGTTGGATGCTGACATGAGCGCGCAGATCGCTTCCCTCTCGCTACGGCCGCGCGGATAGCGAAGACGGGGCTGCTGGCTGGTGTGGGCTTCGGGCTGGTCCAGGATGCGCTGGGAATGCTGAGGGGACGTGAGCCGGGCTATGTCAAGTGGATGCGTGGAGGTAGTCGCACGGTCGACACATGAAGAGTGGACGCAAAAGAATGATCCTCTGGCAATGCTCAGTTCCTAACGCTCACTATGCGGTGTTCGAACACGCAAAGGGACGCAAGGCGCTGTCGGAGTTCGCGCCGGTTGGGGAACGATGCGCATTAATTGGCAATCGACCGCCCGGGTACGTCGCTCAGCGCTGCAGGGGAGTTCGGAGTCGTGATCGATGAGATCTATGGAGGGAAGCGGAGAAAGCTCGTTTTGAGACAGCTGAGGCCAACACCGATCTCAGCCAAACCAGCAGATGTCGCCGGTATATTCGGATCTTGGTTAGCTCCAAGGATTGTGCGTGGTCCTAGTGAAGGGGGCACGTGGCAGCAGTGCGTGCGAGCCATGTAGAGCTAAAGGGAGATTTTATATGCAGATGATGTCCTTCATCTCGCGATGCGGTCCTACACACTACTCAAAACCTCATTGGAGCTTTAGGCAGTCATGAGCGCTCCGCCAATCCGTTCCCCTTCCCAACGCATGCACCTTAGCAGATGGTCCTGTCTAAAGACTCTCTACTGCGTCTTGAGCAAGGAGTTCTGTTTCTTCCCTACTAGCTAACTACCGCCAACTGAAGTCGAGCAAAATACCCCAAATAACGCGAAGAGTTCGTATCCTATCGCCCGCGTTTGATCCTCCAGCTATTTGAGCATCTCCACAGGACTTATTATTTCTCCAATATCTCGGACACGGCGATGCGTGCCCAACCGATCAAATCCTGGTGAGGCGCAACCAATGTGTGCCACCACCGCTTCCATGAGTACGCAAGACTGGCACCATCCGGGCGCGTCAGACGCAGCCTGTCTCGACGTCCGGGAGCTGATTCGCGGACGCGGTCTTAGTCGGAGCTGATTTGTTTCTACGCACTCGTATACGGCTTATCGCCCTTGGGTGTGAGTGCTGATTGAGTTAGGAGTCCGTCCGCGTTCGAGCATTTCTCTCTTTTGCAGTTGATGAAGGTAAAACTTGGTATCCCTTCCTAAAGATGTATTACACAGGTGAGGTGGAGTGGTGTTCCGGTTCCATGTAGATTAACGCAAGGCCCAACAGTCCCTTCTCAACCCGGAGCCGTGAGAGGTCCGCCACTACGGAGGTCCTGGTATCTAGAGCGACTGATACGCTCTTGCTTGGTCGAAGTTCTCGTATCTCTATGGATCGGCTGCGAAGGCTGCTAAGGCAGAATCGGTTTGCGAGCATGTACCATATAGCTACACCATGTCAGCGCTTACACGCAAAATCTCAAACACCCCCTATCTCGTCTTACTTCGGCAAGATATCGAACCGATCAAAACTTACACATAATGATAAATATGGTCCCTCCTCCCCGTAGCCGCCCTCCTCACCTCCGCCGTAACCTTCTGAACTTGATCGAGCGTGTACTGCAGTCCCTCACAATGTCAGCCAGCCCTCCCAGCCATTATTACTTCACGCCACCACCGCAACGCGCCTAAAGGGTGACTCACACCAAAGACTCTGGTATACAGCGCCAGGATCCAGTCCTCACATCCATCCTCCCAGTTGCGCTGGTTCCACTGCCCCAGCTGCTTGAGCTTGGGGTCGCTGCTCCAGGGACCGATGGGCCATTTGTAGATGTGCTCTGTCACGTCCGTGAAGCCTTCACACAGAGTCGTCAGCTGGACAAACTATCCCCCTTCCTCTTCGGGAAAAACGGCTTGGCGTGAAGATCGTGGGCGGGGGATGAAATTCTCTGGCGGTACTTTGGGGTAGGTGGTGGAGGAGTGAAGCTTACCAACATCCCGCAGCCGCCCAGCAATGTGCGACGCGACGTCCATGCTCTTACCCGTCCGCTCGCCGGCCTCGATAAGGCCGGCCGCGAGCCCTGCGATCGCGTTGTCGGCAGGTAGCGGCGATGGCGGGTCGGTGGAGCAGTACATGTCGATTTCGACCTCGGCGTGCTCGATGTAGCCGCCGGGCTGCAGGTGTCTGCGCGGAAAGCCTTGGTCAGCGGCAGAGCCGAGCTGGCGAAATTCTCCTGTTTGGGAGCAACCTTCGCCCGCGGTGTGGGGAGACTAAGAAAGCGGGATAGGTTACGCGTAGCACTGCCGGTACAGCTCCGGCCAATCTGGCGCACAGCCGATCAGGCCGCGGAGATGGATGAGATCGAACGTGTTTTCGGGATACGTCCACTCGCTGCAGAAATCATCGACCTCGAAGCGGACGTTGGGAGGCACGTGTTTGATCTGTGTTGGCGAGAGGTCGGTTCCTGAGTAGTCATGAGTAACTGTCGTCTCGTACCATAACAACTGAAGAGTAAAGATGTCCACGGAATGAGGATCGAGGGGCGGCTGTACCTGTAACCTCCGCCGCGGGGAAGCGGTCCGCCATATCTCTACAAGGAACCGTTATTAGCTTCAAACACTGGCTTCGAGGGCCACGATATCGGCTTACATGGCCCACAGCCCCGTCCCTGTCCCCACATCCAACACCCTCAGCGGCTGCTCCACCGGTGCGAGATAGAGTTGGTCATCAAGCGTAAGTAGCCACAGATGATGCACAAGCATCTCATACTCGGCATGCTTGTCATCATTGGGCATGTAGTACTGGCCGTCGCGGTAGGCATGGTACCGGCGGCCGTTCTCGTAGCGGTAGCGCGTTATGATGCTCGCGAGGCTGCGCGCGGAGGAGAAAGAGAGCGCGTCATCGTCGGATGTGTCGAGACCGTCGGCGTAGGACTGGTCGATTGGGATGTCGGACGTCGAGGAGGCCATGCATGGGGGTTTGGGAGGGAACTTGTGGGTCACGGTGTTGGAGGCGGAGGGGGAGGTTACGGCGGGGCGCGCCTTGCGGCTGTTGGTGATTCTTTTGTCTGGAGACGCGGGGAAAATCCTCGTACTGCTTGTTCGCAAGTCGTTACGTTGTGTGAGAGACACGGCGCGTTTTTGGCAGGATTCCGGTGCTCAACTTCGGTGGTGATGGAAGAATGCAGTGACGCAGTTGCTGCCAATCTGTGGCATGGATGGCGGAGGCGGGACACCCATGCCTGCAGGTGAGCTGTGTGGTTTGCACGTGGGCCTTGTAAATGGCTTGCACACACAAGTACGACACTTGTTGCAGCATCGGAAACGCTCCTCAGCGTCTGGGAACTCCCAGCAAGCATCGAGATGGGACAGCACGAACGTTAAACACCCCGGATCCCGTTTCCTTGCACTCTGTAGAGGGATCCCACAGCTTCCACTCTGTCGGTAACGAGCGCTGTGGATCTGGGATGCCAAGGCTGTTCCTTTGTCGCACCCTCTGCCGAAGTAAGAGGTAGCGAGCTAGGACAGGATAGAAATCTCGTAACTGTAGACGACTACAGCATCGGAAAGTTGTCATTCTAAATGTTGTGGTGCTACTGCAAGTACATTTGGGGCACTTGAGCTCCTACAATACCATATACTTGATCTTAATTCTTCGCTGTCCGGTCATACGAGGGATATACATATTGACTTTTGCCGACCACGATCGAATGCACCCCAGCCTCCCCACGGCCACCGAAACACGATCGAAACGCTCGCCCTACCTAGATACTCCACGCAGAAACCAGCCCTCTAACAACCCCGAACACTCGATCTCAAACAACATATAGCAACATTCTACGTCTTACCGCCGCCTGCCTTACCCGCCTCATCAGCAGCCAGCTTCTCGATCGCCTTCCCTTCTCCCTATCCTTCTCATCCTCGCTCGAGCTGGCACTCCCCTCGCCACTTCCCCCACTCGTAGCCGCCCCATCCTGGCTCTCCCTCCTCAGCCTCTGCGCCTTGTCGTTCAGCGCCTTCGCCTCCTCGGCCGCGCGCTGCGCCTTAACCTGCTTCTTCCACATACTCGCATACCGGCCCTTCTTCGCCAGCAACTCCTCATGCGAGCCCCTCTCCGCGACCCGGCCCTCGTGCAGCACGAGGATCTGGTCCGCGCGCACGATGGTGCTGAGGCGGTGTGCTATCACCAACATTGTCCGTCCCTGAGATAAGGTGGTCAGGGCCTCCTGGATATGCTGCTCGGTCTCCGTGTCCAGGGCCGCCGTGGCCTCGTCCAGCATGATGATGCGGGGGTTCTTCAAAATAGTCCGCGCGATGGCGACGCGCTGTTTCTCGCCGCCCGATAACCGTAGACCCCTCTCTCCGACCTTGGTCTCATACCCGTCCGGGAAGCTGAGGATCTTGTCATGGATGCTCGCCGCGCGGCACGCCTCGTAGACCTGCTCGTCCGTGGCGTTCGGGTTCGCGTAGCGCAGGTTATACATGACGGTTTCGTTGAAGAGGACGGTATCCTGGGGCACGACGCCAATATGGCGACGGAGCGAGTCGATCGTAACATCCTCGACATAGTGGCCGTCGACCTGGATGCTGCCGGCCTGGATGTTGTAGAAGCGGAACAGGAGGCGGAAGACGGTGGATTTCCCGCCGCCGGACTCGCCGACGAGCGCCGTGGTCGTGCCGGGCGGGCAGCGGAAGTCGAGGCCGTTGAGCGCAGGCTTGCGCGCGTCGTAGGCGAAGTGCACGTCGTTGAAGCGGATCTCGCCTTCGCAGGAGGGGAGTTCCTTGGCGTGAGGCTGGTCCACGACTGTGGGCTGCTCTTTGAAGAGCTCGAGCATGCGCTCCGAGTTGATCATCGCGGACTGGATCATGCGGTAGAAGGTGCCGAAGAAGTTGAGCGGGCCCTGCAGCTGCGCCATGTAGGTTAGGAGCGTGACGAAGTTGCCGACTTTGCGCACGCCGGTTGTTACTTGGTAGGCGGCGACGAAGCACGCCACCATTAGACCGAGCATGAAGACGAGGTTCTGGGTGACGTTCATGATGTTGAGGGAGAAGAGGACGAGGTACTCGGCTTTTTGGTATTTCATCACGGCGTTTCGATAGCGGTTGAACTCGTATGCTTCTGCGTTGAAATACTTGACTGTTTCGTACGACACCATAGAGTCGTTTCTGCCGAAGTTGTTAGCCAGAATCAAACGCACGTCAACTGTAACGTACTTGACCGCATCTTCTTCTCTGTCAGCGTTTACCATCTGCCGCCGAATCTCTGCCCTCCATTGCGCCATCCTGATGGTCAAGTAGACGTACCAGAAGGTGACGACTGCCACGACAAGGGCATAGTAGGCGTCAAAAGCAATCAGGAAGTACGCGATAGCGACGCAGAGATCGACGAGCATAGGAACGACTTGGAACGTGACCTGCTCAAGGAATGTGTTGATCGAGCTACCCTTGCCGAGAGCGGATAGAACTTCTCCGGTTTTCTTGCCTAGATGGAAATCGAGACTAAGACCGTGCACATGCTCAAAAGCGGCTACTGAAAGTTCGCGGTACGAATACTGGCCGATAGGTATCCAGAGGGTAGAGCGAAGAGCACCGAGCAGGCCATTACTGCCCTGCAGCAGTCTGTAGAAGATGTAGAGGCAGATTGCTCCCCATGGCATTTTGACCTGGCCGTTCTCGCCAGACAGGTCGTCAGTGATTTTGCCTACCTGGTACGGGACGAGCACATTGACGACTCTCTGAAATACTACAATAGTGAAGCATATGACCACGACTATTTGCAGTCGCCGGTCCTTGGATGGCCAAAGGTATGGGAAAAAAACAGAGTAACCTTTGATGTATTCCCACCAACTCCTCGAGGGCACGCCGTCCGGTCTACTCCATCCAGCAGGGGCCCCTTCAGTGTGTTTGTGCTTTCCGCCAGCTGGCGCGGATCCATATGCCACGGCATGTCCATTTTCTGCGCGGCTCTCCGCCAGGAGTCCGGTGGACTCGCTGGGCCCATTAGCAGTGGACTCCTCCTTCTTCCTGCCGTTCGAGGCCACGAAAAGCACGTAGAAGCCGATGAGGAAGAGAAGTAATAGGATCCGAAACAGGTCCAAAGCAAGCTCAGTGATCTCCCATTCTGTCGCATTACCCCTCAGTTTTCCCCATCTGCCTTTTCCAGCTCTTGGCTCTCGGTGCCGAGTAGTATATAGTGCAAAGGATGCTCCGAGGATCACGATTTCCATGAGCGTGGCGAAGATCCAGGTCGCCAGATGGGCAGCAGTGGGTGAAGGCTTCGTATCAAGGAGAGAGATGACGAAAAGCGAGTAGACGAAGAAGGAGCCGACGAGGTAGATCTGGATGACTTATATGAGCAGATGCCCTAAGTAACTCTCACACAATGGAACATGTGCCAGACCAGCGGTGCTTTCACATACCACCATCGCCTGTCCACACCACCACTGCTCCTCACGGTCGTAGAGGGCATGGACTATGACGTTTATTGTGTTGCCAATGAAGGTGAGGGCGAGAACGACAGACATCCACTCGAAGACCAGCTTCCGCGGCCGTGAGATATCATCGTGCTTCGGCTTCTTAGGAGCGTTCCGTGTGGGATCGAGATTTGGGAGAGGCTTCCCGCCGGGTCCCAGCTGCTGGTCGGGAGCTCCATTTCCATTACTATTACGTTTAGAGGAGGCCCGTATGCTCTGCAGAGTGAAGGCACAAAGGAAAAAGAGAAGGAGGACGATGGGATAGGCATAGTGCAAGGTACGAAGAATCCTATGGGGGCCGTACTGGCAGCCAAGCCGGAGTCGTATCCTGGACGAACATCATCCATGGAGGCTTCAGTAACGAGCGTCCGTTCGGCCATCCTGGGGCGTGGAAGTTTCCTCAAACTGCGAGGGCGAGGACAAGAGGATATCGAACAGCTGCCATGACAGCGCAAGGTCGCGTGCTTTCCTGTGGTGGTGCTTCAGCGGGGAGGCGACTTGGACCAGTGCTTGGTGGTGGAACTGCGGATGCACGATTCCGCCGCCAGTAGCGAGCGCGCTACGAAGCTGCACTGAGGATCGCATCCACGTCACGCGGAGGACATCCCGTCGCCCAAACTCGTCGAGTATCGGCACTGGCAGTCTTTGGTGAACCATAACTTTATATGAGCCTAGAGCGGGCGCTGTAAGGTCGTCTGGACACCTGTTCTCTTGGGACACACCTCATTTCAGATGCTGGGATCGCAGCACCTACAGCTCCTGACTCGCGATATCCCATAAGGTTTACTACATGCAGTCCGCTTGGGCTGCCTCACCGCAACGATCGAGCAAGGCCATGAACGCACGCGAGCGATGCAGGAACGCCATTGCCCGTCTTCCCCGACCTTCCGCTAGCCATGGCAGGTGATCATCCCCGGCGCGCATCTGCCGCTCCTGCTCTCGCTGCCTCAAGTGCCATACCGCCTGCACCTCCTCTGCCGCCGCAGAAGCATCCCGATCCCTCGCAGAAATACACGAGTGCCTTTGCCAGGTTCGTTGCGCAACCCTTCTCTGGCTATGGCTCGCGACCGCCAAGCGCGCAGGCCCACCGCCCCGAGGCAGGCAGGGTGAATTCATTGTTAATTCCGAGAAATTTTGGGTAAGTTGCCGTAAATCTTGTGCTGGCAAGGTGCAGACGCATCGTTCCGCACACGATGCCGTGCAGTAGGCCATTCGTGGCCTGTATCAATAGAAAAAGTACCCAGCTCGACCGCGACGACTAACAGTGGACCCCAGTCCGAACTCCCTATCGTCGCAGGATGCGAGCCATAAGACCGGTCTGGAGATTACTGCTCTTGACATCAACCACGAGAGGACTCATGCCATTCTAGCTGGCCGAGAAATCTTAAAGACAATCCGCGTCGCTGGCACTAGATGTGCTGAAGAGTCCAATCTTCGCGCAGCGATCCTGAATTACAACAATGCTGCGCATAGTTCATCCGGTTCTGGTGGCGGCCCTCGCTCAAGAGACACGCTGGAGATCCATGACGTTAAGTGGTCGCATGGCCAGTTCAGCTCTCACATCGCAACAGCCGCCACCAATGGGAAAGTGATCATCTACGATCTCAACCGGACCGGTGTGGAGCTTGCTCGGCTGCATGAGCACCACCGCCAGGTGCACAAAGTCGCGTTCAATCCGCATCAAGGGTACCTGCTTCTGTCAGGAAGCCAAGATGATACCGTTAGATTATGGGACTTGCGAGATTTGAGAAAGGACATAATGTCATTTACCAGTCGCGATAAATTCCTTGGTATGAGCGGACCAGTGCGTGACCTTAGGTGGTCACCTACCGATGGTGTAGAATTCGCATTTGGAACGGACAACGGGGTTATTCACCGCTGGAACTACCGCATGAACAGGGGTCCGCTACTCAAAATCAATGCGCACGACAAAACGTGTACTGCTATCGACTGGCATCCAGACGGGAAGTATCTTGTCAGCGCAAGCAAAGACAAGACCGTCAAGGTGTGGGACTTTTCCTCAGACCAGCGGCGCCAGAAGCCTGCCTATGTCATCAGAGCCCCGTATCCAGTCTACAATGCACGCTGGCGACCGCCTTGCTGGCAAGCAGACGGCCAGGACCATGGCATATGGAAGTGCACCATGCTCGCTACTTCCTATGATCGAGATCATCCGGTTGTACATCTCTGGAACTTCCAGCGTCCTTTCTTACCTTTCCGAGAGATATCCCGATATAGCACAGCTCCTACAGACATGCTGTGGCAGCACAGAGACCTGATTTGGACCGTTGGTCGCGAGGGTATTTTTACCCAGACTGATGTGCAGTACGCTCCCAAGGTCATAGATAGGCGCAACATGCAGGCCTTGGCCTTGTCACCGACTGGAGACTTATGTGGCTTCGTTCAGAGAAGACACCGACGCATCAAGCCGGGCCCTGGGTATCGTGGAGATGACAGCTATCTTACCGACGACAAGAGCATCAGCCCCGAGAAGCAGAGCTTAAGCCGCAGTTCTGCTGATGATAGTGTAGATGATGCGTTTTTGAGCTCGGCTTACAAGAAGCATCATGGACGCTCAGCCAGTAACAGATCTGCCAGATCTCTCGGAAGCTCACAGCCATCATCCGAACCGGCCCAGGTCATGACGCTGGACGAAGGTGTGGATGTCGACAGGGCTTCCGTACAACCGAGTCAAGTTGCACTAAGAGGGGTTGTTCCCGGCACAGTCAATGTACCCATCTTCACATATCTCGCTCAGAAATACAAGATGATCCCACTGCCAGAATCGCCAACTATTGAATCTTTCAACGAAGTAAGAAGAGTATTTGACCAGAACGCTGAGTATGCTCAGAGAGCCGCTTTCTACAGACTGGCTGAAACATGGAAAATGATCGGCTTCTCGACGAAGATGGCGATTCAGCGTAGAGCGCAAGAGCGACGGAGGCGAAGACTACGTCCCGGTCCTATGCTTCCCGCTGAACGGCGTCTCTTGTCAGGTACTGTGGCGAGCAAAGAGGAGCAAGGGGTACCAGCACATCCCGCGATTCGAGCTATAATTCAAGAGAACGGGAACCATGTGAAGTCTGAGAGTTCATCGAACGCAGCGACACCACTTGCAAGGCCTCAACTGCAACTTTCGGTCCCTGGGCGTCATCACGAGTTGTTGCCCGATCCAGACCAAGCAGAAGGCCTAGCACTACCGGCGGCTATAATCGGCTCGAACACTTCACAGAACGACCAGCTTACGCAGGACATCGACAAAAGACCGGGCCTACTGAGACCGGTCTTCGATGGCCCCGGGTGGTACAGTTCGTCGCCCGACCTCAGCGAGCGTCGAGCGACTATGGGCAGCTGGCGCGCCCAGCCGAGACCACTGCTCACGCTCGAGACTGCAGGAGGGCAGTCAGTCAACGAAAGGATGCCCTCTTCACTAGACAGGCGGAGCTCAGAGGACAGCTTCACGATGTTCTCTGCGTCTACAGATTCTCGGCAGCCTCAGTCAATTGGCAGCTCTTTTGCTAGTAAATCATCCCATCCGCGTAGCATGGAGTCTTTGCCAGAAAGGTGGGAACATAATCACAATCATCTTCCCGGCTCGGGGTCGGAATGCAACTCCTTAGTGCGTGCGATGGAGGTCCCGCTGCAGGCATCTATGGATTCCCACAACATTACCGAGAAGGTCAGTCTTCCGTCATTGAAGCCTTGGTGTCCGCGAGCGTCTCCTCGGACACCTTGGCGGTATTACTCAACTTCAGTGGTGCGCGTTCTCCTTCTTGACTGACACTGTATCAGATCCGCATACCTCGCTCCATCTCAGAGAACCCTATAGGACATCAATCATCACTCCCAGCTGCATCGTTTGGCTTGAATGGTGCCTCGATACACAAGGCAGGCGAGACCCCTGCGGCAGACGTGCACCAGCAGAGTGCAAGGTCAGCTTCAAGCCCAACCAAGATCATCCAGAGGATGGAAACACTGCGTAAAAACAACCAGCTCATCCGGCAAACCAGTTCAGAGTCGAATATCCACGCCAGCAGGAAGAGTAGCTTCTCAAACAGCTCGCTTCAAGCCGCTGAGAATACACGGTCAAGCGGCATGATAGCTGCAGACGAGTCAGCGGAAGTTTATCCGTCTCCGCAACACCCAGTACCACCGCCGAAGCTGCAACACGAGGCTGAGAGCGCGCCAGCAGCTTTGCAGACTATAACGACCACGGACATTGAGAACGAGCCATTAATTCTGTCCGACTTCCTCGCACTAGACACAAACTCCGACGCCGAAAACTCCAGCCCCTTCACCGTCGTCGACATGCTCAACCAACTCCTCACCTTCCACACAACTACCCTCTCCGACGCCCAGACCCCCGCTCACCTTCTCCTTCTCCTGCTGCCCCTTCTCCCACCCTCCCACCCCCTCGACGCAGCCTCAACAGCCACCATCCTCGCCTCCTATGCCGACCACCTCACAACCACCGGCCTGTCACCCACCCAGGTCTCCACAATCCTCAGCACCCACATCCACTATATCACCCTCACAGGCATCAACCCACTACAAGCTGAAAGCATACTCGCAGCCTACCACGCCCAGCTCTGCTCCCTGGGCCTGCACACCGCGGCCGCATATCTGCGCCGGCTGGCCTACCCGGCTTTTCCGGCTGTGTATGAGCAGGCGCTCAAGGATACGCAGCTTGGCCTTCTATGCCGCAGCTGCAAAATCAGATCACGAATCCCCGCGACGGCATGAGGTGCGAGACGTGTCGCGCGCGCCAGGCCGAGTGTCCGGTGTGCTGGAGTCGGTATCCGCCGTTTGAGGGGTGGACGGGGAAGGCGAAGAAGAAGAAAGAAAAAGAGGGGGAGAAGGCGAAATCGCACGCTCACACACAGCAGCACCACACGGCCGCAGAGCCAGACACAGTCAAACCGCTTACAGCTTCTGTATCGCCCCACCCAACCCTTTACACCACCTGCGCCCTCTGCAGCCACACCGCGCACCTCGCCTGCCTGAACCTTTACTTCGCGGATCCGGCTAGCGAGGGCGCGTGTCCGACCCCCGGGTGCTTGTGCGACTGTGTTAATGGGGTCAGGAGAGCGGAACGGCTGCGGCTGACGCAGGCGAGAAAAGCGGAGAAGGAGAGGGTTAGGGGCGCGGTGGCGGGGAGGGATGAGTGGAGGGTTGGGGAGAGCAGGGCTGTGGGTGCTGCGAGGGGGGTGTTGGGTACGGGGTTAGTTGCAGGGGGTGGTGGGGGAAGGGGGAGGAGAGGAGGGTTAGGGTTGTGGAGCCGGAGGATGGGGTGAGGAGATGATGGGAGGGGTGGATGAAAGCAATAGGAGTATGGTGAAGCGTCGTTGTATTGTTATGTATGCTGGCGGAGTCGATGTTTCGGATTGCCGAATACTGTACTGTAATGAGGTTGAAAGTGTGTGGGAATACTCCCCGGTGCAGAGAGAATATAGCGGGTCTCCCTTGTCCCTCAAACGGCCCATCTTCGGAGAGCGGCTCATGAGTGGCGCAACTCTTGCAGGAGCTCATCTTCAACGCCTGGTGCCTCGACCGATGCATTCGAAGGTATTCACAGTGTACGAACCGACACAAGATATTTGCGATTGTGGCTAGGTCGTTCCGATAGAATAGATGCATCAAACCATTCTAAATACTGCTTCTGAGATGTTTCGCCCGTATCTGTGCCATGACGCGATCCTCCACCGCCACAGACTTTTCAAGGCGACGTTTCGCTCTGCGGCAGAGAGGAGTACTCTACCTCCTCAATCACAGGGGCCACCGGAGTGGATTGAGGAAGCCTTGATTAACGCCGCGCATTGCGTCCAAGAATGTCATAGACGGTCTACAACGAGAAGAAAGACCATTGGTGATCACATGTTTATAGGAGGAGAAGTTTGAGCTTGATCCAGGAAGCCGATGCGGCGAATTGGTCTAGGGTCATCTCAGGTCATAAGCCCGGCGACTCCGTAAGTACATGCTGCAGGAAATCGTGCAAACCGTCCCGCAAGCCACGTTCTCCTTCAAAGCGAAAAGCCCTGCGCGCACATTAGCCCGATGGCCCCAACTCCACGACCCGTCCCCAAGAAAGTGCCCGTCCATTGCACTCACCTTCATATCCCCCCACCCGTTCTGCCTTAACGACTCGCGCTCCACACCCCTTCAAGAACCCATCCCGCTGCGTCAACCTGTTGAGCGAGTCGTCGCTCTCGCCCATGGCGCGCACGAAGCCGCACAGCGCGTACGTCTGGTTGTCGCCCGTGTACCGGCCGTTCTCGTCCACCTTGCCGACGCTAATCTGCACGGACGCATGGTCTTTCGCTTTGATGATGCGGTTCGTGGCGCTGCACTTGCGGGGGACGTAGCTGTGAATTGCGGAGGTTAGTTCGTGTTCGTTGAAGCAAGTAAGAATGAGGGTGGTTGGGGGATGGGATTGGAAGGGGGAGGGGAGTTGAGGGGGAACTGACAGGTCGACGAGCTCGCCGCGTTCGTTCTCCATGGTGATAAGGTGTGTGAGATGAAGATTGGAGGTGCTGGAAGGGTGGATGCGCGGTTTGGAGGCGTGGTGATAATTGTCGATGTTGAATTGAGGTTGCGGGTTGCGCGGCTCTCTCCGTGTGCGTTTCCTCGCTTGTCGGATTTGGCCCTGATTGGGCCGGGGGTCTGAGGCTGTCACGTGACTGCTTCACATTTTGTAGGAACGACACCTCAACTCATCCGCGTCAGCACCCGATACTAGAAACAAACCAGCACAGAATCAATAGATCGTGCGTAACTCGTCCATAGTCCACCAGACGTACTGTACTGTCGGTTGAGGCCCGATCTGCCTGATCGTCATCCTTGGACATCCAGGTAAGATGCCATCTCGTAGAACCGATAGATGATCGAGCAAAGTCCACCAGACGGGAACCCTATCCTGATGCTACAGGAAGGAGAATATCAGCAGTTCGTTCAACGGCATCTAACGTCTAGTCTATCGAATATCTATCCCGTCTCCATACTACCTATTTTGAATCGTCTAGCGTCCACATTTGTTTGCAACTGGCCTCAATGAGATCCAGATACCTATGCAGTTTTGCCACGTTTATGTTTGATGTGTTCTTCACAAGCCGTATTTGGCTATACAATTGGTCAATCGCTTGAATGCCTCAACATATGCTGCCGTCGACTCCAAAGATGTGGAGTACTCATCGAACAAGGATCTCTGCGTCATTGAGGTCTATGCTAGCTCTGATGAGTCGACGACCGTTCAAGCTGTCTCGCGGTATACGTCGGATTTGCCCGTATCGTATAACGCTTGGCCTTGTGCTTCAAAGCCGTGAATTGATATTGATATCGATATCTGAGGCTGCAACATCTGTTCAAGCCTATTGAGAGTATGAGACAACCTAGGAAACGACTCAGAAAGAGCAGGCCTTTTGTAAACGTCGACTGACAATTGAATAGGACATGCCTGCAGAAAACGAGTTCAAGCCAGCATTGCTCATCGTTGACTTGCAGGAAGACTTCTGCCCCCGGTAAGCATCGCTCCTCCAAGCCACTACTTCCGAGTCCCGCCGGGGCCATCTCCGCCGAGCCTATTCGCTAACCACGTCCCGTCTCCCCAGAACGGCTCCCTCGCCGTCGCCGGCGGCCGCGACATCGCCCCCATAATCAACTCCCTCCTCTCCCTCCCCTTCACCCTCAAAGTCGCAACCAAAGACTTCCACCCCCGCGACCACATCTCCTTCGCCTCAAACCACCCTCCGCCGCACAACAAGCCCTTCGAGTCCGTCATCACAATTGCAAACCCCTACAATGCCTCCGAAACAGAGCGCACGCGTCTCTGGCCCGACCACTGCGTCCAGGGAACGCCGGGCGCGGAGCTGATCCCGGAGCTCGATATCGCTAAGATACAGCATGTTGTCGAGAAGGGCCAGGACAAGAGGGTCGAGATGTACTCGGCGTTTGCGGCGCCGTTTAGAGATCCCCGGTTGCGAATAGCGGGCTGGCGGAGCGGCTAAGGGAGAGCGGCGTAACGCATGTATTTGTTGTCGGACTGGCGATGGATTACTGTGTTAATTTCACGGCGGTGGATGCGGCCAAGGAGGGGTTTGAGACGTATGTTGTTGAGGAGGCGACGAGGGCTGTGGATCCGGGGACTTGGGATGAGGTTAAGGTGAGTTTGGCGGGGCATGGGGTCAAGATGGTTAGTGTTGAGGGGAGAGAAGTGGAAAGGGTGAAGGGCTTGGCTTCGTGAGCTTTGGCTTTGCTGAGACAGGGGCATGTTTGCGTGTAGATTTATGCTGGTGCACAGGGACACTTGCCGGTGGGAAGGCACATGGCGAGCCTCCGAACCTCTTAATTCCAAGAGGGGACCATGACATTCATATTCTCTCTACTCGGGGAACGGTACCGGTCCTAACTCAAGGTCGTAAGAACGAGTATCTGGCGAGGTAAATCGTTGTCATGTAGTATACATAATCAAGACGCGTACGTATACCGACTGTGATATAAGTCACGCTTTGGACGCTTTCTATTCCCTTTCCCTCGAAAGCAATGTAGGGATCCGCGAGAGGTCATTGGGAAGCTAATTGTAGAGTCGTGTGCTTAATTCTTTCCACTTCGGCAACAGGTAAATACATGTACTTAGTGGTTCCACTATGTGTTACACAGAGCTTCCTCAATTGACAGCTCACCACGAGCCCTTCCAATAAACCGGGTATGGACTAGAGATGGTCGTACTAGCGACAAATAACCACTTAAGGCGCCGTTAGTCCTGAACGGCAATTAAGGAACTTGCCCCTTTAAAAGGGTGTGACGAGCCTGTGTTGCTGTGAAGCTGTGAGGTGGTCATGTGCCCATCATCCGCCTGTCGACAACTCAGCGGCCTTGAAGCATGAACGTATAAGCAATCCACTTGATATCTCTACCCAAATCTGTGACTCTCAAGGGTTCATCTTCGTGACCAGGATAACCCCTCACCCGGTAATTGGAACCGCTCCACGCGCTACTGCACGGAGACCCTTAGCGCCGATCAGGGTCCAGCTGCTCAGCTTCCAGCTTGCGCAATCACCGCACACCGACTGACAACAACCTCACCACCACTTTCTTTTGCCTGTACATCCTTTTCGCCCTTAACGTCCTCTCCACCGACCCAATCCCTTTGGCTGGACCTTCCACTCGTTCAAGAACCTAGATATCTTACCATCGACAACGTACATAAGGCTTCGGCCTGACCGAGATGGCATTCGGCCATGCTTCAGAGCTGAAACAGCAAGGCGTCTTAGAGGCATCCCGCAGCCCCGATAACAACATTTCTGCCGAGGACGCCGAGCGGGCTGTCATTGACGAAGCTCAGAGAAGTGGGAGTGCAGCGTTTCAATTTGACCCCAATGCTACTGCTGAGGAGAAAGCTCGGCAAGCCCACGCGGTGCGTCTTAGACAAGCCCTCACGTGCAGCTTGTATAGCTGACAATGTGGCTCACAGCGCGTTCCGCCTGGCTTCCACCATGAGCGCAAGCCGAAAGCTTTGGCGCTGGCCTCCGATGTCGACACTGGTACTGGGCCCGACTATGACCTCCCTGCGCCGATGAAGCCTACCCTCCCTGCCCAAGACAACACCAAAGACCCAAAGGCTGCCCAAGCTAATGGCGCGCCTCCGGAAGAAGACTCGCGCTGGGACAGAGTCGGCTGGGCTCCACGGTTCGGCATGGGCGACAGCACGGAGGAAGACGACGGGACTACTATGCTCGATCACCAGACCTGGCTGGAGGGGAAGCTTGACGAGAAGTTCTACGGCGACTGGTATCACAATACGGGTATCATCATCTTCGCATGCGTCAGTGCCTGGGTGATTGGTATACTAGGCGGCGGACTTGGATGGCTGTTCGTAATACTGGCAACCTGCGCGACGTACTATCGGACATCCATCCGTCGTGTGCGCCGTAACTTCCGGTAGGCTCTGCGGATGCCGTACAGTAGGTTTGCCAGTACTAACCTAAGACTAGAGATGATGTCAATCGCCAAATGGGCAAAGCCAAGTTGGAGACCGATACGGAAAGTCTGGAGTGGATCAATAGCTTCCTGGTTAAGTTCTGGCCGATATATGCGCCTGTGTTGTGCGAAACTATCATCAACTCTGTAGATCAGGTTCTGTCTACCTCGACGCCGGCTTTCCTAGATTCGCTCCGGATGAAAACCTTCGTCCTCGGCACGAAGCCGCCAAGGCTAGAACATGTGAAGACATACCCGAAAGCCCAGGTAAGCCAGTGTTCTGTTGCATCTGTAACATCTTCGCGGATAAAGGATGAGACTTGTACATGCACGTACGAAGCTGACGTTGATCGGTAGGACGACATCGTGCTTATGGATTGGAGATTCAGTTTCACACCCAACGACGTGGCAGACCTTACGGCTCGGCAAATCAAGAACAAAATCAATCCCAAAATTGTCCTGGAAGTCCGTGTCGGCAAAGGTGTGGTCAGCAAAGGTCTCGATGTCATCGTTGAGGACATGGCATTCTCAGGTCTCATGCGCGTCAAAGTCAAGCTTCAAATACCATTCCCCCATATTGAAAAGGCCGAAATCTGCTTCATGGAGCGTCCAACCATTGACTATGTCTGCAAACCGCTTGGCGGCGACATGTTCGGCTTCGACATCAACTTCATTCCTGGGTTGGAGTCGTTCATCATGGAGCAGGTTCATGCTAATCTTGGTCCGATGATGTACGACCCGAACGTCTTCCCTATCGAGATCGCAAAGATGCTTGCTGGAAACCCCGTGGACCAGGCTATTGGAGTGCTCCAGGTCACGTTCCATGGCGCGCAAGGCCTCAAGAACCCGGATAAGTTCTCGGGCACTCCAGATCCATACGCGGTAGTGTCGATCAACGGGCGTACAGAACTCGGCAGGACGAAGACGGTCCATGAGAATGCCAATCCACGATGGTCCGAAACCGTTAACGTCATTCTCACTTCTCTCAAGGACTCTCTCACCATCCAAATCTACGATTACAACGAGTACCGTAAGGATAAGGAACTCGGCACTGCTACCTTCGCCCTTGAGCAGCTTGAAAGTGATACCGATCATGAAAACCAACAACTCGTTGTTATGGCTAATGGCAGAGAAAGAGGCGTAGTCCAAGCAGACATCCGATTCTTCCCTGTTCTCGAGGGCGGCAAGCTCGAAGATGGTACAGAAGCGCCACCTCCTGAGTCACTGACCGGCATCGCAAAGTTCACCGTGGAGCAAGCCAAGGATCTCGATGGCAGTCAAAGCATGATCGGGCAACTCAACCCATACGCCGTTCTACTTCTTAATGGAAAGGAGGTCCACACTTCTCAAAAGCTCAAGCGTACCAACAACCCGATTTGGCCAAACGCCTCTAAGGAGATGCTTATCACAGATCGGAAGAGGGCCAAGTTGGGTCTTGTCATTAAGGACGACCGAGACATTGCGAAGGATCCAATCATCGGGACATACCAAATCAAGCTGGACGATATGCTTGAGATGATGGCCAGAGGACAAGAATGGTATAACCTGGCTCAGACTAAGTCCGGCCGTGTCAAGATGACGCTGCAATGGAAACCTGTCGCGTTGAAGGGAGTTGTTGGCGGTGCTGGCGGCTACGTTACGCCTATCGGAGTAATGCGCTTACATTTTCTGAACGCCCGCAACCTGCCTAATGTCGAAACCATGGGCAAGTCAGATCCCTATGTCCGGGTGATGATGGCCGGCATCGAGAAAGGCCGTACCGTCACCTGGAAGAACAACCTCAATCCAGACTTCGATGAGGTTATCTACGTACCTATCCACTCGACGCGCGAAAAGCTTATGCTTGAGGTTATGGATTCCGAGAACGTTGGCAAAGACCGGTCGCTCGGTCATGTCGAAGTTGCAGCCGCAGAGTATGTCCGCCAGGGCGAAAATGGTGAATACCAAGTACACGACGAGAAAAGGCCACTGTCTCAGTCGCTCTCTACCGGGTCACGGACCTCCTCAAGGGGTACTTTGAACTTCACATGCGCCTTCTACCCGACTCTGAACGTTGCAGACCCCGATGATGACGAGGAAGAGAAGCAAGCAAGCGCAGAGCTGAAGGAAACAGAAGCTGCCACTAGCAGCAGCAGTAGCAGCAGCTCTGGTCGGCGTAGTGCTGACCACAAGCGAACCGTTAGTCGAGGCACAGTGACTTCCGTCCGCACTAACGGGACCGCAAACAGTGGTGATCTCGTGAAGATGCTTGACCGTAGTGAGCAGCTAAACCAGGTTGACGTGGGGCCGACGAAGAAGGAGGCGCCGAAGATCAGGCTTACGGCAAACGATCTTCAAGAATACGGTAGGTCAAAGAAACATTTCTCCCGCAGATCGCAAGAAATTATTCTTACTCCTCGTCTGCCTCATCTAGAATCTGGTATTATTATCTTCAAGCTCATCGACGGCGATCTTGCGCACACGGACTGCCACCTCGAAGTCCTTATGGACGACATGGTCTTTCCGTCCTACACATCGAGCAAGGTGCGGTCGAAGCATACTACATTCAACGAAAGTAAGCAAATCCGGGCAAGCTTATAGAAGTGCAGTCGCTAACCTTATCGAAGCTGGCGATGCTATGGTCCGAGAGTTGGATTTCTCTGAGATCACCTTACGGCTTGTCGAACAGGCGGACAAGAAGGGTGAGGGCAATGACGACCATGTCATCGCTAAGCTGAAGGGACCAACTCTTGACACTCTCAGACGCTGCTTAGTAAGTCTTACATGAGCTGATACGAAAAGCCTCATTACATGCTTCCAGCAAATTGCGCGCTGGGGACACACCACCTTCGTTCGGATCTTTCATATAGGCTGACCATGCATAGTACACGCCAACGCAACTCAGTCTCAGAGACAAAGAAGGCCGCGAATCCCGCATCACCGTTTCTCTCAAGTATCTCCCCGTCCGTATGCAGCTCGACCCCAGCGAATCCTTCAATAATTCCGGCACGCTTCGAGTCGACGTTCTTGACGCAGCAGATCTTCCAGCTGCGGACCGCAACGGCTACAGCGACCCGTACTGTAAATTCTTCCTCGATGGCAAGGAGGTATACAAGACAGCCACTCAGAAGAAGACGCTCCACCCCGCCTGGAACGAGTTCTTCGAGGTTCAGGTTAGTTTACTCCAATCCACCACGTCTGCTAGTATCAGCCGCCGTCGACCCCTTTGTTGGTCAAAGCTAACACCAACCCTCAGGTCCGCAGCCGCACGTCCGCCGATTTCAACGTAACCGTGTACGACTACGACTTCGGCGACAAAGCCGACCTTCTCGGCAAAGCAGCCATCAATCTTGCGATCTTGGAACCATTCGTCAGCCAAGAAGTGACTCTTGGTCTGGACGGCAAATCCGGCGCCATCCGCCTCCGCATGCTGTTCAAGTCCGACTACGTGACGCGCGCCCGCCAAGGCTCCTCGACCTTCCACGGCACCTTCGCCGTGCCGGGCAAAGTCATCGGCGCGCCTGTCAAAGGCGTCAGCAAAGGCGCCGTACTAGTCGGCGGGAACGTCGCGCGAGGTGCGTCATTCCTGGGCCGGGGTTTCCGCCGCCGCAAAAACAGCCGCGGGGCAGAAGACGACAACGACGTCGACGGATCCGCCGACACCACGATCGTGAACCCCGGGCCAGACGTACCACAGATCTCCGTCGTGGACGGCGACAACCGGCCCCTGACATCCCCCGGTACAGCCACCCCACCCAACAACGGCAACGCCCACCAGCGCGCCCGCAGCTGGGGCACCCAGTCCATGGCCAGCGCCGTAGGCGGCTACCCCCGCCGCGGAGTCCGGCACCGCGCAGCTCAGCCTCGCCACAGCGTCTGGCTTCCCGCCTGGCACGAAGCTTCGCGTGCATATCCGCATGGAACCGAAGGGGAAAGAGGTCTACAAGTCCGCCGCCATCAAGGCGCCCGCGGGGGAGGCGCAGTTCAATGAAAGCTTCACGGTGAAGTGCGCTGCGGATGCGCAGTTTAAGATTGTGGTCAAGGATCATTCTACTTTTGGCGCGGACGATGAGTTGGGCGAGGGCGTGTTCTTTGTGGATGATCAGGGCGCTGGGGGGGAGAAGGTCGTGGGTGTTGGGCCAGGGAAGGTTGTGGTGAGGAGCTCGTTCGTCCCGGCGGATGCGGGGAGTGCGGTTAATAGTCCGAAGAGTGGGAGGAGGGGTGTTTTTGGGGGGAAGGGGAGGGAGGGTAGGGAGAGGGAGAGGAGTGTGACTCCTGCATAGAATTTTTGTGCGAGCTGGAGGCAAGGTAGGCTGGCGATGGCGATGGGTCAGCTGGATGGCTTGGATGGGACAGTAGATATCCTTTTCTTGTTCTTTCTTTTTCACCCTGCTGATACCACTTTTGTATTCATGTTAGATAGCGATACCTATGGCTGCGAAGTACATAACCTTGGCTGTTTGTTTGAGTTGCTGAGGCCTAATGTCGGCTTGTAGAAGGCGTGATCTTCACATTACAGTATTCCGGCTTGAAGTAGTTTGATGCGTCGCTTCGCAGCGAAGATTTCGCCTCCGTTTTCAATTTCAGTAGGAGCCTTATGTAAGTCCACAGCCGTGCCGCTCCACCAACTCCGCATAGTTGTCAATGTAGTGGCGGCTTCTATGAGATAGTCGAGTAGTTAGGTACTTTATTGCAAGCAGATCAGGGCAAGTCACGTGCCTCGGCGTCTTGGCCTCGCTCTATCACCGGTCCAACGTCTCATGGTTCGACCTCTTGCGCTGTGAGTAAGGCATCAGTGCGAGGTTCCACCGTAGAATCGACATGAGGCCGGGCATCAACGATTAGATTGAACCGGCTTATAGATAGTCATGTCTGCTGGAGGCAGTGTGGCAGACTTTCTTATGTTTCAGTCTTGCATCTGCTTAAGCGCGCGGTGAACGTCCTCTTCCACCAATCAATTGCTACATGGCCCAACATGCCAGGTACCTTGCAAATGCGGTCCACCATCCTACAGATGCATGCGGTAGGATGCGGCGCAGCACAGTTGACTTAAATAGACGAGGCTTCGCGACCGCTAAGCCTCGCAGGCATGCTTCATGTACCGTCTCTATGTTCCCGAGCGCACCCACCGCCAGTGACTCGAGTCTCGAGCGGTTGATGTCTCTTTGTTTCATTGCGCACTAGCGATTTCAATACCGTCTACATGATCGGCCCACTGAATTATACTACTTCCTATGGAAAAGTAGCTTCAGAGGGTGTAGTTGAGCTGCACCACTATAGCACTCTTGACAAGCAAGATGAGCACCCATTCCGGCTGAGAGCGAGCGGCTGACCAGCATGTAGCTCCGAGCGTTCCAATCCTGACACCGATGGCCTCGGATGGCCTCACCCCCTCAAAGAAGCCGGCGCATCCGATAGAGGCGCGTCTGCCGCGAAATCTTGGTCCCCGCTGCAGCAGATATCAAGTCTGTTCGAGAAGTGGCCACCAGATCTTCCCTCGGTTACATGGCGAGTGGGAGTATTAGCAGGATGCTTTGCGTCCGTGTTTGTGCTCGCCGGTAACATCGCGCTCCTGCTAGCCGGCCCATTCAGCCATGGCGGATATCGAGATGGAATTGGCACTATCGCGCAAGGCACAGGCGCGAGCATGGCTTCTCTCATCACGGCATACCACGTCCTGATCAACATCCTGAGCACGATCATGCTCACAGCAAGCAATTACTGCATGCAACTTCTCTCTGCTCCGACGAGGGACGAAGTAGCGAGGGCGCACCGTCATGGGCAGGGGCTGGATATAGGCATAATCAGCCTACGCAATCTACGATACATCAGCAAGCGAAGGACCGCTCTTTGGCTCTCGTTAGCGCTCAGCTCAATACCGCTTCACCTCCTGTAAGTTGTCCATTCCTGCTATGAAGCCTGATAATAAAACCTGCTCAGTTACAACTCGGCTGTCTTTGGCGTCACGATCGGACAACACTATAATCTATATTATATTGGCATCAACGATACCGACACTATCAGGGAGCTTAGTGCAACCAAGGCGAAAGTCACGAACACTGAGTGGTGGAAGAAGTACTCGACACGGTACGTGGAAGATGCAGCAGATCTATATCTCATCGCCGACCGCATTGGCTTTCAGCTGGATTTCCACACGAACAACACGTGGAGTCTTGCGTTTCCGTCTGGCTGGAGCGTTGAGGCATTTAACCCGATCGATATGTGGAGTATCTTATTCCCCATGGAAGCAACTTTGAACGACAACGGAACGTTTGAGGTGAGGCCGGGGCCTGGGCCTGCCGCTCACGTCTCTTACGACCTACACAACTTCCCGACTTCCCATTTTTCTGGGCCTATACCATGGCCGCAGCCAAGGTTCATAAACGTTTCGGAGATTTCTCCCTCGGGCTTGAAAAATCTGGTGCCCTCGTCACCAGATGAGAATTCTAAATCATTTCAGGAACCATGGTTGCAGCACTTGGAAAACGGCACGGAGAGAGTAGATCCGCCCCTGCATATCAAATATGGCTTCTCCACACCTAGGAGAGACAGCAGTAAGGTACAGATTGCGCTGTCGTTCATGCTCGTCGTCATCGCCTGCAATGCGGTGAAGGTTGTGGCCATGCTCCTCACACTTCGAGAATCGTTTTCGTCTCAGCTCTTGACAAGCGGTGACGCAGTTGCTTCCTTCCTTGCGCTACCAGAGCATGATACTCTTGGGATGTGCACATTCGGCAAGGCTGCCATGAGAAGTACACGGTCTGAACGACCGGAGCCAGGAGTCTGGGAAGTTATTAAGTGTCGGCTGTCCACCACTGCGGGAAGGGACCGCATGGGTTCGGTAGCTTTCTTGTAAGTTTTGAACCCCCTTCAGTCGTCCTTCTCCTCCCAGTCCGTGTGATCGTTGCTGCGCGTGGACACATTTGGACGGCTCAATATCAGGAGCTATGGGAGGAGCGCAGTCTTCTTCTCTGGTCCGATGTTGCCAGAATGAACTTCGTTCAGATTCAATCTTGGCGCTGCACATGCTACGTCTCTGTTCTACAAGCATCTTTCAACAAACAACAGCTGACTTCAGACAGGATATCTATGTGCACCGTGGCCATCGCACTCGCGTTTGTAGCTATCCGATGCGCCCTCCAAGAACCCTCAGGCCTGTGGAGCTGGGGTACAGTATCGTCGCTGCGCTTAAACTTCACTCCGCAATCCTTCACTACCCGTGGCATCCTAATCAACTCGTTCCTTGCCAACACTCCCCAGATCATACTTTCAGGCTCCTACTTTGCGATCAACAGGCTCTGCACCTCGATGTGCTTCACGAAGGAGTGGAATAGCTACGCAAAATCACGGAAAGGCCTCCGCGTCACTAATCCCAGGGGCGAGCAGCGAAGCACGTACTTTCTGCAGCTGCCATTCCGCTGGGCCGTGCCTCTCACCATCATGTCGGGCACTCTGCACTGGCTACTCTCCCAGTCCATCTTCCTCGTCCGACTCGAGATCCGCGACGAACATGGCCAGTTTACCCCTTCTGAATCGAAGTCTGCATGCGGCTACTCCGCGCTGAGTACTCTCACCTTCGCCCTGGTCGCAGTCGGCCTTGTCTCAACTACGTTGCTGCTGTGGCGGCGCAAGATCAAGGTCGGTATCCCGGTGGCGGCGCATTGTAGCCTTGCTATTAGTGCGGCTTGCCATTCGCCGCCTGACGAAGAAGAGCCGCACCTCAAGCCTGTGCAGTGGGGCGTTGTGCGGAATCGCTTTGGTGGCGAGGTCGATCATTGCACTTATTCTAGCGAGCCGGTTACTGCTCCGGAGCCTGGGAAGCGGTATGCTTGAGGTATTAGTTGTAATTACATATTTCCCTGTTTAAACAATATAGTAATAGACAGCACCGCCGCCATTACATATGTATCACAACATCCCACATGGTTCCTGGAGTTTGTAAATCCTAGGTCAGGCGGCTGGAGATCAACAGTATTCAATATGACAGTGGCAAGAACCAAAGCTGTGTTGAACAAGTTGCAGGTAATACCCGCTTAGTCTTAATTAATTTATCCACGAATTCAATAGCCACTCGCTGCAACAATATGTATTTACAGGTTCTATCTAGCACCTGTCCTGCTACTGCTGATGCTGCTAGTGCTGCTCGGCCGAGGCGCGACAGTGCTGCTGCTCCCAGGGACAGTGCTGCTACCCCCGGCGTCGTGCTGCCCTTGACGACACTCGCTTGCACCACCTGGCCTGCGGCGTTGAACACGATGTTAACCAGCGCATTAAGAGGTGTGTAGGAGTACTGCCTCGAAATAAGACCGTTCTGAAGAGTCTGGCTCACACCCGTATCCGTCATGTTGGTCAAGTAGTTGCCGACGATGGAGCTGACCGGGTTGCCATTCGCGCCCGCAACCTGCTGCACGATATTCCCGAAATTGTCGACCACGAAGCTGATCGTCGTGCCGCCCTGCGTGACAGTTCCTAGCAGCCCGTCCACGGCGCCTATAACCGGCTGCAGCAGGTTGGTAGCATTGCTCAGCGTGCTAATGAGGAGGGGGTTGAGGTCGAGGGACTCGAAGACGCGGTTGACGATCTCGACGAGGTTGCCCAGGCGCACGACGAGCTCGAGCTCGGCTTGCACGTCTTCGATCGTCAGGTTGATGTTCTGGACTGAGAGCGCGATGCCCGCGTTGATGGTGACGAGGCTGGCGACGTTGGCGTTCAGGTTGATGTCCGCTTGGAGGTTGTCGACGTTCAGCTCGATGCGGCCGACTGAGAGGTTGGGCACGTTGAGATAGACATCGGGGGAGGTCCGGCGGTCGCGACGGAGGAGCCGGCTGCGGTGGTGGAGGAGGTTGTGCGTATGGTGCTGGAAGTCGTGCTGGATGAGGTTCTTTGCGCTGAGATGCCTTGCGGTGCGAGTGTCAGGAGGGCGGAGCAGGCGAAGAGTGCGCGGACGGCGCGGAGAACCAGAGAAGATGGCATGGCTGTGAGAATGGGAGATGTGAGAAGTGAGAAGTTAGAGAAGGTAGGTGAGAAAGAGTGACAGTCTGAACCTGTACTTGTTCTGCACCTGACAACTTAACTTATTCCATGGCAATTTCGGAAGCGGCTACTGGGCTGGTCTTCCAGGGGCGGGACCCATGCCGTGCCTACCTCATTACATGTGGATGCTGAGCCCCTCAGGGTTTATCATTCAACCCGTCATTCCCCTTTTTTCTGAGATCCAAGTGCCTTGTTGATCCTGGGGTAAAGATCCGCGACTAAACCATACTCGGTATAGCGGGACAACCCAAAGCCAACTTCAACTGCCCTTGTCCATGGAATAAGATTAACCTCCGAATCCCACGAGATCAGTAAGCCAGTCAACGAAGCTGCAGAAGTAATCAATACAGCATACTAAGTCCTGGCAAGGGCGAGACTTCTCACAAAACATGAGGGCGCCTCTTCACAGTAGACTAAGAGTGCCAGGAATGGCGCTGAACAATGAGGATGTCATCTTACAACGATTCAGCCTTGGAAGGGACATTTGCCCCACTGCGGCAGCACAGAAGACGGGAACAGCCCTGCCAATCTCTTCCAAGGTTCCCGTTTCTTAGCTCCCGGATTCGGGAGCTGCACAAGTTCAACGTTCGGCTCCTGCACCCGGAGCGTTTACCCCTGGATCGTCCTCTACCCCATCCATGCCATGCCTAATCTCATGAATCACTTTGCGGGTTCATGTTACAAGCCGTCATGCTATGAAGTGACCTTGTCGTCCTCTCCCTTCATCAAGCACCTCCCCACCCTCTCGCCGCTCTCAGCACACTTTCTTCAAGCGGCTCGACACTGACGCCGCCATGATCCTCTCCCCCGTCTTCCTCGTTCTCTCCACCGCCACCTGTATCAGCGCGCAGTATACCGGCTACTCCCTCACCAGCTCCGGCGACCCAGGGTCGGTGGTCTACTCCACCTCCTCCACGCCCGCCAATGTATCTGCCGATCCCGCGCCTGATGTCTTCCTGAACGCGACCGTCCACGTCGGCGAAATCGACATCAGCGTATCCAACCTCACCGCGAAGCTCAACCTCGATGCGCAAGTGCTGCAACTACTCTCCTTCAACGCCGGGGTGGACCTCTCCATCGACCGAGTATCACTCCTTCTCGCGGACGTCGACGCCTCGGTCCAGCTCGAAGTACGGCTAGAGAACCTCGTGCGCATGATCAACGACACGCTGGACTCGCTCGATCTGAACCCGATACTCGCGACCATCGGCCAGACTGTCGGCGACATCGCGAACAGCACTTTGGGCGGACTGACCGGTGGCAGCAGTCCGCTGTTAGCAGCACGATCCTACGAGCTGGAGAACAATATCCTCTACTCCGTCAACGACTACAGCGGCAACACGCACACGAACCGCATCCTCGCACAGGATGGCAGCATAGTCGATCAGTCTCTTGACAACGACGGCAACGTCTACAACGAGCAGGTCGTTGGCTCCTACGAGCGCGATATGGCTTTTGTTGAGGAAAACGAAGGCAAAGTCGTGAATGGCCAGGCTGTCCGCGAGCTGGAATACGTCTACACGCCCTTCGACGGCCTCAGCGCCGTGTGCGCCATCTATGTTGATGCGGCGGGCGCGGTGGTGGGCACGCAAGTGCTGAGCGAGAGCCGGGGAGGAGGGAGTAGTACTGTGGGGGCTGATCTGTGACGAGGGGCTGGCTGGTGCTTTGGCCATAGTTTGATAGAAAGACTTCAATGATCCAACCCATGCTGTATCCTTGGGACGACTAAGCGATACGATAGAGCGAAGACTATTGACTAGGTGAAATCGAGATACCGGTGACGCAGAGGGAGGGTGGATGCATGCACGTGCTGACGAGACCATCGAGCATACTAGCATCCGCAGTTCTCACTTGTACCACATCTCTATATCGTTGGTAAAAGAAAGCCCGATCCATATCCCAATGATCCGTATCCTTATGGCGACTCCGTTCTCCATTAGCACACGCAGTCAAGTAGTGTGCCCCACTATGCAATCGGTTACTGTTGCGAAATCCTCCCGCCCCGTCGACCTTGCAGAGGCTATAGGCTGGGGTTCATCACCGGGCAATTGATCTCGCAGGCCTCTTGACGTTTACCATCCCAGACATATATCCTACTAAACCCTTCCTCGCCCTTCCAGCGCGCCGTAACAACACGAAGCTGCTGTGGCCCTGTCCCTTCACCGATAAACTGATACAGCTCCCGCGAGGTAATCCGTAAATCGCGAGGTAATCCGTAAAGCTTGCACAGAGTAGCTAGGGAGCATGTCGATGATGATGTGGAGTAACTCGGCCGGTAGACACTTCGGAAATACGTTTCGTGCGACGGTCTTAGGCGCATCGAGATCTTCAGCTTGGTCTCTTCCTTCCCAGTGAACCCGCTTGGCGGCGCCCGGGACCCAGGACGACAGTTCCTCGTCCTTGCCGCACAGAAAGTGTCGTACGGCCGTTATCGCTTCGCACGGAAATGAGCGTACGCAGACTGTACTGGAAATCTCGCCAGCGTTCTCCATACTCCTCACGAGTGGCTTCTCAGGATCGTTGTAGAGCTCGGTTCCAAGGAGGCGGAGCGACAGGACGCGCTCTGGGCCCATCCCAATAATTTGATATGTACTGTACCGAATCTCTGGGATCTCGTAATGCGTTGTTATCAGGTCCGGGTTGCGACGACGGTCCACTGTGTACTCGCCTATACACTGGCGGGTCATCAGATCTCTTCCGTGGATTAAATGACCGGGCGTTGATCGCCGTATCGCGGCACGCCCCCTCAAGACAGTCCCGCTAGCGAGTATACTGATGACCTTCTGGGGGCGTTGTCTCATGATAACGACATGGCCTGGTTTTAGGCGCTCTACCACGACGTAAAGAGGCTTTGCTGGTTCAGTAAGATGGCAAGCATCCTGATTAATCGGTACCGCCATGGGTGAAGACAAGTGAACATCAGATTTGGTTAGAACTGGGGAGACAGACGTAGTAGTCGCGAAGACAATTTTGACGTGATGATGAATATTGCGTTTTTGTTTGTTGGGAGAGAAGCGAAACTTATATGAATACAGGCGAACTTCGACCCACGGTTCATTTCAGGTGGTAAACTTGGAACCGCGAACCCAAAATCTTGGGCTCAGTAGCCGTAACATTGGCTGAACGGCTCCATCTTAGGTTTCGAGATATGGATAGAAGAATGCGCTAAATCTTCGCTGGTGACACGTACCTTTATCCACAGCCTAGAAAGCCGCCCTACCGGTCTTAACAGTCCTCAGCACCCCTTCATCCGCTAACCTCTCAATCATGTTATACAGCACAAAGTCACACCCTCTCTTAACTACCATGTTGATAGTAACGGGCACCATCTCCTCCACAAACGTGACGTTACTAAAATACGGCACCTGCCCAATTGGGACCGTAAAATCCGCGCATCCGAAAATCGGGCAAATACTCGCAACCGTGACTTTCGCGCCCGTGTTCGGTAGCACGGCAAGGTACGACGCGTCTGGGGACTCATTGAGCACCTGCTCTCGAAAAGATGGCAGGCCGCCGGTGCCGATGTCGTAAAGCATTAGGCTTTCGGAGCAAGACTCGGGAGTGCTATATTGCAGGTTCGCTTCGTACCAGTCCACGGCTTCGCGCTTGAGGGCAAGAGCGTTGGCGTAGTATTCGGCGGTATACAAGCTGTCATTGTAAGTCCTCCAGGTTCGCCGACGCGCGGGGTCGATGGGCGGAAAGCGGCCGTCGAAGAGTTCGGCCCAGCGCTCGATAAGCGGTCGTGCAACCTTCTCGTATTGCGAGTACGTGTTGATCACGCCTGTTGCGGCGTTTAGCGCTGTCAGATTACTGGCGGCCTCTACGGTGGCGTTTTGGACGGTGGCCGTGAAGTTGAATTCCGTGACCGTCATGTTGAAGATGCGGGTGAGGTTGGCGATGAAATCCCCCAGGATGGGCTGAGCGGCGGAGTTGTTTAGCGGAAGGTACTCAATGGGGTAGAGGATGGTCCGTGGGAAAGCATCGGAGTCAGGCACAACAAGCGGAGAAAGGCCAGTGATGGAGACGTCTTGATGCAGCGCAGGCGTGTACCAGGCTTTCGAAAACTTGATCCACTTGTAAGGATCCCGGCTGAAGACTCCTGCAGTGTCTGTGGCATCACCCAAGGGTATCACGCGCTCGAGGGAGATTAAGCCTTGTGAAGGTCGCTGGCCGTAGGTTCCTGATACTGCCGCCGGTCGCCTCATTGACGATCCTGTGTCACTTCCGATGGCGAAATCGAGCCAGTCGTAGGCGGCAATGGAGCATCCACCGCCTGACGATGATGCGGAACAAGTAAGCCAACCATCACCGCGAGGATTGAAAGGGTAGTGCTAGCACGATTAGCACAGAGCTTGCTCAGTCTCGGCGACGAGGATTCTCACTGCATCCTGCCATTCCCAGGGATTGGCACCAGAAGCGAACTGCGCAAGCTTCTGCTTCCCGACAATGATGCCACCAAGGTCAATCTGTACAACGATGTCAGACAGCGCTGAAAACTATGAGGTGCAATACTTACGATCCGCTGTACAGCAGGTGCAGTCTCGTTCGCTGTAGGTGTGATGTAGGCCCAGGCCTGGCTGCCAGCAGAGGTTTGCAGGCCCTTGATATCGAACAAATCCTTGATAGCGACCCTTTCGCCGGCCAATGGCCTATCGTCGTTCCAGCTGTAGATGCGAGAAGGAACGCTTGCTTGTCAGATTAATAATCATTTCGAGCTATGTCAGACTTACGGAATCATTGGATCCCAGAACTTCGGCAAAAACAGTCCAAGAGGATTGAATGTCCCTTGCCTGTCGTTGGCGTCATAGGCGCCATACAGAAAGTCTCGATAAGTGTCCGGGTACAAGAGGTAAACTGATGAGAATGATACCGAGCCGTCCTTGAATGTTGCGGCATAAGGACCTGCCGGCAATGCCGCGGCATCGGGAGCTGTTATTACCGCTGTGGTAAAGTCACTTGAGATATTGGGGCTGCTACTGGAGAAGGCGGAATCAAGGAAGAGATAGGAAACGTTGATTGCAGACAAGTAGGCCAGGGCGGACTGATCCACGACTGCACTGCTCGCGGTTGACGTGATGTAGACGCCAGTAAGGAAGTCGTCGGTATAGACATCGTCACCTTCCACGTAGCTGTTCACAGTCTCCTGCAGAAGATCCTGGATAATGACAGTCTCGTTGGTAACGATGACGGTAAAAGGTACTACATCCTTTGCGGAGGTTGTGGAAAACTGTCCGGCAAGGGTGGTCTTGGGATTCTGAAGATTGGCCAGGTAAGTCAGGTTGCCAAGTCCGAATATAGCGTCGCCATATGTCGTAGTCTCCAGATGAGTGTACGTGTTGCGCTTGACTGGAGCGCCATCCACCGCGAAGAGAGTTCCGATGAGCGACAATACAACGAAATGCTGCAAAAAGCAGTCGATAAAGCCATGAAGTCTTGCTTGTCCTGTTGAATACCTAGGTGGCCTTTTCAGATTGTGGCAACCTTGTGGGGAGGCATCCCTTAGCTTTTTTCGGCCTGCCGTGACGGGGAGACTGCCACACAAATCCAGATGGGGGAGCTTCGTTGCGAGGTTTTATGTGTTGTAGTTGCGGGAACTTATCAGTACTCAAGTAAAACTCTTAGCAAGTATCTTCGGTTCACATCTTGTTGTTTGCCCCTACTCGGTGCCTCTCTGGTCCTTGATGACCCGTAGTGCATGAGCCTTGCCTCTTGCTGGCGGTAGACGTTGGCGCCGTCACTTGTCAAAGATACCACAGGCGTAAAACACGCACCCTCTAGCTGCTGTTGGAAGGAGTCTGCATGGTTCGTCTCTTGGATGGCGGGGTATGCATTATCTACCTGTCGAGATAAGCTTGCCGCGTACCTTGCAGGGCGATTGACAGGGCACTTCGGAGATAGGCACAGGATTGACTATCGCAGTATTTCTGTAGTGTAATGGCTTGGACATTATGGTGAACGGTCTGGAAATGGCCTAGTGGCCTCCGTGACGGTGTGACTTGGAATAGGAAGTTCAGTGCTCTGTCGTCGCACTGGTTGTAGGCAAAGATAAAGAGGTAAAACGATAAAGTCTTTACCGTGTTGAACTAGAAACGGTTGCGACGAACAAGCCAACATCTCTTGGACTGTTTGCCGAAGGGGTTGGCATCAGCGGTTCGGCCAACGTTTGATTGATCACTATCGTAAAAGCTGAGATAGCGTACCAGTAGTAACCCTGGAAATTCCAGCGTGAGCTCTCTTACAGTCTCACCACTGCGAGTACTTCGGTCTGGAGAAGCTTTTCTAAGTGACGTCCTCCCGGCGTTGTGAGAGGTTTCACCCAGTCGGAAGAGGGCGCAACAAAAATAGAAACGACGACGATCAGGATCTGCATGAGCACTGCCACCCCCGAAAGGATCCTGACTGCGTTAGGCGTTTCAGAATCATCGTTATTCTGCTTCTGCAGAAAATAATTATTTTACTGCCATCTTTTGGGATTGTGGTTTGGCCACTGTGAATGCAAAAGCTAAATCTCCTGCTGCCTCTGAGTTTGTCTTAACCAGATGGAAGCCTGCGTACGAGGCCTTCATCACCTCCAGTCCGGGTTCCGTTGGTGTGACGTTTAAGTAGACGGTTCAGTTCTTGTGTAGTCGTATTCTTCCTGCGGTGCATGGCTCCGATCATATTTAGACGCAAGGAGGAAACACTCGCCATGTGTAGAGGTGCAACAGACACTCAGCCTTGTAATGAATGCAAGGCCTCTTAGGAGTAGAATGTTCGTTGGCCGGCTCTCTGCGTTCGTGCTGCTCTTCAATAAATAGAAGTCGTCATCGCGTGCCATCCTCGATTGCTAGGGTGAAGTCGCAATTGGAGCGGAGGCACAGAAACAGCTGTACGATATCCTCACTGTCGTCACCAATAGCCACAGCGAGGGACAAGACTTTCTCGGCATCTTCTAGCGTTGTTGCACCCTTTTGGTGTGGTGGCCCCAGCCGTGTGGAGGCGGCCTCGCTGCAACGCCGTAACTTTTCTGACATCTCCCTGTCAGTCTGCTGCTGACGGCCAACGCGCCGCGAGTCCTGCCTCTGCCTCTCCCACACCTCGCGCTGCCACTTCGAGGAATGGTAAAGACTGTTGCCATGTCACCTAACACCTCAATACATTAGCGCCGACACAATCAAGTAGAAACGATCGTCGCAGCCGCCGTCAAACCTCGGTTCGCCCCAACCGCCGCCGTTTCAATCGCGCTGGCCTCCCTCGTCGCCCTCCGGATCTGCTCCAGGATCCGTCTACGAGGCAGCGACGCTGTAATACTCGACACTTCCACCCATCGGTGCGGGGCGATTCACTCACGAAGACCCGCCGTGGGGTTCAAGCGTCGGTGGAGGACTGGGAACAGTTTCCTACTGTATGGCCCCTGAAGCGTCGCCCACCACACAAGAAGAGCGTCGCGACACAAATCTTGGTGGCGAAAATGAGGCATTGGAGGCCAATGTCGACTTAAGAGTTACCGCAATGGGACTGCAAGAGACAGAAACACTTCAAAGATGGCCGCAAGACCACGCGGAGCCGTCCTACGAGCCTCCACGGCGTCGCCCATTTCGACGACGAAGGTGGCATAGCCTCCACATGCCAGCGAACACCCGTGTCGTCTTCCTCATCCTCTGCGTCCTCCTCGTGCCTCTAGCAGAAGCCGCCTTTATCAACTTCGAGAACTGCCTCGCTCCAAACATCATCAACTCGAAAAGACTTCAGTTCGTACCGCGTTTCTTCGATGCGAAGTTCAACACAACTGCGCCTAGTCACGATCTGAACGTCACAATATACGGGAATGTGACTGGGCAGACGATCGTCGGCGACTACCCTCCGCCAGATGATCCGATATGGAGCAACCCAAACGAAACTTTTGGAAAGATCGTAGACGTGAGTCCGACCAATCCGGACCCGCGTTTTACCACGCTTTTCGCCGATTTCAAGGTCCTTACCTATACACCCTATCGTGCGGATCCTAGCCGCTTCTGTGAATCAACCATCAATACGTCATGCCCCATCGGCCCTGTCTTCTATGGCAACGGCAGCGATCCCTACAGTCTGCCAGCTTTTACAGTTGCGCACGAGTTCTATTCTTCATACGCCTTTGCTACGTTCCAGGCGACTATCCGAGTACAATCCGGCGATCAAGACGCTTCAGACATAGCATGCGTGTCAGCAAACATTACACCGGACTTGGGCAAGGCACTCTCTGATACTCTCGCTTACCTACCGGCCGCTGTTCTCGCGCTTGTCGCAATCGCAACTATTTCAGCGGCGATCTTCAGCCCTTGGGGCTCATCAGATCCTTTTCGTTGGACTAGCAACTATGGACGGGATGAAGACCTCCTACGGTTGGTGACACCAGGGTTTGGTGACTGTCTACAGTACATCCAGTTCATTGTGCTTGCGGGCAGCCTCAGCTTGAGCTATCCGGGGTACTATCAGCCTGTCATTAGCCAGGCTGCGTGGTCGGTGCTTCTGTTTAACGAGAGCTACGTCAGTCAGGGGAACGGATCGCAAAGTCTCATTGACGGGATATACTTCATCAACGGAACCCGCGGCATCTCTCGCCTCGGACAGTTGGCCGGAATGTCAGCGGATGAGGACGTCTGGGCCTGCATGGCTATCTGGCTTATGGTCATCATAGTAGCTGTGTCAGTTCTGTGTCAGGTTGGCTTCTTCCTCCGCTGGGGCTACCGATACTTATTGGATACTCCAGAGGAAGACCTGAGGAGCAAGAACTGGCCTTTCACCGCTGGCATGGCTGTTCGGATTGTGTTCAACTACTTTCTACTTCCCATCATAGCGATCTCGTTGTTTCAACTCGTTGTTGCCCCGCATTCGAACGCGGCGGTGGTTGGCATGGCCGTGGTGTTACTTCTACTTGTCGCAGGCTTTGCTACCTGGATTTTTCGCCTCATCTTCACGACGAGACCCCGTGCGCATCTCTTCGACGACTTGCCTACGGTACTCCTTTACGGACCTCTCTACAACACGTACTCTGATGTTGCTGCGCCGTTCGCTTTCATTCCAGTCCTACTAACCGTTATCCGCGGCGTTGCCATTGGTGCCATCCAGCCCTCAGGCGTTGCGCAACTTGTCATTCTCGCGATCTGTGAGGTGATCTTCATCCTGACGTTGCACGCTTTCAGGCCGTTCCAGGCACCTACTTCTATGAATGCCTATCACACTTTCTTCTCGGTTATCAGACTCGTTACGACCCTGCTGAGTATTGCCTTCGTTCCCGCACTGGGCATCTCCCAGTCGTCGAAGGGTTGGCTCGGCTACGCTATCCTATTATGCCACGCGATAGTCCTGGTCTTCGGATTTTCCTAAACGCTATTCAGACGCTGATCGAGGTATGCGCTCGCGCAGCAGGTGCCGGCGGCGATGCAAGAGGTGGACTTGCTAGGGTGTTTGGCAAGCGACAGCTGTCACGGCGCACGCATCACCACCGCAGTAGTCTCCAATCTGACGCGGCAATCCTTGCTTCGGATAGCGACTCAAAATCCGCTCAACTTATGGGAGCGCGATCGAGGAGTTTGTCCGCCAGCTCTGCTATCCTTCTGAATAACCATCGTGTTAGCAGCGGTTTCGATCAACTCAGTCAAGGAGGTGATTATAGCACTCTCGGCGGTGTTAGCCCTGGGCCTGGTACACCCGGCGGTATTCAGAATCCTTACTCGTACTTGGCAAGTGGTAATGCCACCGCTGGTCCGTCGCAACGTAGGTCTACGGTGGGCACATCGAACACGAAGAATCTCGAAACGAACGACCCGTACTATCGTCCGCCCAGAACGAAGCGACAGACGATGGATCCATATTCACCAGAGAGTCAGCAGGATAGAGGATCTTGGAACAGCGGAGACTTGGCAAACCGACCACAGGAGACCTACCAAGACCAGCCTGACGTCAGAGACCCAGGCGAGATACCTGCTTTCTCACCGAATCGGGGTTCTATCACCCCGGCATATTTGCGGGAACACCATCGAGGTGATTCCGATCCGAATCTGACCGAGCGAAGAGGGAACACCGACTATACAGTCCGAGAATCGGACTTTTATTACGGCGTCACCCGTGGGCCTGCACTTTCAAGCGTGCCCGCCCGCCGGCTCAAGACCGGCCCAGCGGATCCAATGGGTCCGGTGTCATCAGCGTCAGGGTGGATTAAAGGTCTGTTTGGCGGCAAGAGGAAAGACAAGGGCAAGGGGTTCGAGGTGGTACGCAGTCAACGCGCACCGCAGCTGATGGCAGAAGAAGACGAAACTTCGCCTCCGGTCCAGCACGAGCCCTACAAGGACAGCCCTGACCCCGAGAACAACGCCGCAGGTCGTGGTTCCGACGATGCAGGGGTGCAGCACTGGGCAGGTCACAGACACGAGAATCAACAAGGTCTACCTCCGTTCACTCTTCCGACTACTCCCTCACCGACGACGACGGCAACCCCTTCGAAGCCCGCGCCATTATCCACCGCGTCGCAGAAGCGCCACCAACCCTTGCACCTATCGAGACGACCGGCGGCATCGAACTCTCCTCCCGCCCTGGGTCCCAAGCCAGCACCCGAATCCCCACCAAACCCAGTGCAACACGCCGCGCACCTACCATTCCCCGCAAAAGCTCCCGTCGCACCCACTCTCAAGAAAAGGCCGCACTCGCCGAGGCACACCGCATGCCGCGCGTCCCTGGCTCTCCAGCCCACTCTCCAGAGCGCCAGCCGAAGGGCCAGTTGCAGACCAACAGACTGCACCCCGACGGCTCAGGCGGCGGCTCCATCCGACTACCCTTCGCATCCAGCGAGCCCAGTCCGGGCTCGGAGAAGACCACGCCGACCAACCACTCCGCGGCCTCAAGCTTATACCCAAACACCGAGGGGTCGGCAGAGGATACTAGCCGAGGAGGAGCGGCGCATTTCGAGCGGCCGCGCGTGCCGGGACAGACGGAGAGGCCGCCGAGTACCGGGTACGTGCACCAGCATGTTGCGGGTGAGAGCGTCAGGCCCGGGATGTATAGGCTGGGCGATCATATGGGGAGTTCGGCGGAGATTGTGGGGGTGTCTGGGTCGCAGGGGTGGAGTAGGGGTGGGGATAGGGGAGGGAATGGCGGGAGGATCGCACTGCTCGCTGAGAGGTGAAGATTCTGATTATAGTATTCTTTTCGCTGTATGTTTTATGGCACATGTCTTGTCTGTTTCCTTGTTTGTTTCTGCGGAAATGCATGGAGCGGATCTGAGGGTGGAGACAGTGTATAGCAGAGCCTGGCGTTGGTGGGATGTGTGCATATTTTAGGGCTCAAAGCGGGTGGCTGCGGCTTGCGCAGGTGGAGGCGCGGCTGCTGGGCGTCCAAGAGGTGTTCATCTGGGTTGAAAGTACTATAATTGAGACAGCATATCGTTGGTTGTGGTTATCATTTGCTCAGGATGGTATCGCTCCGCGGGAGCAGATACTAACGTGCTTGCACAAAAGCCGCTGGTTGCTCTTCTAGGCACTACATGTCGCACTCGTCCATTCAATACAGACGAGTTCCTGTATCTTCAAGATATGTGAAATGCGCTCATGTGACCCAGCGTCCCCCTGCAAGCCAGCCGTCGATGAGGCCCTCGCCGCCGCATGGGTGGCGTCCTGAAACCGTGCCCATTTGTGACCTGTCACGCTCCGACACGCCTGCACCACCACAACTCCCCTCATATCGCCTCGTGTGTAGAAAGTCGCACGCTTTCGACTCTTCTTGCAGCACCTGTCCCTGAATAGTTGCCCCTGACGGACCCGCCATACTCGTCTCGGTATATGCGCGGAGACAGACTCCTCTAAGCTGGAGCTCTCGTGAAGCCTCACGCAGGACGCTTGAGATACCAGTACTGGCAAGCAACACCGCAGCCTGGCGGCAACCTACGGAACAAATTCATGGAAGCATCTGCAATCCAATACGGACTCAGACCTTGGTCCAAATTACTAGCCAGAAAGTTACCAGTCGACTAAGCCGTGGAAGCGCTGGCCGCACACCACACCTCTGGATCCGGCAGATTATATAACTATCTTGCCACTTACCGCTGAACACCGCTCGCCTCTTCCTCTTCTCCCTCGAATATCCCAACTCTGAAAACTAAGGGTATCACAACCCCAAGTACACGACGCCATGGACCGACCCATAAATCCACCCCACCTCTCCTCCGTCAGCACACCTACCCTGCACCCACCCTACAACACCTCTACCTCCACCCCGCCTCCAACAATAGACCCCCGAAACAACTTCCTCCACCGCAACCACACTGACGGCACAACCCGCGCACCCCTCTCCCCCTCCGAGCGCGCAGAAGGCGAAACATGGATGGACTTTCTCCGCCGCACCTCCGCATCCAACTCCACAGCCGCGCCTGCCGCCGCCGCCGACTCACGGCCCGATCACCAACCCCTGATCCCGAGACAGCGACCAGATATACATATGAATAGCGTCAGGGACCTGAACGAGGCGCACAACGCTCTTATAGCAGAAAGGAAGAGGAGATTGACGGCGCCAGACAGCCCCGAGAGGAGTAGGCGGCTTTCTGGCACAAGTGCGGGTGCTGCCTCGGGCTCGCAAGTCGCTGGGCCGGGAGCTTCTAGCGAGGCGGCCGGAAGGGGCGTCCCCGGGGGTAGTGTGGGCATGCCTATTGATCTGACAGAGACGCCGGATCGGAGCAGTAGAAGAACGAGCCATCCGAGGAGGCAGAGCAGGGAGGCTGGAAGGAGGGAGAGCGATATCGTACTTCCGCCCTGGCAGCCGGATAGCGAGGTTAGTAAGTGTCCGGTTTGTGGGAATCAGTTTGGGTTTTTCTATAGGAAACACCATTGTAGGTATGTAAAACTTCCATTTGCAAGGACTCTACAATGCGGAGCTGGTACACCTCTACACTCTATACCGGATCACTCCCCCAAAAGTTGAATGATATGATCAGAGCACGTGCCTTGCTAGTCACATTTAAGAGTCTCAGTCCTACTCATAGGTTTCACTCTGGTACTTCACTCAATGGAGTTGCAAGACGTATACCGTAGCACCTCAGTATACTGTCCTTCCACATGTGATCCTTGCATCTTTTTTCTTCTCATATCTCGCTTTTTGTCTAAAGAGCACACCTTGTATACTTCTGCTCAAGATGGTCACTGACGATGCGCCTATTCTGCAGAAAATGCGGACGCGTCGTCTGCGCCAACTGCTCTCCGCACCGGATTACCATTCCTCGCCAATTCATCGTGCATCCACCATCTCCTACTTCTACCGGGGCGACCATCGTTGACCTCACAGGAGATGACAGCTCCCCAAGCCAGTCATGGCTGGGCGGTGGTGAAGAAGTCCGAGTCTGCAATCCTTGCGTTCCAGACCCCAATTTCAGCCCTCCGCCTCAGCAGCATCGCGCGGCCGAGCCTTCTGCGACGTTCCAACGCTTTCCACCATTTGCGCCTACCTTGTTACAGGGTGCGCCTGCAGCGCCATTACATCAACACCCGCCTCGACCTCGTCACGTAGTGTTTGATGCATATCGATCAACAGCGCCGCCACTGCCAGATTCAGGAGCACACCAGCTGCAATCAAACTCAACTCGGCCACGCCCTCCAGAACCGTTCCGCGACAGGCGCCACACCTTCCAGAACCGGACCACAGCCTCCGACCTTTGGCCTCCACACGTACTCCCCGGCCCCAGGAGGCCCTTTCCACTGTATAACTCCCCTCATCCTCACCATCCGCCCCGCCCTCACCACCGCTCCGCGTCAGCCGCAACGCCCTACCGCTCCCTTCTCGATGAGCCCGAGCCGCTCCCCGCCCTCCATCGCCACCGCGCGCACCTCCGCGCAGACAGCTCAGAGAAGAAGACGAGTGCCCCGTCTGCGGCATGGAGCTCCCGCCCAAAGCGGCCGACGGCAGCAACGTCGCCGCAGAAGCGCACATCGACGCCTGCATCAAACAGCACGTATCCGGTACCAGCGTGCCGCGCGATGCGGCGCATCCACCGCCAAACGCCGGGGGCCCCACGTCCGCCGAAAACGGCAGCGAGGAAGCATCAGCGTCAAGACCAAGGCGTGACATGCGGTTCAAAATCCGCAAGGACAGAGCCACCGAAAAGGATTGTTTGCGCGAAGACGGTGAGGCGCAGGAGTGCGTGATTTGTTTCGAGGAGTTCGTCGTGGGCGATGAGCTGGGCACGCTGCCCTGCTTTTGCAAGTTTCATCATGTAAGTGGAGCTATATGTTCTGCGCTTTGTGTTGCGCGTGGCTGACGGTGCTTGCATAGGCCTGCATAATGTCCTGGTGGAGCACGAAGGGGCCTGGTAGCTGCCCTACGCACCAGTTGCGGCATTGAGAAGCGTGAGTTGAGGGAAGCGCGAGCGGCCTAGATAGGACTTCGCTTGAAGCTTTTGAATGGTTATCAGCATCAGCGAGGTGAATCGCTACTTGCACAAGATTTGTAACTTTTGGAATACTAGCACCAGAGTCACGAAGCCGCCGGGCTCCAAAATCATCAAGGAATTCCAACCATCATGTTCATGAAAATTCTTACTTGGGGCTTTACGCCTCCAGTCGTGCCTGCAACACAAGCTCACCAGGTTATCAGCGCGATCAGTCCTCTTGGATACCTATCGGCTTCAGCGTCATAAAGTACCAGTCGCGCAGAATCTCCCACTTTGGAACTCTAGTGCCAGGACGACGAAGTCGCCGGGCTCGGAAGTCGTCAACTGAAGGTTCCAGCGCCGACGTTTCGAACAAACGTCATCGTACGGCCATTGAAAGCAATCACTGATCTTTGCTATGGGCCTCCCACTCGCGCTGAAATCACACAAAGGTCTAATTCAGGTTTATGCTGCGACTGGAATTAGAACCCCACGGGCTGCGTGATAGTGCAATCCGTCATCTACCTCAGCCCATGTGTTGCATATACCTCTTACATCAGCAATGACCTTATGGTTCGCCATGGCGCCTCGCACGTTATACATTTGGACCATTGGCAGCGCGAAAGGTCCGGTTTGCCTCGGTGGTCCGGCCATGTTCACGAGAGTCTGTCATTTCCGGGGTTGGCGAAAATTGTTCTGCTGGAGTCGAAAAGCGAAGAGAGGTCACGGGCTGTTGTCCAAGCGGTCTGGTGCCTTTGTTTGATATAGCTATTAGCGGCGTGAATCTCCATTTGTTTCACCACCCCAAACCGCAATCGCACGACCCGCTAGTCGCGGCTCCTGTTCAGGAGAGAAAGCTAGACGAAGATACAATGAGCGTCCCGGCCCGCAGGATCGCCAGACTCCCAAATCATTAAAGTTTCCGATCTTCATCGTGTTTCACCAAGATCCTTGCCTTGGCTTTTTCCACGTGCAGTCGTTCCAGCGACATCCACCTACCGCCCCACTCGTTCCCGTTCCACCCGTGCCTCCGATCTAGCAATGTCATCATGCTTCCACAGTCGAGCCCTCTTCACCATCTGCGGGTCAAACCACCAGTAGCCCGAGTTGCTACCGGTGCCGTCACCGCATCCGTGCCCATACCGTCAGGCCATCTTCGACCTCCTGGTCCCGACTCAGTCACCGTGGCGCGTACTCGGCCGCATACTCCGCGCCCCAGCCCCCAGGCCGCCAACTCGGCCCAGCCTCCTCTACTGTTGGTGCGCAGGCGGCCCAGCTGGAATATCCGCGTATGTCGGGCGCTGAAAGGGAGTGCTGGGGCGGTGGAGGGGCGTAGGACGGGGCAGGAGGCGGGGGATTGTACGAGTATGGGGGATGAGGAAGGTTGTGTCCGTGGTAGCTGTGTGGCTGTTGCTGTTGCTGTTGCTCCTCTTGCCGGTATTCATAGCCCGTATTACCGAAGCCTGGTTGTGGCGCGCCTTCTCTTGCCCTTCCTCCGCCAGCCTGCTGCTGCTGCCGCCACGTCTGCGCCTGACTCCCAGCTCCAGCTCCGCTACTGCCACTCCCCTCCGCCTCCCGTTTCACCCGGAGGTCCCTCCCCGCCATCTCCCATGCAAGCGGCGTAAACGACTCCGGCACAAAGGACTGCAGCCCCGGATCCTCGAGAAGCCACATCCCGGTGTTTCCCATGACGGTATCGAGGAGCATCGGTTGGGGTCCTGTGTAGCCTCCTCCTGCTGCGTGCGAGGCTGTGGATGCTGCGGCATCTCTAGCAGCAGCGCCGGCGGCCTGCGCCTGCGCCTGCACCACCGCCTCCTCCCTTAACCTCAGCATCTCCATCCCCCACGAAATCCGCTCCACAGCCAGCGCAGCAAGCTTATGCACCCCTTTCTTGTCCATCTCCACAAACACCGCATACGCCTGCTCGACGCGGCCGAGGTAGCGGAGTTTTGTTTCTCTTTCTCTTTCCCTTTCCCCGCCTTCTACTCCGCCTCCGGCTTCCCCAACGGCGTCGCCGCCACACGTCTCAATCGCATCAAGCAAAATAATCATGCACGCGTTAAACGCCTGCTGACCCATGGTCCAGCATATCATAGCCGCCGGGACGCGGGTGTAGAAGAAGAGGAAGGCGTTTAGGAGGGCGAGGGAGGACGACAGGACCAGCGGGCGACCGCGGAGGGGTTCTTTGTCTTGGGGCGTTGTGGGGGCGGTGGTCGGACTCGGGCGGTAGTGCTGGCTGTTGGGAAGTGGTGGGGAGGGGAATGGGGTGGAGGACGTTGGGCGCGGGGGCGTACGGGGAGATGCGTTGGCGGTTTAGGAGGATGAGGTAGTTGTGGGTTTTGCCGTAGAATACTGTGGTAGAGGGTTGGTTAGCTTGTGGATCTCTTTACTCTGACCGCGACCGCAGTGCAGCGTCTCTTGAACGTGAGGTCATGCAAGCCTTGTCAAGTAACGCTCAGGGGTCATCACTCACCAGCAGCCATAGCATCGAGCGGCCACTCCGGAATCTCCTTCTCGCGATTCAACCAGCTCTCATCGAACCTCACCATCTCCGGCATCGTATCCCACAGTCTCCTCAACCTATCCGTAAACTCGTCGATCTTTGCATTTGTCAACTTATCACTGCTCAATATCTGCCTCGCCAGCAGCGTAAAATGATCCACAAACTCGCCCAACCTCAGCACCGTCGGATTCGTCGTCAGCGGCTCCGGCGGTGGACAGTCCCCGATGCCGCTAATGCCCAAAGGCCGCCCTAAAGTCATGCTGTACTGCTGGTCCATGTGCAGCATCCACCACCACAGCGTCTGCCGGATCGCGCACTCGCGGAGCGGCGGCGCTGGGTCCAGGTACTTCGGGTTGCGGTGCAGGCCGACGGAGTGTGCGAGCCGGATCGTTGTGCCAAACAAAGTCCAGGCGTCTAGGAAGCGCCCGCTGTTGGTTAGGTAGGGTCCCATCATTATGAGGGCTTGGATGCCGAGGAGGGTTGGGCGGTTCATGAAGGAGGCCATGCGAAGGGCTTGCATGGATGCGGCGACTGAGAGAAGGATTAGCGCCTTTACGGATAGCGGGCGGTCTTGGATGGTTCAGGGATGAAACTTACTGTAGACATCGCCTTTCATGGCTTCGGCTTGCATGGCCCCCTCAACCCACTTCCCGCCGCTCTTGTCGAAGACACCGTTCTGCGAGCCCTGAGCCAGCGCGGCGAAGAGCAGCGCAAGCATATCTGGGTACAGCTGCGCGTTCCGCTCGGCGTCGGACAGGAAGCGCTCAATTTCTCTCTTCGTGATCTCTTCCGGCGTGTGCAGGAAGGAGCAGCTCTGGGCGCGCTTCTGGAACGCGTCGAGGTAAGCAAAGAGATCCTCTTGCGGCGGCAGACATTGTAGCAGGGCCGGGATGCACGCTTGCGGATACGCGGGCCACATGGTAGCGAAGGGATACGCGGGGCCGCTTCGAGCAAAGTAGACGTCTTGCCCTCGCGGCATGGTGTGGCTCAGGGATGTTGCGCCGAAGTTCAGACTTGCGAACTGCGACTGTGATGAGTGGCGTTGGTGTGAAACACAGCTAGTAGAAGATGAACTTACCTCACTGATGACGCTCGCCAGCCCCGGGCTCCCAAAGTAGAGGTTGTCAGACGGTTCCTGGTTCTTGAACGCCCTTTGCCGCGCCACTGGGCCTCTCCAGGGCCGCCGGTGCCTGGCTCTTTTGCCCACAGGACGATCGGACTGCCCTGCCTCGTCCGAGTCGTCGGAGAGGGCTGAGGTGCCGGCTCGTAGACGCTCCTTTAGACGGAGGTTCTCGGCGCGCAGTTTGCGGATCTCATAAGACTGCTGGATAGGGCCGTAGTCGCCGCCTTCTGCTACGACGAATTGGCACTCCTTGGGCTGACCGCGGGCGCAGCAGGCAGAGCATGGCTTCGTGCGGTCGCACTGGCAGGTGGCGTCAGCAGTGTTTTTGAACCGTTTTTGCTGGGGAGGGGATGATGTTTTGGGTAGAACGTTACCTTGACCTTCCGCTCACGACACTTGGTGCAAGATAACAGCTGTCGAGACTGTTGTTGCTGCTGCTGCTGCTTCTTCTTGCCGCTCTCCTCGATAGTCTGGAGAGGATCGGGCGTAGCATGGTGGATGTTCTCAGCGGAGGAAGCTGAGCCATGAGCGCCTGGCCAGGCGGAGGGAAAGCTAGACATGAGAAACTAACACGGCCTAATGGGAATTGATGGAAAACACAGAACCAGGAAGCGGGCTCGGGATTGTGCAATCAGCGGCATCAGCGAGGAAGGCCGAAGGTTGGCTGGAGGAACGGAGATGCGCGGCCAGCGCTCCAAAGTGGAAACTATATATCGCCTATGGTAGAGGTGTACCTCCACATTCGAGACGCTCAAAGTGGCTCTTCCCCATCGTCTGCTTGGCGGATTCCCACAGACAAGGGTGTGGGAAGTGCTTGTGTCTCCCCCTCACGCCTGCAATGCCGGCAGATGGGTGCCAGCTTCCACGATGGGCGGTGCCCGCATGAGACCAGCAGCATGGTAGACAGCTGCGAGATCTGACAAGTCGTGCACTAGATCCACGCCGCCAGCCAAGGTCCGTCCAGATCCGTGGGACTCGTTGCCCGGATACCAGCACCTCTCCAGTCCGCTGCTCCAGCGATCGTCAGCGGAGCAGCGGCCGTTGTACGAATAACAAGATAGTGCGGACATTCCATGATGGTGTGCGCAAGAAAGCGCGGGGTATTTGGAATGGGATGGCATTTTTGAATACGGGTATATCGAAGCAGCCGCAGCCTCCTTCGCGCAAGCTTGCCTTACCGAGTCTGGTGCTGGTTAGTAAACACCCTATCTGTTACAATGCGACCCGTCCAAGCACACGGTTCGGTCCAGAGAGAGCGGGCCGCTCGATCTAGTGTGAATTCGGCGTCGAAAGCGCGCAGTAAGTCGGCTTGTGCTGTACACCTCCATTTCACCTCCGGTGGTTAGTGTCTGTTATGGCAGGGTATACGAGCTGTCGGTACAAGGACTGATTGGTCGAAGAAGCGCGTTGTCTCCATTTCGGCTAATGAACGACCCAGGATAGGCTCCGTAACACTCGAAAAGCCACCTGCATACTAGCAGGGTATCCATCGGATGTGCGAAGGGGGTGTAGGAGGGACTCGGTAGCAGAGGTAGCTGACGGCGCCATTGGCCAATGCTAGGATAATTAGAGTTCATGCGAGTATAAAAAGGAATGTCGGCAAGCTACATTTGCAGCGTGCTAGAGCCCTCGGAATCAGTTTGCGCCGCTGTTGTGTCACAGCTGAGGAACGGCTGCCGAAGCGACAGAGATGCCCCACATCCTGGCGAGATACAGCACTTACCGGCCAGGTGGTTACGTGTCCATGCCGGCCGCGAGGCGTTCGGTGGTGGTTGATGCTCTTTGGTTCGTCGATCGCACGGCCCGTGGCGTTCGCCTGGCGCCGGACGATCTCATTTTGACCTGGACTTCCTCAGCTCCGTGCGCGAACAGAAAAAGCTCCCGTCCCATCAGAGGGCGGCCCGGCGGGCGCCTATCCGGCTGCTTGCCCGCTCTCGGGTCAGGGCTCTCGCTCTGTCCCCAGTCTCCTCCTCTCCGCGTCGACGTCGTTGCTACACGACATGGCGCAGCTCGCAAGCCTCACTGCCGAGACCAGCCGCTGCAACCCCCTCCTGCGGGAGAGATTGGCGACAGGACAGGGAGAAGCGACGATCGGAGCCCGGCACAGATGCCATATTGCAGCATAACCAGGCTTTTGTTCCAGTCTTCGAGTCGTTTCATGGCTCACGCGCACTCCACGCCTCATCTGTTACGCAGCTGAGGGAAAAGCAAAGCTTCCGGAAACCGGTACAGGATGCGCGGAGGGGGGCCCTTGGACAGCGATATGGTGTGAGATCACTGGCATGCACGTACGATTTTAGAAGCCGCTGCACCCGCTGCGAGAGCTGCACGGCGAACAGGGGGGTAATTGGAACGCTATTGCTATTGACGCACCTGATTCTAGACCTGGATGGGCTGTTGACGGCTGAGTGAGTACAGCACCCTCGTGCAGCGGGTGGTTAGCGCACCATGTTGGCCTGGGAGGTTCTATTATCTTGAATTCTCGACTTCATCCTAGGCAAGGCTGTTCAGCTTGCTGAGAGACCGTATTACGGATTAGTTATACGGTTGGACAACCTCAATGGCCCTTCGATCATGACCATGTTGAGCTTGAGATTGTCGTATCTATGTAGTTATAGCTGCTGTGCCCTAGGCTAATGTGGCGCCCTATCAACCGGCCGCTCTGAATGCTGTACTTGCACGAGTAGTTCCGCTGACCGCTATTCAACGTGGGCGGAGTGAGGTTCAAGGCTTGGACCAAGTCGTCGTTGCCAAATCTTTTCTGGTATTACCAAATTGCGGGAGAAATGCGGCAACGGCTACTTGGTCCAAGCCTTGATTCATGGCAGCGCGACATTGGAACTTCCTGCATGCGGATACAGCCCGTCGCCGCGAGCGCCCCATCATCTGCCGCTGTACCCACCGCAAAAGAGCTGCATGGCGGCGATTATGGGGATTGAAATGCTGTTGCTGCGCGGTCTCGAACAGCCGTTGTTATTAGCGACAATGTAGATATGAGGAGTCTGTTTGACCGCTGAATGCAGTCGCTGGTGTCTTGATAGACTATCTGATCTAGCGAACAGTGCATGTGTCCAGCCGTCCGAGGCTCGGACGAAGTACTCGCTGCCGGAATTCTGCCGGAATTCTGCCGCAATTTTGTAGGATAGGATGCGGCAACGACTACGTCGACGGAACCTTGGTTCTCTCTCTGTACGCCATACCCACCATACCCACCATACCCATCACCCAGATGCAGCTCTAGCCTCCTGATACGCCTCCTTTTCACAAGCCTAATCGGCGTAAGCTTGACCCACCTATCATACGCATCAACATGATGAATCCTGGCCTCCCAAATATCCCCAATCATCGCCTCGCCCAACCCATGCGGCTTGGGGCTCAACATCTTCATCTCGGTCGAATACTCGGTCGAGAACGCAAATACATCCCCGGTGACCCCATGCGTGTTATACACCAGCACCTGCAGCGTCTCGGGGAGCGCCGCCTCGCCATAGTGGTGCGCGCGCAGGAACAGCTGCGCGATCCAGTGCATGCGCGCGGTGCGCTTGACCGACGTGATCAGGCGTTCCCGGCTCTGCAGCCTGTGGATCACGAGGTCGATCTCTGCTTTCGAGAAGGGGAGGTAGTCTGCGCGGTCGCTGCCGATGAGGCTGGTGCCCGTTTCTGCTTCTTCGCGCAGCGCGGCTTCGATCTGCCAGTGCGTGATCATGTCGCCGTAGCGGCGCAGCGGGGAGGTGACTTTGGAGTACTGCGGCACGCCGACGAAGCGGTGGGCCGTCGGCGCCGTGGTGAGGAGTACCATGCCGATGGTGCTGATGTAGCCGCGGCTGACCTCCAGCGGAGGGATGCCGTTCTCATCCTTCGACGGGTCAAGGATCTCGCGCTTGTAGACGTCCGCAGACATTGTTTCAGGCGCCTGAACAGTGCCGCGGTAGAGGATTGGGATGTTGCGCTGCCGGCACCACAGCGCGCCGATCTCGCAGCACATCAGCATGAACTCCTTGACCATATTTGTGCCGGATTCTTTGGTGCCGAACCAGCCCTGGTAGGTTTGCGACCGCATGCAGATGACGGGGTCACCTTCGATGTGGCGTGCGACGCTCCGGCTTGGATGCGACCATCCTAGACCTGGAAAATTCGGGCTCTCCATGACGCTGACGTCGGGGTGGTTCATCTCCAGGAATAGCCCGCCCGCCTGTTGGCGGAGCTGGCTGCGGGCGCCGGCTAGCTGATGCAAGGTGAGCAGGTCAGATTTCTGCTGGGGGATAACTTCGGCGTGTCTCGCTTTCTCGTCATGTAGGCTGGCAGTTTGCCGCCGACGATGACCTCGACGTCTGTCGATGCTGTGCTGCCCAAGCCCAAGCTGCGGGAAAGTTCGTCAGGGGTCAGGGAGATGACGTTGCGTATGAAGCCGCTTCGAGCCTTGACTTCTAAGACGTGTCCCTGGTCATTTATTCTCGCGCTGAAAGTCAGGGTGGGCCGGTCTTTAGCAAGGCCTAAGTGCTTTCGAGTCATATCCCTCGGCAACATTGGATAGACTCTCTCCGGGAAGTAAACCGTCTCAGTCATGTGAGCAGCTAGCTTTGTTGCTGAGTCACCGCGCTCCAAGAATGCCGTCGGGTTCGCAATGTGGACGTGTATCCAGTACTCTGATAAACTTCCAAGAATCCTCTCCAGGGAGAAACCGTCGTCGATTTCAGCCGCACCCGCCGAGTCGATGCAGTAGACGTCCAAATCCTTCCAGTCATGCCGCAGTTCTTGCATGGCGTCGGTGTATTTCGCGTTCGGATTAGCCGCTTCCACCTGGACCATGCTAGACAGTCTCTCAAGCGGTTTCGAGTGCTGAGAGGTCGGTAGGAGGAGATGCTCGTCGTGCGCCACCCGGTTTTCGTGTGGAACTATTACGCCAATCTCCTGAAGGAACACAAAAGCCGTACTGAGCCCCAGGCCCTCGTTCGGGTAAAGTCCGACTGCTCGTAGGATCAAGGGACCAAGCCCCCACAACCTTGGCTGATGCCGGAAGCTACTCGAGACACACCACAGCTCCAGGAATCTTATGATCGCCTGATCCGTCTTGCTGAACTGGAATGAGTGTATGGTCCGTGTCGCCTTGGTTGTCTTCGTAATAGGAATGCGCACTAGACTGGGCCCAACACAGCCAGCGCCTGGGACTGTTGGGTGACGGGATTTTCGGCTCTCAACAATGAGTAGTCTCGACTTCTCCAGGAACGCCTCTAAGATTTCAGCGCCCTGGAGCTTTTTCCTGGGTTCCGAGTCCGCAGCATCAACATTGCTGTCATTTGCCCTGAGCGCCAGCTCCTCTTGATACTCGCGGAGCCATTCTCGGACGCTTTCAATCTTTTCCGTGACGTCCTTGGATCTGATCTGAAAGACGTTGGTCCTGCTATGGTCTCTCGCGTCGTACCCGAAGCCCCAGCCTCCGCGGACCAGTGCCCTGCGGACGGCGTAATAATCGACCTCGGACAGTTCCTTCTTCCGCAGCAGTTGCATTGCGATCCTCTCAAGCGATCCAAAACGTAAATCAGTAGGATGAGCAAGCGCTCCATGGGCGTTGTCGAGGACCGAAGCGTTGTTGCGGTAGACTGTTTCAGCCGCGCGCCAGAAGTTCACCATCTTGGTGACCACCTTTGCACCAACCTCTCGGGGCACGCTCAAGTCCATGATTTGTGCCTTGTCGAGCATCTCGTCCGTCACCGGTTCACTCGGCAGGTGTGGCAAGAGGTCATCGAGCATTGAGGGGTTCATAAATTTTGGTATGCTGAAATGAATGGCTTGCATCCTTCGATGAACCCATTTACCATGCATGGTGTAGCATTGCAGCTGGTTCTCGATTCTGCGGACATACACCGCAAGGACAGGTTCTCGATCTGAGGAAAGGTACCTGAGCGTCGCGTAAGCAATAACTCGGAAGACGAAATTAAGCGGACTTACGGCAACTCGACGAGATCTCCTGGTCTTAGCAGGTTTAGATTTGTATTTCCGTCCTCTGGCTCTTCCGCTTCCTTCATGCCGGCTAGATCATCCACATCTCTCTCATTTTCCTGCTCGCGGAAATCATCAACGTCACCAATACGTGCAAGTTCGCTGACCTCAGCGCTGCTCGTCTGCGCCATCTGAGTTGCAACATCCAGGTCCACGTTAGTTCGACCGTTTATCTCTTGCCACTCCCTTAAGCGTTCCCGGATATCGGGCTTGCGCGGCTGCCGAGCCGGAAGGGAGGGAGGAGGCATGGAATGGAATGGATTGAACGGAGTCTCAACTCGTCGAGCGACACTCTGCTGATACTCCTACAATGCGTCTGATCAGCAGAGTAAAGACTGGCAATTGAGAGCCGCTTCATACCTTGGCAGAAGAATGGTACTGCCGCATGATAGGAGGGCTGCGCTCCCCTGGAGGTGCACGAGCTGTCCGGCTGGTTCCTCGCAGACCGTTACTCGCAAGATGTGACCCGTCGCCTTGCCTGAATCCAGTCCCAGCAGGTTCATGAGAACTGCTCTCGGATTGAGCCCATTCCGAAGGCTGGCTTGACGTGCTTTGCATACTAACGAGGCGTTGGAAGCCTTCCAGAATGCTATCGAATTTATCATCCACATTTGAAGTTGACATTTGCTTGTGAATAATATTTGCGGGGTTGCTCTCGGAGACGTCTAAAGCTGTCTTCTCCGAGAAGTGATAGCTCAGGGGCTGTGCACTATTGTTGACCGGTAATATTCGAACGTTTGACTTCTTAGCCCCATAGGATCGGGGTTGCAGCTGCGCACCTTCGACAGACCCGGGACTCGGGACCGCCTTCTGGGGACGTCTTCCTACATTGCCCTCTTGCGGCAGAACCGCCTCTCCGGTCTCGGGGGAGATGAACCGCCCGCATCCAATCTTTCGGAATGTAGCTTGTTGGACAAAGGCGGCTCTGCGCTCCTTGCGCGTAGGCGAGGACTGCGGAGAGCGGAGAGCTGCCTCAAGGGGGATTGGAGTGGACTTAGGTAACGATATACGTCGGATGGGCGGTGGCATAACCTTACGCGCCACAGAAGGTGCGGCATCGTAGGGCGTCGAGGGATATGAGCGAACCTTGGTGTTGATATAGCGAGAGTGGCGTTGCTGCTTCAGCTTGCAGCTCCAGCAGACGGTGGAGACATCGGGGAGTGCAGATGTTCCGGCATAGCGTCGGCGCATAGCTCGGGAGCAAACGATCAAACGATGGAAGGTGAACGGGTGAGAGGCACCTCTCCGCGACAAAGACAGAGCTGCAATTTCTCGAGCGCGAGATGCAAAGTTGAAGATTGATGATAGCTGCCCTGTCCGATGATGAGCCGTGCAGGGGCGAGCGCGATATCACGTGTTAAGAAAGCTGTCTTTAATGGCAACACCAGGGGTCAGGGCTTGGATGGAGAACATGTTGCTCCTTGTTATTCCCAATGCTCATCCGCCTGTCACAATTCCATTTACGGGCTGGCACTTACCACTGATCTTGCGTTCTCACTAAAAATCCCTTCCACGAACCCTAATAATCTAGAGTGATGATAGACTGTTACTCTCACGTGATAAGTCGAGAATAAGGGAACGTCTGCGCGGCTGACAGCTGCTGTTACCCTTGCTTACAGTACATACCGGCTTACTTACTACTTCTCCAGTAACAACAGTAATCTTTCTTGCTGGTATGGTGCGTCTTTTTATGGCGGTTCCCATCGCGTGCAGCCATCGCAAAGCTCTCCGAGTTCCCCGAGGCGTTTGCGTGATCGCTGCTAAAGGGCTAGGAGGGAAGGGAGCACCTCATGCAGGATTAGAGCGTTTCAGAATGACGCTACGCAGACTTGACACCATCCAACGCTGCCCAGGTGCGAATGGCCCGGTGCCGATCTGGAGTAAATATCGAGCCTTGTCGCCCACGCTGGCCCCTCCGTGACCAGTACCCGCGGCTCTGTTGTTTCTGCGTCCGTCTCTGTGCTCCTGTGTTTGTTTCAAGACCATCCGCTGCCTCGGCCCAGCGCGTCCCGGTAGTTGGACTGCTGCATAAGGTTGCTTACAGGCAATCTCCCTGCGGCCTCGACATTACTAGGATCTATATATAGACCAGCACGACACCAGACTGCTCAACACCAGCCCGCACACAAGCATACGGCCGCGATTCTGCCAAAACCCGGCACTGAAAGAGGAGCTTGACCATCGAAAGGGACAAAAAACCTTCATTGGGCCGGTGTTGGCGCCCGGCTTTCCGCATCCTTGTCAGCGCTCTCCGTGCCTGCGCTCCCACGACCGAGTCCCATTGCCTCATCCATATTGACAGCGAGAGCCGCGCATCCACCGCTTTCTACTGGCCTGCCTGACGCTCGCCAAGCGCCACGTCCCTGTCGATTGACAAACCTCAAGCTTTCCTTTTGCTGGTATCCACGCCCGCCGACACGCACACGTACCCACCACCCTTTGCGCCGACGCTGTCCCCGTCCTCCAGCCCTCCTTAACGGACACGTAGACAGACGCAGACAGGTCGCGGACAGCACATCCGTCCACCACGAGACATTGGCGCGCCGTAATCGCGCTGGAACTGTCTGTCCGCGAATACATCCCCCGCACCCAACAATCGTCCGCCGCAGGCTCAGTAAAGCTTGTACCATTGTCGCTCGCGCAGACAACGAGGGCCCCTGTATCTCGATACACGCGAATCTCGCCGATCTGATTAGCAGTCCAGAGTCAATCGAAGTAAAACGCTGAGCAGAAGCTTTGCAGTACCTGGCAAACCTACTGCCTACGGGCACAACAACCGCACCCACCTCATACATATAGCGTTGACCGCCCCTCTGGTAACGGGTCTGCGGCCCTCCTGCCTCGTACCGCCATGGCCGCCGTTCTCTCGCCGCAGACCGCGTCGACTTCTCCCTCGCCGACACAGCTCCCACCATGCGCCTCCCCTCCATCAAATACCAGACCACCTACACTTCCCCCACTGGTGACCTCACCATCTCAGCAACCAGCCAACACACCTCGCAGGCCGTCCTACGCCAACAGGCGCCTGTCCGCCTTTTCCAACACCTCCGCGGCCTCTCGCTCGCGACCACAGTCCACAGTCTTCCCCATCTTCCACTCCAGCCTCAGCTACACACTCGTCCAGGACTTTGCCTACCCGCCCGACAACCCCCTCTTCTACGGCCCCCTCCCCGAGCAGTCCTCCGAAGCCTCGACGCCGGCAAGCGAATACCACAGACGGCTGTCGGACCCGCCGCCGCGCTGGGACAAGCAGCAGGGGCAGTGGTCCGCGCCGCCGTGGATTGCAAGTACAGGGAGCAGCTCCCCCACATACTTTGGCGACGGGCCGCCGTACGCCGAAGACGAGGACATCCACTCCCCCGTCGTGACGAGCGCGAAACACAAGAAGCAGAAATCCAACTACGTCAGCTTCGACAGCGCGCGGGGCCGCACGCGCGAGTTCCACGAGGGCGGTCGGCGAGGCAGCTACGCAGGCACAAACGGCGACGGCAGCCGCATCTTCTACGACGAGGGCCCGGACGACGTCGCCGGCGGGCCGGGCGGGGAGTACATCACCTACGACGCGGAGCCCGCACCACACTCTCTCCAACCCCCTCCGAAACAGATCCCAAGCGAGACTCCCATTTCGCGACCACCCTCCCCAACCGCTCGTACCCGCAGCCCCACCACCAACAGAACCATACCCACGCGCTCCACTCCTCCAATTCTCCATCCCCTTCTCCGACCTCCTCCGAAGCCTCCGACGATGACCCGGACTTGACGTCCCCGACCGCCCTCCATCCACCCTCTGCGCTGCACGCCTCTCGCTTCAGCCGCGACTACCAGTTCACAATCGCGTCTCCGGACGAAGAAATGCACGGCAAAGCCGTCGCGCTGTACGACTTCACGCGGGAAAACGAGAACGAACTCCCGCTCATCGAGGGGCAAGTAATCCTCGTCAGCTACCGCCACGGGCAGGGGTGGTTGGTGGCGCAGGATCCACGGACGGGGGAGAGTGGGCTCGTGCCGGAGGAGTATGTCAGGTTGCTTAGGGATATTGAGGGCGGGTGGGGGGTTGGGCTGGGGTTGGTGGGGAGGGGGAAGTAGGGGACGGGGAGTATTATACCCCGGTTGTGAGTAGCTTTAGTACGAGTAGTAGGGATTTGGAACCGTGGGCTGGGGTCGGGAAACAGGTGGTGCCGGGGGAGGGGGATGCTGTGCCGAGGGATGGAGAGGAGGAGGGAAAAGAGAAGGCAGAGGGGACTGAGGAAAACAGGACGGGGCGGAGAGCCGGAGGGGAGCAGCAGGAGGAACAGCATGCCCGGCAAGCGAAACGGAGAACAGAAAGCCAGAAAGATGGTTGAGTCGTGGGTGATGCGTCTGATGCGCGTCTGGTATTGGCGACACATGTCCGGACATTATGTTTGTCAACACTCTGAGGATCCCCTCAGTGCTCTTCGTTTCGAGCGTTCTCGTCCCTGTCCTTCGCTTTACTACTGTTTCGCGCATTTCGAGTATGCCTGGGGAGTTTCCAGCGATCTTGGGCGGTCGTTGTCAACTTTTATGGCTTGTTTTTGGATATCACGACCTGCATCATGGCGCGAGCGGTCCTTTTGGATTTCAGAGGAGGTGATGAGGTGTACTAGCTTGCTGTTTCTAGTTTCTGCTAGGAGAAGAGGCCATGCAGCCTGCTACGCCAAAATGCAAGTGGGACGGGGTACCCGTGGTTGAACGAGATCTTTATGCCTTACCTATCTGAGTAACGTCATGTTCGCTCTGCGCTGAGGTCTTCATGCCGGGTAGGGCAATCTCATTATCATGACCATACTTCTGGCCTAAGAAGGTTCAGCAGATTGAAGACGCAGCTTCGGAGCCTCGCTGCATTAGGAGATTATGCTCCTCTATAGCGTAAGCCACTTTCTAGTATCGGGGCCACACTCCGGCTACCTCAAGAGTTATTCAACAGTGTTGCGATTCCACTCAGAAGGCGTTGTCAGGAGAAAGCATTGAGATGAGGTCTCCCGGAAGGACTGAAGAAAAGCAACCATAGGCGCGTAATTCTGAACTGACAAGCTCAATGCCTGGACTGAAGGCACATTTGCTGTGAGGCTCATCTAAGTAAATATATCGCTCATCGAACCATGCGGTATGTCGTGAGTTGCTCGAATCGCGCCGGACAAAGACAAAAGAGCAAAAGTACATAGGACAATCAAACGGCCAACTCTGGCTTTGTTTCTCTTACCACCTCACAATTTCACCCCAACACCCTCAAGCGCTCCGCATCGTTACTATTGTTCCTACCAATCGTATTGTTTGCTCCCTTGTTATATCCCCCCTGAGCTGCAGCAAGTCCTACCACACCACATCTATACAGATAACCACAGCCATTCCTTAACACTATCACTACCACACTAGCTATTCAAGCAATCCAAGTTTCCAAAATGCATTTCTCCACCACCCTCATCGCGCTCCTCAGCGCCCCCCTGATCCTCGCCGCCCCTCCGCCGAGCCGGACCGCCACTTCCGCCCCGAAACCACAAAAGACGAGCGCGTCAAGCTCAAAATCACCTCCCAAAGCGTCGGCACCTGGAAACCCGACATCAAGATCAACAGCTGGCAGAGCGTGGCCAAGGACCTCAAGAAGCCCTCCGGCCCTTCTTCGAGAGCGTCTGCTTCGATAACCCGACCAAGGCGATGCGCGCGCACTATGTGTGTGTTTTTGACAACGGCGCGGGGGGCAGGGTCACGGGGAATGATGGGAAGGAGATTATATTGACGCCGCTTCATGGGTGTCAGAAGGTGGGGAAGGCGGTTTATGCTGTTAGGTGTTGCAAGGATTTTTGTGTTAGGTAGGGGGCGGTTGTATGTGAGGGGGGTATGGAGGAGTTTATTGCATTCATTGTCTGCGGTCTGGCAGGTTACTAGATGTTTCTCGCGCGACTTTCTGCTTTTCGATGGGAGGCTTGGTCGTTGGTTCTGTGGCGTGGAAGTAGGCGCTTGATGGATGCATTGATCTAATTTATGCTCGACTTCGATTCGCGAGTAACGCTGACTCCTACTTTATGAGCGCTGCAAAGGCGCTTGGATTCGTGGCATTCCGCTCCGCTCTTGCGTTGAGATATTGTGTCAAATGTTCTGGCTTTGTTGACTATGTGCCAAGACGAAAAGACCACGTCCAAGATGTTGCTCAAACCCCACACGCTCCCATGACCCCTGCACGATGCTCTGCACCCCACACCCCGCTAGCGACGCCACCCGCTCCTCGTCCCGCGCTCCCGCAGCCCTCGAAAAATTTCCAGTTCCACCGCTCTCATCCACATATCAGAACCTCGACATATTCCTCAGCAGCCATGGCACAGGGGGCCGTAAAAAGGCCTCCAAGCCTTCCGGCGTCACCAAAAGGTAACTTCCAGGTGTTTAGGATGGAAATTTGGCCCAGATCTGACACCAGCGCAGCCAGCGCACTCAACGCGGCGCCCGCGTCATTGCACCTAAGAAAGCGAAGCTGATACAGCAGCAGAAACTGGTCAAAGTGGGTTTTGTTCCTCACTCTCGCGGCGACAGATGAGGGAGAGGGGCTAAGTTAGGCGTAGAAACATACATCTGGCCTCACGGCGCTGACGGAGAAAAATCTCGCGGAGAAGGCGGGACATCTTGAGATGCTGCGGGGCGGGAAGAAGGATAAGAAGGGCGGAAAGGGGCGGAGAAAAAAGGCGAGAAGGGGGAGAAGAAGGGGAATAAGTGAAAGTTTGTTAAAGCAGGTGGACGAAGAGCTCGGGTGGCAAGGGCAGGGAATGGCGTTTGAACGGGAACACTGCATGGCATAGGGTGTATGGCGAATGTGAGGGATATCAGGGGCCGGTTCTCCTTATGGTCCTGCTGCATGATGGCTATGGTCGCGTGTTCGATTTTCGACGCGCATGTCCAGATGATTCGAGAAGGGCTTTGGGACTCTCGGACACACGGAGAAGTGGGAGAGAGCAAGGCAGAGCTCAGCAGTACCTGTGACGTAAGTCGCCGTTTGCAGGACCAACGTCGAGCTATATCGTCGTTCAGGCCACCGGATTTGTTTCGTTGTTATCAGGGCGATGGGTGCGGCTTACCTTCAAAACGAAATGTTCACTGCCAGACACTTGTTGTGTAGCAGACACGAAAGATAAGAGTCTGATGATGCACTACTTTTGAATTGGTAAGGGGGTGCTGATAGATCCTCAAACGAGGTTGATAATCTATGGAAAACGGCTATCTAATATAGCCACACATGATTGCTTGTTTGATGATGATGATCACAGAGTGCTCAAAGCAGCTTGGCGTTTGACAAATCATCAACTACTGGTGAACGGGGACACACTAAATACTGGCAGCGCAATTTAACAGATTCATACGTACTGGTTATCGTCAATTCTTGGGCATTTTCCAGCTGCGCGCAGTGTAGGACAAACAACCTTGGAGAGAGGAGGATAAGAGTGCAGGGGCAAATAGAGTAGATAGTCTTGATATTGATTGAGGCACCAATACGTTACTAAGACAGAGATAATCGTTCCATATGAAAGGCACTTTTCTCAAATCACCATAGGACTTGAGTCTTTCTTGGTCTCTAGAAACGGTGTGACAATATGAGCGGTAAGACAGACAGACAGAAACTGTATGTGCGATTACTCTCGACGTAAAATTGAATAGCATGTCCCTGCCTTAGGAAGAAAAGTTTTATCCTCGCTCGACGCAATAATAACCCTCGGCTCATTTTTTCGACCCCCAAATCATTCTTCTCACCAATTTCAGGTATCTCTTGTATCCGCAGATGACAGTGACTCAAAGCAGTAATGGGAAAGCCTTCAATTGAAAGATTGTTGTGAAGTATCATCTATGTGATGTCCAAATACAAGAGACCAAAACACCTTGCTCTTGTCTGCCTCATGAAACCGTGATATGCATAAAAAAACCCCGTCTTATCTATAAAACCCCTCTTCCCCAGGTATCGTCACAATTCCCAGCCCTTGACCCCACTCATGCGCTGATCGACGCCGCCCTCAACGCCTTCCGCTGCTTCCTCAGATTCCTCGTGTACTTGACACCAAAACCGTGCTTGAAGACCTCCTGGACCTCCTCGATCGTCAATCCAGACACCTCGGGATAGAAGAAGATGATGAGCACCCAGCCGATACCGCAGATTGCAGCGTAGAAGCCAAAAGCGCCAGACGGGGTCAAGGACTTCATCATAGTCAAGAAAGTCGACGAGACAATGATGTTCGAGCCCCAGCAGCTGCAGGTCATGAACATGGTGCCGACAGCGCGGACCTCCATGGGGAAGAAATCCGTGCTCATCCAGGCCGTGTTGCCGACGGAGATGCCGTAGAAGAAGACGAACCAGATGATGAAGATGAGGACGACGATGGCGGGCGCGGTGATGGTTGCTGAGCGGATCTCGAGCGTCTCGGTGTTGACCGGGATGAAGCTGAAGGCGATGGCGACGGCGAGGAGACCAGCGGACATGCCCCAGACGGTGGAGACGAGCACGCGGCGGCGGCCCCAGGGGTCAACCATCATCATGTTGGCCCAGGTCATCACGAAGTTGGTGCCTGCGACGACAAGACCGACGGCGACGGGGTTGGAGAAGCCGACGAGCGCAAAGAGGGTCGAGCTGTAGTACATGAGAGTGTTGAAGCCGGACATCTGGGAAATAACCATGAGGCCGCAGGCGCAGACGAGAGCGCGGAAGTTGGAGGGGACTGTATGTAGCTTTCGCACGAGAAACCACATACTCTTGCCCTCGGTAAGACTCTTTGCAGCCTGGACGGCGCGGCCAATGATGGCAACCTTCTCGTTGACCTGCTCGGGACTGGCGTGCTTGTAAATGCGACCAATGACGACGGTGGCCTCTTCTGTCTTGCCGTGGAACACTAGTTGGCGGGGGGACTCGGGGCAGAAGGGCAGAAGGCAGGCTAGGATAACGGATGGGACACCACCAAGGCCGACCATGTATCGCCAACCGTGCGGGACGTTAGCAAAACCAGCGCCGATGCCGTAGGAGATGACTTGGCCGCCGGTGATGGACATGTTGTTGAGACCAATCATGCGGCCACGGAACTTAGTGGGAGCGATCTCAGCGATATAGAGAGGTACAACCATGCTATGTTGCGTTAGATGATGCAAATGACGAGCTTGGTAGACAGATCAACTCACGCAGCGGAACCAACGCCCAGGCCGACGATGAAGCGGCCAACGCACATCTGAGCCATAGAGTAGGCAGCGCCCTGAATGATGGCACCGACGGTGAATAGGAGGCAGCTGCATGCGAATTAGTCTACGCTCAGATTTCTTCAGGGAGAGAAACCATACTCAAGGTAGATAGCCGCCTTGCGTCCATATTTATCAGCAGTAAGACCGGCGATGATGGCACCAACGAAAGCACCGCCAGAGCAAAGCGAAGTGATCAATTCCTTCTCGTGGGCAGCGAGTTCATGGCCGAGCGAGTCGCCGAGATAGACGAGAACGGCGGAGATGATACCAGTGTCGTAACCGAATAGGGCGCCGGCGATGGAGGCGCAGAAGGCAACGAGCCAGATGAACTTGCCCGTGGGTGTCTCCTCTATCGAGTCTAGAAGTGTGACTTGGTCGTCACTGGAGGCGTACTCGTTTTTGACCGTCTGCGCCAACTTCTCGTCGTCCATGATTGGTGCTCCGTAGCCCATTTTGGCGGGTTGGAAGAGCTAGTCTGATATGTATATAGTGATGGTATAGAAGATCAAGGGGCGAATGGACCTTGGAGGAGTGGAGGGAGGTTGCGCAGGTGAAGCGATTGCAGAGGAATCCTAGTGAGGAGGGATTGTTCTCGAGGTCTTGCCTTGAAGCTCTGGAGACTCATCTTGACGGGGGACATGAGGATGTTATATACAGAGGCCCACAGCATCTCTGTGACACCAGTCTCCGAGGCCAACTCTCATGGCTCCACATCTGGGGAAAGTGGCCGGTAAGGTCCAGATCTGGGGTTCCTACCGCTGCTGCGCTACGAGTTACCCCAGGATCCCAGTAAGGCGATCGGCACAGAGTTGTCAGTGTCGCGCGACTGCCGTTACTGGCTTCCCGAGGCAGGGGCGGGGGTGGAGAACGATCCGGGGCCCAAAGCCCGCTGCGGCGACGACCAGGGCCCTTCGGAGCAGAAGCCACATGTCCGCCCGGGGATAGCGACAGCGCCAATGTACGAAATGCGTACCAAGCCAGCGTCGCCTCCATGGTTCATCGCAGATCTGACAGTCGAGCCAATTGCAGCAAGCTGGAAAGGACTTTCTCATCACACTTGAGGTTTCAGCCGCTCCATACTCCACGTGGAAAGGTGTGGGATAATCTGGGGTAGACGGAAGGGATGGCGGGGGAGGGCGCGGACAGCAACGTGTGCTCACCTCTCCACCCTCTAACGAGCAGGGGATCCGGAGAAAGGAAACCTACTTCAGCAAACTGGGACATGATCGGCGAGGGGTGTCCGTGGCCAAGCATCGGTTAACGTACGCGCTACAGGTCGACACTGCGTTCCTGTTTGGGAAAGCTGAATGCAGATAACTTAGGCGTTGTACTTCCACTTGATTGCATAAGAGGCAGGTGTCGGCGAGCCACCGAAGGCGGGCCGAATTACCTCTGTTTGAGACCGCCGGCTTGCCGATAGCCCGTGCACACTGAGGCGCTCCTGCGGCTGAAGCTGCGCGGACTGCAGACGCCAAGGGCGTAAACCACATATCGAAGTCCTGCCTAGGTGACCTATTCCGGAGTTCACGATACATGGTGTAGAGGTTGGACGCAGACCCATTTCAGAGAGAGATGTGTGCGTGCACTTGACAAGTTGCGACATTGAGATCACCAAACTCTCAATGATGATCCTGTGATCTGGCCTGCGAAGTGACGCTCAAAAGGCCTTCGCTGTCTCACAAGATACAGATCGATAGTTTGCAATTGGACGAGCGTACTGGGCTGCATAAGGGCGTGAATGGGAGCGAGGGTCCGCTGGGACGGCGCACTTGGCACGGCTGCGGCGCTGGATTTCTGCTGTGATACCCCCAGGAGTCCAAGCAGGTCGAGCCACAAGCGAGGTTCATTGCCAGCTTGCTGGGTGGGTCTCCGCTCAGGAACTACTTCGTAGAGGTGATAGGTTGGTGACGGGATCGGGGAGCGGGGCGAGGCAGCTGGGTGGCGATCATACGGATGGCGGCAAAGGGGTTGGCTGACTGGCACCGGAGGGATGCCCTGAGCAACCCCGTCTTTCATGCTTCTCCAAGGGCAGTTTTCCGCGAACATCGCCCTGCATTTCCTGTTGTTGCCCCATATACATATGATATCACAAACCCCTTAACAGAAACCCAAATCTTATTTTAATTCTAGTCTCAGCGTTCTTGTCTGTACATGTTAACGAACTCCCACATGGCGCGAAGTACGGCGACTCCACCGCCCTGCGTCTCGACAGTCCGTCCTCGTCCGCGATCGTTGGCGTCGCCAGCAGTGTTGATGAGGTCAGGGTCGTCGGAGCCTGAATCCGCAATCGCCCTGGCTGGTCCAGTATGGGCTCTGCTTGCAGGCCTTGGAAGACGATCCGATGTACGATGATGGTGATCATCCACTTCGAGCCCCTCCAGAGCCATCCATTGCTTTTCATCTGAGACTGATACATCATTGCAATAGTCCACGGCTCCTTCCGGAAGAGGCGCTTCATACTCAGCGCGATCATCACCCTCGTAGCGCCCACCCCACCACATTCCGAACTCACCCTTCTCGTTTCTCGTCTTCAACGCCGCACGAGCATTGTGCGCAACCCAGGGCGCATACTCTTTGCAGCTCTGTGCATGAAGCATTGACTCGGCCGGACTGGCCCAATAAGTTGTCCCCGGTATCAGCGGCGTCCGAGGCAGCGGCTCGCAGAAAAGTGTAAGGTGATGGAAGAAGATGCCCTTGAAAGTTTGTCCATTCTGAGAGCAGCTCCCTGAAGAGTCACAAACCTCCTCGAGGATGCCGTTGCGACCTAAACCAGCCCACCTTCTGTCATGCGGGACACCTTCATCGGGCCAGCCGGTCGCTGCAATGACGTTCCGAATCAGAGTGTGGCCGTCCTCCAAGTAGCGGAGCTGGCCGGTTCCTTCCCACAACCCACGCAAACCGGAGAGCAGAACACCTTGGTTGTAGGTGTATACCATCTCGTTCCGAATGTCGCACTTACCAGTACCGATGCTGCCATTGCGGTTCCATCCGCTGATGTGGAAGCCGTCGACATAAAGCCCCTTCTCGTTCGTCATGTTGCTCGTGCTGAGCCATTCATATCCTTTGACAGCTGCCCACAGATACTTGGGATCGTGCGGCCTCGCCGACGGAATATTTTGCGCATAGTCATCGTCCTGAACGAATGGAGCTGAATTGTCGTCTCCTGGGAAATAAAGATACATGCCAATGGATGCTGAGATGAAGAGCTGGTTAGTGATGGCGTTCTTGTACGGAGTCAGATGCGGGTTCCAGGTCATGCCGCCGCCACACAGCTTCGTGTCCCAGCCATGTGTGGTGATGTCGTAGAAAACGTGGGCGCGATGAGCGAAGGCGGCCTCGAACTGTTTGCCGTACCAGCCGTCATACCGAGAGGAGGCGCTCGAGGAAGGATAATGTAGTTTCGTATGTAGGTTTATAAATCTAATGGTCTCGAGCCAGCCAAGAACCACCCATAACATGTCGTCGTATGCTTGCGTGCGGATGCTGAACGCATTCTGTCCAAAATAGTACGCCACTGTATGCGAAAAATACTTGTTGATCTCATTCTCGATCCGCTGTCCTTCTATTGACGCTGGCGTAGCCCGGGTAGATGGTAGGATATATTCAAGAGATCGTGTGAGGGAAAACACAGAAGCGGACACATATGTTCCCAGCACGGCCGATGTCCAGTCGATGGAGTCTGGCCATGTGCCTAGCCAGAGCTCGAAGAAGTGCGTTTGCATTGTCTCAAGCGCGCCATGAAGTTCTGGCAGGGCATTTAATGGAGGTTCGGACGGCATCTCCTTAGCTCCCGACAACAGCATAAAGGGCTCAGCGTGATAATCATGACGCTCGTCGTTGTCGTCGTGTAGACCCTGACCGTGCAACACTGATTCTCCAGCAGACTGGATATATGCAGGGGAATTCTCGAAGTGCGTATGCAGACCCTCGCCAGACACCGCCGCTTCCTCCACCGGCTCTTTTGCGATCACCGAACGTGTGCTGCCGAGTAACTGCAGTACCAGTATGATCCAATGCCAGACTGAACGTCGAGCGCGCCCCTCAAACATATCCAAGTGTAAAGCCATCATGTCCCAGCTCTTCTAGTCTCTATCATAGTCGAGATACGCCAGTTGCTCCGCCCAGTGCGTGTAAAAGTATGTGCTTCGAGGGTCCAAGGGTCTTATATGATGGGCGCTGTGGAGGGGCCGATATAGACGTGGCGGGAGCACGACAGTGACGTGCAACTGCATCTCTGAATTAACATGTTTGTTGAAAACAGAGGTCGTTCCTAAATTCCTTCGGTCATGTGGAGCTTGCCGATCTTTGGATGCTAGGCCGGACTCTCTTCGGCAACATTCAGTGTGAATTCGCTGCCGTCATCCCCACACTAAAAAAAGATTCGGCATTCGGTATGAAGGCCACGCGAAACGCAAAAAGATGTTGACAACGGTGGGACTCTTTAAATATGTTATGTTAGCAATGTGTTGCTGGCACTCGAGATCGAACTGTAAACTTACCGAACCCACGAAGGTTGCCCCACAGGTAAACCTTGCTTTCAGCATTGGATCTCAGATGACCTGAAACCTGCGCCATAACCACTCGGCCACGTTGCCTTGATGGAGATTTCCCCGTCTTTTCGTATAAGTCTGTAGAGGTCGAGACACATTTGCACAAACCAAACTGTAAGGTATCCAGAATCATAATGGGCAATTATACGTTTGTGGAGTCACTCGAAGTTGTTCGGCATCCACTGTAGAACTTGCTTACTCCACTTGAACATGTGTGGGAGCTGGTGATCTTAGATCGGGGCATACGGTTGAACATGGATAGAAGGCTTCCTCTTCATAGAAGACGTCTTGGCTAACGACCAAGGACTAATCGAAGGTAACGTTGCCATAAACTGAGGATCACCTCGTACACAATACCGAGACTACGTACGTGGAAAGTGCCCAGCTCATGTGAACATCCTGTATCTTCCGACGCCGCCTTGAGAAAAACCGTCACTGCTTTACAAGCTGTTGCAGCCAAATTTTCAAGACCTCCTAAGCGTTGCCCTGCGACGGACGTCTAACACGTGAGCATTCGCCATAGCGGAACTGCCACGCTGACGCATTTTTGTCACCGGGGAGCAGCCGGTATGCAATCCTCGGCTGAAGCCCCGGGTTTCTACTGAACACATTGGTGAGGATCCGGGACATAACTTTTGGATGGCCACCATTTCAAGCACCCGTTTAGAACGTTGATGAAGGTGCGGTTCGGCGGAGGAAGGGACATCACTCAGGGCGGTAGCATCTGATATCATATTAGCACAGGTAGCAGATGATGTCGCAAAGGAGTAGACCTACGTGTAATCAGGGTCAACGCCGACCCGTCGTCCTAGGGCGACAGGCCAGCAGGCGCTTTTATTGGTATCTCAGTCCACCCCTATCCAGGCGTGCCCATTATGTAGCCGACGCCGCTGGGCCAAGCCAGCACCACGCTGCAGATTTTTCCCTACACCCCACCCTCACATATCCTCATCCCCATCATCCTGTCCCTTCGCCTCCATCGGACTCCTGCTCCTCGCCCTCCCTCCCTTCGCCGGCGGTCCACTCCGCCCTCCACGGCCCTGTTGCGCCTTCCCAGGCGGCGGCCTCACAAACGCAAAATCGACCGTCAGCGTCTGATCCAGCAGCTTCGTGCCATTCGCGCCCTCGATCGCGGCTTGAGCTTCCTTGAGCGTGGGATATTCGATAAGCACATAACCCTGTGGTATCCCTCTATATCAGCAACTCCACTCCCACCAGAATGCCTCATGCCACCTGAGCGCTATTTTCGGGCAGTCTGTACGCACCTTGACGTACCCCGTCCTCCGATCCAGATTCAAATGCAAGTTCTTAATCTCGCCAAACTCCCCAAACAGCTCCGTGAGGTCCTCTTCGCTAGCCTCTTCGTGCACATTCGTCGCCATGATGATCCAGCCCTCAATCGAGCGTACGGCGGCGGCGCCGGCTTGGGTACGTGGTTCGCTGCTTTTCACGTCAGAGGCGGGTTGGTGCGCGTCGACGTCCATTTCCGTGTCGGCCATTATGGGTGGGTGGGTTGTGCGAACGGCGGATTTGGTGAGGGTGTGCGATGGAGGTTTGCGGTGGAGGTGTTGCGCGCTGTTTGCTGGTGGATTGGTATTGCACTGGGCTGAGGAAAGCTGGTGGAGCGGGCTATTGTAGTTTGGGCAGCTGATGCGTGGGCATAGCAAGGTCAGTTGGAAGATTGAGTTGAGCTTCACTTCGGGCGAGCCAAGCGTCACACAATTGAGGCAGCCGGTCACGAGAATTCATGAAACTTATTTTGATTGAGTTCGCTGATGGAAGGCAGCCTGGTGATTCTTGTTTCCTTCGATCAGATGTAAGATACAAGGGATCTGTCGAGCGCGTCCGAGAATCCTCTGGCGCTCTATCTATCAGGATTTCAGTCAATATGATATGCTCCCCGTTTAGCAGCCGCTTCATGGGGGCCCTGGACACCGTATAACTACTCTAATTCCTGAGTATTTCGGACCATGCTCCAACGTGTTACGGTACGCATTGTTACACGTGGGCTGAAGGAGACAACGCGTAAATGTGTCGCGTAAATTTACCTTTGCCTTCCCACAAAGTACTACAAGTAGAGATTGCACACAGTCAAACAAGCTCAACTGACAGGGTGTGCGAACGAAATTGATCATCGGAGACTTGTGGTCGTCGAAGAACGCGCTTGCAAACGCGCATCGAGCCAAAATCGGATCGTAAACAGGCCATTATATGGCGTCCGCTGTTAGCATCCAAGCAGAGTCAGTACAAGAGTATGTCCTTGCGTGGAAAACTCATCGTACGATGTTCTGCCTGCAGTCGCAATGAGGCACAGCTGTACGGAAGCTGCCTTAATCTCTGCAGCGGACCAGGTGTGGACTGAATATCCGAGCAGGGGGCAGAAGCGCCATCAACCTACAGATGGGCGGATTCCCTATACAGGAGGCTGTAGGGTTCAGTGGAGCAAGCGGGCGGTGGGTCAGTATCTCCGAACTTCGCTCACGTTAAGCATATCCGAAGCTTCATATAAAGCATACAATCAATGAGAGGTCAAAAACTGAAGAGCTATCGAAATGACCAACCTATTGGTGGACTTACATTAGCTGCCCTATAAACGAGCAGTAACAAGCATATATATGTTTCGTGGGAAGGGGAGCGGGCTCCTTGGGAACCATAGTCCATCAGCCTATACCCGACCGCCTAACGCAAGAGAGGCCATAACGCACTCACCAACGTCCCATCGAAGTCATGTTCCCCCGCACAGGAAGTGAGCGCCGGTCGAGTTCTAATACCATGAGTGCAAAATCGAGAACAGCAAAACAGAAACCAGCAAACTTAGCTGCTCACAACAAGACCCAAGCAAAAAACATTCCTCTCCGGCCACCCCGTCCACAAGGTGGATGCTTCGCATATCGATCGATCCGGTCCGGTCCGATCCCGGTCTCTCAAGAGTATCTCTGTCTCTAGATGATAATCTCTGTCCTTTGGGGTGTCCTGGAATGTACTGTAGACGCTATAGTAAAAGTCGAATCTGCTGATAGACGAGAGTATTACAGGATCACTCCATCCTGTCCATCACATCATCCTCTCCGAGTGCCGGCCCTGTGACTGCAGCCTCGACAGGTCCGAGTACGGTCTCCTCTCTATGATCTGGGACGAATGCGTACCTTGGCAACTGCGCCATCTTCTCTTCCGGACTAACCTCGTTATCAGTGTACACCTGCCTTGTGTTCTTGTCCTTCTCCTTCTTTGCCTTCTTCTCAGCCCCAGCTTCACTTGCCGCTGCTTTACTTCCATCAGCATCCTTGGCGGCGCTGGAGATGAGTTCGTCCACTGAAGTTGCACTCGCTGCTGCGGGTTGTGGAGCATCGTATTGGGCTGAGCCTGGGGCGCCTTCTCTTGGATGGTCCTGCTCATGAATGCCACCCGTCGACTCTCCAGAAGCTTCGTTGGGCGGCGCATGGCTCTGCTGAGGCGGGAAGCTGCCTGGCTGTGATGGATTTGTGGCGCCGGGAATGTGGCCTTGATGCATCTGCTGCAGTTGAAATGCATTGACATGCGGCGCTCCAAATGACGGACGTTGAGGCAAACCAGGCGCTGCAGGCAGACTGCCTTGCCGAGACGGGATCGGACCAGCTGAGGGATTGTGGTTATGAGGTGGTTGTGACGGACCTTGGTGGAACGAGGGCGACCCAGCCCCAAAGTGGCGTGGCGGGCCACCTGGAAACTGTGGTGGGAAGGATGGCACACCGGGCTGTGGGTACTGTTGTCCTGGTGGTGGCGAGAAAGGGGAAGCGCCTGCTGGAGAGAACGGCGGCGGCCCCCGAATCCTGGTTGTGAGAAGGGTGGATGTTGCTGGTAAGGGGATTGTATGGGTGCTTGGGAATACTGGGGAGGCTGACCGTAAGGTTGTGTGTATGCGGACTGGGGAGATGTGCCCTGCGGACCTGAGAAGGCCGGCTGCTGCTGTATGTACCCAGGAGGTCCGGCCTAGAGAGGAAGAGGTCAGCCTGTCGCGCTCCGATGCATACTCCGGCAAAATGATTGAACTTACGAAGCCTAGTGGGCTGTGATTCATTGCTGGACTCTGTGCACCATGGCCTGCGCCCAGCGGAGTGACATCGCCACTGCTTCCACCTGCAGCCTCTTGCGCTGCCTTCTTCGCTTTGTGCTCCGCCAACCGTTTCTTCAGATCTGACGGCGATTCAAACTTGGGCTTCTTAGCTCCACCGCCAGCGGCTGTCCCGCCCGGTCCCGGGTTGCCTGTCGCAGCTCGTCGCTCTGCCTCGGCTTCGTAGTATTGTTGCAAGACACGCTGGTTATGCGATTGGATAACATCTTCCGGAATGCCCTCCATGCCAAATATCTCGATGTCTAGTCCGGCTCGATTCGGCAGCGCGTTCTCGACGTTGGTGAGGGTCTCCTTATGCACTTGGTTCATGTGTACAGAAAGGCCTGGACCATTAATAAACGGATCATTAGGATGCAGGGGTTCGTTCTCTTACCACCAGCGGTATTTAACCTGCGACCGCATCGCTCACACTTGAAGTGCTTGGCCTTTTGATGTGATATTAGGATCTTCAAGTCATCAAAGTCCCGCTCGCAATAGTAGCACCATGGCCGCGCGAGGACTTCTTCAACATCGGGATGGCCCCTCTTCTTCTTGCCCATTTTGGGATAGCAACGGGTCGTAAGGGAGATAGTGGTGATAGATGAGTGTCGTAGTTCGCGTTGTCGCGCCGAATGCTGGAGCGAGGGAGAGGTTGCAGCCTGCCATGCGGTTCGATGTCACGCAGTTAATGTCACGTAACATTTTGCCTTAGTCAGCGCCAAGCGTTGAGGCTCGCAGTTTTCGGAGAGACGTCCATGAATGTTCACTTCACTTCGAACATCGACAGAATCCCGACGGTCTGATCACACCGCCCATGATTACGCTCTAACAGACTCATCATCCTACAGAGCTGTGATCGCAGCTTCGACCGGTTATCTAGGCTTGTACGCCGCCTCGTGATCTACCGTGGTATCTTTACCACCTGGGGACACTTACTAGTAGCTATGTCTATATGGCAAGCTCTGCTCGTTTTTCTCCTTTAACAGTGACTTTGAGAGACCAAGAAGAGTGCACCTCTCTAGCATCTTGATATGGCCTTCGCCGCCCCTTTATCAAACGGCTTACTTCAGGCAACCCAGAGTTTGCTCACGTTTGAGTTTCCCGCACAAAAGTTCGTTTCAAGCCCATGGAAAGAGCACAGTAATGACATATCCCAAATGACTCGCAACTCCTCAAACCGGCTGCTTGCTCCATAACGGAGATACCACAAGATCTTCACACGAAGAGCGGCTTTCCTCATTCGCGTCTTGCGTTGAGACCTGCCGTGAGCCGGTGACTGAGTGCTTTACTCTTAGTAGAGCCATGTTGCAAGAACGACATCTGGACCATCATAGTTCTCACTTTTGCTCTTCGGAGACCTCCAATGAAGAGTGTGACTCCATGCGTACCTACATCTACCTGCACTTGATCTCACCTCTTTACGCTGGAACCAACGCCATCAGACTGAAGTTCAGATTCTGACCCTCTTCTCTTTCGATGAACTGCTTTACAACCTCCAGCCCTCGCTCTGATAGGAGGTCTTCGTTCGTTCCGATGGATCCTCGATCAACTGGTCCTTTCCGATCACCGTCAAGCTCGTAGATGTGACTGTCCGCGTCTGACTTCACGAAGCAGACGTAATGGAAGTCAACTTCGGCTTCGGGATCCGTGGGTACTTCAGAGTCACCCTGCAGAGCGACGGCTTTGTACGCCGCTTCCAGCTCATCACTGTCCTCGAGTACTTTTGCACGTTGATCTGGCTCCAGCGGTACGCAGGCAGCTAGCAGCTTCGCGAGCGGTGAACCGGGAACTTACTCCTCGTCAGCCTTACCGCTTCATTGACTTGCCGAGCTCCGACGATAGTAGAGCGCATTGGCGGACTTACCGATATGCCCTTTGGCATCGCCGTTGCTCACAGCATGCAGGATGCCATATAGGCCACAAGCATTGTTGATCGTCTGCTTGAACCACATAACCGGCTGGTCGTCGCCGGCGCCTCCATAATCCCTCGCAGTAGCTTCTTCCTGGACCTTGTGCCTCTCGTATACTTCCGACGTTGGGAACACTAGGATCAACGCAAGTACTGGACGGGAGATGAAGGACAGCAGATCTGGGTCCTCGATGGAGTAGACGTCTTGAAAGGCGAGGGAAGGAGAAATGCCAAGCTGATGGATGAGCTGGGTGAACAGCTCGGGGTTCGACTCGAGCGGTATGAAGTGCTTTTTGTAGATAGTTGAGCCTGGCGACGGTGAGGTTGTGGTCATCTTCAGACAGTGCCGTGTTGCGATCTCGGAGAAGCGCGAGTAGCTGCCTTGGTGTGGTGCTGTGAGATGGCCGATTGATGGATGCCTCTCGCTCGCTGTTGTCACACTTCGCCTCGGGGACACTGCTATGGAGGAAATTGCTTGTCACTGCCCACGCATATGGTCCCTGATAGATTTGTGTTCTTTAATCTCGTAGAATCCACAGAACGGGCATCTAAGGCCTCATTGAACATGTGAACTATCGACATCGTACAAACGGTAGCCCAAACAACATGCACGCTGCAGCTCAAAACTGCAACCCTGCCGACCTGGAAACCAAGAGACTCCGTAAAACCGTGCTACAGGAGACCACTCCGACCAGAAGGAATCAACGGGGCGTGCCGATTTCCTACAGGAGCATGATTATGTCTTGCGTGGGTTGTCAGAGAATCATAAGAAGAGTCTTCTATTCCTACAACGCCACACATATCCCAAGATTCTGTAGACAACACTTTACAAGTGATACTGTGGAGTCCAGACAGGAGTTCTGTGCTCACGGGAGGCTGAGGACAGCCAGCACTCGCGTTTGATACACATCGAGCGGGCTCCCAGTCCGTACACCGCCTACGCCACCAGACCATCATTCGCACCAACTCCCTTCCATCATGGCTCCAGCACCACAACCCACTCGCTCGATCACCATACCGCTGAACCGGGGAACGTCAACACAAGCGCCGCCGTCCGCCTGTTATCAAAACTCCGCCCGTTTTGTGATCCGAAGGAACCCCCTAAGTATACCCCCCAGCCCATTAAAGCGCCACCCCTCCCTCTCCGCGACTCCAACCGCCCACCCCCGGCTCTCGCGCCGCCGGTGCAGCGCCACGCACCGTGGACACCAGCCCCGCACGCGCTGTGGCTGGCGCCGGCCAACGTAGCAGTGGCGGCGGGGTGTGAAGGGTATGTAGGGGGGATATGTGGAGGAGGGGTCGTGAGTGTTGGGGGCGGAGGGAGCGGGGTTGAGATAGTGAAGAGAGGACGAGGAGTTGTTGTAGGGCTGGTTGTAAGGGTCCCAGGGGTCGTTGATGCGGTGGAGCTGGTTGATGAGGTGGGCGCATTGCTTGAGGTCGATGGATTCCGAGGGGACGACGTGGTTGCAGGCGGTGTAGTGCGGGATAAGGATGAGGCACATGTTGGTCCTGGTGGCCTAAGAGGCAGGCGGTGGAAAGGTGAGAGAGATTAGGAGAGGAAAATGGAGATGGCCTGAGGTGGACGAAATAGATTTGCAGAGGTTCAAGTTGTACCGGACTGAACGTTGAAGCTCTCGGTGGGACCGGAATGAAATGCAGAAGGGTCCTGCCTGAATAAGGAAGCAACTGATCAGGCAAGCTTGCTGCTGTCCTCAGGCAAAGGGACAAGCGGCCAACTTGGTGCTGGCCTTACCTGCCATGTATTCAGGACTGTGAGAAGGGGATTTGACATCCGCTGAATTGCCAGCAGTCAAACGGAAGAACGAAGGAACCCGAAATCGCAAGGCAAGGATAGCTCAATGACTATTTGGAAGCATCGCTGGCAGGGCGTTCTGCCATCCAAGCCTACCTACGTGTAGCTAGCTGGCCCTTCATGCTGTAAGGCTCAGAGACCGTAGTATCTGTCAACGGGTAGCACAACAGCGGCCAAGCCACATTGACCGGGAGGGATGATTTTATATATTTTCTCTTTCGAAGGCGGGACCATAACCGATTGGAGCACAATATCCCGGAAGGGCTTTCCGTTATGGCAGGGCGAGCCACAACCGCAGCGGAAGACTGAGGCGAAAGGCCGGGTAGTTTGTATGATGTTTGGTCCGCTTGTAGCAAAAGAGGGCACGCGCCGCACGTGACCTCACGTACTGCTGACGTATGCTGGCCAACAAGGCATGCCAGATAACCGTTTGCTGCCTCAATCTAGCCGGCAGGATCGTTGGATGTTGCTTGGTCGTACCTGCTGGTGCGAGATGATCGGACAGGTCGTGAGTGCCGAGGCGAGATTCCTGAGGCAGTCTGTCTCATGCTTGGTCTTAAGGTTGTAGACAGATCATGCACTTCTCCATATTTCGGGTGGAAGACAGATCCGGGGCCAACATCTGAGGTTTGCGCGGCATAGTGGACACTGGCTGAGTTAACTGAGATGCACCTCACCCATGAATTGGTTTGCACCCAGAGAGAGTCCCCTGTTCGGTCGTGGCTCCAGAATCCGTGGGATGAGCGCTTACGGTGAAATGCCGCTAGAGCTTGCCTGACACTCTCTTCCATCCGAGACTTCCTGTGGAAATCCTACATGGCCTCGTCGGAATGATCCCAAGCCGAATGTCTGAAGCTTCCTGAATTTCTTGCAGTGCCACTCTGACACGCCTGTTAGAAACAATGCCTGCCAAAGCTCCAGCCGGGGTCACGTAATAATCTGAACCGTTTCTGAATGGCGAGAGATAGACTACGAAGAAAGTGTATGTTCAGCTGCCAAGATCGGCGTTGTGGAATCCCCGATCGAAGTGAGATTTTGGTTTGCTCGTATCTTACACTTTTCCCACAAGCCTCCCGAATACTAGCCGATACAGTGACCATGAAGTCTAGCAAGAGAGAAGCATGCAGTTTGAAAACTGAGGATTGCAGCAGATGCAAAGTGGTGTGAAGAGGTGAGGTTAAAACAAAGTGATCTCCTGCAAGGCATGCCCCTGGAAGACGGTCTGGGCACACAACCCGGAAGGCGATCCGAGGCGTTCCTGCAGCTCATCAGCCAGCCACAACCCACGCTTCTCCTATCTTCAGCTCTGTTCCTCATACCCGGCCCACATCTCCCACACACGGTTGCGACAACACCCGCCGGTCGTGTTGGTGGCTTCATTGGATCATCGGCTATCATGACACTTTCCCCAGAAGGGTCTCTAGACAACCGGATGCGAACCATGGGCTGAATGCCTCCGAATTCAGGTAAGCTCAATGGCATGTGGCGCAACCCACACTCGAGTAAGGACTGCCTCTCTCCTTGTATCGTGAGGAATCTCTTTCCGTCCGTTCGCGCTCTTTTTGTCTGTGTCGGAGTTCTGATGCTGGCCCGATATTCGCGCCTCGGCGCTTTCTGTCTCTTCGCATTCCTTCTCTTCGTATGGGCAGGCTATCACAATGTCCCAAAGGGCAGTATCCACTATGTGCCCCCGCCCGGCGTACCCTCAGCACAGGATGCCATCCACGATGTATACCCTCCGGCGCCGGTGAACGGAGGCCCAGTCAAAGCAGCCCAAGCCACCGCGTCCGCAAACCCCGTCACGACCATCCCCCTTTCTTCGACGACGCCTGAACCCCTCCCCACCACCCCATCCGGGCCCTCCCCCAACGCCTACGTCTTCTACGCGACCCAAAACGAATACGCCTGCTCCGTCCTCGTCAACATCGACCGCCTCCAAAACCTCTTCCACACCACCCACCGCATTTTCGTGCTCGCATCCCCCAAAGTCTCCGCACCCTTCATCCACGCCCTCGAGGCGCGCAACGTGACCGTAAGCGTACAATCCGCGCCCCGCTTGCCCACGGCAGCGTCGGCTACTACGAAGACTGCCTGCTCAAGCTCCTCGGCTTCCGCATGCACGAGATCGACCCAACGCTGAAGAGGGTGCTTGTGTTGGATGCGGACCAACTCATCGTCAACAGCCTCGACCACGTCTTCGAGCTCCCAGAGGTGGATCTCGCGGCGCCGAGGGCGTACTGGATCGCCAAGGACTTCTTCAGCAGCACATTCATGCTCATCAACCTGTCCGACCGCCTCTGGAGGCGCGTGGAAGAGGGCATCAAGACCATCGCGCCGGATAAATACGATATGGATCTCGCGAACCAGCTGTTGGGCGATACGGTCATGATGTTGCCGGGGAGCTACGCGACGCCGAATAGCCACTGGGAAGACTGGAACATGCCGAAGTGGTTTAGGCCTGAGGCGGCGAATGATACCGCGAAAGCGAGCGGCCCGGTCGGGTTCGGGGAGGTGGCTGCGGGGGAGGAGAAGAAGAAGCAAGGGCTGAAGAGGAGGGACGCGCCGCCGCCGCTATTCAGGGACGAGAACGGATGGCATGGCGTGCACAGCGACAATGTGCCCTCGACGACCGGGTTCATCGTCTCGGATGCGACTGCCACGCCCTGGCAAGCATCTTCGCATTCCTTGTCCTCACACGCCGGAGACCACCTCCACTCCTCCATCTCCTCCGTATCCCCCTCCCCCACCTCCTCACCCTCCACCACACCCGATCCCGCCCCCGCCGCCCCCTCGACCGCCTCGCCCCCATCGACATCCTATCCCACCCCTCCTCGGCCCCCTCCAATCCCTCACAACCGCCACGCACGTCCTCCACTTCTTCGCGCTCGGCAAGCCCTGGAGCTACTCCCTCGCGGACGTGAAAGCAGCGCGGCCGTACGCGCATCCTGCGTTTGTCGAGCAGTGGCGCACGTGGAGGACGGCGGCGAGGGAAGTGTGTCCTACTTGGAGCGTTAAGGGGGTCGAGAGGGTGAGGGTTGAGGTGGAGGCGGCGGGAGAGGGGGAGGATATTGGGACGATGGTTGGGGGGTGGGAGGAGGAGAGGTGGGAGTTGAAGGAGGTGGAGAGGGAGATGAGGGTTGTAGATGTGGTTTGAGCGGGGGTTTTTTTTCTTGGGTTGGTTCTCGTAGGCGCGTTGGAGTTGGAGGTTGGTGCATGGGACCTGGCGCCAAGGTTTTCGCTCACATCTTCCTTCGAATGATTCTGGATTTATTCGCTTTGCTTCTTCTTCCTCCACTTGCAATTCCTGCCATACGGTATGCTCTTTCCAGCGATCTACACTTTGGGAGACGCGCCATTTCCTTTCCATCGCAGGCATTCTCCGGGCGCATTCTAGGTCAACGCCGGTGGTCTTGTATGGTATCCAGGTACTTGTATGTCTATAGATATCTAGATGTTATCGAACGCTCTACCCAAAATCCACAATCCATCCCCCTTCATAGTTTCTCCTTCTCTTTCCCTTTCCCCTCCTTACCTTCCCTCTCCTCCTCCATCACATCCCTCCTCCACGCCACCTCCACCTCCCTCGGCCCCTCCTTCCCAAACCTAACAAGCACAACCCTCTCCCCATCCCCCCGTCTCCCCATCCCCTCCAGCTCCGGCCCCGGCTTATCAAGCCCCAACACCGCCCTCCCATCTCCCTTCCTCTTCATCAGCAGCGTCGGCGAAATACACATATCCGCCCACTTCGTCTCGCGCTCTTGCGCCACAAACTCCTCGAGCGCCTTCCTCGCTTCCTGCGGCGTCGATGTCCCGCGGAAACAGGACTCGATGATCCATAAGAGGAAGAACTGCGGCGGAAAGAGGATTATGTCTCCGCGCCGCGCTAGGGCGAGCCAGTCCCCCGGCGGCAGGAAACGCGCGGCGGTGTGCTCGACGCCGCCGTCGTGCGTGGGGGTTGGGATTACGGTCTCGGTGGCGGAGGGGAAGGAGGAGAGGGTTGCGGCTGCGGCAGAGGGCTCGGAGGAGGCGGGCAGCGGGAGCAAGTAGATGTACATTTGCGTTGTGAAGCGCTTGGGGACGTTGGTGGGGGTTATCCAGCGGGTGAAGGGGATGAGGTTTTCTGGTTCGCGCGTGTTAGTGACGGTTTGTTATGGCGGAAGCGGCCTCTGTGCCAGACAGGACCTCGGTGATGGGGGATGGCATACCGGTATCCGGCCTCGCCCCTTTTTCCGCTAGCCAGGCGGTGAATTTGATCTTCCCATTGTGGATCCGTCGCCGTGCCTCTTCGCGCTCGGCCTCGCCTACTTCGAGCAGCTTTCCAGAGCCATCTCGCGCGAGCAGTATCCCGCTCTCTTCAAAGGTCTCACGGATCGCGGCAAGCCGGTATGTTTCGCTGTCTTGGTGCCGCGCGGGATCTGAGGGCTCGGGTACGGCGCCGTCGTGGAAGGTCGAGACGTTACCGCCGGGGAAGACGTGCGCGGAGGGGAACGAGGAGGAGGTCTGGACGCGGTGGAGGAGAAGGACTTCGTTTTGGGGCGAAAGAAGGAGGACGCTGTTCTATGTTTAGGCCACCATAATGTATCGTCGATGTTGAAGTCGGTCTACCTCGCACTAGGCCTGGGTATCGAGGGCGCTTTCTTCGGCTTCGAAGCAGGATCTGGGTGCTTCTCACTCATCGTTCGCGCGGGGATATATGAGAGGGTTACAGGCGCGAGGCCTGGACGCGAATGAACGGATTGTACTTTGAGATGCCGGCTAGGCGATGCGGACTGAAGTCGTGTTCTTGACGATGATGCTATGCGCCGGGCTGACGACACGAACCGCATGCAATTGGGGCAGTTGGAAAGAACGAGAGATCTGTATTGTACAGGATGTACAACAACACGAAGGAACGGAAGAGACATATCAGGCTTGCGCTGACGGTACTTACCTGGATACGCTCGGGAACGTTTGCTTGGTGGTTGAAGGGAATGGCGGGGGTTAGCTTGCGTGCCGAGGTCCCTGTCGATCCAATGCATCACCATCTGGGCAATATTGGTAGATGCACGAGACTTTCGTAGAATCTTCCCTAGGGGAAGAGATTGATATTGCTGCGAATTGGCCATACTGCCAGCTGCCGGAGAGGAAGTGCTAATAATCACCAGGGCGCTCTGAACCATCAAAACGCTGAAGATCACGTCTTCTGGCGATTTCCCGCGTTCTATCTTGGCTAACGCTATGGTGTGAGCGAGGACCGGAACAAGCCCCGCTCCTCCCCGTGCTGTTTACCGTTGTTCAGCCGGTTTAACTGACTCCGCATCTTCAAAAGGCCATCGTGGCATTTACTTTCTTAGATGTCACCACCAATCGAATCATCGGTTTTGCTGTTCGAACGATCTTCCGCGCCTACACGTGACAGGGAGCTGCATACAACGTCGTATTTTCCCCCGCCTCACGGCCCGACATCTGTCGCGGTGTGATCTGTGACCGGCTCATCTGCGGCTTAACTCACCGAACTTGCCGTTGCGTATGACTATCACAGACCAAAAGAGACAGGATATTCACGGATATTCTCTAAGTATAGTACGGAAGCAACCTGGGATTGATTGCCCATAGTTCTGCCATGGTCAGTTACGTGTCAAGAGTGGATTCCCTTACCTTCGAGTCAAGCCGCTGGATAGCTCCTGTATATATAGCTTCAAATAGCCGTCCTCTCGTATTGTCTGCAACTTTCACCTTCAGTATAAGTCCAACAGCCTTCACTACACCGTCAATATCTGGATAGGAATTAGTACTAGTCAAGTTGTTCAACATGACTCCGGAAGCCGACGCGACCCCAGCGTCGTCAACTGTCGAGTTGCAGCCTTATCCAACAGGAGGGTCTGAGAGGTCCATCTCCATGACGGAGTTCCTAACGCGAACAGACCCCGCGAATGCATCAAACAATGCTGGATCTCAACATACTCAAAACAATGATCCCGCGGAATTCCTCCCCCAGCCATCAACCACAGTGGGCGTAGTCGAACGATGGAACCATCCCCGCATCAATCTCTATCGCACCTTTGCCACATTCTTCGGTTTCTTGATTATGGGCGCGAACGATGCTGCCTATGGCGTAAGCATCCTCTGTAGGAAGCCTGCGAGCCTTGCTGATATGATACCTAGGCCTTGATACCATATGTATGCTTTGTCGACCCGTAGAAGACTCTCCATTGCACTTGCTGATTATTAACAGCTCGAACATTATTACCATCTCACATATGTGGTGGTTTCACTCGTTTTCCTGTCGCCTTTAGCTGGCTATGCTGGCGCCGCCATACTGAACAACACTATCCATGTCCGTTTCGGCCAGCGGGGTGTTGCCTTTATTGGTCCATTCTGCCATGTGGCCGCGTATCTTGGGATTGCCTTGCATCCGCCCTATCCTGTACTGGTGATCGTCTTCATTCTAGCAGGATTTGGAAACGGGCTCGAGGATGCCGCTTGGAACGCCTGGATCGGCAATATGGCTAATGCCAATGAGATCTTAGGGTTTCTGCACGGTTTCTACGGTCTTGGAGCTGTGCTCAGTCCACTCATTGCGACGACACTAATCACAAAGGCTGGATGGCCTTGGTATGCTTTTTATTATATCATGGTAGATTTTGTGCGAACCCCCAAATATCAACAAGTCCGCTGATGCATCTAAAATCCAGCTGGGTGGTGCAGTTATAGAGCTGGTAACATCTTTGGCTGCGTTTTGGCAAGCCTCAGCCACAGTCTACCGCGAAGGTACCCCGCGACATGCTGTCGTCAAGGGAAGTAGGCTACAAGAATCGCTTTCGAGTCGTGTTACATGGGTGACCGCACTCTTCCTACTCGGCTACGTCGGTGCTGAAGTTGCTCTTGGAGGCTGGATTGTCACCTTTATGATCCGGGAGCGCAGCGGCGAAGCCTTCGCATCTGGCATGGTGGCTACCGGCTTCTGGACGGGCATCACGGTTGGTCGATTTGTGCTTGGGTTTGTGACTCCAAGACTTGGCGAGAAGCTCGCGATCACAGTAAGTTCTGGACGTTTCTAGCCCTTCAGCTTCTACGGTCGCTGACTGTCTTCTAGATCTACCTCCCTTTGACGATGGCTCTCCAGCTCATCTTTTGGCTCGTGCCCCAGTTCTACGTTTCCGCCATCGCCGTGTCTCTGCAGGGCTTCTTCCTTGGCCCACTCTTTCCTGCCGCTATTGCCGCATCGACGAAACTGCTTCCGGCTTACCTTCACGTATCCGCTATCGGCTTCGCTGCGGCGATGGGAGGGGCGGTGCAGCCATATTCCCTTTCGCCGTTGGTGCCGTGGCCCAGTCGAAGGGCGTCCAAGTCTTGCAGCCAATCATATTGGCCTTACTTGTAGTATTGTTGCTATTGTGGCTCTCTCTGCCAAAGATGAACAAGAGGAATGAAGAAATAGCTCAGGCTGAAGGAACTAATCGTCACTCGTGGACGAACTTCGATGTCGATCTAGTAGATACCGGGTCAAGGATTATCAAGAAGTCGAGGGCCAGGTACGTACGCTTTCTTGAAACTTATTCGATTTCGTTCTGCGTCAAGCTATATGTAAAACTTTACTAACTATGCTGCATGCAGCCTTCAACCTACACAAATTGTAGGAGCGATCAGGGAAGCGAGGGAAAATAGAGCAGGCAAAAAGTTTGCCAAGCAAGAGATCAACAGAATTGTGAGAGAGACACCGCCGTTCGCAGTCCTTCAAGGTGTTGAGCCTGGCTCTAGCCAGCCACCGCCGTATACAAACGTTCGGGTACGTGTTTGATGTTTTACGGTATTTGCGGTGGTCACCTGGAAGTGGTGATCACCTGGAAGTGGTGATCACCTAGCAGTCGGCACGCGAACCTTACTAACATGATACTTTCCTGTACAGATCGACTACGGATCGGCGCCTGCTCCCAGTCAGACGCAAAGAGAGCTTTAGCGCTCGGTCGCCTTGCACAAATCCGAGATATCGCTTTTTCATTGTCTTATCAGGTAGTGTGTAAAAGTGATAACTTAGCAGTCTTAGCGTATTTACAACGTATCATGGCGTTGTTCGTTGCATTCAAACGCTTTTAAAGAAGTTTGGTGATGGACTTCGTGCCCGGTTGGGACGAGCGGAGTGTTTTTGCAATCAACTGAGGGTCGGGCATGGAGATGCGAGGCGCACCCGAAAAATCAAGCGCCTCCGCTTGGCTGTTTTCCCGCCGAATTTTTGGTGAGACATCGTCAAGCGGAGGCGCTTGACTTTTCGAAGTGCGCCTCGGTGCCGATCCGTAGACAGCCTTACCGATATTCTTCGATGCAAGCGACTTTCACTGAATCTCCTTCTAGGAGCAGATACTTGTCCCGTTGCAGACTATGCCCTAGTGCCAGCCGCTGGGGAAAGATTTCTGATAGTCATCAGTGGTTTTATGAGAATGTGAACTGCGAAGCTTTTCAGCATCTACAATTCATGGCTGCTAAACTCATATACAAGCTGAATGGAGCCTCCTAGATCTAGGTTGGAGGTAAGCGTAAGTATATCGCAACCTCTAGGGTATGATACTGTCCGCAGATGCGTGGCCAGACCGAGCCTATAACGTCCAGCTGGATTTCGTAGAAGCCGTTCCGGTGTGACTGTACGGAGTAGTTGCAATCTACATTATATCGCCAGATGTAGAGGAGGGAAAGCTCATGATCACAAGGGCGCTCTCTATCATCAAGACTGTGGCGCGCTTTCCTGCCTTGAATAGATGGCTGCTGGACTGACCTCTAGCTGTACGAAGCCTCCAGCGGCCAGAATGAGGCAAGCATAGACAGACCGCCGTATCTTGAATGTGACATAGTTCACGACGCGTGGTTAGAACAAGAACGATGGGGGACGAGCCGTTCAAGAGGTCCGTTACTACATCTTAGCTGCTAACGTGTCTCTGTAAAGTCTCGACGGAGCTGTACTTGTGACCTTGTTGCGGGTGAGACTACGACTGAGTCTAATGCCACAACAACGGTAAGAGCTCTAGTAGTGTTGGAAAATCCATGCGACGTTTATCTGAGAAATCTTCAAGCTACTATCCACATCAAAATTGGCCAGCTCCAGGTCAGGTGCGTTGGATTGGTTGCGGCGACGTATCGTCTGGATGACCCTTCAAGGAACGATGGAGGAATGCCTGAGGCTGGAAGGATCTCGAATCCGCTTTCTCATGATGCTTGGCGCATTTGTCAGCAGCGAAAATAACATCACGGGCTGTAACTTTACAAGCCTTTACGCCTCAAACCGCTCGACTTCGCCAGCAGTGTTCTCAATTGTCGCATACAATCGCCGCAGCTGAATCAGATCAAGTTTTCGACTTCATAACACCCAGGCTATTCACAGCAGCGCTCGCTGCGAGGCTTCATCTCTAGATTTCGCCGCGCCCATCTCCAACACCGCCCTCTAGACGCGCTTCAACTACAGCTTCGTCCTCCAACACAGCATCTACACACAGCGACATGGCGAACTATCTAGCCTCCATTTTTGGGACTGAGCAAGACAGTACGTCATATCCAGGCCTGTTATTTCCAGAATTCAAAGCTAACAAAGTATAGAGGTCAACTGCAGTTTCTACTACAAAATCGGCGCGTGCCGCCACGGTGACCGCTGCTCACGGAAACACGTCAAGCCCTCCTACTCGCAGACCATCCTCCTCCCGAACCTATACCAGAACCCCGCCTACGACCCCAAGAACAAGATGAACGCGTCGCAGCTCCAGAACCACTTCGACGCCTTCTACGAGGATTTTTGGTGCGAGATGTGCAAGTATGGCGAGATTGAGGAGGTCGTGGTTTGTGATAACAACAATGATCGTAAGTTTGCCCCTCCCTCCTTTTCTGAGACGTCCAAGACGGGCGCGGGGAATGTATACTGACAAAGGATGATCCGTAGACCTCATCGGCAACGTCTACGCGCGCTTCAAATACGAAGACAGCGCGCAGCAAGCCTGTGACGCGCTCAACTCGCGCTGGTACGCCGCGCGCCCCATCTACTGCGAGCTGTCACCCGTCACCGACTTCCGGGAAGCATGCTGTAGGCTCAACAGCGGCGAGGGATGCGTGCGTGGCGGCTTCTGCAACTTCATACATCGCAAGGAACCGAGCCCTGAGCTGGAGAGGGAGTTGGAACTCGCGACGAAGAAGTGGTTGAGGGCCAGGGGAGGGATGATAGGAGTGCGAGTCGGAGTCCGAGTCCGGAGCCGACGAGGAAGAGGGGATGAGGGGTTGTGTGGGGAGAAAGGTTGGGACATGCGGTTAGTTTGGACCGTTGCTCGTACTACGGCGTGGGATTGTTTGCCCAGCGCCAGAGTTTAGCGGCTTAAACTGAGCGTCAGGCTGTGTTTAGCCTTTCACTGCATATATCATGGCGTTGATGGAAAAGGATTCAGGTCTAGATACCACGCAATTGGCATTATCACTTTCAAACTCAGAAGCAATTGCTCACAATCTCGGCGCATCGCGAGCATGACAGACGAGATCGGTGGCTTGACGTACGCCTTCAAGAAGCGGAGGACATACTTGTCTATCATGGCGGCGACATCCATGTTACCGCCGTACAACGAAAGGGTATCCATACGCGAAACCAAGCCACTCAGGCTATTCCCTTCAACCCTTCCTGCCCGCTTCCACATGCTATCCTTCCCCATAGAATCACCCGATCGACCCCATCGCCCCTTCGCGCTCTTTACACATTAATCTCGTCATCGTCATACACGCGCCCCAATCCCATATCCAATCCCATCTCAATCCCCCTTGGCAGCATCCTGCTGGCCCACCTTGATATTATCAAGCACCCCACTAGTCTTAAGCCATAATATCACAATCACCAACCCGGCCACGAAACTGAAGAAGCACAGCCAGAAGATCCAGCAGATGCAGGTGCGGCGCGAGCGTTTCTTCTCTTGGCGCGAGAGCCAGGAGTCACTGGAGGTAGGGGCGTTAGCTTAGTGGTCCTTCTTTTGGGCGTTGATATGGGTGGGAGGTGGTGGGGAGACGTACGAATGCTTCAGATTCGGCCGCGTAGGCGACGATGCCGATTGTGTCTGCGCTTCTTCGTCCATGTGAACGGCCATTGAGAAGCGGCGCCAGAAGGCGGGATCGCGCACGACGGCCATAGTATGGTTGGAAGAAAGGTGTCGTTTGGGTTGGCGGATAACGTGAGAGCCCTAGCGGGAGGGCGGTGTTGGTAGCTGAAGGCCTCTCGATAGGACGATGCCGAGGGGCCGCAGCTGGGGTTGCGGGGCCTTGCGCTGGTGATGCAGTGGCGGTGTTGTATTATGGGGAGGTTGCTGAGGAATGTGGGCTGGGCGTCCACGTGTGGTGCTGAATGGACAATTGGGGTTGGCGGGTTAGGAATGTGGATGTAGGTTAACAGCGATGGTGGTCCGCTTTGGTTTGAAGGGCGTGGTGATGATAAACAACAGGCGACTTGGAAGTAATGAATGTATCCGGTCAGTGTGAAGGAAGGACAATTGTGCGAGTTGTCAATAGCTTGAGTACTCGGTATTATGGTTTAGACTGGACGTCAATAGAGGTCGTGCATTAATGAGTGGAATGCAACGATGGAAACAAAAAGGAGCGACTACGATGCGCGCGTGACCAGACTTCAGACTTTCAACACCGAGAAGAAATAAGGAGAGCTCGTGATGCGAGAAGAGATACCTCCCAGTCTTATCGCTGGTCGAGCATTAGGAGGTACCAAACTTAGCCTCCTGATGTACCCAGTACAATCAAACAGCGCACGAACAGCCATGCGATTCGACGCGTTGAAACCAGAAAGCCGGCCATGTGCCACGATAACGCGGCGCGCCACACGGCTTCGAGAAACTGGGCTGCCCAATCATGAGCGCGCTGCTGCACGAAATCAATGCTTCGGAGATGGGAGACATCTGCAGCGCATCCATCGAGTGGCTGGCCCGAAATTGGATGTGGAGCCTCTGCCGGGCTGCTGCATGCGGCCCGGGAAGATGCGTTTTGGGAACGTGCACTGTCCAGGTCTTCCCAAATGTTGAAACGACGTGTGCTTTGAGACTCAACGTCACAAGCGTCCCGTCGTCATTCGAGACGGGAGACAGCACAGCTTCAATCTTCGATGATAGCCGAAGACGATAGCAACATGACCGTGCCGTAAGATAATCCGCAGAGCCACCCACCCGCACTTACTCGCGTCGGGTTGTTCAAATTACTCGGCCATTTCCCAATAGATCTGGTACCTGCAGGAAGAGCAAGGATGCACGAGCAGCACGGATCTCACGTTACTCATGCGCCGGTCGTCATGCCGCCAGACGCTTCATTGGAGCCTCTGCCATTCTGGCTCGTGAATGTACCACGAGATGAATGGCCTGCAGAGTGTCCCGACTTCCTCTCTGGGCTTTCCGAGAAAGATAGACGGATCATTGGGACCCCAGACTCGAAGTACCATCGCATGACATGGCCAGAAGTACAGAAAGCTGTCGGTATGTAGAACGGATATGCTTCGTCGTTGAGCTAGTTTCGCTGATATGGCTTGACAGAGGCCAACCGTCCGGATCTCTTCCAACGCGTCCCGTCTGATCTCCGCAAGTACCGGAAGTACACCTTCATGTTGACACAGCAATATGGGTCCATCATGAACTTCGTCCTCAAGCAACGCCTTCAATGGCTTGACTTGACGCCGAAGGGTGGTCCCTTTGTCAATCCCGGTAAGAGTTTCCATGCCCACAGATCACCCCATCATGTGAAAGTCAGGATTAACAGGCTGAATAGAGGACATCAAGATCCTGCATAACGACTGGCCCTACGGCGTAGATGAGAAGATAGTCCATCTTGTCACCTGGACCAAGTTCGATCTCGAAGACGATCCAGCAATTGACGACCTGACGCCTGAAGCTCGGAAGCAGATTGACGACTATGTCAACAAGACGTTCTGTACGAGGGTCAATCCGGATCGCGTGAGCAGCATCCTTCTGCCGCTTAACGGACTCATGCTGACATCAATTTAGGTCATTTGGTTCAAGAACTGGCGATCTCTAAAGTCCGTACACGCCGTGGAGCACTTTCATGTCATGCTCTACGATCCTGATCCGGCATTTATTGAGGAAATTACGAACGGAGATGTGCCCCTCTCGGCAAAAGTGCCTTGACGTCTGCTTATAATGGTTTCAGCTAAAGGATAGACTCAGCGTGGCGTTGGGGGATAGATGGACACGTTTGCTTTACTCTACAGCCATAGACAAGAACAAATTTTAATAGAAGCTGCAATTCAGAGCAATATTAAGTTTGACTGCGCAAGGTCGATACAGCCACATCATGATACGAACATCAGTTGGGAAACACCAAAGAAGTCAGCTATGAGTACATCGTCGTCAGCGTTGTGGCTGCACTGAGACAACTTGCCTCGGCAGCCAAGACATGGAAAGGCATTCTGAGCCACAGCCCAGCAGATTTCTGAACATGATCGTCAGTGAATTCCTTAGCATAGATTGTTACGGTTGTTGTTGAGTAAAGGCTTTCTGCGTACAAAAGACTTGCTGGTACGCCGGCAGCGGTCGAAGAGCGGCCAGACGCTGCCGTACCAATCCCATCAACCTGTCATTCGACCCAAGGGACCGTTGAGTATTCTACCCCGGATTTCTTTGCGCGTTCCTAAGGCGGTGAAGGTTCTGTAGCACCAATCATGCTCCTTCTTGGCCGACTCTAGCGTTCAAAAAATCTTGGGCAATTTGCGAAACGGCAAATTGTTCAGGGATAAGGAGGAGGAGGCAAAGCGAGGAAGTTGGAATAGGCATGGCTATGGCGTCGCTCGTGCGGCTTATCGCACTGGCTGATCCTCTATCTGCTCGATTTTGAGTATCACTCCTACCACTCCGAGTAATAGCACGAGAACCGCATTCAACACCGGTCCCGCAACCCTCGAGCACACCTTTAATCGCCAACGGGCTTGCCCGCTACTAGCCCTTCACCAGCCATAGCCGCTGTGTTCTTTTCGTGCCGCTGTTCGCGACGTCTGCGGCGTCGTGGCCCTGGGAAAGCGCCGCCTACGCCTTTTTGAGGACCACCTCCCGTTGTAGATCCCAATCGCATAGCTCAACGCTCGACAGCTTCAAACTCAAAACCTTCATTCGAGACACCAAAACATCATGCTCGGGGCTTCCTTCCTCCCCGCTCGCTTTCGAGGCGCAGACACTTCCTCCCCGCAGTGCGACCCAATTGGTACAACCGCCAGATATCACCCGTCCTACAGTCGTTCTCGGGCCTGGCTTGCTCGCAGCCAATCCACACCATAGTCTGCGTCGCACTTCTTGCCAGTACAACATACATTGGACTTCTAGATGGCCGACTATTCGGTCCCCCCACATCCCTGCAGGCTGCCGTCGGCAAGGCAGACTTCAACACACTGCTAGCTGGGAGCAAAAGACTTCGTGTGGGAGAGGAGACAGGCTGGAAATGGCATGTTGAGGAGGAACCGTCTCAGGCATCGTCAAGTCAGGTAAGCGTAGGTTTAGGAGTTCAACTGTTAGGAGCTGACAGTGCTAGCCCTACCAAGATCTGGCTCTCGTAACATTCGTCTTCCCCGATTCCTCCACACCTTCACATACCGCGCCCATTGCGCATGCGGTACCGGTACCCTCAAACTCGTCGGCGCAACTCCTACCATGCTCCACCAACCCTTTGTCTACTATATCTCATGACACGACGTTGGCCTTTTCCATCCCATACGCGGAGGCGCCCGAATTTCTCACGGCCGTGCAAGAGATACCAGTGCCGCTCGGTGAAGACACTGAGGATGATGGGTCTTCAGAAAAGAAGAGGTGGATTATGAAGGCTGTACGAAGCAATGGTACTGGATCCGGCAGCCTCAAGAGTCGCATACACAACGCCTGGATCTCCTTTCTGGATCTTATCAAGGTGCGGTTGGCGCATCATTTATCAGTGATCTGCCACTGACCCCAGTCACAGAATGCAGAAACGCTTGATATCATCATCATGGCATTGGGGTATCTGTCGATGCATCTGACATTCGTGTCACTTTTCCTGTCAATGCGGCGCCTGGGCTCAAACTTCTGGCTGGCCTTCACAGTACTGCTGCAATCAGTCTTTGCGTTTCTTTTCGGCCTGACAGTGACGACCAAGCTGGGTGTTCCCATCAACATGGTCCTTCTGTCCGAGGGCCTGCCATTTCTGGTGGTCACTATTGGCTTCGAGAAACCGATCGTCTTAACGAAAGCTGTGCTGTCCGCATCGCTAGACCTGCGGCGACAAGCTGCTCAGCACAATGGCGATGGCATGACCATCCAAAACGCAGTTCAAGCAGCTGTCAAGGAAAGAGGCTTTGAGATTGTGCGAGATTACTGTGTTGAGATTCTCATCTTGGTCGCTGGCGCAGCATCTGGCGTGCAGGGCGGATTGAAACAGTTCTGCTTCCTCGGAGCTTGGATCCTTCTCTTCGACTGCATCCTACTATTCACGTTCTACACCTCGATCCTGACAATCAAGCTGGAGATCAACCGCATCAAACGTCACGTGGCATTGAGGAGAGCGCTGGAAGATGATGGAGTTAGCACACGCGTAGCAGAGAATGTAGCCGCAAGCAACGACTGGCCGAAGCTCAACCAGGCAGGTGCAGAAACCGGTAAAATCGGGCAAGATTCCGAGACCACCGTCTTCGGACGGAAGGTCAGAGACACCAACGTCCCCAAATTCAAGGCCCTCATGGTAACCGGATTCGTCATCGTCAACGTCCTAAACCTCTGCACGCTGCCTTTCCGAGGCGGGGCGAACAACACCACGCCAACCGCCATGTTGGGACTATCTAGCGTAGTCACTCAGCCGCCCATGGATCCCTTCAAGGTAGCTGGAAATGGGCTGGAGACCATCTTCGCCTCAGCTAAGAAGAGCAACCTCTCGACTGTGGTCACTGTGCTTACTCCGATAAAGTATGAGCTGGCATACCCTTCGATGCATTACGCAACAGCCAAAGACTCAGCGTCATTCTTCGATACAGAATACGCTGGCATGCTTGACGGAATGGGTGGTCGAGTTGTTGATGGTGTCCTGAAGAGTTTTGAAGATCCAGTGCTAAGCAAATGGATCGTTGTCGGTCTGGCCATCAGTCTTGTGTTGAACGGCTACCTGTTCAATGCGGCTCGCTGGTCAATCAAGGATCTTGCGCATCCTTCGCCGCCAAAGCAGCCGCCTACTGAGAACGAAGTGATGGATGGCGCGCCTGTTGGCGAGAAGGAGAACGGGCATGCCAATGGTCATCTTGTAGTCCCGCGTCCCGGGTCAAGCCGAGGAGTCAAGGACAGGCATCCACCGCTTGAATCGCACGACACGCAGAACTCGTCGCGGTCCTTCGAGGACTGCATGACTATGCTAAAAGAAAAGCAGGCCCCTTTGCTAACAGACGAAGAGCTGATCGACCTATCGCTAAAGGGCAAGATTCCCGGTTACGCGTTAGAAAAGACACTGGAAGACAAGACCAGGGCTGTCAAAATCCGGAGAGCTGTTGTGTCCAGGACCCACGCGACCCGAGATACATCGAGCTTACTTGAGAAGTCAAAGTTGCCGTACGAGCATTACGACTACGACCGCGTGTTTGGAGCTTGTTGCGAGAACGTCATCGGATACATGCCGCTTCCCTGGGTGTCGCTGGGCCATTGTTGATAGACGGCCAGAATTACTTCCTTCCCATGGCGACCACTGAGGGCGTTTTGGTAGCCAGCACAAGTCGCGGGTGCAAAGCCATCAACGCCGGAGGCGGCGCCATCACCGTGCTCACCGGCGACGGCATGACTCGCGGGCCCTGCGTTGGCTTCGAGACGCTCACAAGAGCCGGAGCGGCGAAAGTGTGGCTGGACTCGGAAGAGGGCCAGCGGACCATGAAGAACGCGTTCAACTCCACCAGCCGCTTCGCACGTCTGCAGACCATGAAGACAGCCATCGCCGGCACATACGTCTACATCCGCTTCAAGACGACGACCGGCGACGCCATGGGCATGAACATGATCTCAAAAGGTGTAGAGCACGCCCTGCACGTCATGTCAACAGAGGCCGGCTTCGACGACATGGCCATCATCTCCGTATCCGGAAACTACTGCACCGACAAGAAGCCCGCCGCAATAAACTGGATAGACGGGCGCGGCAAGAGCGTGGTGGCCGAAGCCATCATCCCAAAAGACGTCGTGCAAAGCGTCCTAAAGAGCAACGTCGACGCCCTCGTCGAGCTCAACACGAGCAAAAACCTCATTGGCAGCGCCATGGCCGGCAGCATCGGCGGCTTCAACGCGCACGCTGCGAATATCGTCACGGCTATTTTCCTTGCGACGGGGCAGGATCCGGCGCAGAACGTTGAGAGCTGTAACTGTATCACGGTTATGAAGAAGTAAGCTCCTGCCCTCCCCTCCCCTCCTCTCCCCTCACCATCCCCTGTCGTTTCACCCCATTAACATCTCCACCCTCCAGCCTCCACGGCAACCTCCAAATCTCAGTCTCAATGCCCTCCATCGAAGTCGGCACAATAGGCGGCGGGACGCTCCTAGAGCCTCAATCCGCGATGCTCGACCTGCTCGGCGTCAAAGGCGCACACCCGACCAATCCAGGTGACAACGCGCGCCAGCTCGCTCGTATCGTTGCCGCCGCCGTCCTGGCGGGGGAGCTTAGTCTCTGCAGCGCCCTTGCTGCGGGACATCTCGTTAAGGCGCATATGAGCCATAATCGCAGCGCGGTGCCTACGAGGAGCTCGACGCCGGCGCCGGGGGCGGGAGGGCCCGGGGGATGCAGACGCCGGTGAGTTTGGCTATGACTAGTATTCAGGATTCGGCGGTTGCGGCGGGACGGCGGTGATTCGCGATAGCCGCTGTGATTTCGCATTTTTGGGGCGTTGGGTGCATGGGAGGCGCGAACGTTCGTGCTGGAAAGAGGGGGACATGATATCGTGCGCCGTATCACTGGGGTTTTGATGGGCTCTTGGTACGTTAAAGAGGAAGAAAGGAGAAGGCGCTCGGAAAGATGCACCCATTGTAAATAGTAGCATCTGTCCGAGGCAGGGTATAATAGAGGGACACTGGGTATATAAGTCATAATATGTCTTTCAAGATACAATGCCAAGTACCAATCTGACAACGAAGTTATTACCCTGAACAACCGCGACAGCACAAGCCTTGTCTTTTCGAACGAGTTTTGCAAGTCAAACCATGATCCCGATAGACTTCGCCGTGTTCTCCAAGTCGTCTTATCAATTAAGTCTCACATTCGCTGCAGTGACTAATGTGTCCTCCCAGCATATAACAAGCCATACGCGCGCTCGTAATGATTCTCATCATGTCCCTGCTTGAAGACGACCCCGTGCAACAGTGCCTCATACTTTTACAAGATTGGAGTTTGTGTCGACTTGGCACGATGTTCGTTTAGCTGAGGCCTATATCAACGTCAACTGCAGCGAAAGAGCTTCCTCTTTTCCTTCTCCACATATCAGATCCGTTGCAACTCCAAATGCCCGCTTATAACGGCTGAGCGAAATGTCTGTGCAGTCTGTTGCCAAGCCAATGCGCATCTTTCTCCGGTGGCCGCGAAATACAACAGCGCCTCGGATCCGTTTGCGTATTCAAATATCGCATAGTGAGCTACGTGGCAACCTCACCAGAATCGGGTTTGCCTTTCCCTTCAACAACTACAGCAGCAATCCTAATTCCCCCTCGCTCGCCACTCTCCTGATCCGTCTGCACGACATCAAAAACGTGCACAGCGCCCACTTCCTCCTTCTCACTCAACTCCGCCTCCAAAAGGAGATTCGTCAAGCCCTTCGTGCTCAGATGCAGCCTCGTGCCCATCCCCGTGGTGGCCTGCCCAACCCCCGCGCCTTCAAGTCCAAACAGCTTCTCAAAATCTGGAACCACATCCTCGGCGATCTTTTCGGCCTCCACGGTGATCTTCTCGAGGTATTCACCGGGCGGGTGCCTATTCTTTCCAAGCTTGATGCTCTTGACTGGGGTGGTTGAGGCTTTGAGAGGGAGACCTTTATAGGCGTCGCTGGAAGCGAGGATCCTGTGGATGGCGGGGTCGATGCCTTCACGTTGGGGCAAAGGGATGATGTCAATAGTGAAGCGTCCGAGCCCGCGGTCTGGAATTGCGTGTCCGGAGAGGAAGCCAAAGTTGACGGGTGTGATGGACCCGCTGATTCTGTTCTGGGCGGCGGGGTTAATGAACACATTGCGCTGTCCTTGATATCGCTTGTTGCAGATATCGATGTAGCTTAGTTCGTCATCACCGATGCTTTCTCCATCCGGGGTTTCCTCATCGCCGAATACCCCCGAGGCGGTGACGACGATACAGCAGTGAGCTTGCGTGTTGGGACGAACGAGGTCGCGAGCTTGCGGTGTCCACGCAGGAGTCAGGGGAGCAGGAACGCTAACGCCGGTAGCCGGGTCGGCATCTGGCGGGCCGGATGTGCAGAACACAGCGCTCTCAAGGTATGGCGGAGTTTGGCGATCTGGGTTGCCCTCTTGCATAGACGGCACAATGAGACTTTTGGCGGAACGTCCCCCTATGGTGTTGGGGTAGGTGGCCCAAGCCTGGACGGTATCAATTCGGCTTCGAACGAAAGGAGGTCCGGGGGTTCCCCGTAATTGGACTTGAATCGTAACGGGTTGGTCAACAGTTGCTGTGTCGGCCCTTGTGCCTCCGAATCCGATGGACTGGTTTGCCCACCAAGGCGTGGAGGTTGAACATATGTTATTGCGCACGCCGGTATCGGTTTGGTTGTCTATGGAGATGAAAAACCCTGGCGCGGCCATGGCGATATGTGTCCAATTGCGTAAGCAATGTGATTGGTTTAGTAGAGAAGACCAAACTAGAGTGAAGCTGAGATGGAATGTCGATCCAAACACCCATCACTTATACTCCTCTTCGGGGTCCTGAGCCCCGCATCTGACAACTGGTCCCTCAGCTGGAACGCCTCTAGTCTTTCAGCTGGAACGTCGTATGACTCGATTCAGCCTTACGGGTCCGGAGTTTACTACGGCCGTATATACTCCATCAGTCACACGGGGCAGGAGAACGAAGATAGGTATTTATGGATAAGACTTATCACTAAGGTGTTAAGATGCAAGCTGTCGAGTATCGAACTCTGAACAAGATGAGACTGAAATACGAAAAGAACGCTCCCGGTGCGCACCTGACATGCGCGCCCGACAAGTTCGTGGATACGACGACTCTACCTAGTAAAGTGCCTTGTCGTAATGCGGCATGCCAACCTGCTGGCCTTGCGATAACTATATGGGCGTGTCCATGCTCTTGCTTATGATAGTGCGAATGCTGGCGCCTCCTGCAATGCTGCTCTTCGGCCTCATATTCTTCCGGTACATGCCTTGGTAGAGGTAAGAAGGGACGTGGCCTACGTGATCCATTCCATGTGTATGCGAGTTGCTCTGCCTTTGAAGGCTAGGCAAACGAAGGGCTGAGAACGGCGTGGGATATGGACGTGGTAGAATAAGCACTAAATTTTTTCGTGGTGGGTGTTTCAAGGATAGGCGCTTAGCGATCTTGGCTCGGTTCGCCTCCCTGTCAGTCATTTATGCCGAGAGACCGGGTTCAAAAAGTGTGGAGCTGAATTGACGACAACACAAGGATTCATTCGATAACGTAAGCGTGCTATCCAAAAGCTTGAAAGACAACAGAACAATAACAGAACAAAACGCCGTCCAGCCCCAATCTCCCCTTCCCCCTCACATTATCCTACCTACAAAACAAGCAGCCCCACAAGTGCCCCCACAAACGCAATCCCACTCCCTCCCACAACCCTTCTGTCCTTCCCGGCGGCTCCACTCTGTCCCTGCGTGTCACCCTGACTGAACCCTGTTCCCCCGCTCCCGCCCGCCGTCTGCAGACTCCCCGCCGCCGGCTGCGTGACGCTAGACCCCGGGGCCTGAGATACCACAGCCGCGGGGCCGCCCTCCTCGCCTCTAGCGCCTGCGCCTGAAAGGCCAGGCACCGTCTCGACCTCTGCGGAGGTGCTTTCGGCAGCCGCGGAGCCGGTCTTCGTGCTCGCAGCGCTGGAGCTCTTCGAGGCAGCGGCGTTGGGGTTTTTCTCCGGATCCTCGCCTGTCGCGAAGAAGGAGGCGAGGACTTCGACGTCGTCGGTCACGACAACCGTGTCGTTCGTCCCCGCCTTATCCGTGTATTTGTAGCTCTTGCTCCCCTGGACACTCGCGCCCTTGGGTGGGTCGTAGCACTCGACTTTAACATTGTTGACGAGCGCGTAGTAGTATCCGTTCTGCATGTAGGGGGAGTCCCAGTCCACGAGCCCGCCGGCCCAGTTGATGGTTCCCGGGGCGTTGGAGGGAGGCCTGCGGGCCAGAGGGAGAGCATGACGCGCGCGGGGTTTGCGGGTAGTCGTAGCGGTTAGCGGTGGCGTTCCAAGTCGACTGGCGCTCTACCGTGCGGAGCGTCTTGCCGTCGATTTGCCAGTCGATCTTCTCGGGGGTCCAGTCGATCGTGTAGGTGTGGGTGTTGGTTACGGTGTTGGAGGTGCTAAGGTTGCGGCCGTTGTTGTCTGGGAGTGGGGGTTAGCGGTGGATGGGGAAGGGGAAGATAAGGGGGGACAAACAGTTCGTCACGCCTTGGCTGTAGTAGTTCGATTGCGCGTTCTCGACGTCTATGCCCACGAACTCGAAGTCGATCTCGTCTTTTACATCGCTCATCATGATGAACGCGGTCACGACGCCCTTGCCTTGACTTGTTGTCATCGTCGCCGATATCTTGCCGTACCAGACATAGTTCGTCGTTGCGAGCAGTGTGCCGACGGTGTCGGGGGCCATGGTCAGGAGGACGGCCTCATTCTGATATGCCACCGGCTGCCCGCTGGAGACCCACTTCGCCTTGCTCGCATCGCCGAGATATCGGGTGTTGGGCGCAATATCGTCGAGAGAGTTGAGATTGTAGTCCTGGCTCTTGCAGATGGGGTTTGGAACACAGGATTCGAGGGAGTGGGAGAAGAGCGGATCACAGCCGCCGAGGCAGTAGGCGCCTACGCCGCATTGGCCGTATGCTGTTCGCTCAGGTTAGCACTGAGATACTCAGGCGGGCCAGTGGGTGAGAGCGCACCGGAGCAGCAGGGTGTCTCCGCCGGACAGAGCTTGTTGGGACCGCATGTCGGTATTTCTGCGGATACAAGAGATGCTGAAATAAGGACTGCAATCGCAGCAGATGCGGCGTAGAAGCGACCCATTATGGCGCGAGGCAAACGAGACCGCGGCTAAGGATGATATGTGTATCCAAAAGAATTGTTGCCGCAAGTGAAGATGATATCGATGTTAGGTAACAATAGATGTCTGACTCCGTAAGGCGAGTTGCGCCTGCGATACTGGAACAAAGGGCGGAGGCCCTTTCTCCTCAAGCGAGTGGTGTCCGGGTGCTTGATTAAGAAGGAGGTATGTCCGTTTGCGGTAGTGAAGGCGTATAGCGACTGTCGGATGTCCGAGGAAATTGCACAGCGATTGAATAGATTACAGCGAAAGTAAGCGCGAAAAGCAGAAGACCGCACAAAGAGGAATGTACAAGGCGGCGGAGGTAGGAATGCTGAGCGAGAGGCGGCTGATGGTGGTGAAGAAGAATGCCGGATAGCCCTGCAGGGGAGGCATGGCCTGCCCCCATGTGGCCAAGCGCGCGGGCCAGTTCAACCGGATGGCGCCTCATGCGAGCATTGGACGCCACGAGCCCTTTAGCGCGTCAGCCTTTTGCTGCGCCCAGAAGAGGAGTCAAAGATGGAAAAACTGCTTGACGTGAACAGGATAGCAACTGCAGAGAAGGATGTTTGACATCTGCGTCCTGCATATCATGGTCCTGTCACGCTGTTGTATCAACTGTATCTTTTGCTTGGCATGCGTGACAGGCGAGCTCTAACATATACCGGTCACGTGATCTCAACGTTGACTTACAATTCGGGATGTCGCTTTCAGCAACGCAGTAAACGGGCGATATGTAGATGACGAAGAGACCCGATGGGATTGGTTGACACACGGAGGGAGAGAGTTTTGGTCGGGACGAGGCGTGGTTAACACAAAGGGTAGAAACAGGCTGTACTAGTCGATTGAACATGCACAGTTGGCTGTCGCTGTCGCGTATTTTCTATGCTACATCATGCGTACGGGTACGGACCCCAATGCCATACTTTTTAGACGTTTACAGAAAGCCTACTGTTGTGAGAAGGGAAGGAAAAGAGTATGCCAAGCGTAATACTCAAAAACTTCTTCCTCCTCAAGTATGTCGAGCCACAAACGCCAATCCGTCACCGTCTAATCTTGTACGCTAAAAGATGCTCTGGTCGCGGATCCAATATTCCTTAGTCGTTGCTTTTCGTCTGGAAGCCTACCAAATCTGCACCAGCCCATGATCTAACCGTGTACTCTTTTGCACCCAGACTTCACCCGTCTTCTCTTGGTTCTTCCAGTCCTCATATCCCATTCGGCCAGCACTTATGGCACATCCCGCCGATCCACTCCGCCGCCATCTCGACGTCATAGCAGCCGCACGGCGGAACCGTGATCCCGTAGCCGACATATTTCTTCGACGACTCCTGTCTGCTCCAAGGCGGACCGCGGTCAAACTGGCCGATGACCGGCGGATGGCTGACCTTGGGCGGCGAACCAGGCGCAGCTGTTGGCAATGCCGCAGGAGGGATCCTGTTGCCATCGAATGATTGCTCACGGCGGAAGATCGGGACGTTGGATGGCTTCTTCCTGAGCGGAGTATGCTCGGTAGGGGCGGCATTCTCGGACTTGGGTGAGGCGAGATCTTGAGTTGAGGTGACTGAACCGGCGCCACCCTGTATACTGGCATAGGACACAACGCTTGGACCACGGAAAACGTTCTTGAAGCTTTCCCAGTAGTTCCTCCCGCTATTTGTGGTTCTGCGATAGTTCTCGCGTCGAGGCTCCGCAGGCTGGGTGCGTGGAGACACGTTGTCATCGAATGTCTCCATTGGGAGGCCAGAAATGGACCCGAAACCCCCGAAGCTTGGAGTCATCGTGATAAACCCGGCGCTTCCTCCATACGTCGGTGGCATGGAACCATAGGCTGCCATCTCCATCGCCTTCTGCCTCTTCCGCTGAGCCTGTCTCTGCGACTTGGTCATCGTCTGCATCGGAAGTGGTTCGCCAAGGGGCACAAAGCGGTACTGAGGCGGTGGAAGCATAGGTGGTGGCATAGCCACGGAATCCATCCACGCAGCAGGAATTGCAGGGCGCTGAGTTGCAGGGCGCTTGAAACTCTCCAGAATGAAGTCGGGAGCATCGGCCCGGAGCGCAGTGGACATAGTCGAGCGCGGAGAATCAGTGCTAACCTCTGCAGGGCGAGGCTTGTCAGTTTGCCCAGGAGAATCTTCCGCACCGTTAGGAGGCAGTGCGCGAGGAGAGTACGCGCCAGCTGACGTACGAAAACGGTCCTCAGCCTGCTGGTAAGGATCTCGTGCACGTGTCGGTGAAGTGGACCTCCAGAGAGATGCCGACCGGTTGCGCTCAACAGGAAAGGTAACGTCATCCAACTTTGGTTTGCTTCCATTGTAGATGATAGCTGGGTCGGTCTTGACCATGCTGAAGAGCGAACTTGTAGGAACAGAAGTGTCCGTAGGAGACACGGGGCGAGGTTCGGGACCAAAAGCCTCATCGAAATGAAACTGCGGAAAGTCACTGTTGCCTTCCACATCTTCCTGCGTGCGGTTCCCTCCAAGCCCAGTCGGTGACTCTGCGGACGCTTCCTTGGACGGTGCAGAACCGCAGGATTTGAAGATGCTCAGTAGGACGGCTGGATCGTGCTTGGAAGGCACAGAAGGCGCCACAACGCTGTCACTAGGGCTTGTTGAAAGTCGAGTGGAGACTTCCACTTTTGCTTCGGCGGCAATGACAGCTGGTTGCTCTTGTGACGGCGAATGCGCAGCTTTCCTTGATGCGGACTGATAGTCGCGTGCCTCTTGGGTTGCTGGGTCGTCAGCATGCGGGATGTAGACTGTAGATGCGGATGAACCCTGCGAGGTTGTCAAGGATAGCTCCCTCAGTAACGCAAGCGTTGCTCCATGGGGCTCATCATCCTCATCTTCACCCTGAGAAGATGGCTCCGTCTCGGGCTCAGCCGGCTCAGCGGGCTGCTCCGGGCCAACTTCCTCCATGGCTTCCTGCGAAGAAATCTCTTCATGGGCGTGCACACGGTCGACTCCCTTCAGCAGAACCTGTTTTGCATCTTTCTTTTGCGTGTCAAGTGAAGCCGGCTCGATAGTGGGAGCATCGACTAGTGTAGGAGCAACTTGTAGCGTGGGTGTGGTGTCGACATTCTTTGAGTCTACTGCGGACACGGTCTCTCTGCGCACCCGAACAGGAAGCTTGGAGGTTCGAGTCGAGGACGCCGGCGAAGCAGACCTGCTCTCGAGCGAAGCTCTACTTATATGCGTCTTTAGCTGCTGTACACTGGGGATCTTGATAGAAAGTTTCGGCCTGCCGGCCCTATTGGCTGAGACTGTCGACTTCGAAGTGGTGGGAACCAAGAGGGTGTGGTTGGTTGCTGGAGTACTCCCCTTCAGCACTCGACGGGGCGTGTCTTGCTCAACAGCGGTGACAAAGCTTTCGTCCGATTCGACGGGGCTCAGCGTCATTGGCGTCTGGCGGGCTGAAACAAACTCCGTATCTGTCGGCGACGATACGCTCGAGGTACCACAACGGACTTTGCTCATGTCAGCGAGACGCCGAGTCGGCGACTTTGACAGCCTCTGAGGCGAGGTGGCTTTCGGAGAATGAGTCTCGACTCTAAAGACATCCCGAACTGACGTAGGCGCAGTCACGGTACTCTTCGTCGGCGAGTCCTTGTTGCCTCTCCGTAACGTCTGCGGGGGAACGGGTTTCGCTCCACTGCGCCATATAGGCCAGATGTCGTGCTTGGGAGGCGTCTCCTTCGTAGGGCTGCTCCGATCCCCCTTTCGGCCGCTCGTTGCGCTGTGTGGAGCCTCAGCGCTTGGCTCTGTCGGCCAAGGGTCTTCGTAGGCGATGTTGGAACTTCCGGTGGCGCCTGGCGTGGACTAGTGCCATCCTTTATAGGCGACTGGAGGGGAGTGCCATTCAGTCTCCCGAGAGACTTCGCCTTCCGGATGGTCGAATGAGGAGTTGGCGCTCCCGTGGTTGATGCATGCTTCTTTGGGCGGGGCGTGGCGGGTGAATTCTCAGACCGCTGTTTTCTTGGATCAGTGGCGTCAACGCCTGCATTCTGCCAATGCTCAATGGGAGACAAGGCGGTGGAGGGCCATTCAATGAGATGAACTGGCGATGTTAGACCTGACCCGGGCACAGATATGTCAGCGCTGTATGATGTGGGGACTGTGGATGTAGTGTTACCATCTGAACCGGCAGCATCCACTTGTGAGTATGAGACGTTGCTTGGAGAAACAAGCGAGGCGACTGGTGGTCCTGATGGCTGGCAGCCCGTTGTTGAGTGTTCGAGGCCGGCCTAATGTGGTTGGTTAGCACGGTGACGACAACGAAGAGTGTGAGTTACTTACAGCATCAAATGCTAAGTTTGCAGCCTCCACCGAATGGAAGGTTGCCTCGAGTTGCGCCACCAGCTGCTTGACGGTGCCATCGCTGGGGGAGAAGTCGCGGAAGATTGGCGAGCCAGGAGGACCGGCCGCTTTTGCCTCCTCTATAGCTCTGCCCAGCTCGAGAATCTGCCCATCGGTTGTCCGCGGCTGTTCACTGAGTGCCGGGGGTAGTGAAGTTGGTCCGTGGAAGGCGTGCTGCTGCGTCTCTAGGATGTAAAGAGATGTTTGCTGGGACACGGCATTCAGACCGACAACTTTGTCCATGGTTGTACCAGTCGAGCCTCCGCCCTGCTTTTCTGGTCCAGATGCGGCGTGTTGGCGGCCTTCGATGGACGAGAGGGGACTTCTGGGTTGTTTCGATTTATCTTGGGCCGGTGTGGCGCCGACTGGGCTAGAAGTGAGCTCGCCGGGGGCTGGGGAGGAAGCAAGATGATATAGGTAACCCGCTTTGCAGTACTCAACGAGGAAGAAGTCGAAATGCTTGCACTCGGAGTAGTAAATATACCGGTATTTGCACATAGTGGATGCTTGATAGTGCTGAGGAAGGAAGAAGATGCGGATGAGGAAACGCCGAGCCGTTGCGGATTCTGTTGTGTTGAGCGGGAAGCAATATCTGTAGAAAGCGCTGTCATGTTTGGCCCAGAAGCGAAGGTGTGAGCGAAAATCAGTTAAGGGCAAGCTCGATGCGACTGTGAAGTGGTCACAGGGTGGAAAATTTCTCGTGAAGGCGGTAGTGGAGTGAAAGCGTCTCAGAAAATGAAGCATGGAAAGGTCCTCACTCGGATGCACACCATCCAATCTCGCCCTTCTCGGATCTCAGATCAGCCTCACTTGCAGTGAGCACTAGACACGGTGAAAATTGACCAGCTCTGCATCCGTCAACATCTCCTGGTGTACACCCCTCCCGTTTGTCCAACGTATTGGTCCAAATCCAACGAAAACTACAGACTATCTACGTCCTCCTTAGAGCTCCCTCCAGGCCCTTCTAACAGCATCTCGGATTATGGCTGCGATGTTCCTTGGCACCGAAAACGCCAGAGCTCTCCATCCCCAACCTGCTTCGCTGTGGTTGCCGCAATCCCGAAAAGACTCTAGGAGCCATACGCCATCATCAGGGTACTTGTCCTTGGAATCGTACGGGGAAGGCCGAGCTTAGACATAAGGCCTTATACATCCATGATACTTTCACCGGAATTACCTCTCTTGCAAGAAGTTGAACGGTCCTCCGATCCGAAGGCTCCGGACGAAACCGGTTGCTAGCTACGTTAAATTGTACGTGATACCGCGCTGCTCATCATCAAAAATTACGGGTTGAGGTAACGCACGGTACTCAATCCGCCGTCCCTCAGAACCGTCTTTTCTTCTTTCCAGGCGCTGCCGCCTTCGCTTCGAGCTGGCGCTTCAGCTCGGCCCTCTTGCGATCTGCCCTCTCTTGAGACGACTCTGGAGGTTTATCTGAAGGTTCAGAAGTGGAAGGTGGCCTTGTCTGTTCAGTCGCATCACCGATATCGGTGGACATCGGGCTCGACGGCAACTGAGGCGACTTCGAACGAGCAGTTCCACGCGCCGGCGCAGACTGTCCGTCTCGTCTATCGAGAGTGCCGTCCACGGATGCAGACGCTGTCTTCGGAGCCGCGCGGCTGCTCACACCAGCAACCTTCTTCTGACCGCCTATGTGCCCCAGCTTGGCCTTCTGTGGTGAGCCCTTGTCATCAGTAATGATTGGCGGAGGCGTAGCAATTGGAACGGACGCATGCTCATCGTCTTCATCCGTCGTGGAATGATCTTCAGTCTCAAAAGGGTCTGCGACAAGTGATTGAGCGTTGCGTTGATCCTTCTGTGGCAGTGCTGTGAATTTCGACCCTCCAATAGTCCAAGGCTTTTTAACCCCGTCTTTTGTTTCAGGCGGTCTTGAGTCCGGTCTTGGCGCCGCACTTGGAGGAAAGCGCTCTGCGAGGTCTACTGTTCTCTTTCGACGGTCCGGGGAGGTTGAGCATCGAGATCGTCATCGTCAGTAGTCTCATCCTTGTCGTCGGCTTCATCGTGCGTATCTGGGCCTTTTGCGCTTGACAAGCCTAGATGTTCATTTGCATGCCGCTTCTTCAAACCAGGCGGTGTTGACTGTCTCTAAGCGTGGCGTGTCAGTACTGCAAACAATACATCGCAGATTATACCAACCTGGAAGCCACTATCCTCGACTTCGTCTCCATCCTCGCGACGACTCTGTTCGTCCTTCTTAGTAGCCAGCCGGGCTTCTCGTGAGGCTAGCGGAGCCGTGAACACTTTAGATGCTGACTTGAGGTTGCTCCACCATTCGCTCGAGAACGTCTCTTCTATACTTTGATTTAGACGGCTAAGGTCGCGTCGCAGCAGATCATCACGCATCATATCGAGCATCGCGCTCTTGTCAAGGGACTGCGGACTGAAACTCAGCTGCCAATGCTGTGCATCAAACGCCGCCAGACCTTTGACCTGTGTACCTGCTTGTTCGCGCTGACTCAATTTCCTGGACGCCTTAATGCCCGCAGCACTAGGGAAGACGCTTGAAATGTCCATGCCGGAAGCTTCAAGTTTGTCCATTAGTTTACTGATAACGTGATCCTTCTCGCTCAACCGGGCGAGTAAGTCTTCTGAACGCTGCTTTTGCTGGTAAACCAGGCCAAAAAGCGGCAACACTAGCCTCTGCCTCAACGTTTCTTGAGAACATGGTGCAAGATGAACAGGCCATTGCAAAGCTCCCAGTGGAGGCGGTAATGGAGCCGTTACGCGTAGAATCAACCCCTCTCCATAGCCTTGTTGACTCTCAAGAAAACATGCTGTTCCTTCTACTCCTCGCACGGCGCTCTGGATCTTCTCCAACAGGATCCATAGTTGGTTGGCGTCTTCGCTTGGGTCGATGCTTGTGTTCTCGTTCAAAGCTCTGCGAATAACCTGACGCCTATCCAAGTCTTCGTGCCATATATGGCTGAGATCAGTCAAATATATGGAATAGCTATTACGGGTGAACACAGATTTCACCAATAGTGGCGGTGTGTTTGCATGTGTATTCTTCGGCTGAAGAGGTATCCAAGTCGTGTCCATGGGCGGAGGTTGGAGGTGGTGAACTGCAGGTGATCCATGTTCCGCTGACGCGCCCCGACCGTTGCCAAGAACAGCCACACGTGCGGCTCTCGAGAGTCTCACGCAACTTCACGACTTCCACAACCGTGCTGCTCACCACCTTACATCCCTAATTATCTACACTATCCCGGATACCCATGGCAAGCCGCGAACCTCCATGGCGGGCATCGACCGTGCAGAACTCTAGGAAGCCTCCCCCATCAACGATACCGAGTAAACGACCGGCAGACACGCAAGAAGACGCCTGGGTTGCGGACGAAGATCGCTTCGTACTGGAACAAGCGAAGAAGAAGGCGGCTATTCGAGTGAAGGCAGGACGAGCGCGGCCCATAGATTGGTTGGCCGTTACACTGCGGGTCGTGGATCCAGGAAAGGATCTTTTGGACGAGGATGATGCGGATTCCGACATTGATATCGTCGATCCGGAGGGTGTCTTCGAGGGACTCAACAACGATGAGCTGGAAGAGCTGGAGAAGGACATAGACACGTATGTTGCCCTCGAGACTACCCGAAGCAACCAGAACTTCTGGAATGTACGTCGTTGCACTACTTGCTGTCATAGTTCTTCTCGCTAACGTTCCAAAAGACCATGAAGATTATATGCAAAGACCGGAGGCAGAAGTCAAAACCAGCTGCACCAGAAGCGCGAGGCGTGAGCTCAGTATCCGCCGACGTCGATCGCCTTCTAGGCCCGAAGTCATACGCCGAGCTCGAAAAGCTGGAGAAGCAGATTCGAGCAAAGCTCAACTCGAACGAGCCAATCGACGTTGATTACTGGGAACACTTGCTCCGGAGCCTTATAGTGTGGAAGGCAAGGGCAAAGTTGCGAGGGGTTTCGGAGACAATCGTTAAGAGCCGGCTGGAGAAGTTGCGCAAGCAACAGGAGGAGGAGGCTCTCGCAGTTCGTGGCAAGTTGGAGACAATCCTTGGAAACACAAAGGGGCAGCACCACTCGTCCGCAGATGCAGACACGACCTCATCCATACCACCTGCATCGGCGCCTGATCCCGAACCGATCCTGAAGCTGTGTCTCGAAGATAAGCGTCTGGACTCAATGAGTGAGAAAGAGTTCCTCCAGAATATTGTAGGTTTCCATGTGTCACAGCATTCGGGTACACATCTGTTAATACTAGGTACAGACCGCTGAGCGACAACGGATCTTGAAACTGGGCTATGTCCCCACGCGGCAACGCAACATTGAGAAGCCATCAGCGAGTTTGACTGCGAAGACCAAGGACGCTGATCCAGCAGGAAGCTCAAGGTTTGCCGCAGCTCCCAACGACGACTTCTCGCAAGCAACGACAGCGTTGTATGAACGAGAGGTAGCGCGTGGAGTGAACGAGAACGAGGAGATTTTCACTGGCGAAGAGGACGTCACAGCGATCGCCAAGCCTCTGTGGGCGAACAAATACAGGCCTCGGAAACCGCGATACTTCAATCGTGTTCAGATGGGCTATGAGTGGAACAAGTACAACCAGACACATTACGATCATGACAACCCACCCCCAAAGGTTGTGCAAGGCTACAAATTCAATATTTTCTACCCGGATCTTATCGACAAGACAAAGGCGCCTACATACAAAATTGAGAGGGAGAACGGCCGCAAGCGTGGTCAGTCTTTCGCACCCGCTGGAGAAGAGGACACCTGCTTGATCCGTTTCGTGGCCGGGCCTCCATACGAGGACATCGCCTTTCGTATCGTCGACAAGGAGTGGGATTACAGTGCGAAGAGAGAACGAGGCTTCAGAAGCAGCTTTGACAAGGTAGGCCGAGCATGACGTAAACTTCCGCTAACATCAGCCATGACCCACGACCGGCGTTGCGTTTCACGGCGTCAAGAATGTTGCTGATAGGTTCTCTTACAGGGCATTCTTCAGCTCCATTTCCAGTTCAAGAAAATATACTACCGAAAGTAGAGCCGATGCACCGTTCGGCGCTGGCAACTGGCCTGTTAGCTGCAATAGGTTGCCGTGCGCCTGGGGTAGTTGTGGTCACAACAGTCGGCAAAGCTGGGCGGTACTCCGACAAGGAATGCCTTGGAATGGTCACATTCACTCTCCGGTCCAGGCGCAGGCAGCCTCATTTGATTCTCCGTCCTGAGCAGTGCAAGATGCAGAAATCAGACATGGGGCTTATGAATTACCAAATACCTGGTTCGGAGCTTCGAACCGTATCTCTCCCAACTGTTGACGGCAGGGCATTGGGTGCCTGCTGCGTCGAAACCCAGGGCTCTCATTGCGATGCAAGACCCCTGCTTACATACAGCTCACCGCTAACGCTTTTCGTACCGCAAAGCCCTTCTGGCATTCCCATAACATAGCCATCGTCGGATGTACCTGGCAACTAGCAACCAATCCACAGTTTTCCCTGTGCTGGGGTAGCGTTCGGATGCCCTATTTGTCAGGCAAGCGGATGTGCGACGACGGGATGGTTGGCTGTCACTGCCAGCAATAGACTTACATCGGTCCTCAGAACCTTTTACGGCAGTGCCTGACTGGGGATGTATTCATCCACGAGTAATATCTTCTAGAAACCCCGGAATACGTAGAGCGCCTTTCCGGCAGCTGCAGGGCGGCCCGGTCAGTGGTTGTGACGGTCCCCCTGCAAGCAACCGCTCCCCTTGTCAATGTCATGCATTCAGAAGAAAATGGTTGGATCAGCCCCATACCGCCTGGTGTGACCGACATGTCACACACGCTGAGGCACCGCTGCCCATTGGTCGCTCTGTCACGCTTGCGTGGTTGGACTAGCACTGCCTAGCAATGAAGAGCCGTGGCTTTGCCATGTAGATTGTCCTAGTCGCCTTGGTACATGGAAGGTAGATGTCCTGCCTCTCTGTTTGCTAACCTCATGACTGCGTGCTGCAACAGACCTCTCATCCCATGCGCTGGCATCCGCCGCCAGATGACCCCACCCGCTGAAGACCCCCGATTGGGCTTTGTCCCGCTCCCTAGAAATGTCTTACCGATCGCTTCTGGAAGTTATGTCGATCAACCAGCTCTCCGCTCCCATACTATTCGGCAGTATCACCACAACGCTGGCATTGTCTGACTGCCTTCTTCATCGTATCTGTCATTGTAGGCAGCACAGCGATGACACAGCCAGAATCCTCGGATGTCTTAGGCACCGAAACGCTATCATTTACGCTCGATGCCCCTTTTCGAAGTAACATGTATGCTCACGACACTACATCCCAATACGTCCCAACTCAATCTACAATGTCGTCTACCGCAGCAGACTTCGCGCTGAACTCGCTTCAATACGGTGATGCTTCTCAGCTGTTCAATGACCCAAGCCTACAGTGGCCTTCGCCCTGCGATCTTGCAGCAACTCAACTGGACGGTTCTCATTATGAGATGCCCCATCAGGCATACGCCTGCGAGCTGGATGTCGGAATGAGTCATCCGATGCACTCTCAGGGTTTTCGATACGAGCTGGCTCCAGCAGCTGGGTACTGTCTGCAGCCCGCTTCAGTCAATGCGCAAGGTAGTTGCCCACGAAGCTTTTCAGACTTCAGCTTCGGCGGTCACATAGGATCGATGACGGATGCGTACCCGCCATCAGCTTACCAACTCCGGCCACAGAATGCGGATCAAGAAGAGCTTTATAGCCTCCTAGTGGGAGAGCAAGCAACACATATGAGCAACGCATACGAAAATCCTTCGGGAAGCCAGATGAGACCCGATCGTGAGAGCGCAATGCCAAGAAGACACTGGCGTCCATTGACCGAGGAACCTGACAGCAGCTCGGGAATGCTGCTTGACACACCTGTCCCCGACGATGGCACTAAGAGTGAAGATGACATTGAGGAAACACCCATGGACAAGGAAGAACCATATGCCCAGCTTCTAAACCGCTGTCTTAGGGAAGCACCGGGCCACACGATGATTCTCCGAGATATCTACCACTGGTTTGCCAAATACACGGACAAGTCTCATAACAAAGGAACCAAAGGCTGGCAGAACAGCATTCGCCACAATCTGTCGATGAACGCGGTATGTTTCACCACCCCACGTAAGCATAATGTATTCCCCCTAACGAACGCAGGCTTTCCAAAAGGTAGACTCAGCCACCGGCCCAGAAACCAAGAAAGGAACCTCATGGCGGCTTACCGAGGACGCAATCCGAAACGGCGTCAAATCCACAACACGCTACCGCAGCAAGATCCCCAACAAGCGAGGTGGCCGCTCTCAGCATCCCGCCCCGCAACGTCAAGCCTCCGGCGCCAAAGGCGGGCAAGCCGCTCGCAAAGCAGCCAAGTTCCGACGAGCGGTGCGTCTGCGAGAAGCGAACGGCGCCCAGGTGACCGACCCCTATACGATGCCGCCCACATCGGCCCCTCCGCCCACGATACCCGAAGCCCAACCGCCATCAGACACAGAGATTTCCTACGGCAGCAACTTCGGCTACCCCTACTTCGTGCCAGGCACTTCATCGCTCTCGCCCTCGGACCCACAGATTCAGTTGCGCGCCCGATACACGCCCTCGTCGGCGACGGAATGGTCCTTCCCTGCGACGCCGGAACATTGCAACCTTGTTGATCTTGTTAACAGCAAGAGGCCGTTTAACGGCTCGCCGTTTTGCTATAATAGCTCCGAGTCGGGGGATGAACCGATGACGCCGGCGTCGTTTGCCGATTACAGCGTGGATCATGGGCCGGGCACGCCGTTTGAGGCTGTTGAGAGCATTGAGACGGATGTGTTGCAGTAGGCGCGGTGTGTGCGGCTTTGGTTGTTTGGAGGTTTGTCTGGGTGCAATCGGATTGCTATTCTTTTTCGCCATACCAGCGTTTGTCTTATCAGGCACCCGTGGTCCTACAGTTTGACGATCTCTTACACTCTTACGGCCTATGCGGCGATTTGCTACATCTTGTCGGGGCCATGGCGTTGCTTGCTGAGTGCAGCTTTTTTACGCTACGACTCACCTCCGCTTGCTGAGCAGTGAGCGTTGATAGATCTCTTCATTTCTCTTCCACTATCACGAAGTTGACGAAACGACTTGGCATAGTCACGGCTTACGCAGCGGGATCGTCTGGTCTATAGAGAAGCTCTGTACATTCTATGCAGGATTTTGGATGGGAAAGTGGCAGCGCTCTTGGTGTATTGGCGTTATGTCGTCAGTTATGTGTAGATACAGATCTATGACCTATGCTCGCGCACTCCAAAACATGCAAAGACAACGAAATGAGATGTACACGCACGCAAGGCGTAGCGACCAACCCCTAACTCCAACGCCGCTGTCATCGCTAGCTAGCCAGCCAGCCAGCCAGGCCACCGAGGGGTACCCAATATATGCAAGGAAAGCCGGAACCGACAGGCCGTTCGACCCTCCCTTACCCTTCCCCTTCCCTAGCCAAGACAATACTCACCTCATCGCCGTTCCTACTCACCCTCCCTCTCAATCCACCACCCCCTACTCATCCCGATAAAACTTCTTAAACACCAGATGCAAAAACAAATTAACATTCAACCTCAGCGCCCCTTCCCCAAACAAATTCATAAACTGGCAGTTATTAAACTGCGCCTGCAGCAGATCATCCAACGGTACCGCCGCGCTGGCCCCAGGGATCATGCAGCTCCCGACACTCCCTCGATATGAAAGACCCCCACCTCGTCGCTGCTGATCGTCAGATTGACTTTGTCCCACTGCCGCTCTGCGTACCCGGTCCACGCGACTAGGACGCCTTTCTCGGCGAGCGTGCGTGCGGAGTACTTGAACGAGCCGAATTTCGGGACGCGGCCGGAGCGCGCGAGTTCGCGCTCGTGGTTGTATTGCATGCTGAACGGGATTAGGAAGCGTTTTTTGCCCTTTTTGTTCTGCAAAGTCACCATCGCTTGCTCGATGTAGTCGTTGTAGGACTTGAGCTGCTGGTCTAACCAGCTCGCCTTCTCGTTCAGGTTTCCCAAAGTGGCTTTGACGCCCTCGAGCTCTCGCGCGCGCTGGATGCGCCGGCGGTGCTTCGTGCGTATGTCGATGGCGATGGAGTTGAGCAGGTCTTGGTAGTGGTTCGCGCGCGTGATGCGCCCGGCGGATTCGAGGGCGAGGATGTTTTCGAGGCAGGTGCGTTTGAGGTCGGGATAGCTGAGCCCAGTGATGTCGAGGAGGGCGGTGTGGTCCGCCATGTAGGCCCCCTAGGCTTGGTGGCCCCGGTCGTGGAGTGCGCATCTAGCTCGTCGTGGACAAGGGCGTCCCACCTGTCTTCGTCGTCGGGCGTGATGGGGCGAACCATTATGTCGAGGAGGTTTGAGCCGGTTTGCACGCGGATGATGTAAAGGACGCAGCGCTTTGTTTCCATGAAGAGCGCTTTTAGCGGCGCTTCGGGGTCGTCGAGGTCGTGCAGCTTGGGGGAGAGCTGGAGGCGGATTTCGGTGGCGCCCACGCCGTGCATTTCGCTTTCGTTGGCGGCGGCGCTGCCGAGCTCGCGGATGAGTTCGCGGAGACTGTCGTCTTGGGTGGGGCAGAGGTGGGAGATGTCGGTTGCGATCAACTGGTGGATCGCGAAGATGTCGGTGAGCTTGATGTAGAGTGTTGGTTTCGTTCGGGCGTAGAGGTCGGTGAATTCTTCGATGTCGAATTTGCGCTCCGCGTCGGGGACGTTGATGAGGGTCTTCCAGATGTCTTCCATCCGGCCGAAGGCTTCGGAGAGGTAAGGGTTGAGTGGTTGTAGGTAGATGTCGTTGCCTCCTGAGCCGCCGAAGAGCTTGCCAGCTGCCACTTGACCGAGCACCTTGCCGACTTCACCGAGATTGCGCTTGTGCAGAGGCGAGAGTCCTCGGTCTACAACACCCCAAGTTTCCGGTTGGGTAAGAGCTGGCTGCAGATAGGTCTTCCATACCCAGTGGCCAACGACTTGCAGGAGGTAGTGCTGGTCCTCGCGTGGGAACTTGCCTCTGAGGAATTCGAACGTTTGCTGGGCCACAAAGCGGACGCCGTACGGCATGCGGTGCAACAGGTCTTCCATCGAGGCGAAGAACAGATCAGCAATGTCGCGCAGGTCCTGCAAATGCCTGATGAAAGTTTCACGTGTCTCAGGATCACGTATCGCTTCCTCGCGCGGTACATCCGGGTTCCTGCGACTGCGTTGGCCTGTTCGCAACTCCTCATTGTTGATAGACGAGCGGTAGATCTGCATGGGGTCACTCTCAAGATCCAGTCCTTCGTTCTCGATGATGTTCTCCTTGATCAGCGGCCCTAGCAGGTCCTTCAAGAACTTACGATCTCGCGGGGAGCGGATGTAGTTGTTTAGAATCTTGGACCAGAAGAAGTTGCCTCGGAGGTAGTCTTGCAGTGAGGAGCAGCTGTCCACCTCTTCCTTGATCGCTCGAGAAATCAGCTTGAGCAGGTAGTATTCTTCCCTCCGCTTTTGGGCAAAGCCGAACAGGCCCATCATCAGAAGCTCGATGCGCTTGCATTCCTTCTCAGCGGTGACTTGCTCACGGATTCTCTTGAATAACCGGGCAAGGTACTGCGGCTGTGTTTGAAGCATGAAGAAGAGCTCTTGATAATGCTCCAGCTTCTTTCGGGAGTTCTTGTTGAGCGCCTTCAGGTCGAAAGCGTTGGCTGAAGCGATCTCCTTGTTCTGCAGCAGACTGCCGACGTGGCCACCGAAGTGGCGTTGGTGTTTGACGACTTCATCAAGGGTAATCTTGTTCTTGACGAGAAGGGCGATTTTGATGTCAAGTTGGTCGATGTACTGCTCGGCGAGCTCGTTCTGGCGCACGTGCTGAACCACGGTCTTTCGCAGGCGTTCAAACTCTGTTTCTTATTAGCATCTCGCACAGTCATGAGAATCAAGCCTGCTTACCGATCTCCTCATCGAAATCGAAGTCACTATCATTGAGGAGATGAACGAAGTTCTTGATGGTCCCGACAGGAGGATTCTTGCCACTAGTCAAGCTCTTGTACGCTTCGCCTTGCTGTCTGCCTCGGATGAAGCTCTGGATCTTGATGACCTTCTCCATGTTTTCTTTGTAGTGCTTCTGCTTTTCTGCAAATCTGTGCCGGATAAGCTTTCCTCGAGAGAGGGCCTGGAGGTCGATGATGGCTTCCTCTTCCGTTTCTACCTGCATCAGGAGGGTCCCGATCTCGCGCTTCAGAAGAGCTGATCGTGCGGCAGACTGAAGGCTGACAATCTCGGGTTCGTGGTCCTGAAGTTCACAGAGCAACTCGTAGGTGCGCTGGCGCTGCATTGAGCCTCTAGCCCAGCTCTGGAAATTGAGAATGGAACTGGTTTGTCGGTCGAGTGCTTTCAACGTAGCGATGTGCTTGTGCCGTAACAGCTGTCCGCGGATCCTAGACTGCAGCTCCAGGATTGAAGCCTCATGTTCCCTCAAGGCCGACATGATAGCAGCAGTCTCATTACGTATCCGAAGGCCTCGAGCAATCGCTTGGAAGTCAGTCATTCCTGGCGAGTGGGCGCGCAGCTGTCGTAGTAGCTCGCCATGCCACTCTCGAACCTTCATGCCTCGCGCATGTGATTGAAGGGACTTCCATTGCACTGTCGGGATCTCCAGGCTCTGCCGTATTTGGGCATCGTGTTGTCTTGCGATCGCTCCCCTAGCAGCAGCTTGCAGGAATGACACCGTCGAATGATGCTGTCGCAAGCTTTCATTGTCAGTCCGGTACGCTTGCCTCTGGAGCATACCCCGTACTGCTGCTTGGAAGAGCTGAACCTGCTTCCCGGACCGTATCGCTTCGGATTTCTGTTCCTTGAGCTCTTTTCGGACGAAGGCAGCTCGTATAGCTGACTGTAGGTCGCACACGGCAGCCTCGGCCTGGACCTGTCGTGTCTCTGCGAGCTGCTCGCCGACCTTCTTTCGTGCGAGAGCACCTCGGATGGCTGACTGCAGCTCCAGCACTTCTGGCTCGGCTTCTCGCGTTTCAAAGTACTTGTCGCCGACATCCCATCTCTTGAGAACGCCTCGGAAGAGAGCTTGTAGATCGCGGATGCCGTGCTCCTGACGCTGTATCCTAGACTTGATGAATTGTGTCTCTTGCCTCGCTTTGCGCGCCCGTACAAGGCTCTGTAGCAAGACGACATCCTGTTCTCGGTTCTTCCAGTACGCTTTCTTCTCTTTCCGTTTTGACCGGACGAGGTATCCTCTGGATAAGCTTTGGATGCTCACAGCGAACTTCTTCATGTCTAGCCGGTACCGGATGACTTCTCTTATGAAATCACCGCGGATCTTTGACTGGAGGTGCACGAGGGCTTCTTCGGCGTCACAGAGTCCGTTCCACATCTCTCCACACTTTATCCGAGTCATAGCACCCCGAATCTGGGTCTGCAAATCCACGATACTCCCTTCGTTCTCGGCAAGCTCTCGGCCTATGCGCTCTTCCTCGGTCTCTACAGGTTCCGGTTCTGGCTCCGGCTCGGCGCCAAAATTTGCGCTCATGCCTGAGAAATTTGGCATGCTTACACCGGACTTATCGAGGCCCTTCTGCATGGCCTCCAGCTCATGGTCCTCGAACTGGAGTTGACCGACCAGATTCCCAATTCGGAAATCGACGATCCCTTTGCGGAACAGCAGCCATGAGAGCGCATGGATGCAGTAGATGACCTTCGGAATGTTCTTCTTCTCATAGAGATCCACCAGCTCGAAGCGAAACAGCTCGGGCAGCTCAACTTCGGCCAGAAACCGGAAGAACAGCGCGATATTATCTGAATGCCTGAACTGCAGTCGCGGATGCCTGAATATTCTGAGCGGCCGCTCGGGATGCAGCGCTTGTACCACTTCTGCTAGAGTTACGCCGTCTCGGAGCGCCTCTTCCAGCTGCACGATTGGCGGTATAGGCTGCTCGATTATGTCTTCGATCCATTCTTTAGCCTCGCCGATGTGGCATAGATACTCGTAGGCTTGGAGGAACTGGCGCTGGGTGTCCATCCACGTGCGGCCGGCGTAGCCGACAGTGGCAGCCCTCTTGTTCAATCTAGAGCCCGAACGCTGAAGTCTTCGGCGCCCGTGCATGCCGACTACCTCCTGGTCGCGTGACTTGATCGTGAAGTCTTCCTCGCCATCTTCGCTGAATTTTGATAGCGTGCGCAAGTGCCCTGTTGCGGACTTTTGAAGAGTCTTGAGGTCCGTTTTGTCAAGCTGCGCGGGAAAGTGGACGTGGTTGCCATTGGCACGAGATGCTCTATCGTGGGCAGGCGCCCGGGCGGAGTCTGACCGGGAGATTGCTAGGCTGTGGGGACGGGACTTGGCTGGTGGTGATGTTGCGCCATCCGTCTGAGGTGATTGCATGGTCTCGAGACTGTTGCTCCGCTCGTATGTTGGGCGGACAGAATCTGACCGTGAGATAGCTATTGAATGAGGCCGTGGCTTCGGCTCACTGGAGCGGAGTGGCAGGGATGGCTCAACGCTGTGAGATAGTTCGGGTGGCCGTGCTCGGAGGGAATCTGATCGCGCTAATACTAAGGACTGCGGTCGAGACTTGAGCGTTATTGATGCTGACTTGTTGAGGTCAGCTGTCTGTGAAGCTTCTCTGCTCTGCCATATGTCGTGGGCTCTCATGCGCGTCGAGTCTGAGCGGGGCATAACAGCAGGGCGATCATCTGTCTCTAGTGTTGTGGCATTGGAGCTATCGACGAAGGGGTCGTGCGTATGAGCAGAGAGAGTCGCGACGGCCGAGTCTGATCTAGTGAAAGTAGTACTCTGTGGTCTCGCCTTGGGCGAAGGAGATGCCGCAGTGCCATACTGGGGTCGTGGAACAGGATCGACGCTGTAAGAGCGGCTGTGACTTGGGTACGCGGAGCTTTTCTCGCGCGGCGGCGGAGAGCTGGCTGGCGCCTGTGAAAGTGGTCGGAGTGAAGCGCGCGTCGACCGATACGCTCCAGATGGGCTGACATCTTTCGGTTCGAGGTAGTCCCCTCGGTCCCTCGTCGGTGATGCGGCCGTCACGGTAGTCTCACTGCCTCCGCGCCTGTGAGGTGAGGCGCTGCTTACGTATCCGTTTGACGCGTGCGAAGAGAGCGTGCTTGTCCGGCTTGGATGCGAGAAGTTCGAGTAGTCGGAAGAGCCAGTCGAGACGGTTGATGCGTGGCGCAGTGGGCTAGGAGACGCTGCGGTATGCCTTTGCACAGTACGAGACGGATATTGAAACGACATATTGGCGGCGCAAAGGTACGTGAGGACGGTTGTCTGTTAAGCTCTATGACGGTTTGCGTCGCACAGCCAGCGGTCTATTCGTGGGCCGCCTGTCGCTGAGGAGTGCTGTGAAAGAGGCCTAAAGTGGTTCGAGGAAGGGGAGCTCTTTCCCGCGCGGTCAGGGCATGGAGTGCGGACGCGTCTAGCCAGCTTCAGCTTGCTAGTAGTAGTCTGATATAATGGGACAGTAAGGGACAGTAAGGTGTGCAAAGAACCAAAGGCTTGAATAGCAGAAAATGCATGACCCAAACGGCGGTCGTGAAGCTCCAAATTTGTGTCCCAGCCTTTGGCGGGAGAGATGTTTTGGGTGTCAACAGACCAAGACTTTAGCGCAGATCAGTCCTGCAACAGCCCTGTCGCTTGACACTGTGCCTGCAGCGATCCAAGCTCCAGCCCGGGGCTGGCCACAAAGACTCGATTTTTTTGCCCCGACGCTTCCTCTCTCTTTCTTTCTTGGGAGAAGTTTCACCGCTTCGACCCGCCAACACCACCGTCTTGCCCACAAGATATCAGTGTTGTCGCCTTTCTTGTCGTGTTTCGCTCTAAAGATACCCAGATTCCCTTTTCTCAAAAGTCCTATCTCTCCTAACTCATAATGCCCATCCTTAATGGCGACTCCATGGCTGCTCCAAGCCGTGACGTCTTGGACTTTTCCACTGCGCTCGACGTCCTCAAGAAGGAGTACCCTGAGCGAGACGGCATAGACGTCAAGACGCTCATTGACTCTGAGACGCACGGCGGCCTTACTTACAATGACTTCCTCATCCTGCCTGGCTACATTGGTAAACCTCACGGTCAAAGCCTTCGCGAAAGTCTCTGACCCCAGTCCAGGCTTTGCCGCATCCCAAGTCACCCTCGACACTCCCGTCACCAAGCGCATCACGCTCAAGACGCCCTTCGTCTCCTCCCCCATGGACACCGTGACCGAGCACAACATGGCCATCCACATGGCGCTGCTGGGCGGTCTGGGCGTCATCCATCACAACTGCTCAGCCGAGGAACAGGCGGAGATGGTGCGCAAGGTCAAGCGCTTCGAGAACGGCTTCATACTCGACCCAATAGTCATCTCGCCTAAGACCACTGTGGGTGAGGCGAAGGCGCTCAAGGAAAAGTGGGGATTCGGTGGTTTCCCCGTGACTGGTAAGTGCGCGATTTTCATCTTCAGCACGCGCTTAGTCTTTCTATGATGTTCAACCAATAGCCCTTTTATAACTTTCGTTCATCCGCAGCGTAAAGCAATGGGGAATTCTATGGAGATTTCTGTCTGAGAAAGAGCAATACTCGCTACCTCACATCCCATGTCCTTTCTGGGATTCAGCTGACACAAAGCGTAAACACAGAAGACGGCAAGCTCCGCTCCAAGCTCGTCGGCATAATCACCCCCGCGACATCCAATTCCACGCCGACCTCGACGACCCCGTCACCGCCGTCATGTCCACCGACCTCGTCACGGCCCCCGAAGGCGTCGACCTCCTCGAAGCGAACTCCATCCTCTCCAAATCGAAGAAAGGCAAGCTCCCCATCGTCGACAGCAACTTCAACCTCGTCGCCCTCCTCTCGCGCTCCGACCTCATGAAAAACCTGCACTACCCCCTCGCCTCCAAGCTCCCCCACTCGAAACAGCTCATCGCGGCCGCGGCGATCGGTACACGGCCGGACGATAAGCTGAGGCTCCAGAAACTTGTCGACGCGGGGCTGGATATCGTCGTGCTGGATAGCAGCCAGGGGAATTCTATGTACCAAATCGATATGGTCAAGTTTATTAAGAGCACATATCCAGCTCTTGATGTTATAGGCGGCAACGTCGTCACGCGCGAGCAAGCCGCCTCCCTCATCGCCGCGGGCGTCGACGGCCTCCGCATCGGCATGGGCAGCGGCTCCGCCTGCATAACGCAGGAAGTGATGGCGGTGGGCCGCCCGCAAGCCGCATCCGTCTACAACGTTACTTCCTTCGCCGCGCGCTTCGGGGTCCCCTGCATCGCGGACGGGGGGATCCAGAATGTCGGGCATATTGTTAAGGGCCTTGCGCTCGGCGCGACGACGGTCATGATGGGAGGCTTGTTGGCGGGCACGACGGAGAGCCCGGGACAGTATTTTGTGTCCAGGGAGGGGAAGCTGGTTAAGGCGTACCGCGGTATGGGCTCCATCGACGCGATGGAGGATAAGAAAGCCGGTGGTGGCGGGAAGGACGCGAAAGCCTCCAACGCGGGCACGGCGAGGTATTTTTCGGAGGGGATAGGTTGCTTGTTGCGCAGGGAGTTTCGGGCAGCGTGCAGGACAGGGGCAGCGTCACGCGGTTCGTGCCGTATCTTATGGCGGGCGTGCAGCATAGTTTGCAGGATATTGGGGTTAAGAGTATTTCGGAGCTAAGGAAGGGCGTCGCGGAGGGGCGCGTCAGGTTCGAGGTTAGGACGGTGAGTGCGCAGGCTGAGGGCGGGGTGCATGGGCTGGAGAGCTTTGATAAGAAGTTGTATTCGTAGACTTGGAGGGGGAAATCCGCTGGGCTGGCAAAAGTCGCTTTGGAGTTGGGTGGTTGTGGCGGGGTGCGTGGGTTCAAAGGTCACGATCAACGGATGAACGGTTCATGAGGTCGGCGTAGCATAGGCTTTGATGTGATTATATATAGCGCCTAACGCGCATCAACTCAAGAGAACTACTTCTATAGGCCGAAGGGGCGCCGCAAATGAGATACTTTTGCTCGCTTTGACACACGCTCCTCAGAGCGTGTACCTGAAATCAGGATGGTGGTCACCCAGCTCGTTGAACTGGTCCTCAGGCGACAAGCCCTTGACATCCAGCAACAAGTCCTCCCTCTTCGCTTCCTTCCGCTGATTCATCCACCTCAAGAGTGCCACTTCTCCGGCGATCAACGCAATCGCGATGCACACCAGAGAAAGGTTGTACCTGGCCGCGAACCTGTAGTACGGCGCGGAGGTCTTGGGGTAGATCCACGTGCTAACAATGCCGCCCACATTCGTCGAAACGAAGCCCATCGCGATAGCCGTCGCGCGTCGGGTATGTGCCGCGGTGTTATTCGGTATCCAGCTTATCAGACTCGGAGCGGAGGAGTAGGTGCCTGTGACCATGAAGCACAGCGCCGTGTACCTTACCACGATCGTGGTCCCAGTCAGGAAAAGCGCGAAGCCGATGACGGCGAGACAGAAGGTGACGATGGCGGTGAGGCCGCGGCACCGGTACCTGTCGGCGATGTAGGCAGCAGCCATGGTGACGAAGAAGGCGATGGCGAATGGCGGGACGGTGAGCAGTTGTGTTCGCGTTTGGCTGTATCCGAGGCCCTGGACGATGCTGGGCGTGAAGTAGGCGAGGCCGAAGAGACAGGTGCCGCTGCAGAAGAGGGCGAGGCAGTTGAGCCAAATGTGCAGGTCTTTGAAGGCGGAAAGCATGGCTTTGAGGCTGAACTTCCCGCTCTCGGTCGGTCCGTCGGCCTCGAGCCGGCGGACACAGTGATCGGCTTGCTCAGGTGTGAAAGTGAGGACTTGATGAGGCGTATTTGGCAGTACGAAGAAGGCGAAGATCCCGAAGACTACGGTGAACAGCCCCTCCAGGAGGAATATCCACTGCCATCCGAAGAGGTTGCCGATTCCGTCCATTTGTATGATAGCAGCTGCGAGCAGGCCGGAGAAGGCGCCGCTCATAGCAGCGGCAGAGAAGAAGAGCGCAATCCGGACTTGGAGTTCGTGGCGTCGGTAGAACCCAGAGAGATATAGCACGATCCCAGGGAAGAGACCACCTTCTAGCAGCCCGAGAAAGAAGCGGCAGGCGACCAAGCCTCCGAAGTTGTGCACCTGCGACTGCAGTGCCGTGACGATGCCCCAGCAGAGACACATGCCAGGCAGCATTAGCCGCGGCCCGACCTTCTTCAAGACGAGATTCGAAGGAAGCTCGGCGGCGATATATGGGACGTAGGTGACAGTAATAGCTATGAAGCATTATTAACATGGCCTTGGATGTGAGAGTACGGGAATACGATCTTACCAATCTGATACTGATAATCCGTTATACCCAAGTCCTTCTGGAGACCTGCGACACGGGCATTGCCAATGTTTGACCGGTCCAGAAACGCAAGGAGATAGATCATGCACATCATCGGCACCAAGAGCAGATCTAGCTTGAGGACTGTCTTTCGCTCGAGCGTCGGGTCGAACTGGGATATAGACGACCCATCTTCCAGACGCTCTTCAGCCGACAATTTCTCAAGCCCCACAGCCGTGTTCTTCACGAGGGGAATTTCAACGGCCGTCATGATGAATTAGTTGAGAGATTAATACAAGAGGGAAATAGTGAGATAACAGGGCTGGCGGGATTATCTTCGAAAGATGAGAGGAACAAGAATGTGACTCTGAGCGCATCATCCGCGCGTATTTGAACATCTGGTTCATCCTCCCCCAGACCAGATATTCATCCCAAGGGCCATACCTTCCCCGCTTACGGACTCTCGTTCCGGGTCAAGACGCACTCTGCTACGTAAACGTCAACTGCGGAAGGATCAGAAGAACATGGCGGCAATTGCCCCGGCTGGTACTACGACAATTGAACGCGTCTAGTACCATGCTCAACTGCGAGAGAAAACGGTTTGTCGGGATGGGATTGGCGGTCTTAAAAGCTTACATACCGAGGTGCCTTGCTACACAGTTCAAATTTATCCCGATTTCCCTTCCCGTCGTTGCGCAGTGCTCCTTCTCCGTTCCCCACATGCCTCCCCCGGCTTTAATGCTTCCGAGGGCCTGTGAAATAAACGTTGCCGGTCTCTTCGCCTGAATTTCGCGGCCGGACCGGCAATCTTCATTTGGAATGGCCTTTGTTGCTTCCGTTCGGACCAAACCTAGACTAGAAGTAATAATGCACTCCTTTCATACCTAGCTTGATGGTCCTCTCGAAGTCTCCGTCTTATATACAGAAGAAGTAGGTGGATGACAACTCACTCAACTAGCGGAGGACGCTTTGAGTATACTCTAAGAGTAGATTAGATTCTATCTATACATGATCTCATTTCTCAACATCTCTAGCCGGTTCAACGCTCTTTGGTAGCGTGAGGTATGCTCACATCTAATAGCCAACCGCATCATGGTCTGCTGCCTGGCGGCTTGACCTTCGGCTTTGTAGACGTTGGGTGTTTCACCATCTGTGGGTGAGCATGACAACGGTATCTGTCCAACCACAATTACCAGCGAAGACCTCCTACACAATCTTAACCCACTCCATCCTCTCCCGATCCCAGCGATGGTTCTCCACACTCGACTTCGCCAGCGCTTTCCTCCCATACTCCCCCTCCAGCAGCTCCGCATACGCATACGGGATCTTCACCGGCATGCCCTCAAACACGCTGTCCCGGAGTGGAAAGATGTCGTCTTCCAAGATCCGATGCTTGTCCTTGGAGTACATGTGCCCCTTGTATCCCTTCACCTGCGCTTCCCGATCCCTCCGCAACGTCGTGATGTCAATAAATAGTCCCGTCTCCATATCGATCCAGCGGGCATCAATGACGTTGTGCGAGTCCGCCGTCGAGGCGTTGGTGTAGTGCGGGTTTACTTCGATCATGTAGCTCCTTCTCCTCCCCGTCTTCCCCTCGCCTCTTCCCTGCCCCTTTCCCTCCCCCTCCATCCTAGCGACATCGAAAGTGTGCACCGTCATGTTATAGTACCCCGCCAGCTCCCTCATACCCTCCTCACTCATCTGGACATCGACATCAGAGTCCCAGGGCATGATCCGCCGGTTCCAGTACCAACCCAGCAGGCTCCCGTGCATGATCCATGTCTCGGCGCCGATCGAGGACATGGTTGAGAGGTAGGTTTGGACGAGGGCTGTTAAGGCTGTTTTGCGGGCGTCTTCGGGGAGCTTGGAGGCGGCGAAGCGGCCATCGTAGTGCGGGTGGAACTGGGGGGGCGTTAGGGGGAGTGTTGGGAGGGGAGACGGGGGAAGGAGGTGGGGAAGGTGGGGGAGGTACGGACGGTAGACTCGTGGAAGTACTTGTCGGGTGGGTCGCGGTGCTTGCCGCCGTGGTCGTGGGTTAACCTTGTCCTGACGCTTGCGAAATATGCGTCTCTTGGTTGTAGCGTTGGGAGTGCTTGGGATGTCAGGGCGCTGGCGAGGAGGAGTAGCCAGAACGGGAGGCGTAGCATAATCCGTCAAGGTCGCTGCATCGATTGTGGGTAGAGGAAAAACAGTTTGAAGGAAGTGCATATCACGGAACAGGAGGGGCGATCCGGCAGAAGTCCGTGATTCAAAATGTTGAGATTGAGGTTGATAGGTCTTGCGTGGAGACTATTGTAATAGGGCCCACGTTGGTCAAACGAAAGGAACCAGACGATGGCCTCTGGAAAGGATCAATTGAATACACCTCAAGAGGGCACTCGAGGCCGTGCAGGTCTTTTGGGTGTGAAGTGCAGCGACGCTTGGTTGCGGACGGAGACCTGATCATCGAGGAGACCCATGGTGAGTGGCCGAAATTCTCCGGCGGTCTTGGCCTACAAAGGAGGCTGATGTGCAACATCTAGAGCTTCTATCTGTACTAAACACAACTGCGGACACTTCGAAGGAGGCGTGCAAAAGTACGGTGGTGTGACCATCTTGTCAATGGCACGTGGATGGCTACCCATGTCCGCCATGGCGGAATGCCAAGTATACATACATCACCTGGCCGCGTCCGACAGGTAGTCTGCAGTCAGCTTTCTTGTGTTACAAACGATCTCCTTAACCAATCACTGGCTCAGAACGCCGAGAAGACGCGGCAGACGCGCTCTTGACCGTTCAGCTCTTGATCCAGCAGTGTAACACAACCTAACGCCTCCTGTAGACTATCCATCGGATGTGGCTAGGTGGTGTGCAGCACGTGAGCAAGCCCTGCCAGCTGGGCCACTTCAACCCTTAGCAAGTCCCGTAGGTAGGTATACATGTAGGTTCTTAGAAGGCTACTGTATAATTAACTATATTCAATCCACTATTTATCAAGCTATATCTCATATCTGGCAGACATCGGTGTGAGCAGTCATGTTTCATCGGGCCATGTTCTGTGAAGCTGTGGCTCATTCCCCTTTTCAATATCCAAGAAAGCCTGTATGAAGACGAGGATGGTCGGCAATTGCGGAATCACCGCTCGTCAGCCTAGATATGTAGGGATCACGCTGCTCAAGTCCTGCAATTGCCATTGCTCCCGACTGGGCAGTTCAGCATTTACTCAGCCTCCTGCGCCATCTCATCATGTATGTAAACAAGAGGGAACCTCGGCAAGGCTGTAATTGTTTTCGTCACTCGAATTCCCTCATAACTTATATCTGCAATGGACGGGCTGTCAGGGCCTGCGAGCGTCATCGCCGTCGTTTCCCTCACCATCCAGCTCGCTGAGAACATCAACAAGCTGTAAGTCAGCTAACAGCCTCGCCAGCCTTGTCGACATATTAAGGTCTTCGTAGGTGTAATTTCCTGGACTCAATCCGCAATGCCCCAGACGAGATCAGATCCGTTGTGAAAGAGCTGCATAACCTTGAAACAATACTGAAGGGCATACAACGAAACGAAGAACCGTACGGTCTACACCCAGAAGTAACGGATAGCTTGCAACAATGTCAGTTGCACCTCCTCTCCCTGTACGCCATCGTCGATACCCTAGCGCCCAGACTTGCTACAAAAATACTTTCCAGAGGACGTGGAACTCTACAAGGACTGCTAGGAAGAGTGGGAAGATTGCGGACTTGCGCGCAAAACTACAAGAAGCTAAGCTCACCCTGGTGTTGGCACAGCAACTTTCCGCGATGTAAGTAGCAGTGTTTGCATGGCCGATGCTATCGGATCTTCGCATATGAGGGTACTGATAAGTATCGTTTAGTCATTCACTGCACAGCTACCACGAATCTCACGGCTACAAGCATGCCGCACATACGCAGGCTATCGCTGAACTCCGACTGCAACTGTGTCAACATAGCGCGACCATCTCCACGAGAGATGCGGAGCTGTCCGGGCACCTGTCAAAGGTTTACGCCAAAATTGACCAGATTCTCGCCGCTCTCGGTCCTGCAATTCTGCGTGATGCTTTGACAGAGGGATTTTACAAGGCAGTACAACAAGGATTCGATAAAAACATTGCAAATCCTTCGTCTACCCAAGGCTGGAGCTGGCACAGTGGTGGTAGGAAGGGACTTGATAGGCGCTGGCGGAATAAAAGAAGTAGATTGCTAGACGACACTGTGACTCGGACTCAGACACCCTTTGGAGTCATTTGGTGCTCATCGAGACAATACGCAACCTGGCACGCGGGTCTTGGATGGTCCGAACAAGAGACAGAGTTCCGAACCACCTTTCGCTTCGTACCTTCATGGTGGTTGACGAAATGTGGCTTCGCGTCACTCGTGATTGCTGAAATTGGTAAATCGAGTCAAGTGGGCTGGCAATTTCGTTTGAACGCAAAAAACGTCTGTATGTCCTCGTGTACACGTCGTTGTCTGACCTTGTATAGCTTATACCACGAACCGCTCGAATATGGGACTACTGCATAACCGGAAACCTCGACGGAGTTAGAGGACTACTCGAAAGTGGTCAGGCTTCGGTTCACGATGTTGACGCCCTTGGATATACCCCACTCCATGTAAGTGAGAGGGACACACCTTGGTATTGTTTTTACGATCTTCACGGATGTGTTCATCGGTGTTACTGTGTGTGTTGATGGTGTATGTTGAGGATACCTGCAGGTTTTATGTGACATTTACTGATGAGGCGAAGGAGGCGGCAGAGAACTCCTCGATTGAGCTGTTTTCCTACCTGGTTTCCATCGGAGCGGACGTCAATATATACACCTGTGATGGGATGTAAGTGTCTCCTCTTATCTCAACACCTTTCTGGGTTAGTACTGATTCTGTTGACCTCCAAGGACGCCATTGCAGCTCCTCTGTATGCACGGTAACCCAAAGGTGTCTGCGCCAGCCCAAATCGATGCAATCCGCACTCTCATAGCCGCAGGAATAGATCTCGAGGATCAGGTGGCGACAGCCTCCCACTTCGGTTCTGTTAAACAGTTTCGCGGTTTACTCCAAGTGGAGGGCGTCCCACAAACGAGTCTCGAGAGCCCAGCAATCTATTTGTTTAACGAAGTCGTGCGCCTCGTTCACCCCGAATACCTGGACTCTACATGGTGGGGCAACCGCCTGAGCGAAGCGATATTTTGGGCACCGAACCCAGCGCCAATCAGAGATGCTATCATGAAGTTTTGCGACATGTCGGCAGTCCGTGAAGCCTTCTGGTGGCTGACAGATGGATGGCCTTTCGAGGCTATCTTTTTACCCGGAACGACCGCCGTGAGCCCTGACAGAAAGTGGATGACAATCATCGAGGACTGCAGGGTCCTGATGTCACGCCTAAAATTAATGGACACACTTCATTTCAAGATGAGAGCCCCATATCCTTCAACATACTCCGATGTTGGTGCCTTCTATTGCCTCACGACGATGGCATTGCGAAGTCCCCTTGGCTGGAGCGTCTACTTGACTGCTCTTCAGCAGATGGACATGGACCTTGAGGAGTTCGCACGACAGGAGGTCGCAATATTGAACGAGATTGAATATTCGGGCGGAGGATGGACGGAGGAAGCTGTGGTTAAGCTGTATGCGCATACGAAGAAGCCGATTATCGAGCTTCCCGACAAAGTTTGGATCGAATGCGTCAGAAAGGGATTCAACGTCAACGATGGCTGGCATGATGGGTGGATAGACAGGGGCGGACGAGAGATGTGGGCGCAAGCAACTGAACAAATTCGACTAGGAAAGAGCCCGTATGGACCGTTTGACGAAGTTGAACAGTTGGTATACGAACGTTGGCAGAGAGTTGTGCGGATTTCCAATGAGCAGGGGATCTGCTATTGGTGCCAGGGGAGAATGGAGCGGGAGCGGGCAAAAGAAGAGCAGGACAAAGAGAGAAGGAAACTAGATGAAGAGGCGGAACGAAGAGAACTGGACAGCTACAACTGGATATTCGAGTCTGGCAGAACATGAAGTCAGGAGGGATAAAGTGTGAGGCCTCAACATGAGTGGTTAGCTGCAAGGAGAGCTAGGCGACGACACTATTCAAGCATCAGAAGGTCTTCTTTTGGCACTGAAGACGATAGCACCGAGCCACTACGGTTACACTACGATGGGCTTTACCCCGATGTCCCAACGCAGCAGTTCTACGGGCAGTGCGTGTTTGAACCGGTTACCGGAACGCTTTGTATCGAGATGCCAACATGAAATGAGGGTCAATGGAGCATATCCGGATGGTTCAAGGAAAGGGCCTAGGCCGTGGCCCGCTGTTTGCACAACATCGGGAGTGTATCCGTTCGGCATTTATTTGTACTGCATTGATATCCTAGACAATAACGGGCATTCGATAGCTGCTATTGGAGTTCATGTACTCGCTACGTCGAAAGGGCAGTCAGCAAGGCCTTAGCAGGCGGAACGCAAGAATCATTGAACTTCTTGGTATCGCAAGTACAATGGCACTACAGATTCTCCATGCTCAGCCATTGCTGTCTGGTCGACGATGGAAGATCGGATGTTGCAGACCCTGCTCCAAGGGCATCTCTGCATGGTCTCATCCGCCCAGTTAGTTCAAGGAATGCCAGTACCATCTAATATAGATCATGCAGGAAGAGCAGGAACGGATCAGTCCACACTCAAGCGGGCAAAAAAACATGCTACACGTCCAACACATCGCTTTCATTCGGTATTTAAACAGACCAAACGCTAAGACCCATGGGAGAGGCAATTCACTTCCTCAAGGAATAATCTTCGCCCTCCTAAACCGCTCAAAAGCCGTCCACCACGCGCCCTTCGCATCCGTCTCCACCTTCTCGCTCCCCCACGTCTCATGCAACTTACTCATATCCATCTGCCGATCAAAATTAAACATGGTCATAATAAAATACGGAAATCCGCCGAAACTCCTCTCATTCCCCTCGACCCTGCCCTTCTGCAACCCATGCTTCTGCTCCAACTCCCTCCACGTCTCCACATGCTCCATCAGATACTCCCCCGGCTGCGGTCCCGAGCCCCCATTCGGCGGCGGGCCAACCCCTTCAGCCCGAAGAACTCGCAGATGACGGGCCACTTCTCGGACCAGGAGGATGGCCGCGCGTTGTCGGCGACGTTGAAGGCTTGGCCGCCGGTTGAGGAGGGGTGCAGCGAGGCCCAGATGCTGAATTTGGCCAGGATGTCTTGGCTGCTGTCGTTGCTGAGGATGCGCCAGGAGGCGGCCGTGCCGGGGAATTCGACGGAGGCGCCGGGGCCGGCGACGGCGGCGTAGCAGGAGAGGTAGAGTGCCTGTTGTTGTTAGTTATGCTGCGCATAAGGGATACGCGGTCTTGAGATGAAAGGATAGGAGATGAGGAAAGGGGGTTTCCAAGAAGGGTTTCGGGTAAAACTGGAGGCGCTCTCACCAGTGCTTGCGCGAGACAGTACACGTTGTTGTTCGGCACGAACCCGACAACAACATCCGGCCGGACCTCGCACCACGTCCACTGCTTGCCTTTCGCTAGCGATGCGAGCATGTCGAGTTGATTGTAATAGAACATCTCGCTCGCATACGGCTCAGGGATGCGGGGTAGACTCTCCGCAAGCGGCGGCGTGAAGGGAAACTTGTCGATCAGGTGCACGCCGTACGCCTTTGTGCCGGTCGGCAGGACGACGTATTTAAGATTCTTGGAGAGGTTCTCTACCGCCGTCACAGCGCGTTCGAGCAGGGTCACATTGACGGAGATTTCTTTTGCGGGGTCAAGGTCCATCACGTAGGAGAAGAAGTAGACGTGGGATACGGTGGACATGCCGCCGATCTTTGATTGCATCTCTTTGTCAAGACCCTCTTGGCCTCCATCCATGAGCAGATCGATGCCGCTGACGAGCTGGAGCTTGCTGCTCTCTGGCCATTGCGCTTGCTCCTTGCTGAGCGGCCGGTTTGTGAGCGCTGTGACTTTGGAGAAGGCATCCGGTGACGGATAGTCGGAAAGCAGAGCGTTCGTGATGGCCCAGCCGGTGATGCCAGAGGCGCCGAAGATGAGGGCGTGGTTGCCCGGTTCGTTTGTGCTACCCATAACGAGACGATAGACAAAAAGAGAGGAATGATCGAATACAGAGACTCAGCAGAAAGATCTGAAGAGAGGAAAAGAAATCAAATTGAGCTGGACTCTGCACGGTGAGTAAACACCCACCTGACTCGCGGCTGGTAAACATGCCCCGCGTCGCCTTATCGAGCTCACCTGCACACAATTCCTAAGACTGCAGATCTCCAGTCGACCGCTGACAATACTGCATGAGCCTTGTTCTAGATGCGCTGCGTGGAGACGCCGTGCCTGGCTCAGCCGTGATGGAGTTGACATGCGGGAAAGCATTCCCGGAGCAAGAGGATGTCGGGATAGAGCTCAGACGCTAGCCTGTATGCGGCATAATCCGGGTTGGAGCTCTCACGGCTCTCAAGCTCCCTCGTGCATGACCGAGGCCGCATCAGCAGCAAAGGTAAGGAACGCGGTGTTCTCGTCAGCCGCATCGGTATTCCATGATGTAGGTCTTGAGCTCGCAAATTTTCTGTACTGCTACGACAGTCAACTTTGTCAAACTCGTCGTTTTTCGCGTTTCTGCAAATGTGTTGCTCTGTTTAGCATCAACCTCTTTTCCAGGTTGCGTTATATCTCAGTATATACTCCTGAAAACAGCTCGAACGCGTGGATATCACTTGAAAATATCCACTGCTCAGTCGCCATGGCAGGCGAGGTTCGTCAGCCGATTGACATAGCTTCGTTGGAGAAGTTCATCAGTCGCAATGTCCCAGAGATCAAAACCCCCTGACAGTCAAACAAGTGCGTATCACGCCCAAGAAACCAAACTTGTACAATTCCTAAGATGACTTCCAGTTCGGCTTCGGCCAAAGCAACCCAACCTACCTCCTCACCTCCAGCACCGCCGCGCGCTACGTCCTCCGCAAAAAGCCGCCCGGAAAGCTCCTCTCCAAAACCGCGCACCAAGTCGACCGCGAACACCGCATCATCCACGCGCTCGAGTCCACCGACGTCCCGGTACCCAAAGCGTATTGCCTCTGCGAAGACGACAGCGTGCTCGGCAGCCCCTTCTACATCATGGAATTCCTCGATGGCCGCATCTTCGAGAAGCCGTGGTTCCCGGGTGTCAGTCCAGAGGACAGGAGGGAGATGTGGCATGATGCCGTCCGCACGCTCGCGAAACTGCATCGCCTCGACCCCGCTACTATCGGCCTGGCTACGTTCGGCAAGCCCGCCGGCTTCTACAACCGCCAGATTAAAACCTTCACCGCGCTCAGCGCCTCCCAAGCCGCCATCACCGACGCCGAGACCGGCGAGCCCGTGGGCCAGATCCCGCGTCTCGAGGCGCTGCTCGGGTTCTTCGCGAACCCGGCAAGACAACCAAAGGATAGAGGCGTGCCTATTCATGGTGATTATAAGATCGATAACCTCGTGTTTCACAAGACCGAGCCGCGCGTCATCGGCATCCTGGACTGGGAGATGGCGACGATTGGGCACCCGCTCTCAGACTTATGCAACCTGGTTGCGCCATGGACAATTACGGCGTATTCACCTGACTGTAGCCGCATGCACTCCAGCCCCGCCTTCCGGCCTGACAACAGTGAATTCCCTGGGCTGCCGAGCCAGGAAGAGTGCATAAGGTGGTACGCCGAGGTCGCGGGGTGGGATCCGAGTAGTGAGTTGAAGTGGGGCAAGGCGTTTGCGGCGTTTAGGGATAGTGTCATTTTTCAGGGCATTGCGGCGAGGTATGCGACTAGGCAGGCGAGCAGTAAGGACGCGTATAGGTATGGGCAGGAGATGAGGCCGTTTGCGGAAATTGCTTGGAGATTGATGGAAGAGGCGAGGGGGAGGGCGAGGTGAGGGCGAGGTTGTAGATGGGCGGTGGGAGGTTGATGAGCTCATTCACGTATCACCAGGTCATGATAAAGCAGCAAGGGCCACTAGGCGTTTGTACAGCGTCAAAACGAGTGTTTGAATCAGTTGAACCAGTGTGGTGCTCAATGGCAGTAGTACATCTTAACAACAGACGTGCCTTGCCTAGATCAACAAACCCACAAAAGCTGTGACCGCGGATGCGTCGTACAGCAACCACGGCCATATCAACCGGTGGTCCTACAATAAGTCCTCTACCGCCCTGCCGCCCAACCCCGGATCAACACCCCAAGCTCTGCAAATCTCCTTGTGCCTCTCATTGTATGTCTTATGCCTCTCCCTAAACCCCTCGGCCGCCTTGAGCGCATCCCTACCAACCTGATGCCTATGCGCGGCATCCGGCCCATCCGCCACCCTCACGAACCTAGCATACGTCCACATCTCCGGCAGGGGCGTATGCTGCGTTAGTCCCTGCCCGCCAAACATCTGCATGCACTCGTCGATGATCTTGGCCGCCTGGATCGGCACGAGGATCTTGCTCTGCGCAATCGCATACTTCCCGGCTTTGTTGCCGTGGATGTCCATCGTGTCCGCCGCGTTTAGCACCACGAGCCGCATCGCGTCGATCCCCATGCGCATGTCGGCGATGCGCTCGATGTTGCTGTCGAACGCGCCGATTAGCTTCCCACGCGGTTTCTTGGCGGGGTCGATCGCGTGGATTAGGGCGAGCTCGTAGGCACGCTCGCATTGTCCGATTAGGCGCATGCAGTGGTGGATCCTGCCGGGGCCGAGTCGGCCTTGTGCGATTTCGAAGGCGCGCCCGGGGCCAAGGATTATGTTGGCGGTGGGGACGCGTACATTTTCGTAGACGTATTCGCCGTGCCCTTCGGGCGCGTGGTCGTAGCCCATGATGGTGAGGTTGCGCGTCATGGTGAGCCCCTTTGTGCGCGCCGGCACGATCACGGTTGTGTGGCGGTTCCAGGGGTTCGGGTTCTCGGGGTCGGAACATGCCATCAGGATGTAGAAACCGAGCTCTGGGTTCCATTGCGCGTTGCCGTAGAGTTTGCGTCCGTTGATGATGCACTCGTCCCCCTCGATGCGAAGGGAACAGCCGATGTTGGTCGCGTCGGAGGAGGCGCGGTCGGGCTCCGTCATTGAGTAGGCGGAGCACATTGTGCCCTCCATTAGAGGCTTCAGCCACTTCTCTTTCTGCTCGGGAGTGCAGTATTTGGCGAGGAGCTCAATGTTGCCGGTTTCGGGCGCGTGACAGTTCATCGTCTGGGCTTCTGCATTAGCCCGCTATCCTTAGGCTTCGTCTCCCTTACATCTGTCTGTGCTGCCGCACCCTTAGGACAAGAAGAGCCTACCTGCGCAGCCCAATAACACCTCCCCATAATCTCCGCACAGCACGCATACTCCAAATTCGTCAGTCCCGGACTCTCCTTAAAGTGGTTCGGCAGAAACAAGTTAAACAATCCCAAGCTCTTCGCCTTCTTGCGCAGCTCGTGCATCAGCTTGGGCGTCTTCCACCGGTCCTGGGCTAGCTGCGCCCGCATGACGGGCTCCGCGGGGATGCATTCCGTCTCGACCCAGTCGTGGACTTTCTGGATGATGGGGATGGCGAAGGGGCGGAGCTTGGATTTTACCCAGGGCGGGAGGCGTATGAAGGCGGGATGGTCTGGTGGTGGGGCTTGGGAGGACATTGTGGTGGGAGTGTTGGTAGTGCTGGTAGTGCCGTGAGAGCTGTAGAGGAATTGATAGCTTAGGAGTTCATGGTGGTTTGAAGCTACTCGGCTGTTTTGCTCTGCGTATCGAGGCTGCTCGGAACATGTTGGCTATGCGGGTACAGCTGCTGGCGTGAAAGAGCTGGGTTCGCTGCAGTCGGAGCTGTGGCCGAGGAAACCCGGGGAGGTTAACCGCGATCTGCGGACCCTGAACGGCATGACTCGCGTGCAGCTCGTGTGCCGGCTCGTGTGCCGGCTCGTGTTCGCTACCCCAAGTTTCCCCAGATTCCGTACGGGACGCTTCGTCCGTCAGCTGGAGACCTCAACCTCAGCCGCAGGCGGGGGCAGCATAAGCTACCAATTCTCAAGGGCAGGATGGACGTACAGTCCTATCGTGCAGTAATACACTCTCACGACAATGGCTGACGAAGGCTTCGCCGCACCCTGGCTCGAGGTATATCCCTAAGCTCTCATACTCAACAGCAAGGCAATATACTAACACCTCATCCAGTTCGAGAAAGAGTTCGGCCAACGTCCCCTCCTCCATGGCCCCCTCGACAAAATCCTCAGCGGCTGGGCCGCCATCGGCGGCGTCCTGGTCTCGAAATACACCTTCCCGCCGCCAGACCCCTCTGTAAAGACCGAAGACCGCTCCATTGACGGCCCCGGCGGCCCCCTCAAACTCCGCATCTACACGCCCGATGGCTACACCCCCGGCAGCAAACCCGCGGGGCTCTACATGCACGGCGGCGGGTGGGCAATCGGGGATCTGGACATGGAAGACGGCGACTGTCGGCGCGTAGCCAAGGGCGTCGGGACTGTGGTTGTCGCGGTAGACTATAGACTCGCGCCTGCGCACAAGTTTCCGGCGCAGAATGAGGACTGCTTCGCTGCGTATCGGTGGGTGCTCGAGAACGCTGAGAGTCTGGGCGGGGTGCAGAGGAAGGTGTTCACGATTGGGGCGTCTGCGGGCGGCGGGCTGGCGCTGGGGACGGCGTTGAGGGCCGTGGATGAGGGACTGGGGGAGTCGTTGGTGGGGGTGGTTGCGCAGATGCCGGTGGCTGTGCATCCGGATGCTGCGCCGGAGCATCTGAGGAAGGAGTATACGGCGTATGAGGAGAATGCGGAGATGACTGTTAACACGAAGAGCGCTATGGCTGCCTTTTGGGGTGAGTTTTTGCCGTTAAGCGACAAATAAGCACCGAAGAGCGTAGGCTAATCGTTGCATCCAGATGCCGTAGGTGCACCGCCCGATGATAAGTACACTTCGCCACTATTGCACGAGAAGCTGGGGAGCCTCAAGAGAGTATACATCACCGGCGGCACAAAGGATACTCTCAGAGACGATGCGAGGCTTCTCAAGCGCGTCTTGGATGACAAGAGGTAGGTCTTCCTCGGCAACGAAGCCAGTCGCCTGCTAATCGTCCCCCAGGGTGCCGAACATGTCCGATGAGTACGAAGGGTATCCGCATTACTTCTGGACATTTCCTTCAAAGTTGTTGGACGAGCCGAGGACTCAATATGTCGAGAAGCTGCTCAAGGGTGTAGATTTTGTTCTGTCCTAGATTAGTCCTGCTTGTTGATGGGCATGTCCCTATCCCACTATCTTGGGATGTTATCTACAGGGTGGTGCATCAGTATAATCGCATTGGTCTCCTTTCAAGCCAGATACATCCTCAAGTTTACGGTCGACGCATGGTTCTTGACTACATGGCGGTTCATCTTCGTTCGTGTTCCTATAACACGGACTTGCCCACTCCGGGGGTGTCCGCAATCCTGAACACATACTTAACAGCACTCGCCTTCCCATCCCTCAAGTTCTCTAACGCCTGCTGCACTCCTTCTAGCCCGCCAGGCACCACTTCCTGCGGTTGAGGCTTGAACCATCCGTCTTGCAAGCCCTTACCAATGAATCGGAAGTACACGAACCCGAAGTCTTTCGACTCCTTGTGTACGCTACCAACAGAGGTGGTGCTATGCTCGATATAGTCCGGAATGTCCGAGTAATCCCTTCCAGGCAGGACCAACGTGATCTTGCCCCCTTTCGAGAGGATCTTCGACATGGTCTGGAACGACCCTTTCTCGGAGATGGCATCGTAGCAGTGGAACAGCTCTTGCCCACTCAGCGCCTTCTTGATGCCTTCAACAACGGCATCTGCCCCGTTCCGGTAGTCGACAATCGTATCCCCCTTGCTCCTATCAATCAGCTTCTCCACGTGCGACGCCCCTCCGCCCGCGACCGCAATAATGGGATGTATATTCGACTTCCTTGCGAACTGGATTGCATACGACCCAACGGCCGACGAGCCTCCATACACCACCAGTGGAATCTTATGCGGTTGCTCCCGAGCATGCCAGGGCTCAGGAAGACCGAGCCTCAGATACAAGCCCACGGCGGCGGTCATAGCGGCGAGGGGTATGGCAGCGGCTTCCTCGAAGCTGGTCGTCTTGGGGATGTGGAAGGTGGTGTGCTGCCAGCTGAGCGCGTACTCGGCGTAGCTCCCGCCGGGCTTGGTCATCTCGTGGAAGGCGGCGATGCGGTCGCCGGGCTTGAACTCGGTCACGTTGGATCCGACGGTGTGGACGACGCCGGCGATGTCGTCGCCTTGGTTTACGGCTGTGTTCATCCATTGGGGGACTTTCCTGTTACGCGGTCAGAATGGGACATTATGGTGTTAAGGCTTGAGATTGTTTTGGACACTGGCAGGGCACCATACCAGTCCTTGGGATTTGAGCCACTAACTACAACCTTCGTGACTACTTGATCTGGACCTGGTTCGGGGATAGGAGAGTCGACAATCTCGACCTTAGGGCCGGGATGGACGATGGCTTCCTTCATGGTAGATGTTGATAAGTCTCGACAGGACTGGATAGAGTCGAACTTTGTATGAGAATGGTTAGCAGCTGGAAGTTAGCCGTAGGCAGCAGCGTGAGTATATACATGGCGGAACGCCGGATACTTGTAGTTACACGGCATTGCGCAATGCGCAATGCGTGATTCCTAAGCATTGTGGGGTTGGTGTTTTGGGGTTCAGCAAGGTGGAAGAATCTAGATGAGATCATCTCCCGAGGCCGGATCTGATCTCATCTAGATTAGATAATTTTGCAGAAGTATTCGAAAACAACACATTCAGCTACTTGGTCGTACGCATAGGACGTCAGCGGACGGCTGGGCCGATTATGGCTGACCGTAGAACGGTATATATCGCTAAGTAAGAACAATGTAGGTGATATGAAGATGTGATATCGAACAGCCTCAGAAACTTGGTATGCAACTGCAACGCCGCCTCAATCCACCACTCGCTATATCTTAGCCTGTATATCGCCCGCAAAGTTCAGGCCCGCCTGCGCGCTCATTGTGCCGCTCTTCGTGAGCAGCTTCCTCCGCCTACCCCTGCTGATCGGCTCATCATCATCGACTTCCCTGATATAGTACGCCCAGTCCGCGGTGGGATCGAGCTCCGTCTGACTATACCCATTACCCAGCCACGCATACCGATTACCGACGTACTTGACCTCCCAGTCCTCGAGCCGCAGCTCCTGCATCGCTTCAATGTAGTGGAGCGTGCTGCCGGGCCAGAGCGCAGTGATGGGACCGGTGGGACCGTTCTTGTACCACGATCGGCATGGATCGGCCCAGACGGTCTGCTTCATGAAGTTGTCTTTGAACTCGATGAACTCCTTCACGGCTTCGGGCTTGGGGTGGAATGTGTGAATGTTGTGGGTCTGGTAGCGGTCGATGAGCTTCATCATGTAGTCTGCTTGGCATTCTGCGATGTTCCGTTATCAGCAATTGCCCACTTCCACAAAATACGAGTTTGGGATGGATGGGATGGACCTACCGATAGCGCAGAGTACGGGACCATTGCCAATCGGGCAATTCGGGCCCAAAAAGATCAGGTAGTTCGGGAAACCCGCAGCAGCGATGCCAAAGTACGACTCCGGCGAATCTTTCCACTCGTCCTGGAGGTTCTTCCCATCAGGCCCGATGATTGGGAATCGCGGCTTGAACGTCGTGTCGAAGCCAGTTGCACAGATAAGCACATCAACCGGATACTCCTGCCCGTTATCGCAGACACAGCCGCGTTCAGAAATCCGCTCGATCTCGCCGTACACCACTTCGACATTCTCCTTGCCGAGTGACTCCAGGTAGCCAACGCCCGGTGTTAAGCGGCGGCATCCAACGTGCCACTGCGGAATCAACCGCTCCTCAAGATACGGGTTCTGCAGCTTGGAGATCATCTGCGACTTCATGTACGCGTGGGTGGTGTTGTTCGTCTGGCTGTCCTTGAGGAAGATGCCGAACTGGCCGTTTAGGCCTCGCTCGACGAACTTGCGGTAGTCGGTCAAGACGCCGGGTTTGGATGCGAACTCGACCTTTTCGTGGTCGGTGAAGACGTGTTGCTCGAGGCCTTGGACTGGAGAGACCCAAGTGGGCTCCCGGATGAAGGTTGTGACTTTCTTCACTTTCGGCTGGATTGTGGGCAGGACTTGGATGCCGGAAGAACTAGGAAGGTAATCGTCAGCTTTGGTCCTTGATCTTGTGGGATGGGAGCTTACCCGTTGCCAATGAGGCCAACGTGCTTCCCCTCGAGCTCGACATTGTCGTCCCAGTTTGCAGTATGCAGCAACGTCCCCTTGTAGTCCTTGAGACCAGGGATGGCCGGCCACCTCCAGTTGTTGAGAATACCCGACGCATTGATCAAGATGTCGCAGTGGTCGTTGACCTCCTGGCCGTCTCTTATGTTGTGGACACGTACGTCGTAGCCCCCTTTTTGGTGGTTCCAGAAAGCACCGGTAACCTGGTGGTGTGTCTTGACGTAGTCCCTGAGATGGTACTTCCGCGCGAAGTTGTCGAAGTAGTTGAAGATCTCCTTGCTGCTCGCATATACGGCGGACCAGTCGAGTTTCGGCTCGAAAGACCAGGTGTAGTTGTGCGCTGGGACGTCACAGGCGCATCTACAGTTCGAAGCATCAGCACGTGCTATACCCGAGCATTTGAAGTGGTAAGATTGAAGTCGGGATGGTCTCCCAATACTCCGCGATGAATCCAGGCAAGCTTACCCAGGATATCGGTTCTCCCACCATGTCCCAGAGACCTCTGGATTTTTCTCATACACAACCAAGCTGAAGTTGTCGAAATGTCTTTGGAGCTTGTACGCCAGAAGGAGGCCCGAGGCGCCCGCCCCTACGCAGATGATTCGGACATGCCGCTCTGCGTGGATCGGGCCATTGAGCCGCCGTTCTGCGTCGTCGTGTGGTGTTATCCTTCCAGGGACGAGGAAGTCTGCCATGTTTTGCTAGGAAGGTTTTGCTAGGAAGGAATAGAACAGCAAGGGGTATCAGGGCGTGGTAACAGAGAAGCAATTCGGACTTGAATGTTTGAGGGCCAGAAGACCTCCATTGGACTTATACATATCCCACACCGTGTAGCCTGTACCGAGCAGCCCCGGAGAGCGGCTAGAAGCTCTTCGAGTCATGTTTTGCCTGGCACGACTGGCAAGCTGGAGAAGCTCTCGCGTCTCGAAAGGCGAAGATCTGTGGGGGAAGCTCGATTCATGCAGTCTGTGCGGAGATCCGCAGCAGTGTCATGCAGAATGGTGCTGCGGGATTGTGGGGTATCCCTGTTCAAGGTGCGGCAGGAACGGAAAATAAAGCCGTACCTGGAAAACCTCATCCTCGACTTTTGTGCATGGATGTCTTACAGATGTACAGTGTCTAGACATTGATCAGTTGTCACTATGTATTCTCGAAAGCGGTGGAGCAGGACCCACGGAGGTGGGTCAGGCCGCCGGGCTCAAAGACCATCCGGACTTCATACATCAGCGTGTATCGATATCTGGGGTTATCCATTGTGGCTCAGCACTGACTACCTTGCCTGAGGACTACCGGGTAAGATGACTCAGTCTCTGCAGGGCAGATCTATCAGTAACATAGTATATAAATACTCTGTAGATTGGATTATATATATAGACGTCTTAATTCTTGAAAGTGTACATGCTGTGCACGGCTTGTTTACATGGTTTACCTCGTAATCACTAAGCTCGCAACAACATCGTGGCGGTCAAAAAAGAACCTCACAGACTGAAGATTGTTCGCTTCATAACCAAGCATGTGACACACAATAAAATCTCAGACCCTCTTCTCTCCCAGGGCACCGTCATCATGCTGTCCATGTTCCGGCACATGAACCGTCTTGCCATGCATTTTACGTGCGATGTCGTCCGTCAAGTGCTCGCCGTAGTCGATGGTCAAGCACGCAGCGATAACAGCCAGACATGCGAAGGCAATCACAGCATACCACACATACCTGCGAACTATCAGCACACCATCCAAGAGGTGACCTCTGAACTTGATAATCACATGAAGTGAGCAAGGATAGGGACCAAACTTACCGAAACGCATCAGCTGCGGCGCGGGCATTCGCCGCTGCGACTGCAGCGATGATTTGTGGATTGATGCCCGGAACAACGTCCAGCGTTCCAGTCGTCAGGTTTCCGAACAGGGGCACTAGAGAGGACTCTGGCAGGCCACTCTCCAGCGCCGCGGGTGTCACATACGCGGGTACGAACTGCGTCATCTTGTTCGTCAGGACCGTAACGAAGATCGCCGTTGCAACAGCCGCACCGCCGCTCCTGATTCGTTTAGTCAGTAACGGCTCAAGTGACATCTGATCGGAGCTTCAAGTCCCCAAACTAACCTGATGCTCCCCAGCGCACCCAATGCAGCGCCTATGTCTTCAGACGGGCAAGCCAAAGGCGCCAGCGCCAATGAGCAAGTTTCGATAATACCGACTGAAAAACAAGCCATAAACATTAACGCGATGGCTTTCGTCTCGTCACCAGGCTGTATAGAGACCATGGATGCCGAGAAAGCAAGAAGAGAGGCGCAGGAGCCGATAAGGATCCATCGGCTTCTCTTGATGTACTGGCAAAGAGCTCCGCCGACGATTTGGCCAAGGAGAGTGGAGCCGCCGATGACGCACTGTATTGTGATAGTGTTAGCGGCATGACGAGGGCAACGTGGCAGTTTAGGAAGCTGGTGGGACAGCTTACTGCTAGCCAGCCGTTATGCTCAGGCGTCCCAGGGAAGAGGTAGGCAATTTGTGAAGGCCACAATACATTCATACCTGAAAGCCTCTGTCAGCAGGGATTTAAAGCCTCCAAAGACAGAGGTGGTCCTACTGTAATACACGCAGGAACCAACCATAGCCGTAATGACCATTGCGAGATAACCACGGGACTTGAAGCTGAACGATGTTAGAACGAGACCACATCTGCCAATCCTTGGGCAAGCAACTTACAGGTGAATAGGGAGTAGAGGATCGCCGCGGTGTACGTATGCATCTGCCCTATCGTGAGTAAAGATGGAAGGGAACGTGGTTCTAGTCGGTTTACCGTAAAGCACGAACACGGCCAGGGCCACGAAGCCAATCACTATAGTCGCAATGACATGGGAAGAGCCCCAAGGATACACAGTTCCGCCCCATGATAGACCCATGATGAAGATTGCTAGACCTCCGGTGAACAAGACGAAACCGACAAAGTCCAGGCGTTTGAACTGCTCTATCTTGGACCGGTTCTTGTGCAGCAGATGGAAATTGGGTGGGTGGTAGAAGAAGTAAAACAGTACTACAGCAAGGCCAGCAACAATGATGTTCAGATAGAAGGACCATCTCCAGCCAGCTGCGGTGTTGGCAGCCAGGCTTTGCGCAATGACAGGTCCGAAGCAGGCAATCTGGAAACTACTGGCGAAGATGCCGACAACCCAGAGCGGTCTATGTTTGTTGGGGACAAGCTCCGCAATCTGCATTTTCGTGTGAGTATCTACTCAAGGGGTTTGTGGGGCATGTCCTACTGCAACGGTGAATGATATCTGAACTGCTCCAGCGAGGCCACCAAGGATATTGCCGCCGATGATTGCTTCGACGCGGGAGGCAGTAGCGTTGATGATGCCAGAAAGGAGAGCCAAGCCATTTCCGAGGATGAAGAACCAGCGGCGGCCGAAGATGTCTGACAGACGACCAACGATGAGGAAACCAACACTCAGACCTAGGGTATAGGCCAGGGCGACCCATGTTATATTGGCGGATGGCCCGATATCTGCGTTGATAAGTAGCAGAGAGTTGGATGGCATAATCCATCCTAAGTAGTTGGAGATATTCCCAAGGCAGAGTGCCTATGGCCGTAAGCTTCTGACATGCTGCCTAGGATCCTATACTCACAACGACGGTCCCGATGAAGCCGGGGCTGTAGTAATAGTTCCGTGGCAGATTTTTACCCAGCGCATCCTCGTCAATAGCAAAGGTCTCGGTCTGGATGGCGACATGGTCGCTCCGGTGCGACGGTTCGGAAACCTCATGTTGATGCGCAGTGCCTTTGGCAGACGTAGCCATTGCTTTCGAGCTTGATGCCAAGGAAGTTACCAGAGTGACGGTGACACAGGCTTAACAGAGATGCTCAAAGATATATTTTGGTTCGCGAAGTCAGCTCGCGGAAGCTTATGCCCGTTCCCATCCAGGCATCGCCAGGTACGATACAGTGGTAGGTCCCAGCTTCGTGGGGTTCCCCGCGCGATGTGTTGATCTAGACCTGCACTCCGCATGAAGCACAATTGGAGTTTTGAGTCATTGTTCGCTCCTTCCGCTGGCCAGTTTGATTCATGGCGGACAGATGACAATGGACTCGGATGTGCAAATGCCGTGCAGGTTATGGAACCGTCCAAGATCGAGTCATATGAGACACTTCGAGGCGCAATGCTGAATCGTTGAAATCCCCCAAAGCAGACTCAGGCGCTTGTCCAAGCCCCGCCAGATGATCAGCGGCTGTCCGTCTCGTGTCCTTGCTCTTTCGGAGTCCATGCCGTGATGCGCTGGGTGGAGCAGGAGGAGGTTGGAGGATAGGGGACGTTCACCCAGGCTCGGTTGCGTGACATGCAGGGAAAATGATCTCCGACTCATCCCCAGCTTTCCAGCAACCCACGAGCAGATGCATTCGAATTGGGCCGGGATTGCAACGAGAATCGCAATCCCAAATATGGTGGTGGGGACCTCGGTGTGACGTTGGTCGCAATGTGTGTGCGATAGCTGCTCGTTTGAGCAAAGATACTCGTTAAATCAAGCAAAGCCAGAGGAGAGTAGGAATATGGCGACATTATTGAAGGGCACTGCGTTCATAACAGGCGCAGGATCAGGTGCGTAAACAATCATTTCGCCGCTTCGAACCAGCAATGCCATGGTTTTAATTATCTTCAACAAACAGGTATCGGGCAGTATACTGCATGGGCTTTTGCGAAGCATGGTATCAAGCGCCTCGCCTTGAGCGATATTAACCCCAAGGCGTTACGGACGACTGTCGATGAGCTGAAGAATCGACACCCCGATGTCGAGGTCGAAGCATTGGAGATGGACGTTGCCGATGAAGGGTCCGTGGAGTCAGGCCTATCCAGGACTGTGAGCGCGTTCGGCAGCCTAGATATCGCGGTCAACAACGCAGGCGTCGGCGGTCCCATGAAGCCCACAGCAGAGGTGGCAACGGATGAGTGGAAAAGGCATTTCGACATTAATTTGACCGGAGTCTGGCTGTGCGAGCGTGGCGAAATCCAGCGCATGTTGAAGCAGAAGTGAGTAGCGGGGCCTGAGAAGGCAAAACAATGCTGACCACAAGCAGCAACCGCGGTCCTCGCGAAGGACGAGGCACAATCATCAACGTTGCATCTATGCTTGGTCTTGTGGCCGCATCGCCAACAACACCAGCAACAGCCTACGTAGCGGGCAAGCACGCGGTCATGGGCCTCACGAAAACCGACGCAGTCATGTACGCTCCGCATGGCATCCGCATAAACGCCATGTGTCCCGGTTATGTTGAGACTCCGTTGCTCAAAGCTGCAACAGCCTCGGGCATTATGGACGGCGAAATTAAGAAGACGCCGATGGGCAGGCTGGCGCAGATGGAAGAGATCGCAGATGCCATTGTCTTCCTAGCATCTCCCCTAAGTAGCTTCATGTGTGGCGCTGGGCTGGTGGTAGACGGAGGCTTTACAGTTCAATGAGGTGGGATTGCTATGCGGTAGCACATATCAAAAGCGTGTCACTATATTATTGAGGTACTCTATATGATGATTGACGGTTGACGCTAAAGTAACGCCACCTAACAAGTCTTAGAACCGCCTCTATCAGTTCTGCATATCTTCAATTTCATTGCTTGATTGGACACTCCTCGATCGCGCCCACCGGTCAAGCGTTGCTGAATGAGAGGCGCAAGGGGTATTAGCTGCTAGAACCCTGCGAAAACTGTTAGCGTTGTAATCCTCGGCAGTCTGCGTGAAGTTGGGAGTCCTCACGACGACTCGGCTCGGTTACTGCGCGCCTGTAACTCCCTTCCGAGTCCCTTGAGGTATTCCCTTCTTGACATGGGCGGCCATGACCAGCTTCCGGAAGGCTGTTACATCTTGCACCAACGGAGGAAACACAGCTATGATTGCCTAGCGCCGCTCGGTTTGCAGTTCCATACAGGGAGACATGCTACACCCGGATGTGTGTCGTGCAATTGAGAGACTTCTCAAATTTCACCAGTAGCGACATCACCCTTCCATGATGCCAACAAACCCCTCGGCGAATTCGGGAAACCATTGAAGCTTCCATGTTGGGGAGGAAATCCATCAAGATCAGTCGTCTGCATGCCATTCCCGTTCAGTGGATTTTGCCAGTCTCTCCATTCGTTGTCAGCAAATGCCATGTAGTCCAGATGCGAGTTCTCGTTGTCTCCGTTCATAGCGCTCAGCTCCGGGAAATGGATGTTCGCAAGGTGAGAGATATCATGCGTGTTCTCATTGACGTCCATATCGGCCCCCATCCATGAGTTGCGCGTCAGTCCCGGAGTGACAAGGCTTGTGCTTGGTGTAGGCAACGGATGATCCACTGCAGAAACAGAGTCTCCAGCTAGTGGAGGCCATGTGCCGAACTCACTACGCGGCGTTATCATCACGAAGCCATCAGCTTGGCTTGACTCTGAATCAGCTTTTCTCTGGAATTGCGGAGGGCCCATGGAGTGGAGGTTCTTCAGGTTGAGGTTCAAGTTGTTAGTACCCATGCTGTGAGAACGGGCATTCTTGATTGGCCTGGGCTTAGCGGTATGACGTCTCTTGAAGGATGCCTGCTCCTGTTCGTCGGCTGCACTACTCCGGCGCGCTGGTATAACAGCGCTCATCCGCCGATTAGGTCGGTGACTCGCGTCACTGGGACCCTCGCGTAGTTCGGCCATAACAGCTTGGAGCACAGTTGACATGCGTTCAGCGGGCTGGTAGGCATGAGCCATATCTTGGAGTGCTGCGGAAAGACACTCGAGGTACTGCATATTGTTATTGCGGTCACTCGAGTCTTTGATGAAGGCCAGAGCAGCCACGAGAGCTGTGGCCGCCGTTCCCTTTCTGACTGTCAGCTGGTTTCGTTAGCTCCACATTTCACAAGACCACGTACCGCATGCTGCATGCCAGTGCAGAAGATGAGTTTCGTGTCAAACCGCTGGCGATGTGTCCAGAAGATACGGGCAACCCGAATTGCGTGCTTGGTGCAAGTCGCGCGGGATAATGCAGAGAAGTGATTCTCGGGACCATTGTCCTCGGAGTCTGAGCCACTTGGCTCCTCATACGTTGCAAGCGGTCGATGCAGTAGGATGAGTGCTGAATGGTACTGCTGGTGCAGCAGAAAGAAAGAGAACGGTGCGGTTTCGATGTTCGCTTGCGTCCAGCGGAGAGGTTCCGGTAATCGGGTGTACCAATTATTTAACTCGCGGTCAAGCGCTGCGATACGAAGATGGGCGTTACGGTCGACGCTTGCATTGGTTTGATAGTTGCCATCAGTATTCTCGGTGATCTTCCCGGCCAACTCCATGAGATCGAGCAGTGCCTGTGTTGCAGTTAGTGCCATGCCTGCTCAAGGTTCTGCCAAAAAAAAAGCTTACCTCGTAGATTTGTGTTTCGAGGCTTTTTTGAGGGCCGGATGGTTTGCAAGTCCCAAGTCGCTCGAACTGGTTCGTCAAACTGTAAATCTCAAGGTCAGAGCTCTGCACAATCGCAGCACGTCAGTATAATGTCGAAGAAAGTAAGGGTCGAACAGGAGCAGTCCTAGCGCCTACCTTCATGCTTGTTGGTCGGCCAAGGAAGAGAGCCCAATACTTGTCGTAGATAACGCACGCCCACAAAGTCATACGGCGAACCTCTACTTCCCGCTCGGGCAGATTGGAGGAGCGGGTGTCCAGGTGGAGGCCAATGTCGAAAGCAAGCCGCACGGCCATACCTGCATACAGCCAGCCAAGGTTGTCTCGACCCACCCCACACTCAAGATCCCCCAGTATAAGAAGTGCTGAAATGAGTGGGATCCCGCCGGGCCGCTCAAGCTCATACTCAAGCATGTACTTAGCTTCCCGATGCAAGGTACTCTCTCTTGCGGGCAGAGCAATTCTTTGAATGTCCGGCCGGCTTTTATCGGCGTATCTGTATCCCATGGCCAGTACGCAGACGTGCAGAAAGGCCGAGTAGAACTGCGTCCTGCCGTTCTCTTTATCCTCTCGAAATGCCTCATGGTGCAGGACATGTAGCACTGAGTTGTAGTGTTGCCAGTAGAGGTCGAGTAGATAGTCGTGTGTTTCGATCGAGAGGAACCTTATAGCTTTCTCCGCTCTTCGACTCTGTTCCAGAGACTCCCGGGTCTCTTCTGAGATTGATCCATATCCAGAGTGCACATGACAATTCGTAGTAGGGCCAAAGTAGCGAAGTCGACCGCTGAGCTGGTCAAAACTTAGATGACCTCTAGTTGACAAAAGTCTTTTGACCATCCCTTCTTTTCTTGGCGGAACGAGAACTTGAGGTGATGCAGAAGACTCTGTTTCTTCCTCACGATGGCTGCTGTTGTCCGGCTCCACCTGATCCAGCTCAAGGAAGTCGTCCTGCTGGCTTCCAGGAGTCGAGTTATCCTGATTGCTCGGAGGTGCTGCCGGCTGCGTCTGCTTCCTTTGGGGTGAAGTCTCTTCGTCTTGTGATGCGCCGGTCCGCGTTTGGGGTGGATGACTTGCGGGCGGTGGCTCGGCGCCCTTCTCTCTGAGCATTTCCTCGAGTAGCGATACGCGGTCGGTCAAGGAGCATACGTATGCTCGAGATATCGGCCTTGACCACATGTTAGAGGCTGGTTGACGTCTGCGCGGAACCCAAGTAACTTACCGCCGCCGTTCATCGTCGTTCTTAATGATGCACTCTACGCCAGATCGCTTGCACTGACTGCACTCAGACTCTCCAGGAGGTACAACACACTGCATTATGTCAGAATACTAGGATTGAATTGACCAGTGCTCGCAACGTACTCGTATCCGGCGGTCTCGACAAGACGCACAGGCAACAGAGGCTCGGTGCCGCGATTTCTGGCGCTTAGGTCCAGAGGGAGGAATTGGGTCCGTCTGCTGCCTCTCTTCTGGCTCTGCCGCAGCTTGTTCTGCAGTGTTGTTGGGGTTCTGTGTGTCGACCTGCATGGTGGTACTCGCCCCTGACTTCGGAACCTCGACAATACCCAAGATATCGAAGAATAGCACACGATGTTGAGTAAGAGAAAGGAAGACCGGTAGCTGATTCAATGGAGCTCGATATCAAGAATCCAGGGTGGCGGCTAGGGCGTGCCGTTAGTTTGGCACAAGCTGGAGCGAACTCCGCCCATCCCCAGCAAGCTAATGCGCTACTGCGGGGACCCCACAGGGCCTTGAAAGGTTCGCGATCGGATCGACAGGAATATTTACTGACTCTAGCAGCCTCGTGCCGGTCATTGCAGCGAGGACCGCGGGGGGGTCCGGCGTCTCTTGACTTACTCGCAGTAAGGAAAACTGCCATGAGCGTCCTTGAGCCCTCAAACACTGCTAGCGAGCCTCGGAGCTCCATCGCGAGAGGCTGAGTGCTTGCATAAGGGCTTCTCGACACGAGGTGGGGACGCGGTGCGGTTAGGGGCATAGAGCTGACTGCGAGTCATTCACAGAATTCCATCGAGTCATGTGCATGTCTTCAGCTCCCCCACATGCGGGGAAGTACCTTATCGCGTATGCGCGGAGTGTATCCGATAGATACTTCAGGTACACCAGGGTCCAAGACCCGCATTGTGTAGTTGCCACTTTCACAGTATCACTCTTGGTCAATTGCGGTCTGGACGCTGGATATGCAATACGACCAGCGATGATTGCAAACAGCTGCAGCAGCAAAGGCCACAATGCTCTTTCGGATATCGGGGTTAGACACCGATGATGTGGCGTTGCGGGGTTGCTTGAGCACGGCTGGGCAGGCTGAGGTGTTATCAGGATCGGCTGACAACGCGGAGGTAGAGGCCGATCGGTGCATCTGTGACCGTCCCGAGGCTCTCTCGTTTACTGGCAAGCGCAACAAGTAAGCAGGCACAACAGAGCATGATTGAAAGTACGGCGAAACTGGAATCAATCAGTGCTGGTCTAGATGGTATATACATGTAACGCACGATGCCACTCAATAAACCGAGGTCAGAGAAGATCTTGAGCAAACAGTCCGATGGTGCTTTCGTCCGTCCCAGAGGAAAGCGTGCAGGGGAGCCGGCTGCCCAGACTGAGTATTGGCAGTAGAGCTCACGCTCAGTCCACATCCCATTCATGGTCTGAGTTCCTGATGTATGTGCTTAGTCCGTGGACATCCTTCGTTGTCGAGGCCTTCACCTCGCCATTACCAAGGTAGGCGAATCGGTTCTTGTATCTGTACCGGATGATGTAATCTTCGAACCGTGGCTTCTTAATCGACTTGAGGAAGTGAATGGTCTGGAATAATGTTCGGTTAGCACTCATGCTCTGTATAGTGTTGCACACAAGGAAAATCTTACCGGGCCCGGCCAGAGATAAATGCGGTTCTTGATCTTGCCATCCTTGAACCACGATCGGCACTCCTCTTTCCAGACGGTGTTCTGATGGAACGTATCGAAGTGAGCATAAATCTCGTCGAGTGCTTCTTGTGACACCTCGATGGCCTTGATGTGCTCCGTTTGGATTTTCTTCATCATTTGGACTGCATATTCGATCGTCGTTTCTATCGAAGGCAGTAAAGTGCCATTGCTCCAGGTTGCTCCAGGTCCTACAATTGTATAGTAATTCGGAAAGCGTGGTGCTGATACACCCATGTAGAGATTAGGCCCGTTGACCCAGTCTTCATCGATCGATTTGCCAGCTGCGTTGATGACCTTGAAAGCCGGTTTGAAGGCGACTTTGAAACCGGTAGCGCAGACGAGGATGTCCATCTTGTGCTCAACACCGTCGTTCGTTACAATACCCTCAGGAGTGACCTTCTGGATGCCCTCGAAAACGGGCTCCACGTTGTCTTGCACGATGGCCTCTAGGTATCCATCGCCAGGTGATATCCTTCGGCAGCCAGGTGACCACTTCGGTATAATGAAGCTCTTGAGTTTCTCGTGGCCTGGTCCCATTCTCCGGTGCATCTCTTCGGTGATCACTTGTCGGAAGTGGTTCGACATGTCCGAACCTTGCAAGAACATGCCAAACAAGCCGTTGATTTCCGCTTCGATGCGCTTGCGGAAGTCGAGGTGGTAGTCTGGATCGTCACGGAACCGTTGCTTCTCCTCCTCTGAGAAGGTGTATTGCCGCTGACCGGGATTGACATCTTGCCCTGGAATTTCATTAGCGACTACCGTAACTCTTTCAACGGGTCTACGTACCCTTCTGAAGGTCGTTTTGGAGAGCACCTGCGCCAAATGGCGGGCTGATCCACGTTGGACTTCTCATGTAAACCTGCACCTGCTTGCATATCTTCTGCAATTGCGGCACGATTTGGACACTCGTTGAACCTGTGCCGATGACACCAACTGTCTTGTCTTTGAAGTCGACCGTGTGATCCCAGCACGCTGAGTGCATGAGAGGTCCCTTGAAGCTGTGCAAGTTTTCTACATCAGGCCACTTCCACGAGTTCAGGATACCTGTGCCGTTGACGAAGATGTGACACCAGTCCTCTGATCGCTCTTTGGTCTGTGGATTCTCGATAACCCTGTACACAGTCAGCCACCGCGCTTTGGCGGTTTGTTGGGTAAGTGGAAGGCCTACAGGTTCCAGATCCCTTGCTCCTCATCCCACCTTCCTTCCACAACCTTGGCGTTGAGCTTCATGTACTTTTTACTTCCTGCTTCGGTCAGTATGCTTCGATACACTGGAATTTCCTCTTCCCGTACCATGTCTCTCCGCAAAGTTCTCGAAATACCCTTGAATCTCCTTGCCTTGCGCAAAGAAGTGCGTCCAGTCCGGCTTCGGATCCCACGTAAAGCTGTAGTCGTGTGCCGGGATGTCACAAGCAACACCGGGATAGGTGTTCTCGTACCAGGTCCCACCAAACATGGGGTTCTTCTCGAACAGCGTCAACTCCCATGAACCTGCCTCCAGCATCTTCTCCATCTTGTAGGCAACGCATAGCCCTGACGCACCCGCGCCGACGCAAGCTACGCGCAGCTTCCTGGGCTTGGAATGGTATTGGTTTAGTATCTGGTAGGGCCCCTCGGGCGTAGCCTCCGGGTATTCGTACTCGGGTGCTATGCCGTTGACGCCATTTACAATGCTGGGCATTTTGGAAGGAGACATCTCGCAGAATGGTCACGCGCCCAGCGTATAGTTGTTGGATACTCTCTCAGTGTGAAGTAAGACGAAGGCGAAATATGAAGATGGGGGGCAAATTGCGAAAGCCCAGTGATAGGGATCAACTGTGATATTGACTGAGTGAAAGAAAACTCAGAGGTATGCCACAATATGAAAGAAATACCCAGCAGACGTCCAGCTGGAGGGCTTTAACCGTCTGCCGGAAGCCACATACTTAGCTCTTCCCCAATCCGGGCACAAGACCATCTCGGCGGGGTCCAGGCAGAGCCGCCATGCTTTCCCGTCCGAGATCGAAGAACGATTGGCGAAGGCATTGCCATCTCGGATGTGCATGTCGCAGTCCAGCCGTTCTGATGCAGGAGGTGGACAGAGGACGCGCCGGATATGCATACGCGACAGCTTTCGCCGATCGGAAGGAGCCCAGACGTTTTCTCTAGAGGTGTCACGTAAAGAAATTGCTTACGTGTGCCTTGCCCCTGTTCTTTCTCGGTTGCTGTTGCCCGAGTGCTGTCCTCTCCACCAAGCATCCTACAATGTTACGAGTAATTTCAAGCTTGAAAGTATGCCAGTCTTGAGTCATTCCACGGATGCCGGAACTAGTGAAATACGTTGCGGAGAGGCACAGCGCGCAATTTACAACAATTGGGAATCGCAAGAGCAAAAATCTAGGTTCTCTGTATTCGGTTGGCAAAGTAGCTTGCACCAGATGTACTCAAATCCCAGCATCTTGATCGCTGCGAATACGTTTTACAGCCTGGCTTTGACTTTGCCCTCGAGTGCCACTGCATCGCGCTTGGCCCACTCCCTAATGATTTTACGCATGATCTTCCCGCTGGCAAGCTTCGGTATCTCGTCGACAAACATGATCCCACCGACTAGTTGCTTGTGCTTAGCAACTTTCTCCTTCATCCAAGCATGTATCCTGTCTTCCGTGAGGCTGCCTTTAGCGGTGTCCTTCAGGTGGATGTAAGCTCTGGGCCACTCCTCGCCATGCCTAAGAACGGTCAGCTTGACCTCAACTGGGTCACGAGGCATATACTGACAATGTGATGCCGCAAACAGCTGCGTCCGCCACCTCATCATGCTCGAGTAACACAGCCTCGAGCTCGGCAGGTGCGACTTGTAAGGCATTCACTTTGATCAATTCCTGCAATGTGTCAGCATCCGACAACCATAAGAACATCCAGTACCCGGCATTCACTCACCTTTTTGCGGTCGACGATCCAAAACCAGTCATCCTTGACAATAGCAACGTCCCCCGTCTTCAACCACCCATCCGGGCTGAGGGTCTCCTTCGTCGCTTGCTCGTTCTTCCAATATCCAAGACAGACCTGTGGGCCACGAACGTACATCTCGCCGGGCTGCCCTGGAGCTACCTCGTTGCCATCGTCATCTACCAGCATGCACTCTGTGTTTGGATTGAGTAAACCGACGCTTCCGGAACTGTAGGGTTTCAGCAAAATTGTTCCCTATGCGTTTTCAATCACTTACTCATCATTGATACCTCCAGGAACATGATGACCGCTGCATGTGACTTCTGTCATACCCCATCCTTGGTTTATTTGAATCTTGAACTTCTTAGATACACTGTTCTGAAGCTCCTTGGATAGCGGTGCTGCGCCGCAAAGGACATGCTTGACGCTGCTCAAATCATACTTGGGGGTCTCTGGCCGTTTATCCAGCATTACCAGGATCGGCGGCGCCACTTGTAGGTCAGTGATCTTGTATGTCTGGATCACGCGGAGGAACTCCTCGTAGAGGAACTGCTTCATGACATAGACCGGCACTTGTAGTTTGACGTTCATGAGGATTGTGTACAACTGGCCGTAAGCATGGTAGAGTGGCAGAAACCCAACCCAGCGCTCGGGTGGCTTGTTGTGAGCTCCATATGGCCTCCGATCGTAGCGCATAACGATGGTCTGCTCAATATTCGCGATCAGATTGAAGTGGCTGATTCGGACGCCCTTCGGTAACCCAGTAGTGCCTGAGGAGAAATTCACGGTTGCTACTGTTTGCAAAGCTTCTTCCTCGGACATGCGATGCCACGAGTACCGTTCCCCTTCTTCAGCCGTGCCGAGCAGACTTCGCCAGTCCTTGACACCATCCACAGGAGCATTCTCTTCGTCCGAGAACAGATATACACGGCCCTCAGGCAGTCCAGCCTTCCGAGCAGCGGCGACGGCTGTCTTCGCTAGCGTCGGATGGGACAGTATCACTGTCGAACCCGTGTTCTTTATTTGATGCACCATTTCTGATTCATTACGTTAGCTACATACTTATCAAGCTTTAAACAGTTCGAGACGCCGCTAAGTTTTACGGCGTGCTTCCAGGCTCTGTCCTTACCTGAAGCCGTGTATACAGGGTTTGCTCCGCTGAAAACCCGCCCTGAACCTACAATGCCCAGATATGCAACCGGCACAAAGATGTGGTTTGGCGTGTGTATCATGACCACTTCTCCAGGCTTCACGCCAATCTTATCCAAGCCCACCGCGAGCCTCTTGACCCAGAGCAGAAGCTGTCTCGGACTGAGGCAATGCCGTGGGTTGCTTGAGTCGAGCCATAACGGTGTATCGGAAGGTATCGTATTCGGTGGAAAGAGGTACGTTAGTATATCGGTTCGCGGGATGTCGAGGTGCGGGTACGGGGACTTGAAAGGCATTGTATATGTGTGTATAGGTATCGCCTTCTGCTTGAATACAACAGCTGTGCGCGCGTGCTGTGCGCCGCATCGCATAGGACGCTCAGCTTTTTGTCCATAGCTACCCTGAAGCCAGTGATGATGCCGCTAGTGGGATGTGGAGGCATTACCGGAGTCTGGGGTAGCCTCGGCCGGGGGTTCAACGCTGTCCAAGCTCCGGCTTCGGGTGTGGAAAAGTACTCCCAGCTCCAGCCATGGGCGGAGCTCAGTCGCGATGGAAGCCATTATGGCTCGTCAAGATACGGCGGCGATATACGATACTGCCTTCGCTCACTCTGACAACACACTGATCAATTTGCAATGTCCGAGTTCAACTTCGACATCAATAAGCTTTTTCGCCTCGACGGGAAGGTCGCCTTGGTGACAGGAGGTAAATCATGATCTCGCCGTATATCACGTACGCTAATTCCACTGTTAGGATCTCGAGGACTCGGCCTCCACGCTGCCACAGCATTCCTGCTTGCTGGCGCAAGAAAAGTTATCATCACCGCTCGGAAAGCGGCGGGCCCTGAAGGCATTGATCAAGCAGTCGAGAAACTGAATAAGCTTCCTGGTATCAAGGGTCAAGCTGTCGGTATTCCAGCAAATGTTGCGAAAGTTGAGGATATCGAGGGTCTTGTGAAAGAAGTCCAGAAGACAGAAGATAAACTGGATATACTCATCGCCAATGCCGGAGCGACATGGGGAGGTCCGTTCGAGCCGACACCAGACTGGTCGTCCCAGAAAGTGCTTGATTTGAACGTACGAGGCGTGTTCAATTGCATACGGCTGTAAGACATAGTCCGTTCTTGCGACTTCTATCGCTGCTGACTTGCGGCCAGCTTCACACCCATGCTTGCGAAAGCCGGGACGCCTCAGGATCCCTCCAGAGTAGTCATCGTCAGCTCCGTTGCAGGCTCGACTGTGCCACATGTAGGAGATCATGGTACAATCATGTATTCTGCCTCAAAGGCTGCTGCGCACCACCTGGCGAGGAACCTCGCCGTTGAGCTGGGCCCAAGGAACATCACCACGAACACGGTTGCACCAGGGTTCTTCCCGTCAAAGCTTGCGAACGGACTCATAGATATCTTGGGCGGTGATAAGGAGTTAAACGAAGCAAACCCGCGAAAGCGGTTAGGAAAGCCTGAGGACATCGCTGGGGTTATGCTCTTCCTGTGTTCACCCGCAGGCAACTATATGTAAGTGCCGGTGTATTACCTGCGTTTCTTATGATATTTACTGACTACAAGCCTAAGAAACGGAGAGGATATTGCGGTTGACGGTGGTGCTCGATTGGCGCATGGACGCTTGACGAAGCTATGAGATATATTGCCAATATAAACGCTTGTGCCCTTCTAGTCTCAGACGCAACACCTATGAAACTGCGAGCATGCTGCGTTTCCCGAATATATATCGTAGCGCTGTGATTTTAACCTTCTGCGGTTTCCAGGAACGATTTGATCGTTGAATGAAGCAGCCTTTCCACTTCACACATATCAGACCGTAATACTGCTGTGGCAACTAGAAAATAAAATACCTAGGTACCGTTCAGCATTTCTTACAGCTTACACACAGTACGTTTCGCCATATTGGAGCGGTTACAGGCTACCTAGCCGGTCTCGGCAGCTGTGCAGAGCATTTCAAGCCACGAGCTCTTGTCAATCAGTGAGCGATCTGGATCTGGATAACGATTTGTTTCCAAGCTGGCAGTAGGCCATATCAACACCTGAGTCAATCTTTCGGAGATCTCTGTCGAGAACGAGTCAGAAAGCGGCCCTGTCAAAAGGAATCCCCGCTAGCGCAAACGGCCGGGCGGGGTGAGCTCTCGGGAGCTTTTCCTGACCTCCAGCTTTCCATCTGCAAGCATGCCACCAGCCGTTGGCGCTATTTCTTGCAGCAAGACGGCGAGGATGGGAAGCGGAGTTTAGGCAGGGTGGCCTCGCCCTAAGCAAGAGTGCCGATTACCGCTGGGTAAGATCGGATGTTCCATCCAGGCTGTTTCTTCGACGTGGCCGAAGACTTGAACATCCTGGGGCTGGCCGGGTATTCGGCGATCATTGTACAGCTAGCGGTTGAGCTGCGAGCATAGCTATGAGCTATTATGCACTTCAATTTCTTATTGTCAATACGTCTCCTTTCTGCTTTCTGCTTGTGACCTCTACTTCTCCGCGTCAGTCACGACCTCAAGTCTGAAGAAGCAAAATGGGCAATCTCGTAGCTCCTACCGTGACTGTTGCCGTCGTGTTGAGCGTTTGCTATGCCGTAGGCTTCGTTATCTACCGTCTCTACTTCCATCCTCTCGCAAAGTTTCCAGGGCCGAAACTCAATGCTCTCAGCTCGATACCAGGCATTTACTGGCTGCTCAAGGGTCGTCTGCCGTTCGTGAACCACGAGCTGCACAAGAAGTATGGGCCGATTGTTCGTGTGTCGCCAAACGAGCTGTCCTTTGCCTCTGCGCAAGCATGGGAAGACATTTACGGCCACCGCCAGGGCCAGACAAACATGCACAAGGATCCGATTCACGTCGGTTCAGTCGCTCCCCTCCCAGGAGTGACAACCTTGACCATGGCGGACGACGCGAACCACGCCCGCCAACGGCGAGCACTAGCCTATTCATTCTCGCAGAAAGCGCTGTTCGAGCAAGAAGATATTGTCAACGGCTACGTCAGCACCTTCATCTCGAAACTACGAGCCATGGGCGAGCGCGGTGAGGAGTTCAACCTGGTCAACTGGTTAAACTTCACTACCTTCGACATCATCGGCGATCTAGCCTTCGGCGAGCCGTTTGGCTGCTTGTCTGCCGGCAAGTTTCAGGAGTGGGTGGCGTTAATTTTCGAGACCGTTAAGGTGGGAGCGATTGAGCAAGCTACACGTCGTTTTGCTACCGCTGGCTCGCCGCTGCAAAATTTCCTCCTCGGCTTGATACCGAAGGAAGTTCGCGCGAGACGAACCAACCATCTCGAGCAGAGCAGAGAGAAGGTACTGCGGCGTTTGGCGAACGAAAATACTCAGCACAAGGACTTCATCTGGTACATTCTGAAGCAAAAGGACAAGCACGACCTCAAGCAGGACGAAATCATTGTCAATGGCGCTCTTTTCATCGTGGCTGGAAGCGAGACTACTGCCAATGCCCTGTCCGGGATCATTGCTCGACTACTCCGAAATCCTGACAAGCTTGAGAAGCTCACCACGGAGATCCGCGAGAATATCAAGTCTGACGTAGATTGCACTTCAGAGAACTTCGGCAAACTCCCGTACATGGAAGCTTGTCTTGAAGAGGGCCTCCGCATCCATCCCCCAGTGCCAGCGGGCTTACTTCGAACCGTGCCGGCAGGCGGCAGTCTGGTCGATGGCCACTTCATTCCTGAGGGCACGTCAGTCGCTGTGGGCGGCTATGCGGCTTCACACAACCCGGCCAACTTTCGGGACTGCGACTCATTTATCCCCGAGCGCTGGCTGGATGATGCGTACTCCACGGATGTCAAGAAGGGCATGCAGCCATTCTCACTTGGGCCGAGAGGATGTATTGGGAAGCAGTAAGCTACTTTGAATGTGTCTCTTTTTTGCAGTGTCCGTTGCTTACGCTTGCGCAGCCTGTCGTACATGGAGATGCGCCTGATTCTCGGACGCTTGTTGTGGAACTTTGACCTCATCAGCGTGGATGGCGCTTGGCAGTGGGATCCTGAAGGTGATATGAAGAACATGCGGGCCTTTTTGAGTATGTGCACTCTTTCCGAACCCGGTTGACGCACTGCTGACCATTTCACAGCCTGGGAGAAGCCAAGCCTGAACGTCAAGGTCCGCGACCGCTTTGCTAAGGCGCAGTAAATGGTATTGGGCAGTGCAAACGGTATGCGAAGCGGGTTTGGTTGTTGCACTGAGCTCAAAATGGCATGGCTGTGTCGAGCGTTGTTTCGCCGCGCATCAGTAGGGCTAGAGCGACCGGCGATGCCGAAGCGCGTTGATGATCAGTCTATCTTTTTGTGGGTTGCCAGCTGATGAGAGTAGTATATTGGTTGCTTGTTATGGGTATAGAACAGGATGCGGCACTACTCTCTTGCATCTCACCGCGCAATGGTCATCCAAAAATACCGTTGCAGCATTAAAGCTAGGATGGCCCAAGCATAATTCATAGGTCAATAACAATTCAAAGAATCGATGCACCAAAGTGTCAAGCTGCTAAAGATGCTATTCTTTCTATCGCGTGAAACCGATCAGCGGTTTTTCCGTAATATGGTTACGAGTCTAGCTCCGTTATGAATCCGACAATGGAGAAGCAGAATCGCGGATGCGGCAACGGAATTTTTGGACGGCCTTTGGCGCCTCTGTGCAACGTCCTCGAATGATCAGACTATCTTCTCAACCGCCAGACCGCGGTTCACAATCACAGCTGCATTACGCTATCAAGCATCTGGTCTCTGTTCCAGAAAGTTGCACGGTAAAATGCCAAGCTCGATCATATTACTTGAGCAGGCAGCTATGCCCCATCTACGTCACCAAATGCTTTCAACAGCCTGAACGCTCCAACAGACGCATCAATATGAGTACCATCAAGCTTCTGCGTTATCTCCTTTAACGTGTCCTCTGTCTCAAACTCGTGCTTCTTGAATCAGCGTGATGTGTGTGATCGGATCTAGAACACAGGGTTAGACTCACCAATACAAGCCACCCCGGTGGCTCTTCCAACTTCTTTTCATCGTTCGGCAACCTGTTCTGCCTCGCAAACTGCAGCTTCAATAACCTTGACCTCGAGGTCTTTACGCCCATCGCCACGGCCTCATAGCTATCGAACTTGGCTTCCACATCCTCATCTGGGATAGACGGCCGCAGACCAACGGAAAGGACGAACCTCGCAGGTCCTGTGTTGGACTTCTTCGGGCCGGTAAATGATTTCTCTAGGCTGTAGTATCTAGTATCAAAATCCGCGACATCGAAAACCGCGTGACTGGGTCCTGGCAGGATGTCCGAATGAACAGGGATGCTTTTGAACTCATCCGTTTGCAGGAATGAGAGGTCTTTCAGGGGGTAGAGTGCGAGATATGGCCGCTCCACGGAGTCAGGAGTCGTAGATTGGTACCGAAACGCGGCTTTGATGCCGGAGGTTTCAAAGATATCTGGGATGTGCACTTCCTCGTACCAGCGGGTAAAGAGGTCGGCGGAAAAGGATGGGGATGTGATCTTGGAGTTTACGTAGAGGAGGCCTGGGACAGATGGGAGTTGGACATCCATGGTGAGGTCTTTAGCAGGCATGGGGGTGGAGAGTGAGAAGAAGTTCTGATAGATGATTTTGAGTTTCAACGGAATGTAACACTTCGTACTGGTCACGCCGTTTGGATCTACCGTAGTCATCGGCGTGCATAGCTAGTTACATAACGACTGAAAATTACCGCAACATCTCGGATGCCTTCCTGAGGTTGAGGCGCAAGAGGATGCAGGTGCTCCAAGGTTCGGAGAAGAGTGTGCGCTGTGGGGTCTGACAGGGGTAGCTCGGTCCCTGCTTCTTCTCGGAGAACCTCTGCCATCTCCGCTCCAACTTCATCCTGCTATGATTCCGAGACGAAACAAAGTCAATGTAGGGGCCTAATCTAGCGCCGTAGTACTGTAGGTGGGAGAGACGTGCCGCATGCCGCGGAGAGAGCTTGAGAGCTTCTGCCGGAGCTCAGTTACGTCTCAGTTCGGTCCTATTAGGCACAGCCGGCGTCTCCAAGGTCTGTTTCCTGTCTCGTGTCTCTGTTGCAGGTCATTGAGTCTCAAAAATCCCAAATCTATCTCTTTTACTCTGTCACAATCCTCTAGTAATTCATAGGCGAGTCCATCTTCGAGAACCACCAATTATGCCGGGCAAATCGGCTCTTATCTTCGGTGCCTCCGGCGTCTCAGGCTGGTCCTTTGTGAATGAGATCCTGCACGACTATCCAAAGGAAGGCGTTTGGGATAGAGTCCACGCATTGACGAATAGACCGCTGAAAAAGAAGACTCGCATTGGCCGGATGATTCGCGTCTCAATATTGTCTCAGGTATCGACCTACTCAAGGGCAGCCAAGAAGAGCTCGAAGATGAGATACGGAGCAAGGTCGATGGAGTGGAGAAGGTGACGCACGTATACTATCTTGGTGCGTATAACCGATCTGGGGCCTTCTCGACCGCGCAGGCAACAGCAAGCTGACGATGGCCACAGCATACAAAGCCAACACCGACATCCAACAAGAGCTCAGCGACGCCGTGAACATGTTCCAACGCTCCACCATCGCCATCGACCATCTATCGCCAGCGCTAGAATTTGTCGTGCTGCAGACCGGCGCGAAGATGTACGGCTGCCACCTCCTGGAGAACCACCCCCAAGATCCCGACGGCATCCACGTCCCGCTCGAAGAATCGATGCCGCGCCTAACCGGCACATGGGGCGACCTCCTTTTCTACCACCCCCAGCTCGACTGGCTCAAGCAATACGCAGAGGACAAGGCCTGGAGCTGGTGCGAGACGCGCCCCGATATCATCATCGGTTTCGTGCCGAACCAGAATTTCTACAGCCTGGGAACCGTGCTGGGGATCTACCTGTCGCTGTTCAGGGCAGTCGAGGGCGAAGGAGCAGAGTGCCCTTTCCCGGGCACAGAGAAGAGTTGGGTCGCTAAGAGCAACGATAGCAGCAGTGATATGATTGCCCGCCAGACGATCCATCTGAGCCTGACGCTACCCAAGGATATGAAGGGGGAAGGATTCAACGTCGCCGATGCGAAGAACCCGGAGAGCTGGTCGACCAAGTGGCCGCAGCTGTGCAGGTATTTCGGCCTCAAGGGTACCGGACCGAATGAAGCGGAAGGGCGAGAGGTGAGGAAGTATATCCAGGAGCACCTTGACACGTGGAAGGAGCTGGAGGCGAAGTATGGGTTGAAGAAGGGGATCGCGAATTCGGATCTGACGTTTCAGGGCTTCGAGTACTTCCTGTTGACTCAGTTCGACTTTGACAGGCAGTATGATATGACGAAGATGTATGATACAGGGTTCAAGGAGGAGAGGACGGTTATGCAGGCGTGGGGAGGGGTGTTTGATCGCATGGTGGATGCGGGCATAATCCCTCCTAATGTACTCAATTAGCTACGAGTTGACTTCTTCCATCTAGTATTCAATAGTTGTCACCATAGTTCCGTAATCGCATCATTGTTTGTATGCGAGATTGGTAAATATACGGAACGCGACTCTACTCAGGGAGCGTTGACGCCTCTACTCTGTGATGGATACGACCTGCAACGCAATCATGGTTCACTACTGCTAAGTTCAACCCTGTACAAGACCTGCGACGCCCTCCTTGTTCCCCGGGTAAGGGTTCTGCTCCACCTCCTTCGCCCCACTCAACACCCCACCAATGCTGTCCACATCCGTAGCCACCATAACCTGCCTCATATTATCATCGCAATACTCCGGCATCTCCCTAAAATAGTGGTTCTTCCCATTGATCTCCACCGCCCTCCCCCACAACTGCTCCCCCGTAACCTTCACCCCATACGCATCCTGCCACTCCCCCTCGACCAGCTTAACCACCACGTCAACCACCTTCTCCACCGGCGTGAAGAACTCGGCCGGAAAGCTCGACCACCCGCGCTCATCCAGCAGGTTCGTCCGCACCGTCCCGGGACAAATCGCGTTCACTCGCACCCCGTTCACGAGCCAGAAGTGCTTCGCCACCGCCCGCATCAAACCCACGACTCCGTGCTTCGCAGCCGTGTACATGGGACAGAATGGACTGGGATACAGGCCGCCACAGCTCGCCGTCATGACGAGCGAGCAGCCCTTCCGCCGCCCGGCGAAAGGCGGAAGTAGTGCTGGGCGAGGTAGGTGGTGTTCACAACGCCCTTCAAATTGATATCAATGGAGAGCTGGTTCGGCTCCGGCGGGGGCGACTGCGCATGCACGGCGTAGAAGTTGTCGCGCTCGACGATTCCGGCGTTGGCGAAAACGAAGTCAATGCGGGAGGCGGAGTTGAAGACGGTGTCGAAGGTAGTGGAGAGGGAGAGGTAGCTGTTTACGTCGGTTTGGTGGAAGTGCGCGTCGGGGAGGGAGGAGGCGGCGGAGGTCCCTCGTTCGGCGTTTAGGTCGAGGAGATGTAACGTCCATTCGCCGGCGTAGGCGAGCGCTTCGGCGACGGCGAGGCCCATGCCGCTGGCTTGAGGGTTCTATTAGCTGGATGGTATTGTAGGAGTGTTTCGAAGGATTGATATTACCACCGCCAGTGATTAATGCTACTTTGGGCATTTTGAACCTGCCAGGCTTAGTTTCAAACTCTAGATCGGGTTTTTAGCACGGTGAGGAGGTTCAGATTGAAGTTGCAATGGCCAGCTTCAGCAAGGTAAGTAATCATGTAACGAGGCTTTGTGCCGTATGTCAAACCGCATGGCGAGCATGTCTTCAGGCGTCCCGAAGTCAGCGCACCCGGGTTTGCTGGCGGCTGTTCGGTGCATCCTTCGGAGCTTGGATGGATGAACTGGACAGGATTGACGACTGCAGGTTGATAGGGATGCAGGGGTCCAGAAAGCCCAGAGAGTCCCAGGAAAGACCCTTCGCTTTAACCCCGCTCTTAACCCCGAACATGCGGGGATCGCGGGCAGAGAGACCCTGGAGGAAGTTCTCCCTCCACAAACACCGGATGGAAAATGTTTCCCTGCATGCCGGAACATCGGCCCAGTTGCTGTACTGAATCAGTTCCATGCTACTCCATGCTATTACGGAGTCATTGCCCATTGTGCGAGTCAGGCGTAAGCCTGGGGGCTAGAGCAGTGGCATGGAGCTCTTTGCCGTAGAAGCTTTCTCTTTGCATTTTGTAGCTTCAAGCTCTCTTCTCCTCCTCTTCTCTGTTGCCTTCCAATCTGTCCTTAAGTCGAGCTGATCACACGACAAATCCTCTTTTGTAGCCTTTTCAAGCTTGGTCTGATCTTTTCCTCACCGTACACCTTACCATACCTTCGTGAAAGTCGAATCCAGTCACCATGGCCTTCAACTTCTCCAAAGACAATCTCCCGAAACAACTTTTCATAAACAACGAATATGTTGAGTCCAAGAACAGCGCCAAGCTCACCCTTAACAACCCCAAAGATGGCTCCCTCGTCGCGGACGACGTCGCCCTAGCTGGCGAGCAGGATGTTGACGCCGCCGTCGCCGCGGCCGAGAAGGCCTTCCCCGCATGGAAGAAGATGGCGCCAACCCAGCGGCGAGACATCATGCTGAAGTTCGCGAGCTTGATCGAAGAGAATGGCAAAGCGCTGGCAGAGCTGACCAGGATAACGCTGGGGGCGCCCTATGGAAGCTTTGGGGCCTTTGAGACGGGTTTGGCTGCAGAGGTAGTATCCCCTTCACTTTACTGCTATCTTTTCTCTTTTCGCGGCCTCGATGCTCATTGTTTGCGTCCTTCAGGCGTTCAAGTACAACGCCGGCTGGATCGATAAGTTCGCCGGCCAGTCCTTCCCACAGGAGGACGGCTTCCTCAAGATCGTGCGCAACGAGCCATTGGGTGTGACCGCCGGCATAGTTCCCTGGAATGGTCCCCTAGGTACCGTTGGTCTGAAGGCAGCACCCGCTCTGGCAACAGGCAACTGCTTCATCCTGAAGCCGTCCGAGAAGACGCCATTCGCCTCTCTCGCTCTGGGCCCGTTGATCAAAGAAGCCGGATTTCCGCCAGGCGTCTTTCAGGTGCTGTCGGGCGATGGTAGCACCGGTGCGCTGCTGGCTAGCCACATGAAGATCCGGAAGGTCTCATTCACGGGCTCTATACCCACTGGCAAGAAAATCCAGGAGATGGCTGCAAAATCAAATCTCAAGCGCGTGACATTAGAGTTAGGCGGCAAATCCCCTGCCGTCGTCTTCGATGACTGCAACCTCGAGAACGCGGTTACGTGGACCGCGAACGCCATCACTGCCAATACGGGACAGGTGTGCTTCGCCGCGTCGAGAGTCTACGTCCAGGAGGGAATCTACGACAAGTTTATTGAGGGGTACAAGAAGGCGATGCAGGACAAGGCGAAGGTGATTGGAGATCCAGATGACGAAGGAACTGTCCTGGGACCGTTAGTGGATGAGGCGCAGTTCAAGCGTGTTAGCGGGTTCATAGAGAGGGGCCAGAAGGGCCAGGGGAAATTGTTGACCGGAGGCAGTAGAGTTGGTGATAAGGTATGCCGATCCCTTGACTTCGTTTCCGTCAATCCAAACGGAAAACCCAATGCTGATATGTTGTTAATGATAGGGCTTCTACATCGAACCAACCGTCTTCACAGACGTCGACATCAACTCTGAGATCCACAACCAAGAGATCTTCGGCCCCGTCTCCGTGGTCCGGTCTTTCAAGACAGAAGAGGAGATCATCGCGCTCTCAAACAGCACCAGTTTTGGCCTCATGGCAGGCGTCTTCACGCAGGACATCAACAAAGCACTCCGAGTCGCCTCGGACTTCGATAGCGGTATGGTTGGCGTCAATTGCGTTTCTCTCATGATGATGACTGCGCCGTTTGGTGGCAGCAAGGAGAGTGGAATTGGAAGAGAATGCGGCGAGTATGCGCTGAGGGCGTTTACTGAGCCCAAGACCATTATGATCAACTTGACGTATTGAGCTGAAGTAGGCGGGTATGTTTGAAGGCTCCTGCTGTCTGTCGATCTCTTCCAGAAGGTCATGATCGGTTGCTATACTGATTCTGATGGATCTGTTCTGAAGTAGTAGCTGGTGGTCTTCATATATATTCGAACGTCAAAACGCATTGATAACGCAGGCAAATGATCAAGCACATCAATATTGAGATGATGATGCCTGAGTTGTGGGAGACCGGACTTCATATAATACACTAGACCCTATATGGAATTATGTTACCATACGCCTCCTACCCACGATGTCCGACCTCAGTATCCCCCTTACTTACACCTCTAAAGCCTTCCCCTAACACTGCCTTTCGTGAGTTTCGAATGTTTCCGGGAATCATCCATTGCTGTGTCTGCAAAGCCGCGCCATGATGGACCCCGCAGTCCTGCAAATCAGGCAAAGCTTTTCCGCAGAGGGGCTCGGTGTCACTTCCAGACGCGTCGTCTCCAGAGCTGCCGCGAGGGGCCTGAGTACAGGTACAGCTGGAGCAATACTGCCAATCAAGGGTCCAGCCAGCGACACTACTCGTACGGGCTTACTCATATGTTGCCCGCCAGTCTTCATGCCTGAGTCGTAGGTATTCTGCTATATTACGCTTGCTGTAGCAGACTCACGGATAGCTTTTCTTTCTGTCGTCTCAAAGTCACAGTCACTGTTCCCCCTTAACCGTACATAGCTACCTTGCAGAACTGCTCAGTACCGCAGCCATGAAAGCCGGACAATGGGACGTGGTGAGTCTTCTCTACCCTACCGATTACGCAGACTGCTTACATGCCACAGAACGAGAAGAAGGTCGTCATAAACGACGTCCCAATACCCGAACCCAGCGAAGGTCAATTCCTCGTCAAGATCAAGTCCGCTTCGCTATGCCACTCAGACCTCATGATGGACTTACGGCCACCGTCCAACAAGCCGGTCACTATGGGGCATGAAGGAGTCGGTTACATCGAGAAGATACACCCTAGCGCGGAGGACAAAGGTTTCAAGGTTGGAGACGCGATCGGCTTCTTATATATCGTTGGCGCCTGCTACGAGTGCGAGGGCTGCATGGTGCACAACCTACATTGTCAAACGGGCAAGCAATTGTTGCAGGGCTTCACTACGGACGGTTTCTTCGCCGAGTACGCGGTGGTAGACTGGCAGAATGCCATCAAGATTCCGGAGAACTTGGAGTTTGAACGATGCGCGCCGCTCTTTTGCGCAGGAATTACAGGTACGCGCAAATAAGGCATAACAGTCGACTGAGATGCTGACTCCATATTAGCCTTCAATGCCGTCGACAGCTGCGAGCTGAAGCCCGATCAATGGCTTGCTGTGATTGGATGCGGCGGGCTTGGCCAGCTCGCAACGCAGTACGCGAAGGCTATGGGAGCGAAAGTAGTTGGGCTCGATATCAACGACGAGACGCTCGACATGGCTAAGAAGCTTGGCGCGGATGCCGTCTTCAACTCTCGATCTAACAAGAATTACGTAGAGGAGCTGAAAGAGCTTACCGGCGGTGGTGTACACGCCGCAGCTGTCTTCAGCAACGCAGACGCAGCATACGCAGGGCTCCATCGATACTCCGGCTTAACGGCTTGTTGATGGTTATCGGCATATCGCCGAAGCCGATCCAGCTCTCTACATTGGACCTCACGCTTGGAAAGTACAGGATGAAGGCAGACAGCACGGGCATTCCGCAGCGGATGCCGAAAGCTATCGAGTTTACAGGGAAACACAACATTCTCCCTGAGATCGAGTACCGTAAGCTAGAAGATTTACAGGCGATGGTCGATGACATGGAGGCAGGGAGGGCAAAGACAAGGATGGCTGTCGTTTTCTAGGCGTATTTGTACGTTGTCGCGACGGTAAAGGAAACCAAGGATTTTCTGTATACAAACACCACGGTTGCGCGCATCTGGTATTTATGAAATGGTGAACAAGCTTTGCACGAATTCTTGCCATGTGAGCATCATTAATCGCCAACGGCTCGCTCTGTGTGTAGGTAGGCTGTAGGAGGCTCTTTTCACCACTCTCACGCGGTGTCAGCTGACGGCATGTCAGTAAAGTAGATTATATTCCGGCGGAGCCATAGGAGCATCAGAATCCCCGCATGTTCGTGCTGCAACCCGCAGATCCGCCGCATTTACATAGGCTATGCTTCCTCCTCTCGCTTTACTTTTCTCGGGACCCTACATCCGCCTCCAGAAGTCTATGCAGACCAGCACCCTAGAGCATTTCGGGCTTTTCCAGTCTCTCAGCACTGATCATGGTTGTTATATACTTCGGAGCTACTCATCGCAAAAAATCACCGTGCCACACCAGCAGGCAAAATGACGCTCAAGAAGATTGATCACGAGTTCACGTATGAGCAACTGTCCTACGATGCGAAGCCAAACTACCAACGTGAGCACCACACCGAGCTTTCGGCGACATCACTGACCCGCGGCAGCGTACATCAAGCTGACGTTTTTCTTCAACAAGCTTCCTCATGTCAGCCATGAGATGTTCCACCGGCATTGGGAGACAGTGCATGCAGATTTGGCAGTGGCAAGCAAAGAGTTTGGGGCATGCAAAATCCGGAGATATGTACAGGTAGGCGTGTCCTATGCCGCATCTGCCACCGCAGAGCTTACGGTGTATGAAAGTTCCATCAATCGCCAGAGACGAAGGAGAAGGTGAAAGCAATGGGGATGGATTTGCTGGACTTTGACGCCTGCGCTGAATTTTGGGTCGAGACCTGGGGGGACTGGGAACGCTTCGTTTCGGTGAGTACCTCCGTTCCTTCGGCAGCGTCCAGGTCAGCTGACGCTGGCTTCATAGAGCCCTAGATATGCTGAGGTGCTTGGGCCTGATTCCAGGAGCTTCATGGATATGTCGTTCAAGGTGATGGCGGGCTATGACAACATTATCTTTGGGCCGGCCCTGCCGGGTGGTAAAGATGGCATCACGGAGTTGAAGCAATAGGTGCGAGTGTATTCGTTACAGGAGTAGGTTTCTGTCAATATTGGACAGTCCCTTTCAACGCATAGTGCCTCTACTGCAGCTCAGCACAATTTGAATGGCATGGCTTCGTACCCGATCTAGCTTTGCGGTTTCCTCCAAAACCTTCCTGCGTGACCGCGACATCTCACGCGGCTTCAGTTCCGTCCAAAGAGGGGGCATTCGAGACCCTCCTATTAACCCTTCCCAGCAACCTCGGCCTGGCCTTCGGCGCCATGCTTTTTATCTGCTTCGCAAGCTCTTCGGCCACTGGAAGTGGACCCTTGTAGGCTCCTGGATTGGTATGACGGTGTTCGGCGGCCTCATGGCGCTCGTGACACCATACAACAAGGGCATGATGATTGGGTTCACCTTCCTGGAACAGACCTTCTTCGGCTGGCCCCTGTACGAGAGCGTCGCATTCACGCAGCTCGGCGTCCATCAGCATGATCTCGGCATGAGCGGCGGCCTGGCGGGCGTGATGGCCCGGTACGCAGGCGGGAGTCTGGCGCAGGCGGTTTACGTCTCGATCCTCACGAACACGAAGTCCGCGTGTGCGGCTGTGACGGTGCCAACGGCGGCAATCGCGGCGGGACTCCCGTCGGAGAATGCGGAGACGCTGCTGCTGCTTTTCCGCTGGGGTCGGCGGCGCTGCAGGCGGTGCCGGGAGTGGTGAGTCTGCCGCTGGCCTTTTGATGCTGAGGGGTAGGACGCTGATAAGGTGGTAGAATGCGGAAATACTTGGGGCCGCTGGTGAGGCTTCTAAGTGGAGCTACGCGCGCGGGCTCAAGATGACGGCGCTGGCTTCGCTGTCGTTTAGGGGCTGGGGCTGGTGATGTGTTTGCTGTAAGTTTCGCTGTCCCCTTGCTTGACTCGTCCTCTAGTCCGGATGGAGACGGTTTGCTGACACTTGCGTTCTGCCAGGTGCGAGAACATCGACGCGAGGATGAGCGATAAGACGGAGATTTCCTTGGAGAATGACGTTAATGCTGAGAAGAACGAGTTTCATCGATTCTCCGCGCCTCGCAGGGAATCCTCTGCCTCGTAGTGACTATTAAAATGCTGGTGTTTTGTATCACTGATGGTTCGCATGAGACCAGACAGTCTCAACTGATACGGCTAAATTTCTTAACTGCTGAGAATAGTATTGCACTAGCGCCGAATGCCGGCTTCTCCGGAGGCCTCCTGGAATTATTGTCACAACATTCACGAGGATCTGCGTAAAGGATGCTAATCCTTGATGACTGGCCACGCATATAGAAAACTCGTTTCTAAGACTCTAGGCTTCCGTAAAAGGACGAAACATCGAGAAAACATCTGGCGAACGAGGAAACCAGAAAGAAGTCAAGCTATGTTCCAAGTAAAGACCGTCAAACCCAAAGCAGGGACAAGACGCGAGGAGGAGAAATCTAGCCGCAAGTCTACCCACCAACACTCCATTCACCAGCCCCAGCTCCGCTGCACACTGCTGATGTACTTCGGACACATCAGCCCATTTCCAAGGTGCCGCAGGAAGCGTCAGCTTTCGCCACACCTCCCATCCAAAGCCTACTCCCAGGGGTCGATCCTCGCATCCATGCTCCCGTGGTTGAACTGCGAAATGAATCCGCCGGAACTATTCGGGTCTCTCCCCTTGCAGCGGACGATGATCTCGAAGAGCGAGTTGTAGCAGTTGTTGTAGCTCCAGACAAACCCATCGCGAACCGTGACGGAGTAAAATACCGTAGCGACTCTTCCTTCCTGATCGGTAAAGCGCTGGAAGGAGCCATCGCTCGCTTTGTAGTGCGTACGGTGCTGGTGATGCGTCCGGCCGCCCTGTAGCCCGCCGTTGTGGTTCAGCTCGCCGCAGAAGCCATCTTTGCCGGACTGCAGCTGGTTCTGCCACAGCCAGTTGCTGGAGTTGAAGCAGGTCAGTTCGCCTTGAGCCGCGAGCCTGAGTTCGCTGGTCTCTTGAGGGCCAGGAGGGCGTCGACCTGCGCCCATTTTTCGGGATCCTCCTTGGGGGCTGGTAGGTGATGATGAGGGAGTAGTTAACGGACTTGCCTTCGAAGGTGGCCGTGGGGTCGACGTCGACGGCGCGGATGGGGTCCCAGGTCTCTACGGGGCCGAAGATGGAGATGAGGGCATCGCGGGTGGCTGACTTGGCCATGGCTCCAGTCGCGGCGAGTGCGAGAGGAAGGAGGATCTTGAAGGAAACCATTGTGATCGGTGGATGCTTGTTTGGTGTAAAGTGTTGATGAGTGTTGATGTGTTGATGTGTTGATGTGTTGATGTGTTGATGTGTTGATGTGTTGCTTGGTGCTCTTTCGTCACCTGCCTCGAGGGGCCATATTTATACCAAACACTCAGACTTCTGCTCTTCCACCATCACGACGGAGCTGTTGCCAAATCCATCGCCCTGGTCATCATCTGCTGCTAGCTGGCCGTCAGGAATGTGAAGCTGTTGAAGCTTGGAGATGGCAATGCTCGCGCAAGCCGAATGCGGTGACGCAGTAGAAGAGCTCAGGGCTGAAGACTTTCGGAATTGCGTGAGATCCATTGGTGCAGCATCCCCACGTCCACGTTCAGGCACGCTTCAGCTGGCCTCTACGGTCCGAGTGGATGCAGCAGCGAGCATTTCGTCTCTCGTAAAGAATCTAACTGCTGGGCACTTACTGAGAGCTACGGTTTTCGGTTTCAATTTAGTCTACATTCGGATTCGCCGCCGGTGTGCAGCTGGAGGTGAGATGCGGCAGGTGAGATGTGCATTGAGTGATCAAGGTTCCCGTTGCTGTGATTCCAAGGCGCGACACCAATGAGAAGTGTTGGTAAACAGCTATCCCTAAGAATATCAACCATTGGTAACGAAACATGCTGTAGAGTAAACTCAGCATCTAAGTACGCATTACGAATCATGCACCTATCACCAAATACATTCATACAGCCACTCACCGCCTGGGTTTGGACATCCATTCATCACCACAAACTATCCAAAGCAACGGGAAAATCCATATCATGCCATGATGACTGCATCTTCTGCTTCCTATCCATATGCCGGCCCGCAAGATGCTTCACTAATTCAAGGTCCCAAAGCGGAGATGCCGACAAGACGCATATACGAGATCTTGAAATCCACCTATAGCTTCGACTGATTAAGGAGATGCATGTTCACTGGCGTGACGGCCTTCCCGGTCTCGAAGTAGCTCAGAATGTTCTCCATGCCCAGCCTCTCAAACCCGATGTGAGACTCTACGCTGGCACCAGCGGTGTGCGAGAGGAGCTCGACGTTGGTCATCGCCGCAAGCTTTGGGTTTACCTTCGGCTCGTCGTAGTGCACGTCCAGTCCCGCGCTCTCCAGATGCTTGCTCTCCAGCGCCTCAACGAGCGCCTCCTCATCTATCAGCTTACCGCGCGCGATGTTGACGAGCCGGGAACCCTTCTTCATGTTCTTGAAGCTTGCGGCATTGAGCACCTTTGAACCGCCGAACGGCGTGGCGACGAGGACGCAGTCGGCCACAGCCAGCATGTCGTCCAGCTTCTCGTAGAATGTGGCGTCAATACTCTTCTCAACCTCTTCAGGCATTCGTCGGATGTCATTGTAGAGGATCTTCATCTCAAAACTCTGGTGAGCTTTCTGCGCAATTCGGTAGCCGATCCTACCGAGACCGATAATCGCAAGAGAGCTGCCGTTCGGGTTGTGCGTCACGGCCGCAATGTTCTTGTTGGCGTCCTTGAACTTCTCCACGTCCAGGGAGCGTGCGGCGAGAGCGGACCAGGAGAATCCGCGGAAAGTCGACAGGATCAGCCAGATTGCGGCGTCGGCTACAGACTCGGTGCACGCGGCCGCGGCGTTGCAGTAGATGATACCGCTCTGTGCTAACCTCTTCGTGTCCACCCAGTCGAAGCCTGCACCTGCTGAGGCGTAGATTTTGCAGGATTTGGGGAGTAGCGAGCTGTAGCCTGTTAGCCTGCTGATCAAACGATAACACCCCTGGAACCATTGATACGCTTCAAAGCCTCCGAACGGACTTTGACTCAGCCGACACAGATAGATCACACTCTGGTTTCACTCGACACGTGGTGCCAAGATCATCTGAATATAAACATCGGGAATGCACCTACATCAGCTCGTCATCCCAATTGCCCATCTCCCCTCCTGTATTCCAGAACGGCCTGTACATGGCAACAAAGTCGCCGAATTTTTTCTCCTTTAGTGCCTGCTTGAACTCTTCCCGCGGCATGCTGTAGCTCCGCACGATATTGAACTTGGCCTGTAGCTGCTTATAGAGTTCATGGTTCCACTTGATATCATCACCAAGGTGTAGCACGACTGGCTTGCCCATTGTGCTTTAAGAGTTGTATGGCTATGTCTGGTTGGGACTGGGAAGGCACGAGAAACTGTGTGTAAGTTACCCCGCTGTAGAAGGGACCAGGTGGAAGATGGATGGAAGATACAAAAGGGAAGGCATGATTGAGATTCCCCAGCCATATATACATTCGCCTCTCGGGAAGAAGCCCTCGTGTCTCCGCAGAGCCCATCACAGGGTCGTGCATCTTGTGCTTCGTTGAAGCGGAACGGACAGGGGAGCTCAGCTCCAACAAGGAAATTCTGCCCGCATTCCCTTTACGGAAGTATTCTCTCGGACAACTCGGCCGAGTGGCTTCCGAGCGGTATTTCCAGTCTCACAGAGAAAGTCGCTGTTAAGTGTCGATATTGGAATTGACTGGGGGTGTTTATAGCTTCTATGTGTTCAAAAACAACTATGCTTTACAGTGTACGACGATATATAATCCGTGATAATCATTACCAGCTCTTTGCAAAGTGTCACACGACCTAGATATATGTCACGTGGACGCCAAGCCCGCAACGTAGAAATTGAATCCCACGACTCCAGACCTCTTCCTCTTCTCATCATGAAAGTTGAACCCCCAGGAATTTTGGCTACGGGTCCCTAATCGTTATGGGCCTGGAGCTGTATTAGCTGGGCAGACCAATGCTTCGTTCTCCCAAGAAGCGCTGCTAGACCCACCGGGTTCTTGAGTTGCGACTCCCGTAAGAAACGATACATCCTGCGAGACCTACTTGAACTCGATCACGATGGCTGCATAATCGGCTCCTGGTCGCTAAGAGACCTGATACCGTCGTCATCTACGGTCTTACTGCCTGCCGCCGCAATGGACTCGTCCATGACCTCTGCATCCTCCCTCGCTTCCTCTAACCGCAACCCACCCTTCCGCTTCTTCGACCTCCCCAGCGAGCTGCGCGTGCGCATCTACGACCTGTGCCTCGTCGTTCCCAAGACCATCGACCTCGATCCTACAAACCACCGCCGCATCGCTCCACGCCTCGCGCTCTTCCTGACCTGCCATCGCATGCACGAGGAAGCATACCGCGTCTTCTACGGCGACAACACGTTCCGTCTATTTCCAGTACACGGACGCTTCTTCCACACCAAACGGCCTCTCTTGTCGCGTCTGCCGTCACGATACCGTGCGACTATACAGAGTGTCGAGCTGCGGCTAGGCCCAGGATGGACCGCACCTCCCAAGTCCTGGACCGTCAACCCGCGGCTTGGTCTCGTTGACGCGACAGCGCTGCGGATGCTCAAGGTGTTCGTGGAGTGCGATCCCGCGTCCGATGACATATTCCGCGGCTTCAGGAAGAACGAAGACTTCTACACGCACTTCTGCCGGAACCTGCTCAGCGAGATCGCGGTACAGGTGCCGTCGCTGAAGGAGGTGCAGTTCGATGGGTATCCGTCTGTGTCGAAGGACTCGCCGCTGATGAGGGAGCTGCTGAAGGAGGCGAAGAATCGCGGGAAGAGAACTACGTGGGGGCCGGAGAGGGGGTGGGCTGAGGATGGAGGGGACTTTGCTATGGGGCTTATTAAGATGATGGGGATGCTTACGATTTAATTCAACTGGGCGCAGCTACGAGTCTTAGTATTGTACAGTAAAACGGTTCCCTGGAGTACATAGTCGTCTAGTTTTGGATTCACTGGCTCGAATCTTAGTTTACTTCAGTCACTCAAGTTCTGCTACAATCAATGTTCTATGATTGTTACTGTTTTGCTACGGAAGGGCTCCAGCGTTCCGCTGAATATTATCATCTGTGTGTCCGGTGCTTTCTGCGCTCCTACTGCACGAAAAGTCAATATGGAATACTACGAATTCAACCACGTCTCTACGCCGTTCCTATGTCGTCAATGCATTGCAGTCAGTTAACCTCAAAGCGCCTATTTTGCAAACAGCAAGTGCGATTTGATAGGATCGCCGAACCAGTTCTCAGCAGCTCGTATCTCTCTGGTACGCAGCGTGCTCTTTCAACGATTAAAACAATAGCTATGGGTGATTTACCGTTTCTATTCTATTAGAATATAGGTTCGGCGCTTATTGGAGAGCCATTTTGGTCGGGGCAAAGAACTCGATTTTTACTCGGATCGAAGAGGGTTAAGCACCGCATGGTTCGATCATGGCTTCAGGAATACGAGACAAAAGATTGGTATGTACGTGGCGAGCTTGTTAAGAGCGATCCCGTTGAGATCTCATCGATGCTGAGGAGATGAGCATTGACTAAGCCAGAAGAATGATATGAAGACTCTCACGAATAAGCGCCCATGGCTTATGTGATTGGGCTGCTGCGTTTGCTGCTCTGCAGAGTGATTCGCGCGCTGCGGCCGTGTGACGCCAAGCGAGCATTTGATAGGCCGAGAAGCAGATAAGGTACCTCACATAAAGGGGCTTTGCTGAAGGTCAAATTCCCGCACGTCGAATCGTATCTTTTGTTTCCTTCTTCCTCTCCTCTTCTTGCCTGCTACTGTCCTCTTCTGCATCCTTGCCATCATGCCCAAACGGACCCTGAGTCCCACTTGGATTGCTTATGACCCACACGCCGACCAGGCTCCTCCGCCAAAGCGAGCGGGCCGGCGCCTAGCCAAGCCCCCGACGCTCCGTACAAAGCCACAGTCAAAGTCCTAGCAGAGGCAGAGGCCGCGAAACATGACTCTCGCGCAGCAAAGGTCGACGAGGTAATCATAGAGCGCATTAAAAAATGCCTCGCCAGAGCCAATCACCCCGGTTCACCGCAGGCAGAAGCCAAAGCTGCGGTTTACTTGGCATCGAGGTTGATGAAGCAATACAACGTGTCGCAGATGGAAATCCTGGCGCATGAAAGCTCCAATGAGCGGAAACGCTATGCAGGACAGAGTATTGTATCGATCAAGCGAGCCGACGGCTCTCTAAAGGTGGTTCCCCATCGAGGATTCCTAGACTCCCTTAGTCGGGCTATGTGCATATTTTTCGACTGTAAATGCTACTCCACCCAAATGACTTGGTCGTTGGATTGGACATTTTACGGAATCGCTCAGAATACGGTTGCTGCAGCCATGGCGTTTGAGATGGCGCACAATCTGATTCTCGAATGGGGGAGGTACAAGAAAGGAGTCAGGGTGAAGAATAGCTACTTTTTGGGGGTGTCAGCAGGATTGGAGGAGATGGCACGCCGAGAGAGAAAGAAAGAGGAGGAAGAAGTTAGAGAAGCTGAACGCCAAGAGATCACAGCAAGAGTAAGAGAGGAAGAACTCCGGCGCCAGACGGAAGAGGACAGGCTCACCCTACTACCAGAGCAGGAAGACTTAGGCTCCGTCGGAGAATCACCAGAAACGGTTCAAGAATGGGAAGATGGCTTCCACACTTCCGAGGGTGAAAGCGAGGAACACCACGACGAAATCGAACCCGACTTTAAGGAGGAGGAGGAAGAAGCCTTGGATCCATGTGGAGATCTTGATAAAGAGATAGAAAAGTACATAAAGCGTGAACCTCTTTCTCCGCAACCTGATCTGAGTGCTGAAGGCGAGAGAATTGATCATCCGAGAACCTCACCGGCAACACCTCCCTCTGTTCCAGAGGCCAGCTGGACTTCAGCGATGCAGCTTGCAAAATTCAGGGCTACTGCCACCAAGATTGCAGACGACTACCTCGCGGATGAGGGAACAAAGCTACGCACGCATTCCTATCGAGCGGCTGGTCCAACAGACTATGGTGCTTATCGTCAAGGAAAAGTGGATAGTCGTAACATCGATGTCCACAGAAGGAGACTAGAGTGACCACTCGTATAATAACGCACGTCAAGACGTGCGTCCCTCTGTTTAAGTGCAAGAGAAGCCAGTCTAAGGATGTTGGTTTGGGTTTAGTGTTGGACAATTTTCTCGCGACGACTCCCTCGGCTTTTCAGCTCAATCCGTCTTCATGCAGCAGGGCTTGGACGGTACTATGCATGCGCGTGGCATCGATTCGCCGAGAGAGGCGGACTAGCTATACGATGGACTGTGCGTCGATGCGAGCATCTATATGACTGTGGCGAAGCTCCTACGGCGACCCTTGAGGAGGAAGCAGGGCACTTGCAACTGCTGAGTACTTGACATGCATTTCAACGTCTTTCGAGATGATAGTCAGGAATCATCATCCTGCTGCAATACTTCCCGGTTATGCTAAATAGATTCGAAGGGGCATGAAGGCGAAGCGCGAAGCCACCGCTGCAGTAGAACTCAAGTCATGACCTTTCGAGCAAGTGGAGAAAATGTGGTTACCATATCTTACCGTAAAGCTTTTCGTTAATCGTTGTGGCGGGCAATTACCCGAGCACCAGCAAACCGTAGTAACTCACTCCCTTCCGTGTCCAGCCAGACCCGTACTCCATATGATGCCACGGGATCAGACTGCAGAATACCCTCGAACGAGCAAGCCAATGCCGCATACGTTTCATCCGTTGCCCATCCGCTTCCCATTACCATCCGCGTCCGGCCAGCTCTTCCACTACACAAGCCAAGCTTGCCTTGAAACCCCCACATCACGCCCCATTAACCTACCAGCCTCCCCCTCCTCCCCACCCACAAGACACCAATGCCTCACACCCCCTTCCAATCCGCCACCCTCCCAGGGATGCCCAGTATTCTTTGATCTATGGCCATATGTGATGGAGTTGTGCTGTCTTTCGATATATATATCCTATGACAAGGTGTTTTGATCCAGTACTTATTTCTTGCATAGAGGTCATTCTATCTCCCGGGTCACAATTATCTCGCCGTTGCTTCTATTGTTGGGAAGTGCTTAATAGTTTCTCTGCTAGCTGCGCGGGTTGGTCTACTTAATGTCTTTTAATCTATATGTAAGGACACAGAAACCGTCCTTCGCGGACCACAGGCCTTAGAGGAGCGTAAAAACAGCCTCCACGCCCCGTCCTCTAATCACATGAATCGTGATACACGCCTCTATACTGTACAAAATATGTCTTCTTGGACTAGCCAGTTGTTAAAGTTTTGGGTTTACCTGCGCGAATTATTCACTCCAACCATTTAAGTTCTGCTACACTTAATGTCTTCATATATGTAAATATTCGCTATGGAAAGGCTCTAGCGTTCAGCGAATATGATCAGCGGTGTATTCAGTCTTTCTACGGTCCTACCATACGAAGACTCAATTATCAAAGCGATGTCTCTACGTCTTCTCCCATGCCGTCAACTAGTTGTAGTCGTTCATTGTCAAATTGCCCACTTTGCAGCAGTAAGTCCGATTTCGATCGAATTTTAATCACGCCCGAGTCGAAGCCTCTATCCGAACCGGCCCTCAACAGTTTCACGTGTCTAGCACCGTCGTTACAGCCTCCCCGTTGCTCAGCGAGAGAGAGAGGACTTCATCGAAAACATATGGACATGCTGCCCCCCACGACAAGCACGAAAGGGTCAGGGCAGACTGTAAAAAAAATTCAAAACATACAGCAGTAGGTATTCGCTAGACCGTCTTTTGAGCGTGAATACAGTTTTCTTCAAGCCTTCAAGTCTTCCATACTCGAATTCAATTCAAAGTTCCTCTAAACAAACCATATCCGGAATGATCCTCTTCAGAAACGTCCTGCGCTTAGCTCCGTCCTGGGAGCTCGTAAAAGGCCGTCGAACCGTCGAGCTCATTACCTGTATATTGCTGTTGAGCGTTTACGGCCACATATGGACCCGTTCCCATTGGACCCGCATAGTCCATATCAATTCGACCGTTGTGCGAAAGAGCGCGTCGGCGTCGGAATCTAAAGTACCAAAGTAAGGCCGCGATGATCGCTACGCCGCCAACAACACCAACGCTAATGCCAATCTTGTCTGCCGTGCCGAGTCCAAGGGCCGGGTTTGGGTTGAGGGCGTAGACGCTCGATGCCGCTGCCGCTGAGGATGCCGCGGACGCTGCTATCGACGTGGTGGAAGAGCTCGTCAGCGAGGCTGAGACCGTGGCGCTGGCGCTCGAAGATGTGAGGTTCGACTTGATGACGAAGCCGGGGCTGGTCAATATGTCATCGACGAAGCCGTTCGATGTGGTCTGGCCACTCGGGTCGGCGAGCCTGAAGCTAAAGTTCGGACTAATGGATAGTTGTCCTTCGTCGATGCCGTCGCTCGCGCCGACACTCCATGTGTATTTGCCGGTGTTCGGCTGATTTGCTGTAAAGGCCGAAATGTGTGTACATATTAGCCTTCTGGTGTGCTACATACTTGTATGAATAGTAAAGATGAAGGGGCAGGGTTGGAAGGTAGGTATATATGTGCGACTGACTAAGAAACGTGCAATTGTAAGGCCCGGTTTAACGTCCCAGCGCGTTAATATTAGCGAGATATAGGGCAGCGAAGTCTCCCACGTAATCTCAACTGTTTGTCCGAGGGTGTACGAGGTGCTTAGATCCTGAGCCCTTCCTTCGTAGGATCCGTTTCTGGCGTAGACATAAGTCGTCGGGTTCGTGAAATGATCGGCGGATACGGAAAGCAAAAACGATATGGCTATAATAGTATTAATCACTCTATGAGGGAGTAAGCCGAACGTAGTGGAGCGAGAGGCGAGAGCTGGTCTGAGGGTTTAGCCAACAGGTCAGTCATGAAGAAGGCGCTGCTTCATATCCTCATCTGAAAAGCGTCAAGAGTTTGCTGCGCCGCACGCCTGTAGATGCAGGATTAAAAGGTCTATACTTAGAATTGTTCTACATGACCCGAAACGCATGGAGACGTCTGGAGAGTGGATGACGGTTAGTTATAGCACTTCAGCCTTAAGGTCCTACACCACCTGGCTGCAGCCGATGAGTAGTCTGCAGATGGCGTCAGGGTATCTTAGGCCGCTGGATCAAGATCTGAATGGCCAACAGCGGGTCTATCACGTCTTCTTAGTATTTCGAGCCAATGAGTGCTTGAAGATGTTATTTGTAATATAGGAAAGCCACCATGCAGAGGTGGTGTATTTTTGGGAGACTGTGTCTTGGCTGGAGGTGAGGCTGGGAAAAACAAATAAAACTGCAGCGAACTGCATAGAACCTAACTTGTTACGATTTCGAGCATAAGGCTTGCATGCCTTAGGCATCAACAGGATCTTCGGTTGTCCCATCCAGGCTGGTCATTGGTCCGCCCGTCCTCGTCCGAAGGCTCCGGGCGGACGAGGATTCCAACCAATCAGAGGCGGGTGGACGAGGTCAAACAGCTGCGGGCGAGGTCGCTGGGCGGGCGGGGTGTCTATACAGAGTCTTGGCATGGTGTTGTAGAGTAATTCTTTTCTGCACAGAGGTCACTCCACCCATCGGGTCGCACTAATCTCGCTGTTGGGCGCAACCTCGGACGGAGCTCAGAAATTTAGTTGCTAATTGCGCAGCTTGGTCTACCTGATGCCTCTTACTCTATATGCAAGGACACGAAAGCCGTCCTTAGCGGACCACAGACTTCCGAAAGGCGCACCGCAACCTCCGAGGCCTATCTTCTATGGCTATATCACATGAACCGTGATACACGCCACCTACTCAAGCTCTACTCACACGTCTAGCCCCTCAATTCTTCTCCAATCGCACAGCCGGATTACTCTCAATAAAGCCCAAATCGACCTTATGCCCCAACAAATCCCTAATATTGCTAACCCCATACTTAATCATCGTCGGCCTCTCCAAGCTCAACCCAAATCCATAAACTCTGAGATCCTTCGGCAAGCCCATCGGCTCCAGCATCTCGGGCCTAAACATCCCGCTGTTTCCAATCTCCACCCACCGCCCCAGGCCGCCGTGGTACCCAAACACCTCCATACTCGGCTCCGTGTACGGGTTATACGCCGGCTTGAACCGCAGATTCGTGATGCCCAGCCTGCTGAAAAAATCCTCGAGGAACTTCATCAGCCCGCCGAGAGTAAGTCCGAAGTCGGCGATCACGCCCTCGACCTGGTGGAACTCGGCCAGGTGCGTCGCGTCGACTGTCTCGTTGCGGAAGACGCGGTCGATGGAGAAGTAGCGCGCGGGCCGCGGGTCTTCGGCTAGGCGGTGCAGGGCCCAGGTGCTGACGGCTGTGGTGTGCGTGCGGAGGACCAGGCGCAGACATTCTTCTTCTGACCAGGGATATCGGTAGCCGATGCTGCCGAAGGCGCCGTCTTGGTGGACCGTCTTGATGTCGTTCCAGTATTGCTCGTAGTCACGGGGTTTTGTCTGCTTCTGGGTGCCTGTCGAGAAGAGGCGGCGGGAACCGGCTTCCATATCGTCCATGGCGGCTTCGGCGATAGGATCCTCGCGTGGTTTGTCGGCGGCGGGAGGGTCGGAGACGTAGAAGGTGTCTTGGAGGTCGCGGGCGGGGTGTTGTTGGGGCACGAAGAGGGCGTCGAAGTTCCAGAAGCCGGACTCGACGAAGCGGGCTGTCGGCATCTCGACGAAGCCTTGGTTGAAGAAGATGTTGCGGAATTCCGTCCGCACTTTGTTGAGTGGGTGTAGTGCTCCAGCGTCCTGTGGTGCTCCCAGGGCGGCGAAGTTGTAGGGCTTGAAGTTGGCGGTCTTCCAGGATCCGTCTGCCAGCATGTCTGCTGTCAGGTCTGTCACCTCGACGGGTATCTCCTTGGCGTACTTGGGGCCTTTCGTGGCTGTGTAGCTTATGACCTTTGCTGTGGTCACTAGTTTCCGACTCTTCAGCTGCTTCAACTCGTTCGGGTTAGAGACCGACCTCGTCTCTTGGATCTTTTGTAGTAGCTGCTGCGTCGAATCCTGGACCTCCTTCGCTTTCGGTACTAGGAATCCTTGCTCACTCTTCACCCAGCCGTTTTTTATAGCAGCGCCCTGACCTATCACTGAAGTCTTGCCAACTTCATTCTAGGTACATTCGTTAGTGCCGCACTCCTGTCAGGGATGACTACCACAAGAAAACTCCAGCTGGGGCATTTCTTACCGCCAGCTCCTTCACAGGTATCTTCCCCTTTCTGCTGACGGCAGACCACACCTTGAACTCATGGCTGCCCTCGGCGCATATCGTCTGACCCTCCTTCGTTAACACAACCTCCTCCTTATCTTCCGTCTTATACTCAATCATCGACCGCGAGGCCAGTCTGTCCAGAGCGGCTTTAATCTCAGCCTGGGGTATTTGGGGGAAATCGGAGCTGGAATTAAGCTCCGGCTTCTCGTCGAGCATGTCGAGGATCTGCTGCGTGACATCGCGGTCGCCGTCGCGGAGTGGTACCGGGACTGGACCCCGTGTACCTACCATCTTGTCTGTGGACAACCCGGCGCGCTGCTCTGGTGTCTAGCGGCTTGAAGTATTTTTGGAGGGTTTTCGGAAGTCGTGACTGTCTTGCGGGTTGTCGTGGGGTCTGGTAGACACCCTTTCTGCTCAGCAATGCGGAGATAAGCACAAGTCTTATTTTGGGCGGCGGGTTTCAGGTCTTCTCTTGAGCAATTGCGCTGGAGTTAGTAGTGGGAGTATGACTTGTGGGAGTATGACTGGTGTTGTTCACCGGGGCAGCACTCACTCACCATGGGTCTGTGCCCAAAATTTCTCCCGCATCACCTCCGAGCTCGATCTCAGAATCCCCCCACACCCCTCCATTCCACACGAACAACGCGCCCTCAGCACCACTGTCGCCCGCAATGGCAGCCACCTCCTCGGGGCCCTCGGGCACCTCGAGCTCGGCGTCTACCACAAAACGCGATCAGCTCTACGATTACTGCGCTACAATCCCCGGAGGTCTGTTCAATCAGGAGGACCTAGAGAACCTTCATATTGCCCAGGACACGAAAGAGTTGATGCAGATATGTCAAGAGCTAGTATCCAGCCAGCTATTCCAGCTCCTCCAATGGGACGGGGACGTGTGCTGGAAAGCTCGACCGCAAGACATCGCTACCAAGTACGCCGCACATCCCAGCAACAGCTCCCTTCGAGCTCCACAGGACCGCCATAACTAACACCTCCCGCCTCCCACAGACTCACCACCCTCTCCCGCGATGAACTCCTCGTATATCAATGCGTCGAGTCCCTCGGCACCACGGGCATCTGGACACGCGCCATCCGCGCCAAAACGAACCTGCACGACAAGTCCCTCAACAAAGCCATAAAATCCCTCGAAACCTTACGCCTCATAAAAAGCATCCGCAATGTCAAAAACCCGTCCCGCAAGACCTACATGCTCTACCACCTGGTCCCCTCCGAAGACATCGCCGGCGGGCCCTGGCACGACGAGAACGGCGAGTTCGACATCGACCTCATCAACACCGTCGCCGACCTGATCTGGAACTACGTACATGCGAAATCGTGGGTCGAGGCGCCGCGGATCAAGGGGCGGGACATGGCGGACGCCATAAAACGCAAGAAAGACGCCGTCGCAGCAGCCGCAGCGGCGCAGCAACAACAACAAACCCCTCCCACGTCGCTAGCCGCAGCGCTCGAACTCCCGCCCTCCCCGCGCTTCAAGCCCGCGCTGGGACCGAGCAACCGCGTCCTGATTCCCTATCCCCCAGGCTACAGGGGCTACCCAACCCTCCCCACCATCGCCGACTTCCTGCGCGAGTCCGGCGTAGTAATGGTCGAGATCCACGAAGGCGATCTCAAGCACCTCCTCGACAATCTGGTCTACGACGGGCGGCTCGAGCGCATGGGGGTTGGAGGGCATATGTACCGCTCTGTGCGGCCGATCGAGGGGGAGGAGGATACAGGCCCGGGAAATGGGCTCGCGGAGGCGCCGTGTGGACGGTGTCCGGTGTTTGTGTTGTGTGAGGAGGGAGGGCCGGTGAGTGCGCGGAATTGTGTTTATTTTGAGGAGTGGTTGAAGACGTGATGGGGGCTTGTGGTGGGAAGGGCGCAAAAGGGGGGGGGGTGTTGTTTGCTGCATTTGAAGGCGCTGAAATGGATTGGATATTTGCATTTGCAGGGCGCGATCATCGCAGGGACATCTGGGAAGCATAGCGATGGCGCTTGAGAGGGTTTGCTTTGAGCGTTTGCTGTGGAGCAGATGGCAGCTGTCTGCTATGCAGATGAGAGCTTCAATCTACGGCCATTGTGCTATTTACCGTCTCAAGATCTGGTCGCTCTGCCCTCACGTGTCCTTTTGAAACCTACTGAAACATTTGGATGACGAAAATGTATCCGTCCGGGTGGCAAGCCTTACTTTCCCCTGAGTAGGTGGCTCTACGAGGACCTTCTCTTTACTACAGTTTACAGTGAAGGCGTCCTGGGTAGAAGTAGTGGAGACAAGTAGGTACCCTGGGAGCTCGGTCAACGGTGCGAAAAGGAAGAACCATCCTTCCGCGCTTCGACGGCTCGCATCCCCCGGCTCGAATTGACATCCACAACCATTTGTTCTTCTTCCACCTGGATTAACAAGGACTTTGATGCCATCGTCGCAGTAAGCAGACTGGATCACCACAGTCGTCCCGAGCATGAGAACGAAATCAGAAAACGATTCATCTTATAATTCTGTACAAAACAGAGAGCATCAGCCTCCCGCAGCAAACGGACTCCTAGCTCTTATCCTCGCCCCGAAAGTCCAAAACAAAAACGGCGCCGGAATGCCCAGGACGACAGCCACGAGGCCCAGAGCGCTACAACCCCAGCCATACCCCAGCGTCTCAAAGAGCGAAGGCGCAAACAACGGAAACCCGAATGCCGCCAGCGAGCGCAAGAAGGCCGAAGCGGCGGACGCGGATGCAGAATACCGCGTGTATGTGTCGACGAGGTACACCTGTATGCACTGGTACGAGATCATGCTTCCGCCCGCAAACAGGGCGGCTCCGATCTGCATGGACCATGTCAGCAAGGCCAGGAGGCGGGGAGGGGTCAGACTCACGTTCGGCACGATCCAGTGCAGTCTCGCCTGCGCAGCCCATCCGTACAAGAAGATACCGCACGGCGTGACAGAAGCCGCCGGAATCATGAGCGGTATGCGGAACTCCGGTACCGCTTTTGCGTTCTCGGCGCCGCCATACCGGATCCGCATGCGCCGGTGTATGCGATCCGCCAGCGGCCCGCAAATTTGTGCTCCTATCAACGAACCGAGCGCGAGGGAGAAGTAGTTCAAGCTACCCAGCGAGGTCGACATGCCGTACCGCCCCTCCCACAAGGCAGGGAAACTCGAGATGAAGAGATAGAGCATGCCGAAGTTGTAGGCTTGGTAGAGCGCCAGTAGCTGGATGATTGGCTGCGTCGCTAGCATTCGCCACGGGCGTGTCAGAGATACTTGGAGTAAAGCTGGTAGGGTACGGTCGGTTGTCTCCGTTGCTGCGCGCAGCTCGGGATTGCCGGTCTTTTGGCGTAGTGTCCGGGCTTTCAGTGCGAGGAGGCGCGGCGCGTAGGTCTCGCGTAGGAAGAAGAGACCGACGAGCTGGATGGCGATGTTGAAGCATGTGATGGACCAGAATGACCATCGCCAGGTTGTGTTTTCTGCAATGAAACCACCAGCTAGGGTAAATAGTTAATATGTCTGTTGAAGTGAGGCAAACCGGACAGATAGTCACTTACCTACTGGACCAATTGCAGGCCCAAGGATGGGCGCCAGTTGATACAGGGCCATACCTCGACCTCGCTCCTCAGGGCTCCAGCAGTCGGAGAGAATGCCAGCGCCCATCTGGTATGCAGTTAGCCTATATCCCTCTCAATGGACGTGAAGCTCAATCCTACCCCTAATGTCGCTGAACCGCCCAAACCAGCTATGAACCGGAATGCGAGGAGCTCGCCCTGAGTCCTCGCGAACCCACACAAGACGTTGAAGAGGATGAACACCAGGTTCGAGTACTTTATTATTCGTGTACGGCCCCAGATCTCGGAAGCTGGCGATAGGAAGAACGGTCCGAAGGAGTAGGCCAGAACAAAGATCGAGAGAATCATCTGTAGCTGTACGCCGCTTGGGATGTGCAGTTCGTTGCCGAGACGGCCTAGAGCGGGAGCGATCATTGAGGACGAGAGGGGAGAGATGAATGCAAATGCGGAGACAATAATCGTGACCTACGGACTGTTAGCCTGAATTCGGGACACAAGATCAAGTGGGTAAAACATACCACCCATTTCCTTTGACGGCTCCAGTTCTTCGGATTTGCTGGATCTTCGGGACCATCCCAAGTGACCTATTCAAGAGGATTAGCACGGAATGCCCGATAGCTGGAGGGTGTATACTAACAATATTGGGGTCTGCTTTGGTTTCAGTTTCAGAACTACCCAAGGAAGAGCGTTCAACCTTTCCAGATTCCTCATCGGAGCTTTGATATTGAGGACATGAGGTGTCGTCCCGAGACAAGCTTTCATTGTAGACAGAGCTCGCCGCCGTGGAAGGATCAATCTCCGTTACTTTTACTGTAATGAAATCGTCTTTTGCCATGACGAATGGAAAGAGTGTTGGTATCCGGAGAGGAATGATGTACTAGAGGAGAAGCTGCACACCACTGGAACATATCATCTTGACGGCGGCAATGGGAATATATATGTGGTTCCCCCTTGATGAGGTTTTTGCGGTAACGAAAGACATTTTTGAGGACCGCGCACCAGCGCGCAGCCTCCGAAGCATGTCTGATTTTGTGGCATGCGGTGTTACCGAACGTGATACTAACAGTCTCAGGAGCATGGCTTCGACTAAGGGACGAGACTACAGGGGATGCCGAGCGTTATGTGCTTTGTCTGGGCCTTCTCGAAAGCACAAGAGGTGAAGCGATGAGAGACCATGCCCAAAGGAAAGATGCTTGTTACAAAACGTAGAGTCAAGGCTTGCGTAGACAGGCGGCTGGATCCCTAGCGTCTGCATCTTGAAGACTGTGGCAGGCTGAGCTCTCCTCGATCTTCCCCTCACAGACCAGCTCTTGATCCTCACCAGGGTGCCCGCCGGTAAACTAGTCGTGCTAGTCTTTGAGCCCCTTGAGCCGCAGCCGGAAGAGGCATGAGTGCACGCGACACAGCTCTTTCCACCAGACTTGGGCCGCGATCGGACATAGCCGTCGCTCGATCAGGAGATCCACGCTTCCGGTTAAGCTCAGGGTTAGTCGATCTCTTGATAGGTCTAGCACTCGTCGTTCAAATCTTCCGCGTCTTCGGTTCAGCCTCGAAAGTGGGTCTTACGTACTCAGAAGAGCACGAAGAGCTGAATGTGGAAGACCCCTGACTGGAGCGAGCTGGTCTGGAGGCTCTTCAGCCCGCCACTTGCGGCGCCATTGCGGCGCTGGCGCAAGCCTCTCCGCCGGCGGCCGCTCCATGTCAATGGGTTCTGCGACGGCGGCATGTTGCTGAATGCTCGTAAGCTCCAGGCTCTCAAGGGTGGAGTATCTACGAGGTCCGGAAGGTGGCCTCGTACATACTGTACCAATCATGGAGGTGCTAACCGTGAGCGGTTAACTTAATCTTACAACTCCTACTCGATATATAGAAAAACCACATTGTAGGGAGAAAGGCATGCGCAACAAACAGCTTGATTGATGGTTATGATGGTCAGTCAACTACCTAGGTAACTAAGACCTTAGGTGAGAAAGAAACTTGAATCACGAAAAAGCTTAATAGTCAAGCCGATGCTAGTGCCCAACATCTTAGCGGGGAGTAAAGGCCAACAACGTTACTCAGATGAGTACTTGTACTCCCCTCGTGTTCGCCGTAGTATCCAATCCAAGCTGCTTAGCTAGTCCAATCTGGGAACATACACAGGAGGCACACAAAGTGTGATGCTGTCCGCGTGGTCTACTAGCAATCCTTTGTGCATCTCCGGTCTCCAACCCCGCCAAACCCGCATCTCCACGAGGTAAAGAGGGAAGCCTCATGCCTAAAACGCCACCGTGGTGCAAAGCAGCCCAATACGCCTTATCCAGAAAAAGCCTTCATCCAGAAGTTCCAAAATTACCCGCCCCAAGAACTCCCGGCAACCCATCCACTCCCACTCTGTCCCAAGTTCGAGCTCAACCTCCTAAACCCTCTTCCACCCATACCAATAGGCACCGACATCTTTCTTTGCAGTGGACGCGGTCCCTCTGTTCTCGAGCTGCGGCGGCTGCTAGACTTTACCCGCCGCAGCTGCTGCCCCTCCGTATCATCAGATGGAGACTCGATGCTTTGAACGGCCGAGCCTGATCCGATGGACGCCTGACGAACAGAGGAAGTCGAGAAAGTCGACACGCGGCTAAGTAGCGGAGCCGGGACTCCAAAACCAGTCTCCGCGTCGCTGTGCGATCCTGGCTTGGACATCGGCCCGCTTGAAGCGGCTGTCTCTGATACTTTGCCGTCTTCCTCTTCCTCTCCGTCCTCACCATCATCGGACTCCGCGTCATCCCCAAAGCCTTCGCCTTCCTCAAGAAGGAATGTCAAGCTGGCAGCTATGGCGGCAATAGCGGCGAGAGCCCAGAAAGGCATGACGATGTAATTTCTCTCCGCCCCGATCGTGAATAGGGCGCCGCCAATGGCCGGACCAGCTGCACGTCCTATAGCAGAGACGCTAGTAGCAATGCCGTTGAGGGTACCAAGGACCCGCAGCGAGTTTGCCGTGTTCGTGAGTAGAATGGTACTTCCCGGGAACGCGAACGTATTTGCACAGCCCTTAAAGAGCATGAGTGCAAATATGCAGACCATTCTTGATGTCGTTGTTGGTAATAAAGCAGTGAACGGTGTAAGAATGTACATAACTGGCGCAACGCAGAAAGAAACGCGAAGGCATCTGAGGACGCCATAGCGCCGCGCGACCGGCGGAAAGAGGAACAGCTGGAAGATGATTCCAGCGACACCATAGAGTGTGAACAAGATACCGATGCGTGCTGAATTGATACCAAACCCACCTGAAAACTGAAGCGGTAGATCTACATCGGGGCTGTTGATAGACTGTGCGGGATGATGCATGAACACAGGAAGCAACTGATCATAGCCCAGCGAATGGAGTGCCAGAAGAGTGTAAACAAGTAGATTGTAAACAGACTGCCTTGATAGCACTTCCCGGTACCCGGGCGCCTTTTCTTCTGCGGAAGATACTGCGAGATCTTCTTCGGCTTCCGCCGACTCTTCGTCCACAACGTCCGGATATTCTGTGCGGCCAGCCTCAGGTGATAGCAAGGGCTCGGTTTCCCCTTCCCGAGCCTTACGCCACCTTCTCCTGGCCCTTTGTACTCGATGGCTTACGGCGGATGAAAGCTTCTCGCCGAGCACAAGGCCATAGTCGCGGCGCGCTTTTTTGGAGCCTAGTGTCTCATGCAGAAAGAAGATGCCCGTAAAGATGCCAACGAAGAAGAAACAAGCCGCAACGAGATTCGGCAGAGCGTAAGGGTATCGTTCGAAAAACGAGTCACCACGAGGCGCACCTGGTGGTCTGCGCAGCGGATTTGACAATGCACCGCCAATGGCTGGGCCGATGACACTGCCGATGTTGAAAACTAGAGGCATGATACTGAATGCCCTCGGCTGTAGCTCCTTCCACGGACACATCTCTGCCACCATTGTCCTGATGATTCCTACGTTACCGTTTCCTGCTCCTGACAATGCCCGTGCAACCAGCGCCATAGGTAGCGATGTAGAGAATCCCCATAGCAAGCTCGTGAGCATGGTGTTGACCAAGCCGATCAGTATGACAGGTTTGCGGCCCCAGATGTCTGAGGCGCGGCCCCACGGAATGCCCATGACGCATTGGCTGAGCGAAAAGATGGAGGAGGTGATGCCGGCCCATTTTGCAATCTCGTTTTTTGGCACGCTAAAGCTCTCGATCATCTCGGGGAGGTAGGGGAAGATGGAGGTCAGGGCGATGGGCTCGGCGAAGCGACATATTGCTGGACAGTCGTCAGCCTGGTATTCCGCTGTGGAAAATATAGCATTCATTCGGGAACATACCGAGGATAGTGAGCTGCTGGTAGGGCAGTCGCCGTTGCTGGTTTGCTGTCATCTCGCCGAGCGCTTCGAGCTCGATCCTGGGCTCGACATGGACGGGACACCTTCCACGAAGTTCTCTTGCATAGCTGTTTAAACGGAAGAAACAGAGGAGCTGTGAACAAGGCTCCAAGAAAGCCTTGAGGTCTTGATGGTGACGATTACTCTTACAGCCTTGTCCCGCGGCAAATGTGGCCTATCACAAGCCGCTTTCTGCATCGCGGAATGCGTTCACCTACCTGCTCTTCTGTTAATGCCATCTCTGGCATTGTACACGCGCAAGATGCTTTTTGCCTCAGCGGTGTTGACGCGCAGGGTTGAACAGGCATGGACGAATGCTGTGATGTCAACCTGTCTAACCTGGCTTCGTGCGCCCTCACGGCGGACCTCAACATCACGGCGCAAATGCAAATCAAAAGGCTGAAGTAACACATGCACTGAGTACAGCGTCTCCTGCGTAACTTCTGCTGAGTGTATTGAGATCAAGGTAGTAACATAGCATTCGGATCATTTCACAATGCCCACAGCCTTGCCATCAGCCAGGATGATACTCCCGGACAACTGGCTCTACATAAACCCGCCATCACCCATGGGCATCGCAAAAGGATCCCCCGGATACGTCCACAGAATGTCCCCTTGGAACAAATCCAGGTTCATGCCCAGCTGACTAAAATCAAAACCAGTCATTAACCCCTGTCCAGTGCCAAAATCGTAGCCCTGCACATCTACCGGCACAACCTGCTGCTGTTGCTGCTGGGGCGGCTGATACCACTGCGCCTGCTGGCTCTGCGGTGCTAGATAAGATCCGACGCTCGCATCATTGCCACTGGATGGTTGATTGCCGTTTGATACCGTCGCGACTTCGCTGAGGAGATGCAGGGGCGTTTGGCCATGCTGTTGCGCGTAGGCGCCCTTCGAGTGTCGCCTAGTCTGCTTGGAACTCCCAGCGTCCTGGCTCCGACCAGTGGGCCACGGCACCTTCGTATTAGGCGGCAAGCCCTCTTTCAGCTGAGTAAAGGTATCATTGAGCTTGCCGACTACGTAGACGAACTTGTTGTGAGGACTCATTTCATCCCTCTCCTTGATCCGACCGAAAATGGTCCGCAATGCACCCAAGTAGTGCTCGAGCCTCAGGTCTTCTTTGCGAATAACAGTGCCCATGTCACTGGCGGGGTTGGTCACCGCGACCCACATTTTGATGAGGCAAACGAGAGAGTAGATGGCGCGCACCGAGAAAACCGTGGGAAGGACGTTCACGACTTCGTATGGGAGTGTGAGAAAGGTGTCGAGGATGCCGTGCGATGCGGAGAGACACTGATCATAGTAAGTCACTACAGCATTGACGGACTGAGGATTCGAAAAAGTTACCTCACTCAACGCCGCAACATGAGCAGGACCGATGACTCTGCTGGGCTGTTCGCCTTTCGCAAACGACTCCGACAGAGGACAGCCAGCACCAAATGAATCCATATTGGAACTATGGTGCAGGGCAATCTCGTGAATGTAAAGGTTGGCAACGTGCTCGGAGTACTTGATCACGGGCACCATGCTGTCGTGCGGCGCGTGCTTGCTCAAGTCTTTCAGCTGGTTCTCGAAGGTCTTGATGGAGTACTGAACCTTGGCATCAGAGATGGATATTTCGGTATTCGGATCGTCCATGGAGAATTGTACAGACACGTCCTCGCAGATGTGGATTGTTCGGACGTGCTGACAGAGGGCACGGTCAGAGGGCAGGGCGTCAGGTGATGTTTCCAGATGTTGTATGCACTCATCCATATACTTGGTCCAGCGCAGCAAAATCGGACGTCGAAGAGCCATGGTGATACTCATGCACAAGAAGTAGCACACCAGCCACGCTCGTCGGGCTTCAACACTATCCTGATTCGGAAGGCACCGACGATAAGGCCCTGATCCAGGTTGCTTCCTACCGCTGATGGTTCGCTTCCCTAGTCCAAGGTCGAGAGCCATCACTGCAGCGGTGTTCGCCATCTGGTAGAAGTTGTGTTGCTCAAAGGCAGAGGGCGGCCGATACCATAGCACGCCGACCTGGAGTGCCTGGACTATCTCAAGTGACTTCTCTGCATTGCGCCATAGTGCATTGGCAAACTCGTCATTCAGCATGACCCACAGCTCTCGCTGTACCTCAGGCCGGACGTTGATGCCATATGAAGTCCCCGCCAAGATTGAGAGGAACAGGAGTGGCTTGCTGGTTCGGATCTGCTCCGCGGTGGTGTTAGGGGGAAATGGGACGGCGGGAAAGCATGGAGATACGTCTCGCACGTAGCGGTCAAATATACGCTCGGCTTCCCCGGATTCAGTAGCTCATCGATCTTGCGAATCAAGTTCGAGTGATCAACGAAGGGTCTCCCACTGCGAGCGTAACCGTGGGCTTCCGCTGCGATTTCTGCATTCTCAGACATGAGCACCTCGCGCCTCATGGCCTTGATCTGGTCTTCTGCATAATCTCCTGATTGGTTTGCCTCGACATCGAGCCTCCGCCGTTTATTCCTCCCTTGCTCATCTGGCCAGACTGATTCCTGAGGAGCATTATTGTAGGTCCCCGGCTCTGGACGAAGCTGTGGGTGAACGCTGTCGTATGGCAGTCCGGATGGCGGAGCATCTGGCGCATATGGACCGCTCTCTGACGGCCCATCTCCTCTATGCGCTTCCAGCGTGGCTGTCAGAGCGTCAATCTTCCGCTCGAGCTCAGCGACCCGGCTGTCCGCCTTCTTCTGCCTCTTCCTTGTCGGCGGTGTCGTGATGCAAGGGCGATTGGCTTTGGCGCATCTCTTGCACGGCACGTCCGGCCGGCTAGGATCTTGGTCGCATCGGACTTTCAATCCGCGGCAGGAGTCGCATGCTCGAGGACGTTTTGCATCACTGGCAGGGTTCGCTGGTGCAGTGCCGGGCTCATCGTGTGGTTGTTCCTCCAGGCTCGGCACAACACCACCGTCGGGCGAGTCTTCAGGTGGAGGTGTTTTGACAGAGCGGGCTTCGAGGGCCGGATCCAGTGCGCCGGCTAGCGGTTGATGCTGATGAGCACCCGGTGGGAGGAAGTATGGCTGTGGCAGGGCATTGTTAGGCGCGGGCTGCTGGACGGCGCTGGTGCCTGTGAACGACGCGGTTTGCTGGTGCAGCTGTGCGTAGGAGAGGGCAGGATCAATGGCCGGAGAGGAGGCAGTCATCACGACGGAATCGGTGGTTGGTGATTGCGACTGCCCGAGTTGTCGGTGTCGTCGGTGTTAACCGTGCCTTGGGCTCTCGGGAGGCTCAACCAGGATGTTCGGCTGGTGCCGAGACATGCCGCATTCTGTGCAGGCCAATCTAGCGACTAGGTAGCCTCAGAACAGGTTGTGAATCAAACGGCCTTTGGCGCTCAGCGTGGGTAAGCATGACATTATTGCATTTCGTTCACAGTGTACTCTGCGCCAGAAACAGCAGAGCCACATGAAGGTGCCCTCGAGCGCACAGATCTTCTCGTCCTGTACCCAAGAGATCACCACCTGAGACAGAGGGCATGCAAAACCACTAACGCTAAGGAGGACTGTACATTCAGCGTGTGCTTGTGGGCAGCTCCATTGTCTGCCAGGCTACTCTTCAGCGCTCCCACCAACACTGCGTAGTGAAGCAAAGTCCTTGTGAAAGCCTGGGGGCTTCCAAAGGCAAATGCGGGCCAGAGGGCTCGTACTGGCGTTACGGCCCCTTGCATGACACTTCGCCATGATGCCAGGCATAGCGTTTCTTGGAGATAGTCCCATTGTCGGATTCTCGTAGAGCGCGAAGCGCCCAGAGTGATGTGGAGGACTGCTTGACCAGCGGAAGCTGTCAGTATCGTTTCAGACGCGACCTTTGATACCGACAAGGCAGCATGGATGCCGGAAACCCAAGAGCTGAGGCATAATGCAATGCCCCACGATCCCTTCCCCGTGGCCGGAACTCATTTCCCACGAGCGCAGTGAATTATCTGAGTCTTAGCGGCTGGTGCGCCGGTCCTTCCCAGGCAGTCGACAAAACAACAGCCCTGGAGAAACGCTAGGTGTTCGGTCCAGCCTTGTCTACGGCTTCATCCGGAGCTCACTGGGGGTATGACAGCAACCTCATCGCCCTCCTTTATGGTGAGGCTCTTTTCCTCATGTTGGTCTTCATCCAAGTCGATGTACTCGAGATTTACAGTCACGGCGCAGCTGCTGAGAACCTTCTCGGTGATACCAGGGTATCGCTTCTCTAGAAGTTCGAAGAGTTCCCGAGCGGGCAGCGGTGCTTTGAAGCTCTCCGAGCTCTTCTTCGTGAAGGATGAAGCGGCAGCAAAGTATAGCAGGGTAAAGTGCCCTTGCGGCGGCTTGGAACTTGCCATCGGTATCTTGGAGAACTGTGCTTTTACATTAGCCGGTGTTGAAGTTCACTTGAAAGGAGTGGTCAGTTGCAAAGCTGAGAGCTATCAGAGGTAATTTGAGATTTTGTCCGCAGCCACATGGTTTTTAGACATGTGTCAGACAATACATGCTAAAATGATGTTCATCAAGCAATGGACGAAATGCGGAAAAACACAGAATGCCAAACTTACCAATTCAGTGTCTTCAAGGCTGTGATACACCAAAGTGATTCCGAACTCTCGAGCAAGTTGAAAGTGTCGTCAAGCGGATGGGGCTTTGGGAGGCACGTTTAGCCGATGCGGCTCTCGCGCACGTGAGCAGATCCTTGAGGCTCTAGCACCTTAGCCCAACCTTAGAACCGCATCGCGTTTCTCCCATCCACTCACTCACTTCACAACCAACACAACTGCTTAGGTAGATCCTCGTTGTCCACACAGGTCGCTCAGCGTCCACCCTGTAGACCTTACTGTCCGTCAAGGTAAGTCAAACAACGCACTCTCAATATCGCCCTTCCTACCGAATGATGAAACTACATATTGGAGCTGTCCTACCGCCAGGATTGAGGATAAACCTTTACCGAATACGCAAAATCACTGACCTTATATCTGCTCGCTCTTGCAAAGCTGGACCCGTGAACCAAGGCCTATGCTAACTTGGTGAACGTGTAGTATAACCGTCTTTAAGGAAGTGACCTTAAAGAACCTGACTGTTCAGCGTACCTGCCTAAGCTGCGACTTTAGCTGCGACTTTCCGGAGCCCGCCTTCTCCAGTCAAGCGAACGATCGTTGTTTCCCATTTCAGGCCATCATGACAGCAGATCCACGAAGAGCGCGCGCAGTGCCGCGGCACCACCTCCGCCACCGCCCCCGCCGGTAGAAACGATGCCAGACTCGACGAAGATGGGACTTGACGGGACAAACGACTCAAACATACAACAGACTGAGGTGCCGGCGGATGATGATAGCTTCAAACTTAAGTTTTGCACAGTGTGCGCGAGCAATCAGAATAGGTAAGTCATGGATCATGACAGGCGTTCGTCCTTCTACGACTGCTTGCGGTATCCACAACACGGTACACATATATAGGATGCTATGTCCCCAACATGCCGTCTCTGCGCTTCCATGTCAAGTTCAAGACTATATCATGGGCGTCAGGGTATCCATGAAGTCAAACGTAGACTAGTCTCCCGATGCATTCTTTTTATCATGCCACTGCTCGCCATGTCCTTGCCTCCTACGACCGCTTGATCACGCTCGACGCGGAAGTTGTGAGCAGATCGGAAGCGCTCCGTTACGGGGACCCAGCCTATAAATTACCTCCCAAATGATACCTAACAGACCACCACCAGATCAATGGTAGCCCACCTCCGCCTCTCCAGCGCTTCCTTTCCGACCCTCTCCTTCGGCACCGGCTCCCTCGTCCGCCTCCCCGGCCCCTCGATCACTGAACCCAACGTCTACGAATTCGACTCGGTATCCTACGACCACATCTACCGCGAGCTCGAGTCGCGGGACCCACGGCTCTACAGAGCGAACGGGGTGCTCAACATGGTGGGCCGCAACCGCACCGTCAAGCTGCGGCCGGAGCGGTGGCAGGACTGGAAGGTCGGGATTCCGCGGCTGGAGAACAAGGCAGATAGGGGAGTAAGGGGACGGAGGGCGGCGTTGTGGATGTCGTCATCACGTGCGAGGAACGGTGCTGGGATGCGGTTGTCGATGATCTGCTGAATAGGGGTAGCCCGCTCAATCGGCCGGTGCATGTCTTCAATGTCGATATTAGGGATAATCATGAGGAGGCGCAGGTGGGCGGCAAGGCGATCTTGGAGCTGGCGACGGAGCTGAATAAGGCGGCGGCGGAGGAAAGACAACTCCACGGTACGGATGGGTGGCATATGGGTGGTGGGGCGGCGAGAAGCGGGTTCGATGAAAGGGTCCCGGATATCCTGGCGGAGTGGCAGGAAAGATGGCCGAACCTACCGGCCCTGTGGACGCTGGCATGGTTTTGAAGCGCGCGGAGATGTGTGTGCGTCCGAGATCTAGTCCTTCAAGCATAGCGATCAGGTGTTGCGGCGTTTGAGGGTCACGCTGAGTATGTAGGCTGCCACTATGCTTTTATACTTAGCATACCATTGGATCAATACATCCGAATTCGCCTTGGGTGCGCTATCCCAGACCCTGCAAAGCCTGATGCTTCGACCAGCGACTCAGCTCCCCTATAGCCATACTCATTGGAAGTCTCCAGCAGTTGACGGCATATGCTTACGTCCTCGAACGGCTGAGAATCCAGCTACACTCTCCAGGAAGACATTGATTTGCAAGAACAGAGTATGATTCAGGTGAGCCCGAAGCCCGCAATTCTGGAATTAAACTGTGAAAAGGTGAACTTTTGCTGTGTCCCACAGGAGAGAGCCTAGATTGTGCCGGACCTGGAAGCAGCTGTCTTCATCGAAGAACAACGCAGGTGAAATCGCTGGGAGAGGATGATGATGATAAGGATCACCTATAGCGAGATGGTGAAGAGTGAAAGGTGCCCTCTAAGAATAACCTTCTGCTACCGCTTTCTGAAAGCATAGAGCTACTATTCATATATGAGACTATAAGACTAGATAGTAGGATAGCGCTCTCTCTAGCAATTCCACCTGTAGTAACTAGGTAGTAGATATTGTAAAGAACAACAAATTGCCGAATAGTAATAGTGGATAGAACTAGCCGCAGAAAGAATGTGAAAGTGAAAAGGTAATCTTAAGATAGACTTGTGTAACGAGGGTTACCGTGAAGGTTGGGGTCCTGATCAAGGAGAAAGGGAACAGTGCCAAGATATAATCAACAAGGGGAGGATTGATATCACGTAGTGAGATCAGATCAAGTTACAAAGAATACTGGATTCTTATTTGAGTTGAGCACACCGTTCTAATGAACGAGAACGGTGCGGCCTATATACGTGTTGGTCCCTTCTCCTGCTAGCCACGCTATCCATCCCAGGTCACGTTACTGTGACTGGCTAGCACTGGCTAGCAGCCACGTGACTGCATCCCGTGCTAGCCACTGTTCGGCCTCACACCGGCCCCGCCGGTATTGTCCAGTGAGATCGTAACAACTTGAAATCTTTTATTAAACTTCGGTATAGAAAGCTCGATGCTATTTTAGACCGTAAAAGCTTCGCTTATCTGGAATCTTCAGAGTATAGCAGCTGAAAGTCATGGAATTATTAGAGTACTACAGGCTTTATAAAGGCTCTGCTATAGCAGAGTTATCTATATTCTTTAACAGGCACTAAAGCAGCACTTCATTACTCTAAACGTATCCTAAGAATCACGTGCCAAACTCATTTTCTTGGACTGGTTCCAGCGGAGTGTATTCCGAAAGCGGATGGACAAGCGAGGTGCGATTTCATCATGCGACGACGTCACTGGCCAAGAATGGTTAGTGGTATTTCCCCCTGCGTATCGAATCCTTGGAAGGAAGCCGTCATTGCGGATTGCGGCGCGAAACCACCCAGCAGATCATTGCCTACAATTTTCACCCACTACCGTTAGGGGAGGGGGAGGTACACCAGTACAATCGGCGCCCGCTGCTCTCTTTCTCAAACTTAGTTGTTTCAAAAGCACAATGACGACGCTGGACTGCAAACGAGTCTTTACGTTCAGGAGTGGCGCCGGGTCAGACAGCAGCATTGTGGTTCAGCGTGGTCTTCAGCATCGCGGCGCTGAGAAACAACTCAGATGCCCTGCTCCCTGGTTAAGGCAGAGAGCTATGATGATGCAGGTCAACCTTGAAATCGGTCCTGAAACTGACCAGTGAGAGGAGCCTAACGCGCCAGCATTCCGCAAGAAGCCGCTGAATGAACGATGACAAAGTCTATCTAACTTCTGCAACGCCGCCAGCCTCCATCTCTTGAGCCCCTCTATCAGATCTCAAACCCTTAGCCTTGTACATAATCCTACAATACAATCCTGGGATATTACTGTGTCTGATCCGACTGCCCGTCCCTTTTCATCTTTAGCTTACACCCCCATCCTTGCCTTCCGTTCCACAACCTGGTGCGTCTCCTGCAGGACTCTCTTCCTGCACGCCGCCGTTCAGCGCTAGAGACAGGTGGTTGCGCAGCAGGAACGCTGGTCGAGAAGATAGAGTGAAGGCCCCTGGAAGAGCTTCATCATGCCTATGATAGAGGTGCGTTTGTTTCCAGTGCTGATCCGTCTCGCGAGCCTACTGCGGGCACCATTTGAGAGCCTTTCTGCTCGAAGGAAATGGCTCCTGGCCCCACACGAGATTGGCGGGTTTGTCATCTCTGCACATTCTCCAAGGTTGAGGTTGGGTTGCCTTGCTGCTTCTTCTTTGAGTGCCCTTCCTGCCTCTTGAGCAGCGAGCGTCATTGCTCTCGGTAAAGCAACATCCGTCATACCCTCCCCTTCGTCATCCTGCAACCACAACCCTTTGATCCGCACCACCACACCACTGCTACCTGTCAGCTCCTGCAGCTTGCCAGTACCCCTTTCCCTCTCCATCATCACTTGCTCTGCCAGCACACCCGCGCTACCACTCCGCGCACAGCAACGCTTCTTTCTTCGAAATCCCTTCCGCCTTGTTCTCCGAGCTCGTCACTGCCGGCCGTCTGACCTCGCACAACACAATACTAAACCATGGCCGCGATACAGAACTTCAAGAACTTCCTCCGCCATGGGAAGCAAGCCCGCGCCGCGAACTCGCCTCATGGCGAAGCAACTACCAACGTCTCCAACGTGCACGCTCAGCAGCAACGCTACAATAACTACGCGCCTCCGCCGCCCGCCGACCACCATTATGCGCTCAGCGATCCGAACGTGATGCAGCACAAGCCGTTACAGGCCAACGCTTACGCCGGTGACTACTCCGCTGCTGTCATCGACAACCGGAACGTTGCCGCCAGAGCTGGAGATGCTGCAGCCAGAGCTGCTGGAGATCATCAGAAAGCCCAGGCACATGACAAAGCAGGAGCGATAGACCGGAAGGCAGACTACGATCCAACAGTGCTCGAGCGAATCATCGCCGAAGAACGGGAGAGCAAAGGAAAACTGCCAAGGTACCCCGGTCTCGAGCGATGGACACTACTAGAGAAGATGGGAGACGGTGCTTTCAGCAATGTATATCGAGCAAAGGACAACACTGGCCAGTACCCTGAGTGTGCCATCAAGGTTGTTCGCAAATTTGAAATGAACTCAAGTCAGGTAAGTTAACATATTGACGGTCGCGGAATCCTCAACTGCGTTCTCCTCGCCTGTTTCTGCCTCCTACGCCTGCCTTCCTCGCGTCGCATCTCCTTCATGTTCATATTTGCAGGTTCGAAGCCAACAAGGTGGTTGCTAGGGCGATAAACATCTTCATCCGGACTTCAAGAAGATGCCAAAGACTGTGGAGGTGCGCAACTCTTTCCTATTCCGCTCTCAACACAGTAGAGCATGAAGACTGCTTTTTATGTTTTGCTTCCCGTCCTGGCTGGGTCATAGTCGCTGACGTAATGACCTTCCAGCGGGCCAATATCCTCAAGGAGGTACAGATCATGCGGCAGCTAGATCATCCCAACATTGTCAAGCTTATCGAGTTCTCCGAATCGCGACAATATTACTACATCATCCTCGAGCTGTGTCCTGGCGGCGAGCTCTTCCATCAGATCGTCCGCCTCACCTACTTCAGCGAAGACCTGTCACGACACGTCATCGTCCAAGTGGCAAAGGCGTTGGAGTATCTACACGAGGAAGCTGGTGTAGTGCATCGGTAAGTTCCTCATACCATATCTGGTGGTGGAGATGGCTGACATTGTATGAAAGTGACATCAAACCCGAAAATCTACTGTTTTACCCCATTCCCTTCGTGCCGACCAGGAATCCGAAGCCAAAGGGTCCTGAGGATGAAGACAAGGCCGACGAGGGCGAGTTCATCAAGGGCCAGGGGGCTGGCGGTATTGGTGTCATCAAGCTCGCCGATTTCGGATTATCCAAAGTAATCTGGGACAGTCAGACAATGACACCTTGTGGCACTGTAGGCTACACAGCACCAGAGATTGTCAAGGATGAGCGATACTCCAAGAGTGTCGACATGTGGGCCATGGGATGCGTTCTCTACACTCTTCTCTGCGGCTTTCCTCCGTTCTACGACGAAAGCATTCAGACGCTTACCGAAAAGGTCGCACGCGGACAGTACACCTTCCTCTCGCCCTGGTGGGATGACATCTCCAAGTCCGCTCAAGATCTCGTCAGCCACTTGTTGACCGTGGATCCCGAGGAGCGATATGACATCAAGCAATTCCTAAACCACCCGTGGATCCGGGAAAGCGGAGAGGAGACAACAGCGGCAGCAGATGCTCCTCCACTCGCCACGCCGCTCTACACGCGCCAAGGAAAGAAGGGCAACGACATGACGCCGCTGCAGCCAGACTTCGCCTACCTTGAGTCACCCGGAGCTCGCCGCATGGACTTCCGGTCTCCTGGCGCAGTCAACCTCCGTGAGGTCTTTGACGTCAGCTACGCCGTGCATCGCCAGGAAGAAGAGGGTAAACGCCGCAAGAACTTCAAGCAGGGCTACCGCGGCGCAAACGCTATGAACAGTCTGAACGCACTCGACGAGGACGAGGAGATGGATGAGGACTTTGTCGAGAGCGTGCCGTATGATCCTCGCCAGCAGAACCTACCCGCCAAGCTACCGAAGAGCCAAGCGGCAGACGTCAGCGCCATGGAACAAAAGATGCGCAACACGTCGCTGAGCGCGGCCGCACAAGCGCGGCAACAAGGAGCGCCGAGGCAGGAGCAGAAGGGCTACGGTCAGCACAGTCCTGCCGTCGCGGCGGCCGCTAAGAGACAGGTACGGAATAAGGGCGCCTTTGAGCTTACTCTGGATAACTCGACGCTATTGGGAAGAAGGCAGAAGAAGGAGGCGAACATGAGCAGCCTGAATCAGCAGGTCATGACATGAGCGGATGTTGGGGACGTGTTGTGCTGCGCAGGTCGGTCGGCTTGGCATCGGCACACGCACAGAAGACCTTGCCTCCGCTGTCTTCGATCCAGCCAGCCGTTCCTCAAAACGTTGTTCATTTGATCTACCTGAGCATTAATTGTGTCCTGTCATTTCAGCGGAGCACTCTTTTCCTCTCAATCTTTCTTAGTTGGATTTTTATCATGGCTGCATCGGGACCATCTGCACTAGGGCTGTGCGTTTAGTCGGTAGTTAGAGCGGGCGGGCAGCGGCACTGCTGGGTCATGTATGTCTTGTTTAGATGCTTCTCAGAGACGTATGATAGAAAGAACAAATGGAGGGGATCTTAATCTTGACTACTTCAAACCTAGGTTAGGGACCTGCCGGGTACAACGAGTGTTAAGGGATATTTTACCACCTCTATCTGTGTTCTCTCCTCCACGGTGCTTGTAGGCGAGGATCTTAGAGGCAACTAGGAGTAATACTGCAGCTTGCAGCTGGGCTGCGCGATGTTTTCGCCGTCCTTAGAGATCGGCTACGGCGCGGCGCAGCTCGGGGCTGCCGTCTCAGCGGACATGTCAGTTCCAGGTTAGAAAGGCTTTGAGACGTCTTTTCGGTAAGCCTGATGGCTTACTAAAGAGCCCCTTGCAGCTGACTGATAACCTCACCTCCGCCAAGAGCCAAGGGTTGGAGCAAGTATCTGTTGCCGCATCTCGGCCGCAAGATTGTATGAGGAGATGCGGCAGCGACCAAGTGCATCAACCCTTGGGCTAGGGCTAGAGACTTACGAGTCCCCATCCTCACCGGTCAAGTAGATAAGAGCAAGCCCCGCATCTATTCCTCAATCTTTAAAACATTCTCTTTTACTCCCACTAGACAATCATGAAGATAGCTTTGCAATATCTTTCAATGTTTCTCCCGTTCCTATTGTTTTTTCACTTGTCCACTGCACAACTAACTCTCTTTGACGACTGGGCTCATCTAAGGGTCCGTTTGAGAGACGTCAGTATTCACCTCCGTTACGCCGGATCTGGACCACCGATACTGCTGGTCCATGGAAACCCTCAGCACAGTGTATGTATAAGATCGACATGCTTTGTGCGTTCTGACTGGAAGTCAGCTCACGTGGCACACTATTGGCCCTATTCTCGCCCAATACTACACAGTCATTGCCCCAGACAACCGAGGAATGGGTGACTCCTCGGTTCCCTCCAATGATGACTATTCTGCGGAGACCGTTGCAGAAGACCTCAAAGGCGTGCTCGATTTCCTGAACATCACACAAGCCTACGTCTTCTCGCATGACAAAGGCGTCGGATTAGCTGCAGCGCTGGCGGCCAAGTACCGCTCTCTCGTCAGGCGCATCGGCTTCTCCGAATACCTCCTCCCCGGGTACGGCTACGAGCAAATTGCTTGCCCAGCGCCCACTTGGAGCCTGTACGGGCCCTGGCAGCTCGCCTTCTTCAGCGTCCCTGACGCAGCGCAGTATTTCATCTCCGGTAGAGAGCGGGAGATGCTGGCGTGGTACTTCTTCCAAGCCTCCTACTCGGGGATGGAGTCGATCTCTCAGGATCATCTAACGCGCTATGCGACGTCGATATCCAAGCCTGGCTTCTTGAGGGCGTGTTTGGGCTACTTCTCCACCGCTACTGTTGCAGCGGACGGCAGGTTCTTCAACGCAACGCTGAGGTCAAATCCGCTTACGCAGCCTGTGCTAGCGCTAGGTGGAGAGGCTAACTTCGCGCCTGTGAGCTTGGTAGAGCAGGCCTTCGGTCCTGTCGGGACTGATGTCGCTGCTGACCTCGTCCCGAAGGCTGGACACTGGATAGGTAAAAGGATCTATGTCAAACGTGCTGCGGTATTGCACTGGCTGATGGCTGTCATAGCTGACGAGAACCCTGTATGGGTTGCAAACCGACTGCTCAGCTTTTTTGGCGACAATGCGGAGGGCATTCCGGCTGTGAACTTGTCGTCGCTTACGGATAGAGTGACGTTGGGTTAGAAGATTGTACGCTAAGTGGTTATATTTGTTGATGTGAAGCTTGCGGGAGCCTGCGGTTGCACTCCGTTTTGGGTTGGCCGTGGGCCAACCTCGTTGCAAGGGAGGGGCTGAGCAACCGCATTCCACTAGTGAACATTAATTATATAGTACCGTCACAGTATCCCATTCGTGACCGGGAACTTAAATAGTTGTCTTCGACAAATAGAGACTCGGTGCTCCGTGCCGATAATATGCACATCCCGCTGCGTCAGCAACCAATTAAGCTAAGAGCTTCTTTATAGTACATAGCCAAAAGTCTTTCCGGATCGGCGTTTTCTTACTGAAACTCGATATCTTTAAAGTGATAAATTACTAGCTTAGTGAAATAGTATAAGTAAGATTATATAGTATAACTTAATAAGAATCTATAGAGATATATTATAAATAAATTAATAACATATAACTACTAGCTTATATTAGAGAAATTTTTCGGTAGCTTTTGTTACGAATAGAGGTGCGGGGCGCTAAGCAGTGCTTAGTGCTAAGAAGTCATGGGAGGACTGAGCACTCAGGCGCCGCCAAGCCGTGCTTAGTATACTTAGTGCGATCGGGCACTAAGCACACTAAGCAGACTAAGCAAGGTATAAAGATACTAGCAGGAGCTCTAGTATATAGGAGACACCGTTCTCGTTCATTAGAACGGTGTGCTTAACTTAAATAAGAATCTAGCATTCTTTATAACGTGATCTAATCTCACTACATGATATCAATCCTCACCTTATTAACTATATCTTAGCACTATTCCCTTCCTCCTTAATTAGGACCTTAATCTTTATAGTAACTTTTATTATCTCGTGATAACGTCTTATTACACTTTAAGCACCACCTTCGTAGAACACCTAAGATTAATAATATCGATATATCTACTATAGGATCTATCGCGGGATAATCTAGAGGCTAGGCTATAAGGACCCCTCTAATAATAAACCTATTAGGGTTAAGACTCCGGATAAGTACTATAGGGATAGGGGCGAACTAGAGACGTTCCTACTCTAATATAACCTATATATCTAGCATAACTAAGTACGATTCTAAATAGAATATAAAGTTATATTCGTGGTCACCTACCTTAGAGGGAAAGCATTTAGGTGAATCTAACTACACCTTAAGAATTTCTTAGAGAATTCGGACTCTAATTAAGAACTAAAGACTAGAGCTATATTTACAAATATAGAATCTTTTAAGGAAAAGATTCGCTAAATATTTAGAGATATCGACGCCGAACGTACTACTAAGAGAGAACTTATAGGCCTAACCTAGAAAGGGTTAGCCGTAGCCTACGCCGCCTAGTTCTAATTAGTAGTAGCTAATACTAGTTAGGGCGACTCGGCCTTAATAGCGTAGTACTATTAAGAATTAAAAGAAAGCGTTAAAGACGACTTAGTGCGAGGAGAACGGCTAGACGAATTATAACCTATAATTAATACCTTAATCCGGATTAACAATCGCCTATACGAACGACGTATAGAGAAGGCCGGGAAAAACGCGCTAGTCGTAATAGATTGTAAAAGCTAAGCCCTTAGAAGGCACGCTATAATCTATATAGGCTTTAGCCTATAGAATTAGACGCTATTAAGAGACGCTTAGGATATTTTATAAAAGGAGAATCGTAGAAGGGACGAGCAGCGCCCTTAGGAAAGAAACCCTTTATAGGAAAATGTTTTAACTATAATTACTTAGGACATCTTACTTAGGACTATAGATAACCTAAAAGAAAGTAAGCACTAGCTAAGACTAATAGCCCTAAGAAAGTAGGATAGCTCGCGACTATAACGACCGGCTATAATATAATATCTTAGACCGTATACTATAATAATAGGTGTCGGACGTACCTAAGTAACAAAAATAGTTCCGGATAGTTTCCAAAACCACTATAGACGAAGTAAGCATTATAGGTTACTAAAAGAGAGCAGAACGCTAAAAAATAGGTTCAGCCGCTTATAATTCGGGCCCTAGGACCGAGTGTAAGTAAACCCTAATAAGAATAGCGACTAACGGAATTCTAGAAGATATAGGTAAAAGTCTTAACAACACCCGCTAAGGAACCGGATCTAGGATCGAAACCTAATAAAGAGGAATCCCCGTTCGAAGAGATCTCGGAAACTAAATTAGAGGAATTAGAAATCTCTAAGTTAGCTCTAGATAAAGAACTAGAAGTAAGGGTACTACTAAGGAATCCTATTACTAGCGGGTATCCACCTAAGGTATAGTATTAGGCGTACTAGGACGTATACGAACTTATAGAGAGCTAAATAGAATAACTAGAGTTTAAGAAAAACCTTTATAAGATTAAGATTAGGTTAACTATATATAAGGTATAGTAGAGATCCGCTATAAGTTTTAATAAGCTATATAAAGAAATTTATAACCTAGTCTTAGGAAAACTAGTCGCAGCAACCAAATACGTGTAATAGCTTAGGTAGATGCTAGATAGCATACCCTAACTAAAATAGGAATACTATAATATAGTATAAGAACATCCGCCTATAAACGCGAGGTTTACTAGGGACGGAGGATATATTACGCCTAAAGGAGGCTATATCCCCTATAATCTTCGATAGAAAGTTATAGTACTATAATAGGAATTCGCTACTAGGGATCTAGAGGTGAATTCGGGACACTAGGTCGATCCTAGCAAATTTAAGTATAATAGAATAGAGGTTCCTACCGAGAATAAGAGCTTTAGGAGCTTTAGTTTAAAAAACTAGAAGGCCTTCTAGCTAAAAGGTCGATAGAAGCGCCTACCTAAAGACTTTCGAATAAGTATAAGGGCACTTAGATAGCCGGGACGAACTACTAAAAGCATACCCTTATAGCGATATAATACGTCTAGACCCTCTAAGTATAGGTTAAGGTTAGCTAGTATTAGGCTAAGGCACTAATAGACTTAGGAGCTACTACAGACTTTATATCACTATAGTTTATAAGCCGCGCGTAGATAGGTCTATAAATAAAGCGCGATGCCTACTAAGTAATAGCGGTAGACGCTTAACTATTAGGCTATAATTAGGGATTAGTAGACTAGGAAACTAGGACGGTTAGATTAAGGATCGGATCCTATATCTAGGACATGTAGTTTAACATTACGGTAATAGGAACCTATAATATAGTGTTAGGGTTACTATAGCTTAAGGACGTAAACCTAAAGATCGATTAGGCACGTAAAACACTAGACTTTTTTAAGGGAAAACTAGTCTAGATAAGCCACGAAATGCTAGAAAATAGTATAAAGATATACGTAATCTCCGCTAAGGAACTTAAGCAAGAAGTTCGGAGGAATCCTAAGTAAGTATAGATTCTATAGAGCAAGCGGCGAGAGCTCGCGTCTACTATAACCCTATTATCTATTCTAGACGAATATAAGGACTACGCGAGGCTATTTACGGATAAGGCCCTAAATAAGACCCTACTAGCACACTAACTATAGGATTATATAATACCTATATAAGAAGGCAAGACACTAGGGAAGTTAGTAATCTACCTATTATTACTAAAGAAGCTAGAGGCGCTGCGAGCGTACCTAAAGGAGAATCTAAAGAAAGGATTTATACAGAAATCCTAGTCACCTATAGGATATCCAATCCTATTTATGCTAAAAAAGGATAGCACGTTATAACTATACGTCGACTATTAGGGACTAAATAATATAACTATTAAGAATAGTTATCTATTGCCTTTAATTTCGGAGTTATAGGATCGACTCTAAGGAGCTAAGTGGTTTAGTAAATTCGATATTCTAGGAGCATATAACCGAATTCGAATTAAAGAAGGCGAAGAGTGGAAAACGGCGATAAGAACCCGTTTTAGACTCTATAAGTATTTAGTTATACTATTCGGGCTTACTAATACTCCCGCCACATTTTAGGCATATATTAATAATATCCTAAGAGAACACTTAGACGTGTTTATTATTATCTACCTTAATAATATCCTAGTATATTCGAAGACTAAGGAAGAATATATATAATATATTAGATAGGTCTTAGAAGCCCTCTAGTAAGCGGACTTATAAATAAAACTAGAGAAGAGCTAATTCCATCGATAGGAAATTAAGTTCTTAGGGTATATTATCACGGATTAGGGCATTAAGATGGATAATACTAAGGTGAAGGCGGTACTTAAATAGCCTACACTAAAGTTAGTAAAAGACGTGTAATTATTTCTAGGACTAGCGAACTTCTACCAAAAGTTTATATAGGACTACTTAAAAATTACAGCGCCACTAATAGATCTTATAAGGAAAGATTAAGGATTCTAGTGGAACGATAAAGCCGATAAAGCTTTTCGCACACTAAAGGAACATTTTAGTATAGAACCCGTCCTAATAATGTTCGACCTAACTAAGGGAATCATTATTAAAACGGATGCTTTAGACTTAGCTATAGGAGCATATCTAAATTAGTAGGATAATATAGGACGTTAGCATCCGGTAGCATTTCACTTAAGAAAATTTAGCGGACTAGAACTAAATTATAAAATCCACGACAAAGAGCTATTAGCTATTATTAAAGCTTTTAAGTAATAGAGAGTGTATCTAGAAGGAGTAAAGTATCTAATTTAAGTATTTACGGACCATAAGAATTTAGTATACTTCACTACCACTAAAGTCTTAAACCGAAGATAGGTACGATAGTTGAAGGAATTATCGACATTTAACTTTAAAATTCACTACCGGAAGGGCTCTAAAAACGCTAAAGTAGACGCTTTTAGTAGATAACTAGACTATATAGGAGAAAAACCCTAAATAGTTAGCTCGATCCTAGAATAGCATCTAAATAGAAAAATCACTTATAATCGGGGAACCCTAGCGGTAACTATAGTGATTATAAACGATAAACTTAAGGATAAGATATAGAAAGCATACGTCTAGAATGCACACGCTTAGAGAGCACTTTCTAACAACCTTAAGGGATTTAAATAAACGGATAAAGGTCTAATCTTATTTAATAGACTTATATACGTACCGGAGTCCGAGCGGAAGGGGATTATTCGATAATACTATAATAGGCTAACTAAAGGACATTAAGGAATCTTTAAAATAGTCGAAGCAATTAGCCGCACATATTACTTCCTAAAAATAAGGAAGAAGGTGGAGGAATACATCGCGTTATATGATTTATACTATAAGATGAAACCAACCCGACATAAACCTTATAGGTTAATAAAGATAGTAATAATGCTAATACGGCTATAGGCGTTAGTCGCTATAGACTTTATCGTTAAGCTACCTCTTTCTAGAGAACTATTAATAAAAGTGAAATATAACTCCGTGCTCACTATTATAGACCGATTAATAAAAGAAGTACGCTTTATACCATATAAGGAATCGTCTAACGCTAAAGAACTAGCATACACCTTCCTCCGGAATATAATAGCAACGCAAGGACTACCTAAGAAAATTATATCTAATAGGGATAAGTTATTCACATTAAACTTCTAGACCGCGCTTACACGATAGCTAGGACTATCGTATAAGCTATTAATAGCGTACCACCCCTAGACGGATAGGTAGATAGAACGTATAAACTAGGTACTCGAGCAATATCTAATAGGGTATATAGACTACTAATAAATAAATTAGATATCACTCTTGCCACTAGTATAACTAGCATATAATATAAGCGTGAACGAGATAATAGGCATAACCCCTTTCTATGCTAACTATAGATACCACGTATAACTATTCCATAAACTAAAAGAAATCCAAGTTATATCAGAAACGGCCCAAGTTATATCAGAAACGGCCCAAGTTATAGTTAAGGAAATGTAATAGATCTATAAAGAACTCTAGTACGACATAGAGTTTCTAGAGAGAAGATTAGCATTTTATTATAATAAATATAGATCTAGAGGACCTATACTTAAAAAGGGGGATAAAGTTTACCTCCTCTAGAGAAACATCGAGATAATAAGACTAAGTAAGAAACTCGACTATATTAGGATAGGACCTTTTAAGATCGTTAGAAACATTAAGGACACCAGCTATAAGTTAGACTTACTAAAAGGAATAAAGATACACTTGGTGTTCTATGTTTCGTTATTAGAACCGGCACCTAAGGAAATTCCACTATTAAAAAAGGTACCAGACGACTACCTAATGGAATAAGAAGGATAATACGAAGTGCAAAAGATCCTAGATAATAGCACTAACTTTAATAATAGTAAGCAATAATACCTCGTAAAATAGAAAGGATACCTAGACTCAGAAAATATATAGGAACTACTTACTAACCTTAATAGATGTGAGAAAGCTATAAGGAAGTACCTCGAGCAGTTAAGGATTCGGCGGTAATAGGGAATAGATTAGGAGTAAGCTATCCAGGGCACCCTAGGTCGATAGAGATAAGGAAAAAACATCCGAGAAGGCGAGCGGCGCAGAACTAGGAAACTCTATTAAGGAATTAGGAGGTGGGCTAGGCTACCCACGCTCTAGGCGCTCGACCTTCTCGATAGAAGCTAGCTTATAAGAGACGGCCTCCGAGGACTAACTCTCCTAGGCGGCTAGCTCCTAAGCGAGCTAGGCGCGATGACGATGCGCTTCGGCGATCGCCTTATTAGCCTCGCGGAGGCGACGACAAATCTCCTTACTATAAGTATAAAGTTGCTCCCACTCCTCACGAGTAACCACCAGGTTACATTTAGCGCTAGAAGAAATGTATTCTACGTAGAAACTAGAACGAGTGTTGACACGGTAAGAAAGTGACTGCTCGCGGCAACGGCTATAGGGAGTAGGCATAATAGACCCGGAAGTGCGAAGATAGGACACTAAGTCTTAATAGCGTTTAGTCGAGGAGCGTTTAGCTTTTAATTTTTTAGTAATCCTATTAGGCATAGTTAAAGAAGACACATACCTTTTAAGGATAAAAGCTGGAGGGAGGGGGATAGTGTTACGAATAGAGGTGCGGGGCGCTAAGTAGTGCTTAGTGCTAAGAAGTTACGGGAGGACTGAGCACTTAGGCGCCGCTAAGCTATGCTTAGTATACTTAGTGCGATCGGGCACTAAGCACACTAAGTAGACTAAGTAAGGTACGAAGATACTAGCAGGAGCTCTAGTATATAGGAGACACCGTTCTCGTTCATTAGAACGGTGTGCTTAACTTAAATAAGAATCTAGCATTCTTTATAACGTGATCTAATCTCACTACGTGATATTAATCCTCACCTCGTTAACTATATCTTAGCACTATTCCCTTTCTTCTTAATCAGGACCCCAATCTTTATAGTAACTTTTGTTATCTCGTGATAACGCCTCGTTACAGCTCTAAGCGGCTCGAAGCACTCTAAGCGCGCTTAGAGTGCTTAGATTTACTAACTCTTGTCTCTTATAAGCTGCTTATAAATATATTTAAGTATATAGTCTATTTGCAAGCATGCTTAATACAATTTAGTAAGTATATATTTTCAAACAAAAAGAAGCTATTGGAATTTAATCTCCAAGGTACTTAATACTTAGTAAGTAAAACTATTGTTGGGGATCGAGTTTGATGCCTTAGTAGTAAGGTATTAAACGTCTTGGTGGAAGAGCTCGATTTCTATCTAAGGTAGGAGACCACCGCCTATATATATCCAAATCCTCCGGATCTTGCCACTTTCTAGTAGATTCCATCTTACTAATCCATAGAACCTTCCATCCTATGATTTATAATCTATATTATAAATCCTATCCGTCTAGAACCTTCTAGAACCTTGTAGAATCTCGTGGAATCTCCTAGAATCTAGTAGAATCTTCGGTGGCAAACTTGATTCTCAATCAACCAGTCTTGCCACTTGGTGCCTAAGACTAAGGATGGATGCCTTATAGCCTTGTAGCCTTGTAGCCTTGTAGGCTTGGTAGGCTATAGACCAAGAACTTTGGAGATTGACTTCCAACAACTATAAGGCTATAAGATATTCTTACTTAGCTTTAAGTACTAAGTGGTAAAGTAATTAATTTATAACTAATTTACTACCAAGATTCCTTTAATATATATTAATTACATCACTATTAGAAGTTAATTTCCAAAGTTTCACCTCAGGCATAGATCTTGGCATTTGCCTAGCAGGCAAGGCTGCAAGGCTGCAAGGCAAATGCCAAGACCGGTGCCTAAAGTAAAACTTTGGAAATTAACTTCCAACAGTATAAGAGCTTCCTTAGTCAGCAACTCGATTTGCTACCTTTAAAGAACTTCGAACTTGCCTTACCACGCCTTAGGCCCACCTTACCGGACCACTTAGACCAGGATCTAGGATAGTCTTAGTAAGAGCTAGGGATACGGGTAATATTACTAATTAAGCCTCGCTTTTAGGTATTTTTTCCGAGCAAAATACTTGGCTTTTTGTATGTTTTCTCTGAGTGGAACAGGACTCTTTTCAACCAATCACTATTATATATAGTGAATTAGTCATTTCGTCAATTTGCTACCATATAATAGCAGTTTCGTCAAACCGGCTCCGTCTTTCAAAATAAAACCAGTTTCTTAATCGTTTTCAATTCACAATCAAGATGACGTCATCTGATTCTTCACTTCGGAACCTCTAGAACTACTCTAAGCTAGAAGGAGTAGAGAACTACCAAGTCTAGTCATAGATAAGGATCGTTCTAATCCACCTAGGCTTTTGGAACTTAGTTAGCGGTAGCGCTAAATCTAAAACGGAAGATAGCTCACTTGACGATACTCGAAATAAAGAAAAGGCATATACCTCACTACTCCTTAGCCTTAGGGATGGTCCACTCGAGCACGTGCAGCATCTTACCGACACTAGCTAAATATGGGATAAACTATAGTCTCTTTATGCTAAGGATGGCTTTTTAGCCGCATTAAGCCTGTTTAGGCAGCTATATGACGCTAAATTAATCTTATTTAACTCAGTCCAAGAATATCTCGATACAATACAGCGTTTAAAGGCACGCTTAAACGAGCTTGGCACGAGATGTTATAATTAGCAAATCCTGTCGATTATACTCGGTGATATGGGCTCTAATTGGGATCTATATTGCCAGCAGCTTACTCAGCAGATCCGGAGCAAAACACGTTCCGATAAGCAAGTAAAATCAATGCGTTATCGATGATTCCGATATCGATTGGACGATTAGTCAGCTGCTAGATAAGGCTATAAGACGCGGTAATACCAAGAATAGTAACAAAAACGCGCTATAGGCCAAAACATCAAAACAAGCCAATCAAGCGGGAAAAAGACCAAAAATACTAGGTCCAATACCAAGTGTAAACACTGTGGTAACGGCCACCAATCAGATAAATGCTGGATTGAATACCTGCATTTACGCCTGGACAACCAATCAAAGCACCGTGCTAGTGCGGCTATAGCGCTTGCAGCTATTCGTACACCAATTCCCGCTGAGTCAGCGAAGAACACGCGCTGGACTCTCGATTCCGGAGCAACAGATCATATATATAATGATCGCTCCAAGTTTACCGATTTTAGAAACAGTGATAAGGAATCAATTACCGTAGCTAACGGTAATACTATACTAATTAGAGGTAAAGGAACGGTCATCTTACCCAACTTGGTGTTATAGGACGTATTATACGTTCCTAGGATTGCTAGTAACCTATTACCAATCCCTCAGCTAGTAAATAAGGATTATAGGGTGATTTTTGACCCTAAGTTTACCTATATTTATAAGCAAGAAGAGCTATTAGCTAAGGCTACTAAAAGCTCTAATTACTATTGGCTAGACAGCCAGCACTCAGCAAATAAGGCATCGAAATCACTATTATATAATAATGAAAATGACCTCGATCTATAGCACCGCAGACTTGATCATTTAAGTGCTGAGTCAACTAGGTTGCTTGGTAAGCAAGCTAAAGACGGTCTAAAAGAACTTAGCTCAAAAATAGAGTTCTGCGAGAACTATGTTATTGGCAAACACACGCAGAGAATCCATAAAGTAAGCGGCTCACCAGCCAATCGGGTGTTCGATAGAATACACGCCGATATTATCGGGCCAATCACGCCACCTTCCTTAGGAGGGGCCCGATATGCGCTACACGTAGTAGATAAATTTACTAAGTTTAGTAAACTGTATACTATGGAGCGCAAAAGCCAAGCGGTAAATTACATTATAACTTACCTAAATCAGACTAAGGCTTGTTGGAAGTCAATCTCCAAAGTTCTTAGTTTATCGCCTACAAGGCCACAAGGCTACAGGTCTACAAGGCTATAAGGTATCCTTGCTTAGCTTTAGGCACCGAGTGGCAAAGGGATTAATTTACAATCAACTTGCCACCGAAGATTCTACTGCATTCTAGGAGGTTCTACTACTTTCTAGAAGGCTCTAGATGGTTGGATTTATAATATCCATTATAAATTATTACTAATGGATAGAATGGAAGCTTCTATGGATTAGTAAGATGGAATCTACTAGAAAGAAGCAATATCTAGAGGATCTAGGTATATATAGGGGTTTCCTTACCTTTAGATAAAAATCAAGCTCTTCTACTAAGTCGTTTGATACCTTACTACTAAGGCATCGAACTACGAATTCCAATACTAAGCGGGATTAACCGAAGCGATCTTTTAGAATAAATTTATAACCATTAAGTAGATAGCTAACTAAGCTAAAAACACTCGCGATTGCCTATATAAAGCTTATAGTAGAATTATAGAGCGCTAGGATCCTTAAGCGCTTAAAATATTCCCTTCACTTACTATAGCTACTACCTACTTAGCCCTCTAGAAGGCTAGTTAGCTAAATATATTATAAACTATAATCCTTTATCTAAACGATGCGCTCTATTACTAAATTAGCTACTCTTACTATAGTGTCTCGGATTTACTAGAACTTATACCTAGCGACGTTAATAAGGCAGTAGAGAGTATAAAGCGAATCACTAGCGCTTCGAATGTATTACTAGCGGTAGTAGCTAGTATAGGCCTAGGATTTAACTAGAATAGACTACTCGTTCCGCTTTATTAACTATTAGTAATCTAAGAACAGGCTGGAACTATTATAGAAGAATAAACTACTACTAGGTATAGCCGCTAAGGGTTTAGAGCTTATAGACCTAGAGGTACCTAGTTACTATCATTTTCTCTAGGGTCTTCTATATTTAGAACTAGCTTATTAATACTAGTTTTCTATTCTATTAAAGGAGTTCTTATAGAAGCAGGCCGAGCTGGCTCTATTACGCGTAGTAGGACCCTTACTTAATAGCTCGCTCTATCTAGCCCGCGTTATTACTATACTCTATTAATTAGTAGAAGCTCTTCTATAGATCTCGACTAATTAGTATCTAGTTTCTCTATAAACACGATCCGTACTAATATATTCAATTAGACTACTAAAGCTATAACGTATTACCTCTATACTATATTTAAGACTAGTCTTATTACTATAGATAATAAAGAAGAAGAAGATAAGAAATTAGCTAATGCTTAAAAGGAGATTAAAGCTAAGAAAAACTACTACCTATAAATAATTCCGAAGGTTCGAGAGCTTTTTAGTAGTAAGTAGACTCTTCGGGATGATTAGATTAGTTCTATTATAGAATAGTACCGCATTTCGACCTTAGGCGGATCTAAGTGCTTCTACTATACTTATATAGTAGCTTTTATAAGCAAGATCGGCCTTTTTATTAAAGAAAGAAGTTATAAAGAGCTAGAGAAACATCTTCGAGAGATACACCTCTATAGGGATAAGCTTAACTAGTATAAGACTATAGTAGTAGTATACTTATAGTGGCATAGAACCAATTGCCTATTTTATAGTTCTAATCTCCTAAGCCCTTACCGCTTTATAGCTATAATAAGAAAACCCTTTAAGCTATTTAACTTATAGGCTTAGAAGTATTAGAAACTCTATCTAGAAGGAAACAATATAAAGAATTAGTATTATAGAGATAGCTCTATTATCTTTAGTAGCTTATTTAGCTAGTGAATAGACTATAGCCTTATAGGCATTTTTAAGAAAGAGAGATATATATATATTACTAGCGTTAGATTAGTAGTCGCCCGAATTATAAGTAGCTATAAACTATAGTATATAGTTTAAGCTAGTAGCTTCTTTATTAAAACTTAGTCTATTACTACGCTTATACTCTCTATCGCCCTAATCTCGAGCATTGCCTAGTCTTATACTCTTACTACTATAAGTATACGAATAAGGGAGATAGTATAGCCTTTAAGTATATTAATATTAATATTTCCTATCTACTAATAGAAGGCTATAGCGCTAATATAATCTAGGGCTTTTCATCTCTAGATAAAAAGTACTCTAATAATTTTACTATTATACTCTATAGAATACACTACTATTTTACTACCTAGTGGGATAATCTAAAAGTCTATAGCTTAGCCACTAATAGCTTTATTTATACGTTTAAGGCTTATTACTTCACGGAGGCTAATAAGAAGAAGTTTAAGATTAACTAGGTTAATATATTCTATAAGGCTAGTAATATCTATATCCTACTACTACACTTACCCTATAGATTCTATAGTCCTTATAAAGCAACGCGAAGGACCCTTCTATTTTAGTATATTACTATATAGGAAGATCTAAAGACGCTTAAGGTTAAAGAAAAAGGCTAGTAGAATAAGCTAGCTACCGCGCATCGCGATCTAGTAGTACTATCCTAAATACTATCCGGCCTCGCGAATATATAGGCGTATTCTATTTACCTTTTCTACTATAGTGCCTCTTACTAGTATATCGCCACTCTCGGATATGCTAGTGTATTAGTAAAAGTAGAATAATCTTATCACTCTTAAAGAGTGTAAACTACTTTTTAGTGCTAACACCACGCTTATTAAAGTAGTAATTAGAGATCAGCGGGAGCGCGCTACTACTTTAATTAAGAAAAAGTAGAAGTAGGTCTAGCGTCTTAAGTGTAAGGCTTTTAGTATTAAGTCCTATTTCTACTATAAAGAGATAAACTATTTATAGCCTAAACCGGATAAACCTACTATTAATAAGGATCTAGCTACTAAGATTAATAATGTTGGATTTTGAGTTTGATGCCTTAGTAGTAAGGTATTAAACGTCTTGGTAGAAGAGCTTGATTTCTATCTAAGGTGGGAAACCACCGCCTATATATATCCAAATCCTCCGGATCTTGCCACTTTCTAGTAGATTCCATCTTACTAATCTATAGAACCTTCCATCCTATGATTAGTAATCTATATTATAAATTCTATCCGTCTAGAGCCTTCTAGAACCTTGTAGAATCTCGTGGAATCTCCTAGAATCTAGTAGAATCTTCGGTGGCAAACTTGATTCTCAATCAACCAGTCTTGCCACTTGGTGCCTAAGACTAAGAATGGATGCCTTGTAGCCTTGTAGCCTTGTAGCCTTGTAGCCTTAGCAGGCTATAGACCAAGAACTTTGGAGATTGACTTCCAACAAATAAGAAGATCTATAGCTAGAGTACCTAGATATAAATCTAGGAAGTAGTTAGAGGACGACTACTATAGATAGAGAAGATATATAGTAGAATAGATAGTAGCAGGTTTAGGTAGTATATAATCTAGCTAGGCTTAGCTTTCTAGTTTTTCTTTCCCTTATTAAAAGTGCTTTACAGCGGTACTAACTATTTAAAACACTTATATAATAGTAGCTCCAACATGGAACCTTAGATGGAAATTAACTACCCTTACTAATATCGATTATCCTTCTTCTACGCTCCCGTCTACTACGCGTAGTGTTTACTATTATAATTATTACCTATATCTAACCTTCACGAATAATCAATCTTAACTAATATTCACCACCTATACTCTTATAATAAACATAAGTTTCCTACTATAGATAGAAATTAAACTTTCTATAAGTAGCTTTAATACCTTTATTATTAACGTTAAGATTTACTAAGCTATATAAAGTACTCTAAATAGTCTAGTAAGTATAGTAGATATAATATAGAGGCTTTACTTAAACAATAGACTATAATTATCTACATTCTACTTATTAGAATTAGAAGATTCTATAAAGTATAGTTTATAATTTATCCGCTTAGACTAATATTTTTCTGGCTATTTACTAAGCTATAGTACGAACTTATTATTAAGATCTAATACTAAGCTTTTACTCTAGAAAATAGCTTAGTATATCATTATAATTAGCTATATCAACTTACTCTTCTAGAAAATAATTATATTATTCTATCTGTTTTATTATTAACTATAGTTATATAAATACTACTAAAATACCTTTAATGAAAGAAAACGAACTTAAGAGTATATAGCTATTATCTATCTTTTAAATATAATAATGTAAAGTAATAGTAATTCCAGCTATTTAGCTTTAGGTAATAAGATCTATATATAGTAATCTAGTATATATAGGGTATAACCTTAATGGCGCTATTTAATATATAAAATAAGCTATAGATAGCTAGTTAGTGCTATATAGCGACGATTAGTTAGCCGCAAGGATGTAAGAATATAAGTTAAGTTAAGAGAATCATAGTTTGAACGTTACTAACGCAAGATTCGGAGCAAGGCATAAGGCTACTCCTGTTTATAAAAAAAGAACAATACTCTAGACTCCAATCGATCGATCAACTGCAACACTAATACTCATAACAAGCCGTAACAACATGTTATACTATTACCAGCACTGCTGTCAAAGCAGGGACGGAGCCTACATCTCATATGGCCCACGCGACCGTTGCGAACTCGTCGACTGCTGCGGCGGTATGGCAACGTTTAGACCCCTGGGCTTCTGTCAGCAACCATGCTCTTCAAAGCTGCATGATATCCACCGCTACGTACCGGTCAGCGGGCGGCGAGTACGCGCCTCCCAACACCGAGTATGGCGTCCTCACAGTAGCCGAGCACAGAGGCGCCCCTTCCTCAGGCGACTGTGAACCAGGCGACACATTATACGGCTGGCTCATACTGCGGCTCCTATAATCTCCCTGTTGTCCAGCAGGAATGAACGCCTCCCCGCCAGAGCGATACATTTCTGGGCTGTGGGGCCCAGATGCGGCGAACCCTGCCTTGTCCCGCTCGAATACTTTCTGCAATGTTCGAGCGCGACCGAAGAAGTAGAAGAGGAAGGCGGCTAGCAAGAGGACCGCCGCGCTGCCGATGGCAACACCGGCGATTGCTCCGGGAGACAGGCCGCTGTGGTTGGAGTGCTCCGAAGGCGTCGCAGCAGGTGCAGCTACTGTGGGGGATACTGACGGCAAGGACGACGTCGGCAAAGACGGCGCGGCTGTGGAGGAAGCCATAGTCGACGATGTACCGCCTTCGTCTGGGAAGCTATCCCCAGGGTTCAACACGTATGCTGAGTCCAGCGCGATTTCCCGCTGAGTTTGCAGCGATACGGATTTATTCTGCTAGACGTTAGCGCAACCCGATGAAGGCATATGAGGTAGGCGACTGACCGGATTGATGACCCCAACCATGGCGTATTTTGTGCATGCTCGAGGACCGGAGCAGTAGAAGAATATCGGGTCAGTGTCATTGACTAGGACAGACCACATCGGAGGCTATGCAGGAAAGCCGCATTAGACTGCATCTAGCACATGAGACTCGTTAATAGCACAGAGCGCGCCAGGCGACATTATACATTGATCGGTCGCGCAGTTGCTGTAGGTAATTGCGCACTTACATCATCAAGCATAGCGTCGACCGGGTGGAAGCCGGTGAAGAAGCCGACTTTACCTCTCCCAGTCATTTCGTAAGGTATACATGGATGGAGATACTCAGCGCGCACAGCGGAATGATTCTGGGGGTAGAATTGAAACTCGATTGTGTCGCCAGGTTGGGCCTGTACAACGTCTGGCCTGAACTTGAAGTCGCCGTTGCCGACTGAGATGGTGTGCGTTTGAGCTGCGGCGCTGGATGCGGTGGATACTGCTGTGTAGTCTGATGCAGTGGGAGACCACGACTGGCGAGAGCTCAGGGTAGACATGGTGATGGCAGCCTGAGTGGGAATGAAGGAAGACGTGATAGATGAAGGGATTCAAGAGATATCAGCAGGCTGGTGGCAACAGAAAGTGAAGGAGGGATCTGGACCTTGACTCCGAGCTGAGATATTTTCCATTACGTACGATGAAACGAGAACAGAGAGACAAAAGCAGCAGAAAGCGAGAGCTTTTAGGCCTTCTGAGCACTATTAGGCCGCATTAGGCGCACTCAGTCAGCTATTCCCCACCATGTGCGTTAAAACCTGCTTCTCCAAATGTGTCCCAGGTGGCTGAGCGGAGCTGGGAATGCATGTCCATCTTGCCCATAAGATGTTCATGCCAAGAAAGCGTGCATGAGCTGGAAAGGTGCACCACATTCTGAGTAGCCGGACGACGGAGGCAGTAGCAAAAGGTCTATAGAGGCTAAGAGACGCTTTTCCTACCGCAAAATTACACTTAATGGTTAAAAGTTCCCGCTATTTAGCCGGGAGCTCTATCTATATTTGCATGCAGCTCCGCACCACCCGTCCGGCTAGCCGTTTATAGTTAGTTGCTTATAGTGTTTCCAAAAAGCTCACTAGTCTTGGCAGGTATTGAAGCTTGTTTTGTAATGTTCTGTCTATAACTGCTTATTGTAAGAACTAAGGTGGGGCTAAGATAGTCTTATTTAGTTCTACTAAGCTAGAATAAGACTAGTCTAGCTTAGTCAGCGGAAGTATAGGTATTCTCTATTTAGAAAAAAGTATAGAATATAGATAAAAAGGAATAATAATATAGTATAGTATTACTATTGTCTTGTCTTATTGTTATTCTCTCTTTAGGAGGGAGAGAAGAGGTCTTATATACATATAGAAGGCTATCTAGAACCTTTTATAGAATTAATAAGTATTACGTAATATTACGTAATAGATAGAACATTCTAGAATCTTATAGAACCTTATAGAACTATATTAAATCCTATAGAAACTTATAGAAGCTTCTAGAATCTTCTAGAATCTTCTACTTATAAATCAACCTAGGCTAGCTGTAAAAGCTTAGTTTAGTACGAAATACTTATTTCCTTACACTTATTCAACCACCACGCCGTTAATGCTAGCCCTCCTCTCTCTTCCCCCTCCTCCTCTCTCCGCAAATCTCGCCGCCGTTACTGCATACCCTTGCCGCTTCTATTGTTCTTCCTCCGATCCCTCCGCCACTACCGACGCGTCCACCGCAATGCCATAATGCCATAATGCTCCCACAATCGGATACACTGAGCGGCTTAAACAATATTAGATTGAAGCCGGTTGCGGCGGTCGGTCACTATTAAACCAGCTAAGCTGAATATACGCTCCGCTTTTAAGCTTATTACGGAACTGCGAAGAGGTTAAGCGCCATTCTAGACAGCTATAGATAAGTAGTAGAGCGCGTTATCTAGTATTCAACTGGATCGTTGCATAGATACTGCTTCAGCTTCATCTAAGCTTTATATTCATCGCTACATCAGCAAATCTTTCTGAATGAGTTTTAGTTTAAAACGTCCAAACTGTCTAAGACTCTCGGAGCGTCTCGTGAGCGGTTCGAGCGCTCTAAGCGCTCTAAGCGGTTAGGGCGGGTTTTAAACTACTTAGTAAGTAATAAAAAATATAAATTATAAAAAAATCTTGGAGTTCTCTTTCTCGCTTAACTTTCACCCCCTATAAAAAGGGTATATGTTACAACCTCATAGGAGGAGACCGGCATCGCTAGTATAAGGCCGAATAATAGCTAGCATAGGCTAGCCACCACGTGACTACTAGCTACTACTAGCAGGCGTGGTCACGTGGTAAGGATGGATAGTAAGGCTAGTAGAGGATAGCGGTGCTAGCACTACTAGCCACTACTAACTAATAGGTAGCACTAGATAGTTTATAGGAGGCACCGTTCTTATTTATTAGAACGGTGTGCTTAACTCAAATAAGAATCTAGCATTCTTTATAACTTGATCTAATCTCACTACGTGATACCTATCCTCATCCTTATTAACTATATCTTAGCACTATTCCCTCCCTCCTTAATTAGGATCCTAACTTTCACAGTAACTTCTATTATCTTATAATAACGCCTCGTTACAGTATAATATCCACGTTTTTAAAAATTAAGCGGATAATAATTGTTTTTATCGAAAGTTTACCCCTAAACTAGACTCTATATACCCTAACTACCCTACTAGTTAAACTAGACTTAGAGCTATTTTTATAATCTTCCCCTTACTTACTAAGTAATACTTAGCGTTTTCTTAGCGTTTTCTTAGCGTTCTAAGTATTTTAAGTATTTACCCCGCTCGCGAGCCGCTCGCGAGCCGCTCTAGAGCGGTAAGAGTCGCTTAGAAGCTCTAAGCGCTCCGAGCGGCTCTAAGCGCCCAAAATTTTTTCCTAATGGTACTTTACTATAACTAAGGTCTTAAATCGAAGATAGATGCGATAGAAGGATTATTAACGTTTAACTTTAAGATTCACTACTATAAGGGCTCCGAGAATGTAAAAGCAGATGCTTTTAGTAGATAACTAGATTATATAGAGGAAAAGCCTTAAATAGTTAGCTTAATTCTAGAATAGCATCTAGATAGGAGAATTACTTATAATTAAAGAACTCTAGCGGCAACTATAATAATTATAAATAATAAACTCGAGGAACGAATCTAGAAAGCCTATATTAGGAATACACACGCTTAGTAAGCGGTTTCCGATAACCTTAAGAGTTTCGAATAAATAGATAAAGGATTAATTTTATTTAAGGGACTTATATACGTACTAGAGTCTAAGCGAACCGAGATTATTTAATAATACTATAATAGACTAACCGAGGAACACTAAGAAATCTATAAAATAGTCGAAGTAATTAGCCGCATATACTACTTTTTAAGAATAAGAAAGAGAATGGAGAAATACATTACTACATCAGCAAATCTTTCACCCGCTCGGCTAAAGCTGTTTTTTCACGAGCGCTCGGAGCGTCTTAAGCGCTTGGAGACACTTGTAGAAAGATAAAAAACTTTAAATTACTTAGTAAGCTGCTTAGTAAGCTGACTTTTAGTGTTCCTCGACTCGTTTAACTTTCACTCCCTAGTAACTATTATCTAAATATCCATGCTTTAAAAAATTAAGTAGTTAATATGTAATTTTTTTAAAAGTATACCCTATTAGGCTAGCGCGGTATATAGATAGACTAGTCTAAGGTAGTTTAGAACTTTTTAGATTTTCGAACGACTGCTTAGTAAGTGCTTAGTAAGCCGCTTAGTAAGCGGCTTAAAACGCTTAAAACGCTCCAGGCGCTCGTGGAAACCGGTCTGTCTCGGAGGCGCTCGCAGAAACCGCTCTATCTCGCGAGCGGCTCGCGAGCGGGCACACCCGCTTGGTGTTTCCGAGCGCTCGCGACGGCTCCGAGCGCTCGGAAACGCTTGGAGACAAAAAAGATTTACTAATATACGTGCGATTAATACTATAAAATAAAGCTAATCTAATATAAACCTTATAGATTAATAAAGTTAGTAATAATACTAACACGGCTATAGGCATTAGTCGCTATAAACTTTATTATTAAACTATCTCTTTTTAAAGAACCTTTAATAAAAGTAAAATACGATTCTATGCTTACGATTATAGGCCGATTAATAAAAGAAGTACGCTTTATACTATACAAAGAATCGTCTAACACTAAAGAGCTAGTATATGCCTTTCTTCGGAATATGATAGTAATATAGGAACTAATTAAGAAAATTATATTAAATAGAAATAAACTATTTATATTAAACTTTTAGACTATACTTACGCGATAGCTAGGACTATCGTATAAACTATTAATAGTATACTATCTATAAACGGACAGCTAGATAGAGCGCATGAATTAAGTACTAGAATAGTACTTAGAAGAGTATATAGACTACTAGTAAACGAATTAGGTATTACTATTACTACTAGTATAGTTAGCATATAACACGAGCGTAAATAAAATAATAGGATAAACGCTCTTTTACGCCAACTATAGATACTACGCTTAAATATTCTATAAACTAAAGGAAGTCTAGATTCTAGTAGAAGCGGCTAGGTTAATAGTTAAAGAAATATAGTAAATCTATGAATAATTAAAATAGGATATTAAGTTCTATTATAGCCATTAGCATTTTACTATAATAAATATAGATCTAGAGGACCTATACTTAAAAAGAGGAATAAAGTTTACCTCTTTTAGAGAGATATTACAACTATAAAACCGAGCAAAAAACTTAACTATATTAGGATAGAACCTTTTAAAATTATTAGAAATACTAAGAACACTAGCTACAAGTTAAACCTACTAAAGGGAATAAAGATACACCTAGTGTTTTATATATTATTACTAGAACCAGCACCTAAGGAAGTACTAGTATTGGAAGAAGTACCGGATAGGTACCAAATAAGATAAGAAGGATAATACAAGGTGTAGGAGATTCTAGACGATAGCACCAATTTCGATAATAGTATATAATAATTTCTTATAAAATAGAAAGGGTACTTAAATTTAGAAAATACCTAGGAACTACTTACTAATCTCAATAGATATAAGTAAGCTATAAGAAAGTACCTTAGAGACCCGAAGCCTTAGCGGAAGTAGGAAATAGGTTAGTAGGAAGACCGTCTAGGGTACCCTAAGTTAAGGAGGATAATATAAAGACATCCGAAAAAGTAAAAGGCGCGGGATTAGGAAATTCTATTAAAGAATTAGGAGAGGGGCTAGGCTAGCCTCACTCTAGGTGTTTAACCTTTTTAATAGAAGCTAACTTACGGGAAATAGTCTCTAAAGACTAGTTCTTTTAGGCCGCTAGCTTCTTAGCGAGCTAGGTATATTAGCGATAGGCTTTAGTAATCGCCTTATTAGCCTTCTAAAGGCGATAATAAATTTCTTCCCTATAAGTATAAAGTTGCTCCCACTCCTTATAAGTAACTATAAGGTTATACTCCGCGCTAGAATATATGCACTTAGCGTAAAAACCGGAGCGGACGTTAATATAATAAGGAAGCAACTGCTCGCGGTAGCGACTATAGAGAGTAGGTATAATAGATCCTAACATATAAAGATAGAATACTAAGTCTCGATAGCGGTCGGTTAAGGAATATTTAGCTTTTAATTTCTTAGTAACCCCGGTAGGCATGTTTAGGAAAGGAATATACCTTTTAAGAATAAAAGATAGAGGGAAGGAAGGTAGTATTATAGATAAAGGCGCGGAGCGCCGCTAAGTAAGTGATTAGTGCTAAGAGTCACGGGAGGAACTAAGCACTAAAGCGCCGCTAAGTAAGTGCTTAGTGTAATTAGTATAATTAGAAACTAAGTACACTAAGTAGACTAAGTAAGATATAAAGGTATCTACTAGAGTATTAGTATATAGAAGACACCGTCCTTGTTTTATTAGTATAGTGTGCTTAACTTAATTAAGAATTTAGTATTCTATATAACTTAACCTAATCTTACTACGTGATATTAATCCTCACCTTATTAGTTATATCTTAGCACTGCCTTCTTTCTTCTTAATTAGAACCCCACCTTTATAGTAATCTTATTATATCTTTAAGCGGCGCTCCGTGATGCTACCACTATATAGTAAGTTACTAAGTACTTTAAAAGATGCTTGGATGATAACTAGTAAGGTAGATATAACTAGTATTAATCTACTAGTAGAATAGATCGAACTTATTCTCAACCGCTTAAATATTACTAGTTTGTGTATTATAATTATATACGCTTAATCGTTAGAGCTTAGTAGGTGCGGAAGGATCGAAGGAAGCGGAGGTAAGCTATAAGAATGTATCTTTAGCTATTTAGCTATCCACTAATAAAAAAAAGAAAAGAAAAACTAGAAAGCTAAGTCCAGCCAGATCACATGCTATCTAAACTTCCTACTATCTAAGGGTAAGAAAATCTCTATATATATTTAGATCCTCTAGATATTGCTTCTTTCTAGTAGATTCTATCTTACTAATTCGTAGAATCTTCTGTTCTATCTATTAGTAATAATTTGTAATCTATATTATAAATATAACCGTCTAGAATCTTCTAGAAACTAGTAGAATCTAGTGGAATCTTCGGTGGCAAGGTGATTACAAATCAACCACTTTGCTACTTGGTGCCTAAGGCTAAGCAAAGATGCCTTGCAGCCTTGCAGCCTTGCCTACTAGGCAAATGTTGACCTATGCCTGAGGTGAAACTTTGGAAATTGACTTCCAACACAATGGATCTCGCCCTATTTCCGCTGTAGCGCCCAAGCACGTTTTATCGCAACTAGCAAAAGGGCCGGCCAGATATTCAAGGAAATCAATCATTTCTCAGGGAGCACTCTTTCTGTATACAACACTCCCTCCACTCCTCGCACCGCCGATTGGCCGCGCTTTCGCACCCGTCCCTCAAGGGATGAGTGGCACAGTAACCCGATGTAGGGTAGACAAACTCACAGGGCTGCGATTGATACGGACAGTTCAGAGCTTGGCAGCTAATCGCGTTGGGACACTGCTTTCTGTACAACTTACAGATCCTTCTATGATCTGACGCATCCGGGATCGTGGTGTGGGTTGCAGATAACACAATATCGGGCCGAGCGGGGACTAATGTGAAGGTACTGGGGAGGGCGAAAGCTGTGGATCCGTATTGCATGATAGAGCTTAAACTATATGGATTGTCGTAGTCCGCGCCACTGATGAGAGCGAAAGCTGACGCCGAAGTGCAGCAGCCCCGGGTGCGCCGGAGCAGCAATTTGAGCCAGATGGCATGACCACACCGTTCCTACACGCGGGATCCAGGCCATGGCAGTTGTAATGAACATGTTTGTCACGGTCAGGCCGTTGATGTTCGTGGAGGAGGCCTAAGATGGATAGGTTAGCAACCAACCCGCAGTATGGGTGCATTCAATAGTTTACCTAACACGTGGCCAAACTCATGCGTTGCTACGTCTGCGTCGCAACCAGGCTGTTCGAGATTCATGAAGAGGGGCTCATTGGCAGCGTAGCCAATGTTGGCGTGACATCCCCCATCGTTGGAAGAAATGGTCAAGACACCATTTATGGGTACCGAACCGTCGTGAAGTCGTGTAAACCTGAGGTAGGGGCTTTGAACATGCCATCGGGCGATGGCATCGTTTACAGCGGACACGATACCACTTGTGGCACTGGTCGCGTCATACTTGTATAGGACTTCGGCGTTAGGCCAGGGTTGCCCAGTTGAGAATGCGCGTTCTTTAAGGGAATTCGCAGGCGGACGGAGCCGACGTTCTAACAGGCGAGCTTCGCTGCCATACACAACATCGCCATCAATGATGGCCAAGCCTCTTGAGGTGGTGAAGTAGGCGACGTCTCGTTCGCCGTACAGTTCGTCCCATATCGCGACAACAGTGATATTCTTGTCAGTGGGATACAAGGGCGACGGATCGGGCAAACGAGTGTCCAGCATGGGTTCGCGTGGCGAATCAAACGGATGGGGAGCAGCAGTGACAGTCCTCAAGGTGAGGCTGATGAAAAGTACAAGCAACTTCGATAATTGATTGCTCATGGTTGATGGTTGTAAGAATGGAGCTGATGTAAATGGGAGTTATTGGCAGAGACTGTATGGAGGAAAAAGAAATCAAACCTGCGACTATAGGCATATATATACCAAAAATAAGCAAAAGCGGCCAACGTCTGAACCATCTAACCAGGCCACTAGTAGCATCACTGGCTTTTGATATACGAATATGGGGCTGATGACAAGTGAGACCTGTCACTACGATCGGTCCACTTATAACACGCAGAGTTCGCTTTCGACAAAGCTACAAAGAACCGGGTAGGGGGAACATTTTTCCAATGAGACACCTCCAACACAAGCTGAACGCAAACACGAGCCGAATCCAAACGACTCACCCGATCAATTCCAGGAAATGTATTGAGACTCGACAAGGTGCGGATTGCTGTCAGCCGCGGGCATTCTGACGCTCGATTCGCTGTGAGTGTCTCTTGTAGACTACAATGGATCCAGCGTTCGGGCCTGACGCCTCGTAATCGCTCCGTCCAGACTGACCAGATCCTGTTGCTCGCCCGGCAAGCTAGAGGTGTTTGTGGGTCTTTTCCAGACCCAGGACCTTCAGTTCCTGTTCCAAGTACTCTTCAAGGTTGCTTTTGTCCTCTTAACCGATTTCTTCAACTCCATTTCACTGTCGCGATATGTGACTGGTAGGTCAGCTGTGAGACACGCTCCAGAGGCTGCAACAATCAAGTCGGGTTGGGGCCATTCCTGAATTGTGAGCCTCGGCATTTGGCGAAGGAGTCGCCTGAGACGGTAGGGTTGGATCTGCGGAATCGCGGTGGTTATTCACTGTCAGTCCTGCTCAGATGTCTACATCTTCGTCCCTAGAGAATGGCAAGGCGTACATACCGCTGGCGCTGTAGACCCGCTTATTCGATAGAGAAGCTGGGAGTTGACAATCGCAAGCTTGAGCGCCTCGACGGTGTTAAGGATCTTGGACAGCTGAGCTGGATAATTGCTTGGCGCAAAGTGGCAGTCTCACTCGTGGATGGAAATCTCGAACACCCTCGCACCTTCTCTGCATTTAGCCTCAAGGGCCTGAGCTATCATACAACCCCAGCAGGAACGAACAGGCACAGCTTCACGGGTTTCAGCGTGATGAGCTGGCTGCGCTGCGCTACTTAAGCTGACAGCTAATAATGCTAGTGTTTAGGCTAGGTACACGGGGCCTCGTATAATTCAGCTGCGTCTACGATTGAGGAAGTTCGGAAATAGATTGAGGCGTTTGCACAGTTAACCTTTCAGATCCTAACACGCCGTGGCCCGAGTGCCTTACCAGGTAAAAGGCTCTAATTCGCCCAAAGCATCATCCGGGCAAGTTCAGAAATATTATAACGCCCTGCCAACGCCGCCCCAGCCCTCTAAAGCCTCGAGTGTTGCTCGCGGACGCCTACATATTACAGATCTCGCACCTCCTGTGTTTCCTGAAATCACCCTGGTAATGATCCAAATGATCCTGTCCATCCAACCTCTCGCCTTCCACCGGCACCGACCCCATCCAGCTTACGGTCTTCCCCTCTGCATCTGTCGTATCAAATGAGGTGCCCTTCTCCTTCAGCTCCTTGGTGATAGCCTCAACATCCACGTCGAGGTAGTTTCTTAAAAACTCACCAATCTCAGTGTTTTCATGGTTACCTACTAGCGGCGCGGCATCCTTCGGGTTAGACGCAAAGATGTTGACGTCAGCAGCCGAGTGCCCATGAGTGGACCAGCCAGTCTGTGAGCGCCGGGACACCATCTCGGCAAAGGTGTATGGTGCGAGGGCGGGCGTGTCCACGAGGCTTTGGATCTCTTCGTCGCTGTAGTCATGGATGCCGAGGCCTTGCGAGACGAGATCTTTGAGGTACGCTTCTAGGTCATCGCTGGCGGGTGCGCTGAGTCGGTGCTGGAAGTATTCGAAGGCGAGACGTTCTGCGGAGTGGGAGGCGTTTGCTAGGACGCCGGGATACCAGAGATAGTCTGGGTAGGTGGCGTGGAGTTCTGCGTGGGATGTTAGTGAACGGCTTTACAGCCAATCTAACGACAATGAATCGTGACATACGCCGAGCAGTAGCCAGACCACCAGTTTCATGGTCGCTAGTGCTAACCATCACGCCTTGTACGGTGTCCTTCGCCAAGAAGTCTAATACGCTCGCAAACGCCTTGTCGTACGCCAGTACCTCATGAACTTGAGCAGCGGGATCGTTCGCGTGACCAGCATGGTCGATACGGCTTCCCTCGATCATGAGGAAGAATCCCTTGTCGCTGTCTTTGGTCGCTGCGCTTAGGGCTTTCATCGCCGTCTCCGCCATCGCTTGCAGCGACGGATATTTATCGCCTTCGAACCTCCTATCAATTTCATACGGGATATCCGTGTCCGCAAGCAAGCCGAGTAAGGGCAACTTGACCGCGCTTCCAAGCTTCAGCGCATCGAAGCCCGCCTTGTCGTTGATGTACGTAAACCCCTTCTCCTTCGCCATGTCCAGGACGTCCTTGTCGTCCGCGCGACAGCTCCCCTCCGTCGAGTTTGGCAAAAAGTGGCATCTGCCGCCCCCAGAATCAGGTCCACGACTCTCCCCAGCGGATAATCTCCCACCAACTGCTCCGCGATGCGGTCCTCCTCGCTCCTCATGTTAACATGGGCCGCAAAGCACGCAGGCGTCGCGTCCGTGATCCTCGTCGTCACCACCAGCCCAGTCATGTATCCGGCCTTCTTCGCAGCCTCCAGCACTGTCCCGCAAGGCGAGTGGTCCGGCAACACAGCGATGGCCCCGTTGTAGCTCTTCAGGCCGCAGCCGAATGCCGTAGCGCCAGCCGCCGAGTCCGTAACCAGCGACGACGTCGAGCGCGTCCGCGACTGCCCGATCAGGTGCCCGTCGAGGACCAGCGTCTCGTCGTAGGGCAGGCCGTCGCGGTATTGGCGGAAGCTTCGCGTCAGGCTCAGGCTGGTCGGGCCCATGCCGTCGGACACCATGAATATGAGGTTCCTCTTCCCACTGGGCGCAGGCCCGGAGGAGTGCTCGGTGGTTTTGTACTGGTATATCACGGCGACGATGATGACGGCGGCGGTAGCGATGATGGCCCAGACGAGGAGGCCGAGCTCCCGCCATCTTTTCCATTTGGAGGGCGAGGGCTCCATGCGTGCTTGTCGTTCGCCGGTTAGAAGGGCGTCTTCTTCGGCGAGATCGCGTTCGTTTTCAGACGAGGGCCGGCCGGATAGGAGAGAGCGCTCCGAAGGTGCCATGCCAGGCAAGTGCGCGAGGTTGTGGTTGTCCTCTCTCCAGTGGTCGGACGGTGCGTGCGATTGAGTAGATGTTGGGTGTGTTAATGTGGTTGTAGAAGTTGGTCTGCTGGGATGCTGATGGCATGGGAACCCTGTGTCGCACGGTCGAGCTTATTGGCTGATGGCCTGTCATGCGCAGCTATCACAAGCTGTCGTTGCCCAGGCGGTGTGCGCTCTCCATGCTCGAGTTTCTCAGGATATCAAGGAATGACAGTATCAAATGACTACGTGAAGGTCCTAGAAGCCGCAACACAGTCACGCATCAGGTGGGTGATGGCAGACACAGATGCACTTTATACTGAATATACTATTAAGGCTTCCTTTTCACCGCCCTCGACCATTCCCATGTGTCGGCACCAGGTATGCACAGCTTCCCTATCAACAAGCCCATTATCCAGACGGAGCCGCGCTGCTGTCGTGTACTATACTTATCCCTTGCCATTATGCATCTCTAAAGACTCAACACAAGTGCCAACGCGGATGCTCCAGAAGCTATGCAAAACCCAACCATCCATCCCGGAAACCCAACAGTGAAGGCCGCAGAGCACCCTGCTCCAGCCCATTGACTCCGTTGCCGGGAAAAACGCCATCCAATGACTGACAAAAGCGCTGAAATGGGAAATAGGTCTATGCGGCGTATGTGCAGAACAATCAGCAGTAGAGGCCAAGTAGGACCGGAATAATAGTTCGGCGATTCGAGAGGGGAGACGAGGCGCTGTAGTGCGCGTGGTGTTGTGTAATCGGAGGGTCTTCGAATGATGGCTCACTCCGTTGGCCCGTTCTCGAACTTGATGGGGTGTAGCAGTGTGCTTCTCAGGCACATTCTGCCTGAGCCTGCCATCTCTTCCGCCCTGCCGCCTTCTTTGTTTTCGGATTCACCCAGCCATCTCCTCCAGAGTGCCCCCGAGAAGCCAGAGTTGTAGTAGTATGAGCTGCCCATGAAGTTGTGTTCGCCCCAGCCGAATACGCTTTCGTGCTCTTTCTTCGGGTGGTTAAAGATCTGGTCCATGTACTCGAGCGGCCAGTTGCGGTCAAAGTAAACCGGGTGCGGGGCGTAGGCGGCTTTGAGGCCGTGATGATACGCGCAGGTTGGCGGCCACATCTCGGGGAATGCGGTATGCTTGAGTCTGTAAGTCTCTTCGTGCATTAGATCGAGGAGTTTCTTGCTCAGCCGAGCAACGGTTATGATGGCTGCACGGCGCGGAGGTACGGGATACTGTCGGTCATAGCCACTGATGTCTTCTCGGAAGACCCAGTTCGTCTTGGTCGGATCGAAGATAGGATTGAAGACAATGAAGTCAGCGTCTTCGCCAACACCCCAGCTGTAGTTGTCTTTGATGTATGTGGTTGGTGGCTTGGAGGAAAGTGGGCTTGCGATCATGCCGCTATTCTCGAACTCCGGCGGACCCCACACAGGCTTCTCGCCATTCATGACAGTCTGCTCCTCGACCATCTCGGTGAAGTTGTCCCACGTGCCATGGAGATCCGGCATGTAGAAACGAGAGCTACGTTCCCAGATGCCCTTTCGCGGCTGCTGCTTCGCCCACTCTCCAATCCGGTTGTGGAACTCGTAATAGTGGCCTGTATATCTGATGTCCATTTCCCAGTTCCAGTAGAAGTCGTACTCTGGGTGCTCTTGCGCGAACCACTGGAGGGCGAAGTGGCCGGTACGGTACACGGAGTGGATCGGATGGCCAGAATGATTGATCACGTTGTCAGGAAAGGGCTCTGGGTAATACATCCTCATCTGCTGCTCCGACCACAAAGTGGCCATGCCCCAAAATTCCTCAGGAACATTATCTCGCAGGGTTTTGTTGTAGAGATCATCGGAGGCCCAGATTGGAATTCCATTGTCTCTGATTTGGACCAGGAGATGAACGTCGTACTCGCCTCCGGATTTCAGACTTAGCTCATTGATCATCGCTCGGATTGTCGCCATCTGATGCGGCGTATACTCGTAGCCTTGGTAAGTCCGCAGAACGTATGCTGAGCGCTTGACAGCCTTCTTGCCGTCACTCTCGGAAAAGCGCTTCTGGTTCTTCTCGTAGCATGTGCGCTGCGCCTTCCCCCAGTCCACTTTGCGGTAGTCGATCTTGCTTGCCATACTCCAGATCTTGTCGGAGCCCTCCTTCTCTGTGTTGTCTCCTATCCCCAAGCCTCCCTGAGTGATGTCGTAACCGTAGCCGTAGGGCCCAAGTCTGCCGAATCTGTCGTAGCAGACGCTGTCACTGATCCCCAGCTCCCCGTATGAACCAAAAAACGGGTCGCTCATGTTCTGCGGTAGTCCTGGATAGACGTAGATATCCGGTGCGGAGAGAGCCTCGGCCTCGTCAAGAAAGCACTTCTTTACTGGATGATGATCCCGTAGGTAGTCGTACGAGTCGAAGTCGGGATACGGATTGAAGGGTACGGGGTCGAGAGTGGGTTGGGCGGCGATTCTCGGCATCTTCTTGCCCATTTTCTTGTCGAGGAAGTCTTTGATGGACTTTTGCTCTGGCACGTACTCGCTGTACGGCACTAGTAAACGGACGCCATTAAAGAAACCATTGATCCTATAAACAGTCAGTCGCAGGGATGGGAGAGCGCAGCTATGTGTGACAGTACCGAGGGAAATGCTCCTCCCAAAAGAAGAGCTCTCTCTCCGCGGGCTTGTTGTTTGCCTCGTGCACCAGGTGTCTTCGGTAGCCGCCCGTCACCAAGAGTCCTATGCCCAAGATCGCCGTTATCGTAAGGATGATTATGCGCGACAGCGATAACCGCGGGAATGTGAAGCGATCCGATCCCGGGCTCGGCGACCGCCACCGGTACTTCTTGAGTATTGGAGTGCCAAAGGGCGAGCCATTGGCGCTGTCGTAGCCCGGTAACCGCTCGTAGCTGACCTTCTCTCCAACGGGGAGAAGTTTCAGAGGATTGAGCTCTGCGAAGCGCGAAGACAGTCGAGTTGTCATGCTGGGCCGGACAGGAGGTGCTCGCTTCTCACCATCGCATTGGGTTGTAAAAGCATCAGGAAAGCTGGGAACATTATCTGGCCTCCCAGTAACGGAGGCGGTGCGGAATCTCATGGGGAGCGACAGTTTGCGGGGAATAAAAACGAGCGTGAGTACGACGTGCTGAAAAAGCAGTGAAGGCGGAGGGATGTTTTAGCGGCGGCAGGTGGCAGGTGCAGATGTTCACCCAAAAGCCGAACCACAACCGCAGCGGTTTGAGCTAAGCTAAGGGAACTGACGATTTCTTTCCGGGAGCGGCGAGGCGCGAATCGGCACGGCTGGACGATCTGTGGAAGAACAGATTTTGCAATTGGCCGAGGAGCAGCGAGCTTTTGTCGCCTACGCTACTCGTGGCAGCTTGAGCCTTCACTAACAAGGAGGCGGCAGACGCCTGTCACTCTTTTCACAGCGCGCTTCCCAAGTCTGCGACAGTCGTTGCTGTCGACGAACCCTCGAACCCTTCACAGCACAATGATCTCTGCGGCTGCAGGGCGCCGCAGCGGCGAATGAGGATGCCCATCTTATCCATGCCCCTTGTCGCGGACATGGGTTAATGCTGGCGCTCTACCGCTCTGAAAGCTTGACGCTTGACAGCTCCACGCATGTTACTGCTGTAACCCCGTCATGATTGCGCCGCCCCATGGAGATGCCCCCAGTAAAGTTCAGATGCATCGTGAAATGCGCGTCTGCACGTTGATTAGGTTTGTCCGTGCGCAGCATCGACGTTGCGCCCGCACCCATCCATCACGAGCAGTCTGTAGACCGTGAGGCATATCACATATTATTACTAGGCAGGGTAGAATAAGGCGAGCCAGCTGTGGAAACATGTCCGCCCCTCGCCCCTTTGCCTGTCTTCAGGGAGCCCATTGGGCACTCGAGCACTGCTTCTCCTATCTCAAAGACAATGCCATGTTGTCGGGAAGAGCTAGACCGAGGCACTTGGCACGTTGAAGCAGAGAAGAAATCGATGATCGGCATGCTCCGTGCATCTTTGGCTGAGCGAATTGGCAACTCGTCCGCGTAGTCCTTGTCCACTTCTCCTGCGTGGCGCCGCCCGCGACGGCGCTCAATCCCACCACCGCCCCGGGCCATCCAATTCACCCATCCCAGATTGCGTGGGGAAAGCCGCTGCAAGCAGACTGGAGAAAATTTCCTCTTTCCCTATTTCTGAGTCGATTCGTCATGGTTGGCCGGCGTGAGATGCCACGTCTTCTCAGCGTGCTTGCATAGCGTTCATGTCCAAACCTAAGTTGCTGTTGCAATTGCTATGGCCCTGATCGACTGCACCATCGTCGATAGTTCGCCGCGAGCGTTGCCTTGACACCAATCGTGGAGCCTCATGCATGCGAGTTTTAGTGAACCCCGGCGGCAGCATTCGGCTGGTTGCCGGCTATGGTGGGGAAACGACGCCGCTGAATAAATATCTCTGAGGCTGCGGCGCCTCCCTTCTTAGGTTTAGGCTGTCAAAAGTGAAGGCGTCATCCAGAGTTGAAGCCCATGGGACGGATACCTTTGCACCTTGTCCGTGCAGCAGTTGTGCGGTGGTTTCAACACAACGGAGCCCCAATGACAATGGGAAATGAAGAGCCTACTTCGCAAACTGAGTTGACGGCGGGATTGAAAATGAAGGCAAGAGGCAAGCTAATATTAGGAGTGGCAAGATCCAGTCGCCAGAAACCTGACGTGCATCTGGCCGTTTGAGGCTCGCAAGTCGATCACCGGCACATCTTGAAACACAAGCCCGCCCTCACGTTCTCCCATGCAAACGCACCGCTGTTGGAGAACAAACCAGGCTGCTCGAAACATCAACAAAGCTTCTCCTGCAGTTGCTTCATTCCTGAGCGACTCCCGCCTCTTGAAATATGATGTCGTTCAACGGACAATAGACCTCTTACGATCACGTGCCGGAAAGACTAATTCATCACAGTAGAGAGAGATATAGCATGGGCACACGCCAATGTGGTCATCTACGGCATCAACCATGTCCGGCGAGCAACATAGGTAACGGAGTCATTGCAATAAGCATTCCGAATGTCTGTCTTCCTCGTAACAAAGCTTAAAGCCTCCGTGCGACCTCACGATATACAGCAAGGCAGCTACGCTCGACCAATCCGTGTTCCCTTCTCCCTTTTCATCTGGCCCTCTGAGTATACCAGTCTTTCTCACGCTTGCGGCTTCATTTCCTCCTAACCTCCCCCAGGGGATCAATCCTCGATGCATCAACATTCTCGTCGTCTAGGCCGGGGCCCTTCCCTTGCGCCTCGTCCTTCTTGCCTTCGAGCGGCTCGATCTTGGTGCCTTGGATGGTCTCGTCGCGGCCAACAACGCCCTGGCTGTCGGCGTGTGGAAGCGGGTTCTGATACTGCCCTGTACGAATCGCGAACACCGATCAGCTCAGTCTTTGTTTTTACGCAATTCATGTGTAGTAAGAAGCAGACTTGGACTGTTCGCGGCTGCACCGGCCTTCTCCGCCTCTATGAGGAGGGATCCCAACGCAGTACTTGAACACTGAAACTCACCTGCTCCACCGAGAGGGTCGATGCGCGCCTGGTCGATGGTCCGATCTGTGCCTGCTGAGCCGCGGGAGGAGGTGTCAAGGGGGACGTTGGCTTTGGTCTCAGAGTCTAGCGGCTGGATCTTGGCGCCAGAGATCATCTCGTCGCTACCTGTGACTCCGCTGCGGATAGATGGTTAGCGAGGTTGCGTCCGGAGAACGGCGAGTGACTAGCTCACGTGGCCATGGTGTGTGAATGCTCTCTGTGCGGAGATTGAGGCTAGTTTTGGGCGTTAAGCTGTACACTTGTTCTTGGTACAGTCGACGGTTTGAGGAAGTTTAGTCAGTTGGTGAGAGGTGTTCCTGCGTTGAAATACTGCAATCCATGCGAGCCCCTCGAAACTATGACGTGAAGGTGGGGTTTGCATGCTGAGGCTGGACCCTCGAGGAAGTTGATGCATGGAGCGCGGGGAGAGCACGAGAGCTCAAATTCATGTTCGTAAGGTAGGATGTGTGGAAGCAAAAGATGTATGGATCTCGTTGAAAACTATGGGATGGAGACGTTGCATCTAGCGCATAAGCGTCCGGATAAGATAGCATGACTTGAAGGACCACCGTGTTTGTTATCAGCCTGCTCACGATAGAGCAACGAGCCTATTATGGAAAGTGGAAATCCCATTCCGCAGGATCAAATTATCAATCGTCTTCGGAGCTTCCACTATCGTTCACTTGAAGATGCTGACTGAGTACTGCCATCCAGGCGCTCCGAAATGAAGACCACCATGGCCATTGAGAGCGCGCCTGCATGCGGTGGTGTTACTGGAAGGGAGCTCCTGGGCAGCGCCACCGAGTGATTCCATTGGTTAAAAGAGAGGACCGCGAGCATGCTGAGCTCCGCCCCTCAAATTGTTCACCTCCATCCCTTATCCTCTTGCTCAAGGCTGTAGTTAAATTGAAAGACCTAGTTTTCTGCTGTTACATTAACATGTGGTCAGAGATACCGCTAGTCACAATGTCTCTTCCGGAAGCGGTGAGCCGGAAGCTTCGGCATTTCCCTTTCGGGCCACCATTTTTTCCAACACATAATTATCTTTGTAGAGGGCAATAGCTATGTGATCTTGCTAGCGATGACCATTCTAAATCTCTCTCCTCAATCCATACGACAGAGCAAGAGACGAGAGGAACCACAGCATGCCGCAGCTTCGGAACACACCTCAATTATCTGAGCGGGACCCTGTGGCGAATTTCCCTAACTGCTAGGTACTGCTTCGAGAGGTGCCTTGCTTGGAACTTTACTTTCAATTCTGTAACGCTGTTTAAGCCCAAACCCGCTGCTGCAAGTACTATACAAAGCGCGGAGTGTCCTGTGGCAGGCCGGACAAAAACCTCACAACGCCGCTAGGACAGTTATTCCCTTGACATCGTGCCACAAGACTGCGTCATCAACAGGGAAAACCGCTTTCTTACCGCACTCGTGAGCGTCCGGAAATCATGGCTGCCAGTCTTGTAGATTGCTGCTAATCGAAGGTAGGTTCAAACTCCCCCATGTCTCAGCCACCAGGTTCTCCAATCTCGCCACTGTTTTCCGTGCTAGAAACGCCATCATCCGGCAGAGGCGTATTCGCTGCGCAGGATATTGCGGTCGGTACATCCATCCTGGCTTTAGAGGATGTTAGTGTCAGCGTGATCCTGCGGGAGTTCCAACGAGAAGTCTGCGCATGGTGCTTTTGGTACTACGAGGGAAGAGGGTGGAAGGTCCGCGACAAGAGCACCGGGAATGTTTTTTGTTCCAAGGGATGCCAAGCTGCTTGGGAAGATGAGCAGAGCTCGATATCTAATGTAAGTGTCACTTGGGCAGGCGCGAATAGTCTAGGTCTCGAGATTAGAGAGGCACAGAGTCAGCTATGCTAGTCTGGGCAGCTCATGATATCCGGTTTTCACTGCCTTTGCATCACTGACGTATATAGGCAGTTGGGACCGATACAGCAGCGTTTCACGCATGGAGGGCCGTAGAGAAGCTGATCAAGGGCACGCCGAGAGACGATGAACCGATATCAGATATCGACGCCCCTCGCCCCAAGGCATCCGAGATCAACATGGCATGGATGAAAGCCGAGAATCAAGCAGTCTACATCCGCGAGAGCCGCGCTGGCTTCCAGAACAAGGCAAACAGAAAAGCCGTCCACTCAGCAATGACCGCCACCCCTGACTCGGAATCCCTCCGCTTTCTCCTGTCAGGAATCCTCTTCCGAGCCTCCAAACCTAGTGCCTGGCCGTCACTTCAAGCACTGGCGCCGAATCACCGACCCTACCGGTCAACCATTCAGCTCGAGGCTCACATCACGTCTTACTTGCAGCTGCTTGCCATCTTGCCCGACGCTTTCCTCCCGCACGTCAATGCGGAGGTGTGCCGCGAGATACCCCTGCGGGACGACCACAACAGCTTCGGCATCCGCTCGCTGGAAGCCGACGGCTCCGAATTCCTAGGCTACGGGATCTGGATCGCCGCCAGCTACTTCAACCATAGCTGCTCGCCGAACGTTGCGAAGCGGCGTGTTGGGCGGTGTTGGGACTTCAGCACAGTACGAGATATCAGGGCTGGTGAGCAGTTGTGCATCACGTACTTGAGCGGTGATGAGAGGGTTATGAATACGAATCAGAGGAGGGCAAGGTTGAGGATGAATTGGGATTTTGAGTGCGCGTGTGAGAAATGCACGGGGGATGACGTGGAACTGGATTAGGTATCCACACGCACCGTGAGGGTGGTCGGGCTCCTGTGCGTATTATTCTTGGGACATCACGGATTACCACGACGCACTTTTCCTATGTAGCTGCTGAGATTGTAATACAAACGCTCAGACGGTTGTTTCCAAAACATGCTGTGCGAAGTACTGAACCACAACGATTGAGAGGTTGACAACGCAGATCGTAACGGTATCAGCAGCTGATGCGACGATTAACTCTTTTCGCAAGAATACACAAAGAAACCAACGCTACATACAGTCGCTATGCATGAAACCATTTGAGTCGATGATTACAGCTTCTTGCGGCTGTCTACTCCGCCCGGTTGACCAGTAAAATCTCTCCCTCTGGCCCTCCTATCGACCAAGACGAATTACACCCGCCGCGATGAGCTTCTGGATCTTCATAGCAACGCCCTTGTTCCTCATGTGTTCTTGCAGTGCCTGTGGATCGCCCTTGGCCTGCTGGAGGATACTCTGCATGACCGGGTCTTGCAGAATGGCGAGGATCTACCAACGGAATTAGCATGTCAGTCAGTTCCGAGGCGAGCATATATAGTAAGAAGGGACATACCTCGGGATCTCTCTGTATCCGATCCATAGTCTGCTGCTCTGTCTCACCTTCTCTCGCACTGAACTGGGCCTGCAACGCCTTCTGTGCCTGCTGCTCGATCTCCCTGGCGTTCTTCCCGTCTTTGTCGTGCTCACTCGCTTCCTGGCAGACATCGAGACACTTATTGTACTCACGCATCGCAAAGTACGCCTGTGCCTTGCGAAGGTAGGCCCTGATGAAGTTCGGATCCCGCTTGATTGCTTCGTCACAGTCCTGTACAGCGCTGGGGAAGGACAGCAGCTTGATGAAGCAGGCAGCGCGATTGGAGTAGCCGCGCGGATCATCCGGCGCGCGCTTGATCATCTCGGTATACGCTTCGACTGCGCCTGGCCAGTCCGCCTCCTTGAACCTTTGGTTGCCGAGCTCGCGAGCCTTTTCGGCTTCTTCGGGATTGATGTACGCATTCTTTTCGGCGAGGATCTTGGCTTTTTCTGCTGCGCGGAGCTTGGCGAGAATCTCAGGCGTGCGATGTTCGGTGAGAGATTTCTGGTAGTTTTCGATGGCTTTGGAGAGATCGCCTAGCTTCTCGTATGCGGAGCCTATGCGGCCGAAGGCCCTATCGCGGCATTAGCGTGCTTTCTTCAATGATAAAAGACTACAAACATACTTGGCAATAACTTTGAAGTCCGCCATCACTTCCCTGCCCTCTTGAATGGCTTTCTCACACGCCTCAATTGCGCCCTGGTAGTCGCCTTTCTCGAACTTGGCTGCACTGAGATTCGTCAAGTAGGTGATGTCTTTGTGTAGCTCCCATGCCTTGCTGTAGTGCTCGATAGCCGCATCGAACTGCCTCTTCTTATAGTTCTCCGTGCCAAGCTTCTTCTCCTGCTCTGCCTTCTCCTTCGCCTCCCTCTTGGCAGCGGCCTCCTCGTCTTCTGGTTCCGGCTCGGGCTCTGGGTCAGGTTCTCGCGCCTTCGGAGGTTGCGATGCAGGCCTAGCATCTGGCATGGGCACATCCTCATCCGTTCCCGTCGAGGGTGCAGCACCACCCTGAGTATCTCCACCTGGCCCGCCTGGTCCACCAAACTGCATGTCTATGCCCAGAAGCACGCTCATGACCTGCAAGAACCTCGGATCCCGCATCTCCGTGCCGATGCTGTTGGGGTTCTGCTTCAGCCGTTGTAACTTCCCCATGAACTCCGCGTCCGCTAGAGTCCGCTAGTCTTTGGATTGCTGGCAAGCTTCTGTATCATCTGAGGGTCGTTGAATAGGTTGCCGAGTCCACCGCTTGGATCACCGCTGAGACCATCTTCCTGTGCTTCGGCTTCGATGGCGCGCTTGACGGATGCGAGGCCGGATTTTGCTTGGGCGTTGTTGGGGTCGAGCTTTAGGGCTTCCTCGTACGCGTCGTTCGCGCCGACTAGGGGTCCAGTCAGTATGCCTCTAGTCTTTCTAAAGCTCTCGATGACTTACCGAGATCTCCCATGCCATGCAGCGCGGCCGCCTTACGTGTCCAGCCCTTTGGCCAGTCCGGCTTAATCTCTGTGACCTTTGTCGCATCCTCTAGGGCCTTGTCGAAATCTTTTAGGGAAGCATAGGAGCCGGACCGGTTCGAATAGAGGACGTGGTTTGACGGCTCAAGCTCGATGGCTTGTGTAAACTTCTCACTGCGAATGGTTAGCTCTTGAGATGTCGGCTGGAAAGCTTCGAGGTAAATACATTGATTCTTGGAACTTCTTCTCTGCGAAGAGCTTGTTGCCTTCCGCCTTGAGTTCGTCTGCCATGGTGAAATTAACTTGTGCCACAGATTCAATTAGAGATTCCTTTTTGACCAGGTCTAGAGAGGCTTCCAAGGTTGAGTTTATCAACTTTCGCAGCTTTCGAGTTGATGCTTGGCATTTCCTAGAAGCTTCCACGCTTCCGCCGGAGCTATGTTCTGCCTAGCCCCGTCATCTCTGTAGGGCTGAATGAGACCCACCTGGGCAAGCTCCCGTGATCAAAGTCCCTGTCTCGACACAATCTGATATTGGTTGCCGCATCCGAACTTCACACTCAAGAGCGCAAATGGATCAGGATGGAAATCTGGTTAGCCAGAGAGCTTGGGAGTTTGGAGCCCCGTATCCTGCGGACAAGGTCTCTGTGCGCAATATCAGTCTTACCGCCAACGCTGGCCTTGACGTCTGGGGTCGAAAGAAAGAACAACCAGTCTTCGTTTCAGTCTCGCTCTCCCTTGCTCGGTCCTTCCAATCGGCCGCTGAGGGAGACGTGGTGGACAGCAGCACTGTCCACTATGGCAGACTGAGTAAGAATATCATCTCTTCAGTAAAAGAGAAGACGTCGGAGGACTGGCGTGGGACACACGAACTAGCAAAGCTGGTGCGGGAAGCGTGCCTTCAGTCAGCAGATTCTCCAAACATCATTGGGGCTAGTGAGGTAGAGATATATTTCCCTAAATCTAGCATGCTCGGAGATGGGGCTGGCTATCGCCTGTCAACCAATCACAGCAGCGGAGATACATCGAGAGTACTCTATATCAAGAACATTCGGGTTCCCACGATTATCGGAGTCAATAGTCACGAAAGATGGTCAAAGCAAGCGGTAGTGGCCAATTTATGGATCGATAAGCTGTTGATTCCGAGAGTCGCCGATCTCCAGGGTCAGGCTGAGAAGATCTTGACTGAGGTAGACTGCCTCGATCGTTAAACGTGGGTTGCGCATTCGCTAACTGCCGAACCGTAGACCGTCGGAAATTCTAACTTCGAGACGCTTGAATCTCTGGCAACAACAGTGGCTGCGAAAATTGAGGCCGAATTCTTCCAAAATAATCTGCCAGGTGCTAGCATCAGGCTGCGTGTTGAGAAGCCCGTGGCCGTACCTTTTGCAGACGCGCCGGCCATTGAGATTGTCGTAATCAAGAAGGACTGAGGTCACGCAGAAGACTTGTTCATAGGGTGTAGCTTTGTGGGGATCGTTCAAGAAAGCCAACGTGCTACACTTCTGAACCTCCAGTGTGTCGTTCTGTACTTGATTGTAGGCTCTAATTGGCACCTCTGGTACAGTGATTGTAAGCTGATTGTTATGGCTAGAACGCCTGGTGGCAATGTGTACGCGGTGGTCTTGCAAAGCATCTGCCTGGGCATGTTTGGGATTGATAGAACAGAGTCAGGGGAGCTCTATTGCGAATAGGAGTTAATCAACCATGTCCGAGGCTGAAAGGGCGCCGCCGATACCGCATAGTACCTCCTGACAGGGCAGCGCTTAGCAGCTAGATAACTAGAAGGGGCATCCACGTGTGTAGCGGTCAGGTTGCACGACGATCCACCGGTTGTGGCTCTGAGTGTGGCGTTAGACTAATCTCGGGTGCGGATCAGGGACTTGTGTCCTGACTCTCCTAGAGTGCCGCTCTACAACGACCTCGGGAGTGTCCGTTCATTGACGATGACTTCTCCATGAGCGTTTCTGTGTGAAGGTATCCAGCACGTGTGCGATAGTCAATTGAGTAGTATGCTGATCCTCCGCTCTCCGTTGGTGGAGAGAGCGATCTTTGAAGCTGACCGCCTCGTCGACGGTTTCCAACGGCCAGTGCGCGCTGGCGACATGGCTGGCGATCTGTCAAGCGCGAAGGAGGCTGGAATATGCCAGATATCGTGAGGGCGTCTGTTGCTCGAATAAGTTATCTGCTTTACTGTGCTGGCAATCTGGAAGTCTGGCACAGGGCACCCTAAAGTCAAGCCTCCCGAAGTCTCTGCCCACGGACCCTGGATTGCCCTCTAACGATGGCGTGGCCGTTGATCTTTTCTTGCAAGCCCCGCCCCAATGAACCAAGCGACGGAGAGCTGCTTCGGGCCTCGAGAACACGCCGGATGCGACGTGTGATGTTTCTCAGAAGCCATTGGCATGGTGCTCTGAGTGATTGCACTGCTTCGAGAGTGGTAAGGACAAGGATGAGCTTTCCAAAGCCAGCAAGGCCCCTTGAGCTGCCTGACCACTCCTTCGCACAGGACCAATGTCGGAAGGCCAAAGCTCCAATGTGCCCATCCGAATTGAGCAACCTCAGCTCGAGCGCTGGGTGGGCCGACTCTTCCGCCGCCTTTCCAAAGGTTCTGCCCCCCGCCCAACCCTTCTTTTTAGATCCCGTCTCCCACTAGCTTCAACGCACCAGCTGCTCCTTCAAAACGATTTTCCATAAGAGAGCGGCAACCTGGTCTTCCTCCTTTGCAATTGCTCACTTCTTGCTTCGCCCTTCCTCTGCCACTGAGCTATCTTCCCAATTCGGCATCCCCCTCACCCGTGTTTCACAATCTTCGCTTGAGCGTGAGTTCCCCCCTTCTGCAGCAAACACGTCACAGCTCCTGACTGTTGCTCTCTGCAGTTCTCCCTCCCATCACTCCTCTCACAGAGACACATCAATCACAATGGCTGCCAGAGTCAAGGACGCTCTTCCCTCGCATTTGAAGCCGTCTGCCGCCGGCAACGGCGACTCAGACGGTTTTGCCAGGAAACACCATGGCAAGACCCAGTCCCACGTTGTAAGTGAAGCCCTGCAGCTCCATTCATGTCATTGGGCCGGCCCTCGATATGGACAATTCGGCCACCTCTGGCCAGCTGTTTGCTGAGCAGCGGAGTGATTTCGACATCTCAATCGACGAAGCTATCTTGGCCGACGAGAGGGCCCTGCATCATTACGCTGCAGGTGCACCGTTTCCTGCAACACCCGACATCCGGCGATCACCTGCTATACGAGAGTCGTATATACACCAACTTTGCGTTCGAAAAAGCGGTAACATCGATGTCCTGTACTACGATGGCACCACCGACCCCGCCGCCAAGGACGAGCAAAGTCCTCACCACAGCCACCTTGGCATATCCGACTGTCGCTCCTGTTCGCCGCGTGCTTTCTCTTTTGACGAGCCGCAACAGCAAGGCGCTGTCATACTGTATGGAGGAACATTGGACACACCCGAGGCAGCTTTCGATGCAGGCCTCGATATCCCCGAGCGATTGTCGGACGAGGAGGCCAAGACTGAAGTGCTTGCCCTCTTGAATGGACAGCCCGGGCCTGCTACTCAGCATTTCGGCGATGCAAGAGCTGTCGAACCAGGTTTTGCAGGACAATCCGAAGGACAGCTCACTGCTTCTGTGGCTACGGACTCGCAAAAAGTCACAATACCGGAAGCACCTCTGTGCACCAGCACTCTTTCTCACCATATCGGATGGGACCATGGGACGGAAAAGACGGGCAGCAGAGATTCTTCTACGGCGATATCCCTGGAATTTGGACAGGTCCGGCCGTAACGCACACGTTCTTCTTGGGGCCGCCCAATGCATGATTATTCTACACACTATTCTAGTATCAAAGCTAACCAATCCTTTTTAACGGCAGGCATTTGAGAACACCCAGACATCCGTCGCCGCGTCGCAAATGCGCAATGCCCTTAACAACCTCTGCGATACGGTCAAGGACCCTGAAGAGAAGAAGGTTGGCTAAGCTCATATCAGTAATGAGATCGAACATCTATTGACGCGATACGACAGAGGTTCGAGACAGAAATGGACAACTTCTTCGCCCTCTTTAGGAGATACCTAAACGACAAGGCCAAGGGTAATGCCATTGAGTGGTCGCGCATCGCACCGCCAAAGCCGGAGCAGGTCATCAATTACAACGATCTTCCCAGCTCTGAGAACATCGACTTCCTGAACAAGCTGGCCGTTGTCAAGCTCAATGGCGGTCTCGGTACTTCCATGGGTTGCGTTGGCCCCAAGTCCGTCATCGAAGTCCGCGACGGCATGTCTTTCCTCGACCTGTCTGTCAGGCAGATAGAGTATCTCAACCGGACATACGACGTCAACGTCCCCTTCGTACTCATGAACTCCTTCAACACCGATGCAGACACCGCCAGCATCATCAAGAAGTACGAGGGCCACAACATTGACATTATGACCTTCAACCAGTCAAAATACCCTCGTATCCTCAAGGACTCTCTGCTACCCGCGCCTAAGTCTGCCGATTCCGACATTGCCAACTGGTACCCACCGGGCCACGGTGACGTCTTCGAGTCGATGTACAACTCTGGCATTCTAGACAAGCTCATTGACCGCGGTATCGAGATCATCTTCCTTTCCAACGCGGACAACCTGGGCGCCGTGGTTGATCTACGGATCCTCCAGCACATGGTTGACTCCAAGGCCGAGTACATTATGGAGTTGACCGACAAGACCAAGGCCGACGTCAAGGGTGGTACCATCATTGATTACGAGGGCCAGGCACGTCTCCTCGAAATTGCCCAGGTTCCCAAGGAGCACGTCAACGAGTTCAAGTCGATCAAGAAGTTCAAGTACTTCAACACCAACAACATCTGGATGAATCTCAAGGCAGTCAAGCGCGTTGTCGAGAACAACGAACTAGCCATGGAGATCATTCCCAACGAAAAGTCCATCCCGGCCGACAAGAAGGGCGAGGCAGATCTCCGTGTCCTCCAGCTGGAAACCGCTGTCGGCGCTGCCATCCGCCACTTCAACGGCGCCCACGGTGTCAACGTGCCCCGCAGACGCTTCTTGCCCGTCAAGACCTGCTCCGATCTCATGCTCGTCAAGTCTGATCTGTACACTCTGCAGCACGGTCAGCTCGTTATGGACCCAAACCGCTTCGGCCCGGCTCCTCTCATCAAGCTGGGCAGCGACTTCAAGAAGGTCTCCAGCTTCCAGGCGCGCATCCCAAGCATTCCCAAGATCGTCGAGCTAGATCATCTCACGATCACCGGTGCCGTCAACCTAGGCCGTGGCGTCACGATGAAGGGCACGGTCATCATCGTCGCTACTGAGGGCAGCACGATCGATATCCCACCTGGGTCCATCTTGGAGAATGTGGTCGTCCAGGGTAGCTTGAGGCTGTTGGAGCACTAAGTTTGGTCGCTATTGCGCGTGGTTGTTCGGGTATATGTGTTTCACGACCCTCTGAGCCTTCACTGTATCTCAACATATCCATGTCATGAGTTGGGGGTTAGCATTGGAGAGTACCTAGATTGTGACGCTCAGATCAGGAATTGATACATTAAGTTACCCATACGCTTGGTTTGTTATTCGCTTCAAGATAACCGTTGACGAGATAAATTCACTGCCTTGAACTCTGCGTGACAAAACTGCGACAATAGCGGTGTCTCTTGTACTAAAAGGTTCAACCATGATGCAGTCAGCTGAAAGTGTTGCTTAAGGTTCTTGTGTCACGGGCGATATCGGAGACGCTCTCATGGCAGCCTTGCTGGCACCTGAAAGCTTCAGGCACGACTCACCGCCACGCCGCCCACCACTCCCGCAACATGGGCTGGTCCACCGCAGTAAAGCTGATCCTGCTGACTGCCGCTTGAGGCCAGTAGCTGACGCTCTAACGCTCTAACGCTCGTTTGCCTCTCCCCCACATCCTATATTACGCCTCCCAATATGGCCCCTACTGCGATGCGCCAGGAACGACCGGTGGCTTGAACCTTAAACCTCTACAAGCCAAGGATCCGGATTTCATCGCAAGTCTGCGAGAGTCAGGCAGCATAGCTAAGGCGGGGAACGGCTGCTCCGCTGTGGAAAGCGCAGGACCTGTCCATGCTGTATTCACGCAATGGCCGAGCCCGTAGATGCGCAGGCGAAAGAAGCCTTTCAGTACTGGGGCTACCTCTTCAAGCCCGACAAGTGCGGTACAGAGCTGCTGAACAGGCTGCTTGCCGGCATTGCAGACTTCATAGTACGCGTTCCCAGTCTGCCGTTTGCGCGCGCCATCTATGCTTTCAACCAAAAGCGCTGACATTTTCACTAGAGTCGCAACCTCGATCAACCCAGCGATGAAATCGACATCACCCCGTCCCAGCTCGCCGCCTTCTACCGCGCAGTCGGCGGCGACTACGATATCCTCTTCATAGAGACGCCTCCGCAGTCCATGGCCTTCATCTACAAGTCGCTCGGTTGTCTGCACTCGCTCCAACCCGCGCCCACCGACGATGGCTACGGCACGCCCAATATCCCCGCGCTGAAGAAGAAGGGCTTCGTGACATGGCAGACCATCCAGCTGCTCCTGGGCCCCGAAGAGCATGTTCCTTTCCTCCAAAACGCGGTCGCTACGCTCGGCATCATCGATCCCAGCACCGGCCAGGCTTTTCCGAAGCTCCTCCCAACAGAGTCCTTCCCCGAGAGCCGGATGCGGACATGGTACGCTGGTACGAGGGTGTGTCGGAGCGGCTGCGCCAACAATGCGAGGCAGAAGAGCAGCAACCCGGCGACGGCCGGCCAGGGGCGAGAGGCGCGCGCGAAGCTCCGAAGACAGCTCTGCAGACGAACGCAGCGGGGCAGCCGCATACTTCCGCGACCCTCTCTACCGCAACCATCGCGATCGCCCAACCATGGTGCGGCGATATTCGAAAAACCCACCCCGCTCCCCGCGAGTTCATCAAAGGCGTTCGGCACGCCTGGGCTCCGCACCTGCCGTGGCACAGAGGCGACCGACAGCGCAACTTCGCCGACCGCTACACCCCTGGAGACGGCGACGATGAGGAAGATGCGACACCCATGGGTCTGCATCGGTACGCCACAGCGCCCGCACGCAGCTCGCCTCCGTCGCATCAGCATCAAGCCGAGCATTCGCAGCAGCAGTCTTACCAACCACAACGACCCGCCGCCCCCTCCCGCCAAGAAACTCGCATAAGAGCTGGCAGCCTGGTGTCCACAGAGTCGACCTCAGATTCAGACACTCCGAGTCAGACACTCCGGCACCGGAGAAGCCACGAGCCGCCGCACAGCCCGCGCGAATACTTCCCTCATATTTACGAGCCTGGGCGGCGGTACTCCGCTGATTATGGCAGAGAAGGCGACGTCCCTCCCGCGGCGTCCGCGTACGGTCCCTCGAAAGCCCCGCTCTTCGCTGCGCAGGTCGCGCAGCTGCAGCCTGCGCATGCGTACTATGCCAATTACGGGAGGCCGGTGACGAGCGGGCGGAGTAGCTATAGTGGGAATAGGCCGGTGAGCAGGTATAAGGATGAGGAGGGGTTGGACGGGAGGAGGAGGGCGGAGAGCTGGAGGGAGGGGTATGTGAGGGGCGCGGCTAGGGAGCCGTCATGGGAGCGGGAGAGGGAAAGGGGAAGACATCGTGGGGAGAGGGATAGGGATAGGGTGAGGATGGGGCATAGGCATGTGCAGTCTGTGGACGGCGTTGGGGGGAGGAGGTATCCGGCTGAGGCGCCTTGGCGGTAGGGCGTGAGTAGCGCCTGGCTTGGACACTTGAATGGGTTTTGGATTGGAGGTTGGAGTACAGCTTTCTTGGAAACCTGGAGTTGGCTTTGGGAACGTCATTGATACCTCTCTGTTCTTAGTGCGTTGCAGTACAATAGCTTCAACTCATGCTTACAGCTGTCACTGTTCCTTTATGACCTGGCTCTGCCGAGGTTGCCAGACGATGAAAGCTTCCACGTAGTCTGGTTAAGATAAAGCTGCAATCGAGCTGAACAGCTGCAGTGCAGTTTGATGCTCCCACTCATCAAGCCTATAGGAGATCCTGGAGATAGAAACAGTGTTCCAGAAACAGAGCTCTAATTTCTAGTGCCACACCAGTTACAGGATCGATACCAGCGTTCATATAGCGACACGATTACGGCTCCAGCTCGGTCGCAAATTCAAGTCAAATACAGTAGAAGCGTGGAACTGGCAATGTCTCCGGCTCCCGTCAACAACTGCGGTGGAGAGCTGCGAAGATGCAGGCTCGTTCAAGGTTTCAGAGCAACCCGAAATTCTACCGGCAGGGCTCGTTGCTATGTACGATTTTACGACCACAACACCACCACCAGAAAGGTAGTTACGTGCAGCGCACAACTTCACCACACCAGCGTCCCAAGCCGTCAATGCCTCCGCGAAGCTTCTGCGGTCTGAATTCTCCAAACCAAACCTGATAAACATATACATCTCCAACAATGACCGCCTCCGACGGCGCGTCCTCCATCTCCGTCACCGTCCGAGTCCGCCCGTTCACAATCCGCGAAGCAGCTCAACTAGCAAAAACCGACGACGGACCCTTCTTCCTCGGCGATGGCTCGCTCGCCTGTGCGCCGACTCCTCAGCTGAAACAGAAGGGCCTGAAGCCCGTCATCAAAGTCGTCGACGATAAGTGTTTGTACGGGGTGGTGCCGAGCCGTATGGGACTGGACGCGGCTAACGGATACTACAGGGTGTTTGATCCCCCAGACGACAATCCGGTACAGCGCTTGCGATCTCAAGGACCGCAGGGAAAGCGAGTGAAAGACCAGACCTTTGTCTTCGATAAGGTGTTTGACGAAAACACCACCCAGGGCGATGTGTACGAAGCCACCACCAAGACCCTATTGGACAGCGTGCTGGAGGGATATAATGCGACGGTCTTTGCGTACGGCGCAACCGGCTGCGGGAAGACACATACGATCACTGGCACGGCTCAGGCGCCTGGCATAATATTCCTGACGATGCAGGAGCTGTTTGAGCGGATACAGGACGTGCAAGAAGAGAAAGTCACAGAGATCTCGCTGTCCTATCTGGAAATCTACAACGAGACGATACGCGATCTGCTGGTACCGGGCGGGAGCAAGCAGAGCCTAATGCTGCGCGAAGATGCGAACCAAGCGGTGTCTGTAGCCGGCTTGACGAGCCACCATCCTCAAAACGTATGTCCAGCCAAAGAACGCGAGAACGATATACACTGACTCCTGCAGGTACAAGAAGTCATGGACATTATCGTACGAGGGAACGAATACCGGACAATGTCACCCACCGAAGCCAACGCCACCTCCTCACGCTCGCACGCCGTACTCCAGATCAACGTCTCGCAGAAGGACCGGAATGCAGACGTAAACGAGCCTCATACCATGGCCACCTTAAGCATCATCGATCTCGCAGGAAGCGAACGTGCCAGTGCGACAAAGAACCGCGGCGAACGGTTACTAGAGGGCGCTAACATCAACAAATCCCTCCTTGCGCTCGGGAGCTGTATCAATGCGCTCTGCGATCCGCGAAAGCGCAACCACGTCCCATATCGGAACTCGAAGCTCACCCGGTTACTGAAGTTCTCTCTCGGCGGCAACTGTCGTACTGTGATGATTGTCTGCGTCAGCCCTTCCAGTGCGCATTTCGATGAGACGCAGAATACTCTCCGGTACGCCAATCGCGCGAAGAATATCCAGACGAAAGTAACAAAGAACGTCTATAACGTCAACCGCCATGTCAAGGACTACCTCAAGAAGATCGACGAGCAGCGCATTCTCATTGACGAGCTCAAAGCAAGAGAAGGATCAAGAGAGAGTTTACTTCGACAAGTTCCACAAATCGACCGAGAAGAGAGATGGCATTGTCCGAGACGGTGTTTCGAGGATCCGTAGCGCATATGAGTTCTCGGCCGCCGAGCGGCAAGAAAGAATCAATACTATGAAGAGACTTCGGCAGGTGGAGCGCAGAATCTCCATGCTTTCCGCGTGGATAGCCGGTTTCGATACCGTGACCGAGATCCGAGAAGACGAGGAGCCTCCCAAAAGCCTGGTAGCTATGCGCAAGACTGCTTTGGGTATACAGGCTGAACTCGAGAGTAGCCGGCAGCATTACCACCAGCGGCTGGCGAAGAACAACTGGGAGCGCGCCGTAGAGACTGCGGTACAGACAGGCTTGAGGCAATTGAAAGAGAGCGACGGGGCGAGCGACGGAAGCGAAGCATCGAGTCTGATCCGCGAAGCAGAGCTGTTAAGGTCCAATGCTGACCGAGAAGCATATACGAGCGTCTTGGAGCAGGAGAAAGGCGGCGACGCAGCGATCATGCAAGTTCTGCTGCAAGCACACTTCGAAACTATCGCGATCCTCGGCCAGATCATGGTAATGGATGAGGCGGAAGCGGTGAAGGCGGCGAGAAACCTCCTAGGGAAGATCAGCACTGCATGCTTGGATGCGACGTCCCAGGTCATCAAACCAGACGGTGGCCTACCTATCACCGAAGCATTCCCGCCCACGAAGTCCGGCACGCCTAAGAGGAAGAAAGCAGCAAATTTGATGGCCCCTTCGCCGATGCGAGCACCGATATCCAGACCAAGCCTACTGGATGCGCCTCATCTAGGCTCGTCTCCAATGAAAGGCTCTCCCAGGAGGCGTAAGATGGGCGGGGCGAAGAAAGGAGTTACCTTCACTCCGAAGAAGAAATCTCCAGTCAAAGGCCTAAAACGGGGCGTCCGCTGGAAAGACGACACTGAAGACGGGGCCCTCGCCGAGTTCCAAGTAACACCGCAGCCCATCGAGTCCACACCCGATCAGTCGACCGTCGAGCTCCAACCGCCCCCGTTACCAACCCTCGTCTCCGCCTCCGATCTCGAATCCTCCCCGTCCCCGCGCCACCAGAAACCTCCCTCGACATCAAACCCACCAGCTCCCGCTTCCAAACAGGCTTCCTCTCCAAAAAATCCCAAGGCTCCCCCGCCCCTCCAACACTGTCCTACCTCTCCTCTGACTCCGAGCACTCCCCCTCCGCGAAATGGCTGCGAACAGCGCACCGCACCGCTCCTCTCTGCATAACGTCTACACCGCCCCCGCCTCCTCGGACGTCACGCCCGCCTCCAGCGGCGACAACTCCTCGTCCTCTTCTTCCGACGAAGCTGAAAAACCCTGGAGCCTCGACGGCGCGGACGCGAAGAAGATCCGCACGGCCATAAAACGTACCTCTTCCACGGGCCGGGACAGCAGGGCCCACAGGCGACGAAGCCCCACCGCGACGGCCCATGGTAGCCCCCGAGCGAGAACGCGCTGTTCACGGCGTCGCATGCGCGGAGGATGGGCACGCGGGAGAGGGAGGAGGCGCGGATGAGCGTGCTGAGTCCGAGGACGGCGCCGGTTGTTAAGACGGGGGCGCGGAGGACGACAGGGATAGGGAGGAGCGCGGGAGGAGAGAGAGGGCGTGAGGAGTGCGCATGTTAGGGTCTCGAGTATTACGCCGACGTCGGGGAATGTGAGGGGGAGTATTATGAATAGCAAGGGCGTGTGGCGGTAGGGCGGGTGCTTTTCTATTGGTGATGGACTTCGTTCTCTGGTGAAAACATTGACACGGCCGCTACGTCTGTGGGCAGGTATCGGGTGACATGCAATCTTGGGCTGCCCCTGTGGGATTCGGTGTTTTTGGAGAAATGTGGTCTTTACTGCCGTCTAGGGGTCGCATCCGGTCGCGGTGTCGGTTGGAGTCTGCGCAGGACGAGGTAGTATTGGGACCGCCTTTCTTTTTAGCAACTGTATTATAGTACACATCCACGCAACGCGGCCTGGCAACTCAACAGCCAATACAGATCAAAGCACTGTCTTTCCATCCGTGTTTGACCTTTAGTATTTGTTATGCAGCTCTTAAGGACCTAGTTGAGGGTGAAGCAGTGAATGTGCCCCCAACGGCCAGTGTGTTGCTGTTGTTTCCGCAAAAGCTCGAAAGTGGTCCTAGGCTCCGTCTGATGGGGTGCCGAACTTGTTCGAACGTGAACCTGCGGTCCGCTGACGAAGCCTGGAGCGAGAATTGCTAATGACTATGCCGACAGCGGCTGAGTGAAGTCGACCTAGAGAGTAGGCGGAGAATGGGAGAATAGCAAAGCGTGTAATCTATACAGCAAGGCGTCTCGAGGACATGATGCATCAGCCCGATGCTGATAACTCACGGAATGAAGCTGGTGACGATCATTGCTAATAGTAGAAGAGGCTTTACGGCCCTTGTACGGGACTGGCTTAGAGACAGTAATCTGGTCTAGCATCTAGAGAAGCGCAGTGGTTCAACGAGGTTGAGAGAAGGTTGTACGAACCACGTGACCCATGTCACAATTTCTGTGAACATTGAAGCGTAGAGTACAATGGATAGCGCAGATGAGAAGAACTTTGCCCGAAACGATAAGTCTGTAGGTAGTTTAAGCGACCTTGCATATTCATATGCCAAAGCTCACCCCAGTGAGCTTGCCTCTGACCCTTCATAGCCCATCAAATCATCCGTTCGTAAATGAGACTCCGTAGCACCTCAGCCATGCATTTCCCAAGCCAGCGCTTCGTTAGTCATACAGTACCCATCCAACCGTCCAAGTCATGTTAATTTCAGACACTACGTCTTCCAGACGCCGTCCGCTGCTGTTCGGAACTCTTTCTGCCTTCGATAATTCTGCTTCTCATCGCAGCCCGTGCACATGCCACAGCACAGCCGGTCAGTAGAGGCTTTTCTTCGTCTATCGCGCCTGTCGTCATATCTAGAATTGTCCTCCCACCCGGAACTCGCCTTCCAGCCTCCCTCTCTCCTGCTCCCATTGGGCTTCCCCTTGTCGTACCCCCTCCTCTCGAGCTCATTCGCTCCAAGGCCACCTATAACCGCTCCTGCCGCCGCAGCTAGCCTGCTGCCTCTCGCAACCTCATTCCCGATGAACCCGCCCGCCAGCGCCCCGACAACAGCGGACGCCAAGGCCGTCTTCCTGTTTCTGCTGCGCGAGCGTGGTTTTTGGATCGTCGGGATTCGGTGACTGAGCTTGGCGAGCGTGGAGGCGAGGAGTTGCGGTACTCGTCCAGGTCGGGGTCGTAGTAGTCTTCTGGGGCGGATGGGTCGTCGGGGAGGTCGTACTGGGAGTGCGAGACGTGGTTGTAGGGGGCTGGATAGGGGTTTCTGGAGGTCGGGGGCTCGTAGGGTGGATTCGGGTAGGCGGGGTGGGGTAGGTTATTTTGGGCGGAGGCGCGACGCCGCTCGAACGTGCGTAGCCGGCGCTTGCGGCGTAGCGATCGTTTGGGGCATAATCTCTTGGATCGTAGGCGGCTGGCGCTCGGTACGGTTGCGGCTGCGGTGGTGTATAGTCGTAGCTTTGTCGGGTTCTGGGTCGTCCAGCTTCTTCGCGACCTGGATACCACGTTTTCTCGTCGCTGTGTCGTGAGTGGTCGCTCTGATAACCGTTCTCATCATCATGTCCCCTCCGATTTCCTTCTCTTCTCCTGTCATATCCATCGCTCGAGCTTCGCGCTCTGCCACTGTGATATCTTGGGTCTGGATGAGGGTCCCCAGGATTATCGTAGCCAAGTCCGCCGTCCCTCATAGCGCCGGCGACTCGATTCCTTGCTTGATCCACTCGACCACGTGGCGGTTCATCGGGGTAGTCATCGTTCTTGTAGTTGTTCGGATAACTATACTGCTTCTGGTCGTTGTTCCTGTGCGGATGGTGACCATGTAGATGCGGTCTCTCAGGCATATGTTCGTAGACTCTGTCATAGTATTTGTCCACGCCTTTGTCGATGCCTTCGAACCCAAGTTCCTGTTATGCGGTCAGGATTTGCAGCAAAGTCTGCGACAGAGAAGCAGTGCCTACGACTAGGTCGTCCATGATGGAAAAAGAGCTTGTAAATCCGTACACGTGCACAGATCTTAATGCAAGGGTAAATCTTAGCTCGCGATAGTCATGATGGTGAGTTGTGAAGGCGCTGGCGCAAACCAGATCATTAAGAAGGCTGGGCTACGTCCCTGGCAGGGTTCATGCGGGATGATGAGCGGGCGGACGCAGGAGAACGAATTGCCTTGCCGCACGTCGCGCAAAGCTTGGCTGACGATCAGGGTAAACCTGGAATGTCTTTTCATTGGGGAAGTTGTCACGTGAAGGTTCACTACGAAATGGGTTTGAGGCGTGCCCCGTCCCGTTTCACTGGAAAGAGGACTGTGATCTTGTGGGTGCGACACATTCGCTCAATGCTCTTGCTGTCTACTCTAGACGCTTGGAAGTCCAAACAGATTCCAGTACCAGGCTGATCGATCCGCATCCTGTGAAAACATCCCAAAAAAGTTGTGTGAGCGGGTCAGCGATTAGCTGTCGGCTTCCGCGTACCGCCAGATACATGAACCATTACCCATCGACTCCGTCAAGCGCCAAATATCACTCCAACCATGCATCCCCAAACGCGCGCCCCATCTAGGCCTTGACACCCGCGAGCAGCTTCACGTGCTGGCTTGGGTGCGTCTTGTCAACATTGCCCTTCGCCATCCTCTTCATGACAAAGTTGCCGTCGATATCAACATCCTCCTGGAGTTTGCCGTTCGCGACCCTCCACTTGCCGGCGATAGTGAGGGTGCCGACTGGCGGATTGGCGTTAACGAGCGTGTCGACGCCGCCGGCGACGTTTGTGATGGTGAGCTTGTAGGTGGTCTGGCCGATGGGCTTCCGGTCGGTGACTTCGTAGACGGCTTTGGTCTTGGGGTCGCCGGATAGCATCTTGTAGGAGATGATTTCGGGTGCGAGTGCGTGGATCATGACTTCGTGGTTTTGGACGGCGGCAACGGCCTGGGCGTCGGTCATGCCGGCCGGGATGGGCGTGGAGACGGAGGTGGTAGGCATTTTGAGGTGACTGGAGAGATGGTTTGGTGTATGTAGGAGATTACAGGTAGTGGAAACGCTTGATGATTGTAGAGCCTTTGGGGGCTTTCACAGCGGATATATACCTTTGCCTACGCTGGGCGGCCTTATCCACTTACTTGTACCGCAATAAACAGGCCACAGCCCGAAAGTCCGGTTGACTCAGGGGCCTGACGCTGTATGTGAGTGGCCCTTTACAGCTCGGCCTCGTCTTACAGCCGAGAATATTCATCGGACTTTGAGCACTGCCAGGCTTGACCCGTCGGGTCCCCAATTGACGGCGATGCAACTGACCAATCAGCACTTCTGGATAGAGTGGAAGCATCTTTAAAGCTCCGCCATCGGCAGGTTCGGCCACGGCTCCGCAGTGCTCCTACGGGTGCTACCGCAGCAGCTAAACGCGGTAGCTTACAGAATGACGTAAGCGGGCTGGAATTGTGTCTTCTTGCAAGAGATGAAAAAGCTGAGGATGTGTTTCAGAATGTTGGTTGTCTAATTTTAGATTGAGGCTTGTGCTACCTCTCCTCATATCAGGGCCTTGCAGATTGTTGTGCTACATGGCCAAGTCAGGTCTCAAGTTGAAGCCGATGGCAGCTTTACGCGTATACTTGGTTTAGATGTTCGCATGTTTCGAAACTACGGAGTATGGGGACCTCAGGCATCAGCGGCTCACCGTTCCGCTATCGTTTTCCAACTCCATCCCATCTTCCTTGATATGAATTAGCTAAGAGCGCAATTTACAGTGAAACAGCCTTTGACAGGTGTAGCTGTGGATAAGGCAAGTCCAATCAATTCTTCCCCTACCGCGCTGTATCCCAAGAACACTTTCGTCTCATCGGCTGTCAGGTTACAGACCTGCTGTCGAGCCTTCCAATGAGTGATGTTCGGAGGTGGATGGCCATCCGGTTCTTCGTCGACTTGCAGTAGAAGCCAATTCAGCCGCTGCGCAAGGACTCCCCTAGGCCTCGAGGCAGTGTATGCAAGACAGGATTAGGAAATGACCCGCTGGAGTGGGCTCCCTAATGCAACGGAGATCCTTCCGGGCCCAGCCGTCAACCCGCAGACGAGCCATACCCACTTCCAAAAACAGAATCGGCCTTCAGTCTCCGGTCCCAGACAACCTCGCCGCTGCTGATCCTTTTGAACTTGACAACCCTGGATTCGGGGATGAACTCCTCATCCGTCTGCTCCCTCTTCCACTCTCTGATCCGCTTCTCCATCTCGCCTACGAACCGGTCTTCGTACACCACCACGTAGTCATCTGCCTCGAAGCTGGGATCCCAAAGGAGCTTGTGGAGCACGTCTCGTGCCGAGCGGAGCTTTGGTGTTGGCGAGGCCGAGTGCTGGGTGCGTTGCGCCTGGCTAGGAGAGTATGAGACGATGCGGTTGTTGGAGGATGGTTCGATTTCTTCAATCTCGTCGTCCGATAAGGCGGCTTCCGCCATGCGCTGGGAGATGAGGGCGCGGATGTGAGAGAGATTTTGCCCGGGCTGCTGCGTCTTGAGAGCTTGTCTATACTGCTCGAGCAGTTCGGAAAGAGGTCGCGTGTCGGATGGGGTTGTTGAGGGCTGCTGCGCTGCGCTTGTAGAAGCTGTGTTGGTAGCTGTGCCCTCGTGTGCAGTGGTTTGTGGTTCAGCCATAGTCGCACGCTGGAGGCTGGTTGATGCTTGAACTGGCTGAAGAAAGACGAGTCCTGTTTAAACCAAGCACGATAGTAAGTGTAGGCTCAGGAAACCTATGGAAAGGCTCTTTCTGCAGTTATCCGGAAGTGGCCGAGAAGTAGATTTAGAGAGGAAAGACTGCTCTTTTAGAGAAAAACACAATGACTCCCTTCGCTCCTGCCGAGTGAGTCACAGCGGGCCACTTAGATACTCTGCCTACCTCTACGCTTGCGCCGCACAGGTCGAACGGTAGTTCGCAAGTACTAGGTTATCGCGCCTGTAGCACTGCCATTTGAGTCACAGGTGGGCGGTGTTGACGGTGCCCTGACGGTCCAAGGGTTTCCTCAACTTGACAGATCTGGCCGTCCTTCGTTTTTCCCGTCAGGATCTCGGCGATAGGCTATGACCCGTTTGGCAGGTTGAGAAGCGCCTCGATGCTTACTTTACACACTGGACTAGGAGGAGGAGGTGCCGGTCCAGATGCAAGATGTGGTGCAGACGCGCTCGAGCCCAGCTTCTGGCGGCCTTCTCGAAATGCTTAGCCGCTTTAACGGTGCTTGGGGATGGAGAACCCCATCACCCCGCCTTTCGTGTGCCTCGCCGTGGTTTCTGCAGGCGATATCCCATTGTTCCTGTTGTTCATACGCTCAGTAGCTGTGTGGCCATCCTCTCTGTGCAGCGGGAGTCAACCCTCTCCTTCGCACCGCCTGGAGCGCTCCTCAGCGACGCGACCTCTGGACGAAGCGAACCCCGCGGCGATCTGCACCTGACCGCCCACGATGATATCAGCTCCTTGGTCCCCTACAGGAGCTTAGGGAGCTTGCGAAACCGTTAATGACTCGCCAATTCCACCACGGTTTCTCACCCAGAGGCGACACGCTGTCTGCTGTCTGATACTACTAACTGTCGAATCTAATCTCAAAGTACATCTAGGCCGGGAGGCCTGCACAGCACTACGCACGATCGCTGACGCGTGGGACACGCGAGCGACTGTTCAACCCTTCGCCGCTCACGTTTGCCATATCTTTACCTCCAAATCATTATTACCATGCGACGGTCACATCGAACGGGCGGAGGCCCAACCACTTACGCCAGCAAGTCAAACGCGCCGTCAGTTCCCGATCCTATCGCATTGATCAGGTCCTACGATTCAGAGGCAAATACAACGCGCCCAATACGACCCTCTCCCCTTACGGCATCGACAATACAAGGCCTGCCGCTGGACGTATTCGACAGACTCCGGTCCTTCCCCCTCTTCGTCTCCGCACCAGACACCTTTCTCGCCGCCATTGGCACGCAGCTGCGCCCACAAGTACACCAGACGAACGATTACATATTGACCGAGGGCGACGATGCGAAAGCCATGTACTGGCTAGTGCGCGGTGCGGTGAGGGTGGCATCAAGAGATGGCGAGAGCACATACGCTGAGCTCAAGCCTGGAGCTTTCTTTGGAGAGATTGGCATCTTGATGGATATTCCACGGACAGCGACCGTCATTGCAAACATGCGGTCTTTGGTGGTGCGACTGAATAAGGAAGATTTGAGTAAAGTGCTGCCGAACTTCCCGGACGTTGAGCGCGCGATTAGGGAGGAGGCGAAAGAGCGTCTGACTATACTGGAGCGCAAGAAGAAAGAGATGGGTCATGGCGGTGTGCAAGATCCTGGGAATGCGCTCTTGAGGAACGGGAAGAGAACGCGCCAAAGCCTAGACGGGGATGTCGTAATGGGAGAGGCTGGGGCAATAAGAGATGGAGAGGTCGTAACCACCAGCAAGAAGAGAAAATCACCGAGCCCAGGGCTGGCAGAAGCAGCAGCATCGAGCGCATTAGGCAGTGGAGCTGTGAATGTGCGCCAGTTGCTGAAAGAGCTTCCCCTCTTCTCGAGTTTACCCACCGAGATACTACATTTCCTCGGGCTGAAAGCCCAACCTCGCACGTATCCCCCTTTTACGGACATTATCAAGCAAGGCTCTCAAGGGCACGACGTCTTTTTCATCGTGCGAGGGGAGGTTGAGGTCGTTGCAGATCCACCACCCACAAAGGATGGCAAGAGGGGGTCAAATCCGCTTGACCCGAAGCCTGGCGGCCCTCCGCAGGTCAAGGCGCGTCTGAAGCCTGGTCAATACTTTGGGGAGGTCACCAGCTTGTCTTTGGCTCCTCGGCGAACAGCCACAGTACGCTCAGTAGACTCCGTGGAATGCTTACTGATCAGCAACGATGTGCTGGAGGAGCTTTGGCAGAAGTGTTCTCCAGACCTACGTCGTCAAGTGGAGAACACGGCGAAGCAGAGACTAGAGGCTGCAAAAAGCTCCGACGTGCTTATGATAGACACTGGAGATAGCACGCCACCTATCAGCGAACTTGTCATTGCAGACCTAGGACCTCGAAAAGCGAGAAAGAAATCTGTTCCGACGGTAACGTTTTCAGAGATCGATTATGCGACACCAAGTCCTCTGAGCCCGCTAAGCCCCTAGAAGACAGTCCGAACATCGAGCCTGCTGATCCAGATCCGTTCCTGAATGTTGACCTGGACCATGTCAGGTCGAGATCAAGAAGAGGCTCTCTTGCGCCACCCGCACCATCCGCGGAAACACCACCATCCCCTGACCAAAAGGTACCGAAATCACCCTCTCCAGTGAACGGACAATGTATTTCTCCATCGCCACTGAAACCGAAGCACGAAGCTACGCCGCCTGAACCATCGCTTCCCATTAAACGGCCTAGGGTCTTCCGAAGAACGACTCCAGGTGGCACAGGCGTACTACCGGAAGCTGTTCTCATTCGCATATTCCAGTACTTCGACGTTTACGAACTCATGCAGTTACGGCTAGTATCCATGCACTGGGCCAAGCTTCTCACAGACTCGCCAGACATCCTCCACGTACTTGATCTCACCAAATACAATCGCCGCGTTACCGACACCATTCTTAACGAGATTATATGCCCTTTCGTCGGCAACAGGCCTCGGATCGTTGACATCAGCAACTGCTTCCACGTCACGGACGAAGGTTTCACGGCGCTTGCCCTCCAGTGCGGCGCCCACGTGACATCGTGGAAGATGAAATCCGTCTGGGACATAACCGGCCCCGCTGTCCTGGAGATGGCGAACAGAGCCAAGGGCCTCGAGGAAGTAGACTTCAGCAACTGTCGCAAAGTGGGAGATAACCTCCTTGCCCGCGTTGTCGGCTGGGTCGTGCCAGACATCCCTCCAGCTACCCATCATCACCAGCAACAGCAGCCGCCTAACGGACGAATGAGGCATGGGGGAAAACATCACAATCAGCCCCTGCAGCCTGCTCTCCCTGCCGGCACCGTGATCGGCTGCCCCCGTCTCAAGCGGCTGACTTTGTCGTATTGTAAACACATCACGGACAGGAGCATGGCGCATATTGCTGCGCACGCGGCTGGCAGGATCGAGTCAATCGACCTTACGAGGTGCACGACGATCACGGACCACGGCTTCCAGCAGTGGAGCATCTACGCTTTCCCGAGGCTGAGCAAGCTCTGTCTGGCTGATTGTACGTATCTGACTGACAACGCGATTGTGCATCTTAGCAATGCTGCGAAGGGTCTGAGAGAGCTCGACTTGGTAAGCTTCCCTTCTTCTCCCTCTTTCCAGCAACCGCTTTTCCCAGACCAACAGGTCAGGCAAACATCAAATGGCTGGTCTTGCTGACTTGTAATTTTCTGTCTCCAGTCCTTCTGCTGCGCCCTCTCCGACACCGCAACCGAAGTCCTCTCCCTCGGCTGCCCAAACCTCACGCACCTGAACCTTGCCTTCTGCGGCTCCGCCGTCTCAGACAGCTCCCTCCGCTCCATCGGCCTGCACCTGCTCGAGCTGAAAGAGCTGTCCGTACGCGGCTGCGTGCGGGTCACGGGCACGGGCGTCGAGGCCGTCGTCGATGGCTGTCATAAGCTGGAGCTGTTTGATGTTAGCCAGTGCAAGAATCTACGGGGGTGGTTGGAGAGCGGGGGATCAAGAGGAAGGGGAGGGGGTCAGGTTTGAGGTTGTTAAGGGGGAGGGGGAAGTGGTGAGATGGGGAAGGGGATGTGGCTGGGATCTGGGGAAACATCTACGAGGGAGATTTGCTGGGAACCCGGGAAGAGGAGGGCCTGGATAAGTCGCTTGCATGGTTGTGGAGTTTGCATTTCGTCACTTTTCTTTGCTTTGCCCTTCTCTCTTTGCTTTTTTTTTTTTTGGCTTCTCTGGATGGATCCTCAAGCTTGTCGATACCTGTGATACCACGAGGTCTGGAGCATCGGAGTGGACGGAGCGATCTGGGCTTGATCTAAAAGGGTGCATTGAGCGGTGTCAAGTAGCTGTCAATTCGAATTTTACGCCGCTCGTAGCTTGAGATATGCCTCGTGGTGAACACCAATAACCGACCAGACGGGCGTGGTTATTCGAACGAGATCATCTGCATGGTTCTTTTCGCCTTCCGTTCATACAGAAACGCTGATGGATTCCTTCACTTGCTGTCCTGGGCGCTTCACGTGGTATTGAGGAAGTTTGCTACAGGTGCTCGTTTTCACTAGGAAGCAGCTGTTCAGATCTCAATGGCTTTCGCCGCCAGGACAAAATTTGAGTTCCATCTAGCGACGTCGTGAGTCTTCAGCAGCGCCGAAGTACTCTGAGAAGGGGTATATACAAAACTGAACAATTGCCGAACACGCACACTCCTGTTCAGTGCTCCCCAAGAGATTCCAGCGGAGTTATGAAATGCAAAATCTGCACGCCATGTACTTCTTGTCCCACAAAACGCAACATTCAAACCCGCAGTCAAGGTACTAATACCAGTAATGACTTCCTCCAATCGTCGGCCCCAGTCCCAGATCAGTCCCATCCACATCCATTGGAAGCTCATTACCAAACTGCCGGACCGCATCATCCCAATTCTCATCGAGTTGGTCGCTGAGAGCATTCCAGTCGAAGCTAGCGTCCAGGTTAAACTGCTGGGGGATGATCTCGGCTGATAGTCCTGGCACAGGGTCGAAGAGTGAGGGAGGAGACGCTGCGGAGGCCATGGTGGTAATCGGGTGAGGCGTCAGTCCGGTTGGCATGCCGAAGCTTACGGGCCTGAAGGGGGTCATTAGGCTGTTGCCCAGCGGCGTTTCTCTGCCGGGGCTAAACGTTGGATAAGATATCTGCGTGATATCGAAGGTATCCTGCGTTGCTGATGTCGACCGCCCCGATGCCGCCATAGACGGCTGCGGGGATCTCAACTGCAGCGGCTGCGTCGGCGCAATCTCCTGCAACTCCAAATCTCCGTCCTCGTCTAACGCCTTCTGCCGCGCCTCTTGCGCCCTCGCCATCAACTTTCGTAAAGGCTTCCACAGCGCGCTCTGTTTCTGGTCATGCGAGTCCTCCCACCTCGCCGCCGCTGTCGCTTCGACAGCCCTCCATGCTCTCTCAACATGGGGACCTCTCGTGCGCACGCACAGCTCGGAGAGCAGGAAGGCGATGGCGTGCCACTGGACATAAGTGCGGAAGAGCCAGCTCCATCTCATGGTCCGTGCTTCGGTGTATAGTAGGAGCGCATACTCGACATTCTCGAGGCTCGTAATGAAAAGCTTGTCCCTAATATCCTGCGGCAGGCTCGCGCCGCCGTCGAGGCGCTGGAACGGATGATATAGCATCAGCCACATCTTGCTCGCTACCAGTCTTGCTACCGTCGCCATGACCCAGTAGAGCGGGACACTCATGTCGGCATGGCGCAGATACTTCTCTTCGAGCCGCTGGTGGTACTGCTGTATCCATTTCTCCTTTTGCTGGAGCGACTCCATGGCGTACGTGCCGCTGCATTTTGCCTTGAGGCCGAGCGGAGTGTACTGGATCCTGCGGAGAACAGAGGCAACTTCGAAGCGGATGAGGCCGAACGTCATCTCTGTGCACCCGAGGCGCTCTGCAGGCAGCTCTTTCATGTCAGGGGACAGATCGCTGTCGTTGACATTGAGCGGCATCTTTGTGTCGAAGCTCGCCTCGAAGATTGTCGGATCGCAGCCGTGATCCTCGCTTGCTCGCACATCGACGAGGCAGATTTGGTACCATAGCCGTCGGCGCATCTCAATGTCGAAGGGCTTGAGATTGAAGTGCGTGCCGTCGCGGTGTAGACCTAGGGTTTGCGCGATTCTTATTACAACGCCGCTTAGCGCCCAGATAAGTTTTGTATCGTCATTGCGACGGAGGAGAATGAGGAAGATGACGAAAGCTGAAAGGACAGTGATATCGTTTGTGGTAAGAAAGTGGGCTCGTGCTAGGGACTGCTCGAAGGCGAAGCGGTATCGCTTGATCAGCAGGTCCTTCTCCTCCCCAAGTTGAATTAGGCATTCTTCATGGTTGAGGGTTGTGACTACGCCATAGTATATGGAGAAGAGTAGTGCCTCGAAACCGGCACTCATGTGATTGCTGGCATCCAGGATTTTTGGTTCGATGCTTGGGATGTGGAGAATCTTGACTATAGGGTCGATGTTCTCCTTGTATATCTGCCAGTAAACGGGTATCCGCTCTGCTGCTGGGTGGAGCGGGACCATGTCGACATTCGTTGAACTGAAGCCAAACATGAATCCGTGATGGCTTGTCCCGCTATGCGATGTGGATGGCGAAGGGTAGTCTTCTTCTTCCTCGTCTGAGGACTCGTGGAGCATAGCCTTCAGATCCTCCACTTCATTGTTCAGACTCGCCCAGTAACTATTGTTGATATACCTGCTTCTCCCTTCTTCCACAACAAGCCTCCCAAATCTCGCCGAGTTGTCTTCCATGTCGGCTCCACTTGCTTCAGCTTTGAAGCAGCTCTCAGCTTCCTCTCGCGTGCTTAACTCGTCTTGCATTTCTGCCTCCGAGCTCTTCCTGCTCTGTAGACCTTGCTGGTGCGGCCGCAGCCGCGACACGCCACTCCCCATCATATCCTCCTCAACCTGCATACCCAAGCTCTGCACCACGCCCTCCAGCTTCCTCAACCTGTCCATCAATTCCGCATCCTGCGGCTTGCGTGGTTTGCGCGGCGCACGCCCTGGCGCAGGGAAGATACAATCGATGTGTGCCTTGGTGCAATTGCCGCACGGCTGCTTCTTGTCGCATTTTACTTTGCGCCGGCGACAAGTAGTGCAGGAGCGGGGATTGAACGAGCCGTTAGCGGAAGAAGAGGAGACGGAAGGCTTGTGTACGCGGTTGCTATGGTTGGTATACTCGGCGGAGGCTGTGCGTGGGACTGGGGAGACGCGGTCGTCTGGCGAGCCTGTGGCCATTGTTGCTCCTTTGCAACGCGCCTACTGATATGGAGGGATTGATGTAAACAACGGATGTTATATTCTAGGTAGCGTATATGGGGACGTTGATACAATAGTGGGACTCTCTGAGTATGCTATCACACGGTCGCGGCCGACAATGAACGAGACATGAACAGAGGAAGCCTCTTGAGCGTGAGACTGCGATTTTGATATAGACCCGAGAAACTCTGGAGTAGCACTTTGATGAAGAGCGGTATAAATCACATTGAGGATGTGCAAGAGCAGCAAACGGTGTTTGACACGAACAGTAGTGTCGCCCAGTGTATCTACAAGAGGAAAACGAAGAGTTCTACAGAGATCACAAGAAACTGAAAAAGACATGTCATGGGGAGCGGTCTGCTTACACAGCACAAGCTTCAACTCAAAGATGCAGCCATCGTCGGCGGGCTGCCGGCTTGTGGGTTGGCGCCCGCCTTCAATTGCTCCGGTTGAGCGACCTCCGTGGGTGGCTGGCCAATAGAAAGCGGGCAACCCCAGACCAACCATTGCTTACTATTACTGACAAAGATGCTTTAGATGTAATCTAGTGATGTGATTCAAGACTCCAATATGACACTAATGAAGCAATAAGAAGCTTGTCGGAGGCGATGGCAGAGTGGGAGCTTGGGAACATCGAATGCTCAAGTTTCGTGCCACGTGATAAGGCTCTATCTTGCGCAATATGCCATTTGCATCCATAACGTCTGTTAAGCCCCTAGCGCTATATCTCACTACCCAGTCCAAGCCTGTTTTCGAGTTCATAAGTTGAAACGAAGGTTTTGACACGGCCGTTCCGAAAGCAGGAATTTATGGACATCGGGTGTATCAATTGGAGTGCCACGTGATATGGTTATATTGTGAATGACAAGATACCATCTGGCTTCATGACCGTTGTTAAGCCTCTAGCATAGCGAGTTCCTGTATCTCATTCCTCGGGAATAGTCTTCCTGCCCAGCCCCAGGCTCTGCCTCCTCGCCCGATAGAACTTCTCCAAGCAGGTCCTCCGCTGCGCCTGCGTGCACCCTCAACTACCAGCGCAAACTCCGTTGCGTCAGCGAACCCAAACGTCTTCGCCATAGTGCAGAACTGTCTCTTCCTGACCTCTTCCGGCGGCCTGTACTTGAACGCGATCTGACTCCCTTCCTCCTCGCTTTCGTCATCAACATCAGCATCAGCATCCAGAACGCCCGCTGACGAAGACTTCTGGAACCGCTGCGACTGGCTTCCCCAAAGACCGCTTTACCAATCATATCAACGTCGTTCTCGACCTCAACCGCCCGCCGACTAAACGCCGTTTCTGCCTTCGAGGTCCCAATGACCTCGCTGTTCTCGTGCGTATACTGCACGCCCGCGCTCGCCAGAATAGCTTGGACCGCATCCGACTTCTTCCCCCGCCCTTCCTGAACTTCCTCTCCTTCTCCGACGAGTCAGCCGTAACGAGCTTCGCGAGCTGGGACATGGCCGCGTGCTCATCCTCGCCCTTGATGAAGTCCTCCGGGTCGTCGCCCTCGCCGTCGTCCTGGGATGCAGAGGCGTCGAAGCCGACGACTTTGACGCCGGCTTTCGACTCGGCGACATTCGTCTTGTTGACGATATCCCTGAGGACGATATTGTCGCCCTGGAAGCTGAAGAGGTTCGCGAGACCAAAAATCTCACCTTTCTTCTGCTTCTGGTCCTGCACGCCCCTGAAGTAGCGACGCTCGAGGGAGGCGTTGTAGCCGATGTTCGCCTGCTGCTGCTTGTATATCTGTCTAGCATATACAATCTCCTCGATCGTGCCCGCGCTCACGAGACGGAATACCTCGACGTCCCGCGTCTGGCCGATGCGGTAGGCGCGGTCTTGGGCTTGGAGATCGTAGGCTGGGTTCCAGTTGGGGTCTACAACGACGACTTTGTTCGCGGAGGTAATGTTCAGGCCTACACCGCCTGCTTTCGTGGAGATGAGGAAGACGAATTGGGCTGGGTCTGCGTTGAAAGAGTCGACGGTTTTGGCGCGGTCTTCGTAGCTCATTGCGCCATCGAGGTAGGAGACATTGTAGGAGGTGGTTGACGTGAACAGCATTTGCAGCATCTTGAGGAGGCGCACTGAATGGCTGAATACTAGCACCTTGTCGCCGCCGGCGTGCCAGAAGGTCAAGAGCTTCTTTAGGATCTTCCATTTGCCGCAGAAGTCTTGATTTGCGTAGTGCAGGATTGAGTCTTTCTGCTGATATAAGTCTTTCCAGCGGTCTGGAACCGCAATCTGGAGGTTCTCGAGGTCCTTGGCTTGTTTCTCCTGCGGGTCTGTAGATGTCGGGATAAGCTGCGCGAGATGGTTTGCTAGCTTTTGTAGCAAGACGATGGCGGGAAAGACGTGGTTCTGCCACTTGCCACGGCCAGGGATGTCTGTGTAGCAGCACCAGCCCCGTTTCTTCCCCGAGCCGCAGGGACACATCTCAGATGACAGACGGATGTATTCGATGGTGTCGCTGTTGACAATGTTCTCGTAAGCATCCGCCTGTGTGTCGGTCAAGGGGCAGAACACAACACGGTCGCTCTTCTTCGGCAGCTGATCGGCGATCAGTGTCTTCATCCGACGCAGGAAGAACGCTGGGAGGAGGTTTTTGACCAGCGATGTGGCTGTTTTCCTTGCCTTCGCTAGCTGCTGGTAGGTTGCATCATGGGCTTGACCCATTTTCAGCGGCTCGCTGATGCACATCTTCCAAGTTGCCAGAGACCCGAATCTGCCAGGATTGCTCCAGTTGAGCAGCGTCCAGAGTTCCTCGTATTTGTTCTGGATAGCCGTTCCTGTCAGGCCGATGCGGCAGAGAGCGTTGATGTCATTCATTGCTTGTGTGACCTCTGAGCTTCGGCCCTTGATGATGTGGCATTCGTCGGCCACAACACAATCCCAGTCTACCGTGTTGATCGCGCTCTTGTTGATCCGATAAGTAGTATAAGTTGTGATCACGATTTCTACACGGCCGCTGAGCGCAGCTTTGATGGTGGCCTCTTTGATATCTGGCGCTCCGTGGTAGATGTAGACATGCCACCATCCCCACCGCTCCAGCTCTGACTTCCAGTTCTCCATCAATCCACCAGGGCAGATGATGAGGATTCTAGGATAGAAAGCCTTGGGATGAGTTGTACGAATCTTTCGCAGCCGCTTTGCATCACGCTCGTCTCCGGTCTTGCCAAAAGCGGCAGTCAGGAATGCGATGACCTGGATGGTCTTGCCCAGACCCATGTCGTCGCCCAGTATGCCGCCTTTCTGCAGGACAAACAAGTTGTGGAGAAACTCTGCGCCTTGGACTTGGTACTCTCGCAGCCATTGCGCGATTGATGCTGGGATAATACCGCCGGTCTTTTTCAGGACGATGTCACGGTACTTTCCGGGAGGCTTGAGATGCGGTAGGACTGGCTTCTCCTTGAGATACTCCAGCCTCTCATCATCTGAGAAATCGACGTCTTCATAGTCGGGCGGAAGGTTCAAGCCAGCATCAACAAGCTGTTCACGCTCCTTCTTGCTGTACCTAGCTTTGAGCCACTCCGGCAGCGTCTGGTCCATAAGCTCGTCCTCATCCTCGCTGTCTGTACCGTAGGTGTTGTTCTTCTTCAGGGACGGCTTAACGTTGTCCACTGGGTCAGCTGGCTTCCTGCCTCTTCTTCCCACTATAGCTTTGGTCGACGCTGCAGTGACCCTAGCTCTAGCCTTTTTCTGCCCAGCCGCGGCGCGTTTGCGTTTCAGTGACTTGCGGCCTTTGAATAGATTGTACGCTACTCCAGCATCTTCATCATCAGACCACTCGACCTTGACATCGTACTGAGGGGGATTGTGCATTAGTGGGCGTCCGCTCCGTTCGGGTTCGTCGTCTTCCTCTGTTGTCGAGCCTTCGGATGCGCCAGCAATGTCTGCAGGCCAGGTATCAGCACAATTCGTGCAGTACATCCATGCAGTGAGACTCTACCATCTATGTACTTATTAGTACCTCCCAAGTCCTTCCAAGACGTAATCTCAAGGTCGCTATCTTCCTCTTCACCCTCCATCCTGTTGACGCGCTCTTCTGCGGCCATACGGTAACGCGCAGGTCTCGGACTGTGGTTCGAGCGTGGCATTGGATAGCATGCTGGCGAGCTGTTGGTGGACAAGTGAGAGGTAGTGGAGTTTTCGTGGTGAAGTTGAGATGCAGTCGCGGTCGCGCTGGCGCGAAACCAGGTGACGGGAATGTGGGAACGATCTGACTGCCGATCTCCCGAAGCTTATTTCAGCCCTACCAGAGCTAAATGTCGTCACCGAATTAAACACTGAAGCACTCCACTCCAAACGATCTGATTGCCATTGAACCCAGATATCGATCTAAGCATAATCTCTAGGGTCGTTCCCTACTTGCAAGTGTCGTTTCCAGATCTATTGAGACGTGCGAGTCGACAACCTGCAATTCTCTTCCCATATCCACCAAGCTCCCGCAAGGCCAACATGGGCGGAGGACCAATGCCCGACTCCGTAGACCTCCTCATCCTCGGCGCCGGCTGGACCTCAACCTTCCTAATCCCCCTACTATCGCGTTTCAAAATCAGCCATGCCGCAACCACCACAACCGGCCGCGACAACACCATCCCCTTCAAATTCGACCCCTCCAGTAACACCCTAGACCAATACAAGGCCCTCCCCTCCGCCAAAACCGTCCTCATAACCTTCCCCCTGACCGGCACCGGCCAGTCCCAGCTCCTCACGCGCTCCTACCGCCAAATCCACGGCGGGAGCAACAACTGGATCCAGCTCGGCTCAACCGGGATCTACAAAAACGACAGCGAATGGTCCGACGAGAACAGCCCCTACGACACCTCTAACGCCCGCGCAATCGCCGAAGACGAGCTCCTCTCCCACGCCTCCGGCTGCGTCCTCAACCTCGCAGGGCTGTACGGCGGCAGCAGGGACCCCAAGAACTGGATCACGCGGGTAGCGAAGACGAAAGACGAAGTCAAGAAAAAGGGCGCCTTGCATCTGATCCACGGCGAGGATGTCGCTCAGGCCATTCTAGGTGTGCATGAGCGCTTCACGCCCGGGAAAAGGTGGATCATTACGGATTTGCATGTGTATGATTGGTGGGACTTGATTGAGTCGTGGGGCGCGGAGGCGAAGGAGAGGGCGAGGGAGACGATGGGTGTGGAGGTGGCGGAGAAGCTGGAGTTTGTGAAGTGGGTGGGGGAGTTGATGGTTGAGGAGGGGGTTAGGGCACTGCCTAGGGATGTGGAGACATTGGGACGAAGGCTGGATTCACGGGAGTTTTGGAGGACGGTGGGGGTTTGGCCCAGTCAGGGGCGAGTCAGGTAGCTGTTAGTATAGTATCAAACGGTTTGCTGGCCGAGCTGCAACATCCGATCATACAAGACTGCTTCCACTTGAAAGCCGTGTCAAGACTTCCCTACTTGAGGGGCAGCAGCTCTTGAATGAGCTACTGCATCCGATCCCCTTGCCCGATTCCGTTCTATTTGACCCAAGCCCTTAGCCGGCCGCGTACACTGGCCTTGATCTATCCCACCAGATTTCGGGCTTCTATGATTGAGGCCGTCCGAACAGGAAGCTAGCGAGCAAAGTGTCTTGCGCGCGTGGCGGCCATGCACCCGTTGTTGAGATGGCCACTCGGACATCGAGCTGCTGTGGCAGGCAACGTCGCACGGAAGCCGGTTCCAGTACCCAGTCTGATATTGGTCCGGGCCAGCCGGTAAAGGTCTCGCGGCCTCCTCTCGTAACAACCCTCTCGTACTGCTCCCAGCCTCATCCCGGCTCACACGCCCTCCTCAACCATCCTCCTCCCATGCGCCCTAACAACCGCATCCAAAATCCCCCTAACCCTCTTACACCCATCCACCGCAACCGCCAACATGCCCTCAACCCTCTCAACCCTAACCCTCGTTTCCAGCATCAGTACCGCCACCTTATCGCTATCCCCCAGCACCCCCGCCGTCAGAAACGGCAGCTCCTGCTCCTCCAGCCCGTTCAGATCCAGCAGCGGCTCGTCCGTATCCTCGTTCGCTGTGCTGCCCGCCGTGCACGCGCATAGGTAGTCTGACATTGGGATGCCGGCGTCGATGAGGGCGAGAGTTGCGGCGTTGAGGCAGGCGGCAAGGAGGGAGCCGTCTTGGGAGAGGACGTGGAGGGTTAGGATGATGGTGGAGTGCGGGTAGAGGTGCGTGAAGAGGATGGAGGAGAAGGCGGTCGTGAGGGTGTGTTGCATTTCTTGGGTGCGCCTATTCGACCCCACGTATCAGCAACAATCCCCCAAACAGCTCCTCTTTCCAGTAACCGATTCCATCCCACGTCAGCTGAGGTAACGGCGCAACTCACTTATCAGCCCTCCCCCTCCGCTTCCTCTCCACCCCGCTAAAGCCCGCGACGCTGATCTCAACCTCGACTCTGCACTCCTGACCCGCGCCCTGTGCGGTTCTGCGCCCCTCAGCCGGGCCGGTCACGGTGCAGATGACCTTTGTGTTGCCCATCTCGAGGTAAGAGGAGCCATCGGCGGCGGCTTGGGTCGAGATTTGCGCGTGGATGCGGCGGAGCTCGTTCCAGCGCCGGCCATCGAGGCGGAGGAGCGCGAGGGAGTAGGTTGAGGTGTCGAGGGGCATTGTGGGAGTTGGGGAGTTCTTTTGGTGTGCGGTGATGAATTTGTGCAGGATGGGAAAGTTTTGGCTTGGCTTCTGGAATCTGGGGTGACGGGAGATGTGCAACGCTAGGGATTAGCTGCATCTGTCAGGAACAGGGCTGTCGGATGGACATGATGAATGCTTTCCAAGTTAACATGAATCTAGCGCAAGGATATTCATAAGTTTATGAGGGAGGATCTAGCTCTCTGAGCAATACCTCATATCTCACACGGCAGTCATCGCTCTTATCAACTCAGAATGGTTTCTCGGGCGTATGATTGCGCCTAGAACAGGAGGCACCACCGTAGTGTACAGACTCCGTCAGGGCATCAGCGCTGACAGAATGAATGCCGAAATCACGCCTCAAATGCACAAAGAGCGATATATATGGAGAGATAAGAGGGCCGGCGCTCCGGCACTTCCCTTCTCCCCTCATCGCTCCCGACACCTCCCGTCTCAAGACCCAGAGACACGCGCCCATGGAAATCCCACCTGGAGCCTACCACTACTCTCTCTATCTTACTCAAGAACCTCAAACCTAACCAAACACATCACTGAAAAGCACCAAAACCCCTCCGCACCGGATGCCCCCTCAACCCATTCTCCTCGCGCTGAACCTGCTCAAGGAACGCATCCTCCTGCTGCGCATCCATTCGCGGGTCCCATCCATTAGCATCCGGCTGCGGCCGCGGCGCGAGCGCTGGGCCTAGCGGTAGACCATGCCGTGAATGCGCTGGGGCTGGGTGGCCGTAGTTCTGGGTTTGCTGCTGCTGTGGATACTGATGCTGGCCCGAAGGCGCAAGAGGACGAAACGAGTTGAACGTCCGCATGTGGCTGCTCGGATCGCGCGGCGTCCCCGAGGGAGAAGGTACCCCCACCGCTGGCGTCGCCGGCGTAGTTTTCAGAGCTCTAGGCCTCCTCTTCGCGCGCTCTTGCGGCGTCCTTTCCCCTCCCGGAGTATCCACAGCAGCTCGTTCCGGGCCCCCTACGTTGTTCGAGTCTAGAGAGTTCGCAGGCGCCCCTTTCCCTGCTGGCTGTCGGCCTTCTGCTCGGCGGCTTTCGCTTTGCGCTCAGCCCACCAGAGCGTCATCGAGTGGGAACGCTTCTCGGATTTCACGCGCTGCCGCCGCTTGTGATGAGGTGGGACTGAGTTGGGTGCTTCAATGAAGTCGGCGCCGGGGGTTGCGTTCGTCATGAAGGGGTCTATGGCGGGTTGTTGCTGGTACTGTCGGTCGGGTGGAGTCTGCTGCGGTGGTTGAGGCGTTTGGAGGTACTGGTTTGTGAAAGCGGAGGGCGATGCCTCTAGCGTGTTATTCTGAGCTTGGTAGTCTTGATCCTGGGTCTGTAGTTTTGACACGTTGGGCTTTCTTGGGCCCTTCTTAATCCCCTTGTCACTCCTTGCCGCGAGATTTTTGCTGCCCGGCGGCCGTCCTCTACGATGTACCGGGGCCCCTGACTTGGTGTCTTACTATCATCCTCGCCTTCCTCCTCGGTAGTGGTCATCACGCTCGTGCCCCGCATCTCCTGAATGCGCTGGGGAAGAAGCGTCATAGCTTTAGCAGCTAGCCGTCCCCTCTTCCTTATAGGCTGCCCCTCTACATCAGGCGTCTCACTTGCGGCAGCCCTCTTTCTGGCTCCACCCCACCCTCTGTGCACCGGTGCAGCATCAAAGGTTCCGTTCGCGCCAAGGTCGAACTTCCTGACTGCTCGCCTCGCCCGCTTGCCGCCCCGGCCCCCATCGTCTTCTGTCTCGCTGGCAGCGGCAGAGCCCAAGTCGCGTGCCCGGCGCGTGCGTAGCTCACGGCCACCGACGAACTCACCGCCGATCCTCTGCGAGAAAGGGTTTTGACCACCTGGCGGCTTCTTGGGGTCAAAGGCGTAGCCGTATAGTTCCGCTTCTTTCATGTCTTCGTAGACGGCGGGGTCGACTGGTATCCTGCCGCCTGTGCATGGCTTCTTCGGGGGTGTGATTGAGGTGCAGTGATGACGTCGAGTTTGATGTACTCGTCCTGCCATGCTCGGAGGGCCTGTTGTGTGGCTAGGGCGAGGTCGTAGAGTGATTCCGTTGTGCGGGCTGAGGGAGCGTGTTTTGTCAAGGCCTGGACAAATGCTTGCGGATCTGTCATTGGAAGGAAGCGGGAGCGGAGGAGGTACTCGGCGGGGTCGTCGGGGAAGTCGGATTCGGAAGGGGTTGTGTCGCGAGAGGCGAAAGGTGGAGGTAGATCGGTATCAGATAGGTCGTCAATCAACTCTGCTGGCTCCATTGCGGGTGTCGGCTTTGCCTTATCCGGCAGTTCTTCGCTAATACCGTGCTGGGTGCCGAGTAGCTGCGCCGGCTCTTTGCCTGCATTCTCCGGCTTCGATGCGTCGGTCGCAGGCGGTGATAGTACGGCCCCCGGGGAACGACAACGTCAGGCGTACCATGCTCCTTTGTCCCGCCGACGAGTTCATCTGCGCGTTCTATGGACTTGACTGACTGATCGGGCTGCGGTCCCCCTTGCTCTTGTTGCTCGTCAAGCGGAGACTGCGGAGCAACAATGCGCTGTCGCCAGTTCCTGCGGCCGCCACGCTTCCTTCTGGATGGCATGCCTCTGCGAGACGTCGTTTTCGGCGGGACTCCGTTAACAGCATGCTCCGCTAGGGCAGAGTCTCCGTCCTGGACCGGCCCTGATACATCGTCCGCAGCCGCCACCTCGCCCGGTAGCGATTTGTGCAAAGCTTGTTCTGCCTTTAAGGTTGCTTCCTCTTCGAGTCTCTGCAATCGCCGCCTTTCCAAACTCTCCAAGAACTCTTTCTCCACATGACTGAAGATCAAAAAGGGCGACTCCCACGTGACTTGGACGCGGTCTGCCATGGAAGGTGTTTTCGGCGGTTTACCACCGACAAATATCTGATCGTATATAGAACCGGATGACGAACGAGTGACCTTGCGTTCAAGAGTTGGCGATGTTGAGGCTTGCTTTGCTTGGCTCTCGGCTGGCGTGACGGATGCAGAAGGGTTTGCTTTGCCTCTATTGCTTCTGGTCCGCATTATAGATGTTCAAGTGCGTAGAGAAGTCCAGCAAACAGAAAAGCACTTTGTCCGAAGAAAATCGATGTTAAGATGTGAGAATAGAACGAGTGAATCAAGACTAAGTTTCCCGTGACTGCTCCTCCAGAACTGTGTACCACAAGCCGGAAAAGGTCAATCAAAACACATACGGCCGACTCTGAGCGTGACGAGTGAAGACAAAGCCACCTGTTCTGTCACTGTATCGATAGTATGGGAGACAAACAGTAGGCCGGAGGAAGGAGAGAGCGTGATGGTATCTGGGTGGTCTGTGATCGATGGATCATGGGAAATGGTTGTCGTCGTGGTCGGTGGTGAGCATTGTTCGCTCTACCTAGCCAGCCAATGAGAGTGCAGCGACCCTGAGCAGCCCGCTACTAAGGTATCTCCGTGACAAAAATCGCCGGACTCGGAAACCGCGACTTGTAGGGCACCCTGACTATCGACTGAAGGCTTTATCCTCAGATACAATAATAGAGCTAAGTACGAGGTCAAGGCACGAGGCAGTCTATAGAGCCTCATAAGTGTCTTCAGGCTGTAACTAGAGTCGAAATGGTCAGATCAAATGTCTCTAGAAACACGGTGAATATGATGAACTGTGATGATCCTGAAGTCCGGCGATTTCTGTCATTCGCGTGCAAGGGTACGCAGCTCTCCTGCCGCAGCCGATGCAAGCATCACAGCGACCATATCTGGCAAAGAGCAACACCTTCCTGAGCCGACATTCAAACCAGCAATCAGCAACACTGGCAATCCGCAGTTCCAACACAGCAATGGCCCAGAAGAAGGCTCTCACAGACGAAGAGCTCTTCGCCCAGTTCGAAGACATCCCTGAGGACACTCCTCCAATCACTACCACCACCAACACCACCACTCTAGCTCCCAATGCCGCAACGGCAAAGAAACCCACCCGCTCCACCGCGCACACTCCCAGCGCTGAAGGTCCTGACCCTCTTGCCGAGCTCGAAAGCCTAGCAGCCAGGCCTATAAGCCGCCCCGCAACACCCAAGCTCTCCTCCTCCAGCACCGCAAGCCGCAATCGCTCGCCCAGGCGTCCTGGGACCGCCACGCCACCGTCCTCTGGCCGAACGAGCGAAGACAGGCCCGCACACTCTTATGCGCTGCCGAGGAGGTCAGGTGAAAGCACTCGGTCCTTTCACCAGAGCTTCACACCATCGTTGGAGGAGACCGCCGAGCATGAGCAGAAGGCTCACGCCGCGTCGCTGGCTCCTGAGCCAGCGCAGAAGAGCGGCGGCGGCGGCGGCGGGGGTGGTGGGGCGGGCTGTTCGCGACAGCATCGGCGGCCGTGAAGCAAGCCGAGGCGGCGGTAAAAGAGATTCAGAAGAACGAGGAGGCCCAGCGGTGGGCTGAGCAGGTCAAAGGCAACGTCGGCGCCCTGCGTGGTTTTGGTACCGCCTCCCCCTTTACCCCCCAGCCCATCCATCCAGATCTTCTACTATATCGATACAAGCAACTACTAACACCACCACCCAGGCGGCGAACTCAAATCCCGCGCCCTCCCCACCTTCACCAACATCCTGCACACCCTCGCCCCACCCATCTCGCAACACGAGCGCCTCCAAGTCCACATAACGCACGACCTTTTGCACTACCCCTCTCTCGACCCGCTCATCTACCGCACCTTCGCGCGCGTAATGTCGCAAGTCGAAGGCGGGGACCTCCTCGTCATCCAGCGGGGTTCCGAAGCCACACATACCTCCGACCTCAGCGCCAGCGGGTGGAGCGACGGGCCCTGGTGGCGCCAGGGAGGCGTTAAGCGCGATATTGGCGCTGTTAGGGGCCTCGCGGAGGGCACGAAGCTTGCCAAGGTGGGCGCGGAGAGCTATGCGGCTGAGTTCTTTGCGGCGAGGGGCGGGGTTGAGAATGCGGCGAGGATGGCGACGCAGGTCCTTTCGGAAAGCAATCCGGTGAGGAGCTCGAATATCTTTTTGGCGGTGCAGGCGGTTGGGTATGCGGCGCCGAAGGAGCTGTTTGCGGGGAGCCACTCGGTGGGAGAGAAGAGGAGCGATGGTGCAGGGGAGGAAGGGGGAGGTGTGGTGCAGGAGGATGACGAGGCAGAAGAGCTCATGGCCTTTGCGATATACCTCCACGACCCTATCCACTCCCTCGCTTTCTCCACACTCTCGCAGTCCTTCCCGGCAAAATGGGTGCACTGGCTCGACGCTTCTGCACCCTCTTCCACCGCAGATGACCCTGACCAGCCATCAGGCCAGCTCCCGCCTGAGATCCTCACCATCATTGAAGAAGGCGGCGTGGATCCGAGAGAGTGGATCAGCGAGTGGATCGAGGAGACCATCGGTCTCGCTGTTGGTATTGTCGCACAGCGGTACGTCGCGAGGCGGATGGGGGTTGGAGAGGGCGGAATCGGGAGGGGCAAGGCGCGGGCAAGGGCTCTGGAGGAGGGCGGAGGGGAGGCGGCAAGAGCAATATGATGTGGTGTATCGGCTTCGCATGTACGTGCGCTTGTGTTCGCGTATGCTTCCAGGGATTCGGCCGGGGAGATAAGGGGGCGCGGGCGTAGTAGAAACATGTTCTAGGCGCACGCGTATGCCTTCGCGAGGAGCTGGCAGGGCGAGCGATCTTCACAAGGAGAGGCGATGTAGGAGTCGAAGTGGCCGAGCTGTCTTCGTCCTGTACAACTTGGATATCGTGCGAAGGCGATCCGGTTCCCAGCTATTCAAGCGCTCACTTCATCATGTTGGAGAGAAACGCATTGACGCTGTTGTAAGCTAGGACAGTAATCACGGACGAAAATTTAGCGTACAAGGGCGTCTTCTGTCTCCCAGCATCGTAATTCAGGCATAAGCGTCTTCGGAAGATATCTTGGATATAGAGAGATATGCTGATGGTATGCTAATGTATGTAGGCTTCGTTCTACGCTAGTCCAACTGCAGAACGCTTCAAGATCCAGTTTCGCTCACCCCTACTCCCTCCAAGCAGTCAACAGCACATTAGTATACGAACACCTCACGCTACTAACAACATCATTAAACCCCTCCAGCCGCATCAATCCCGGAAACTTAGCCACCCGCCGGGCCCCCTGACAGTTCGCATGCTCATACATCTCACAGATCCACTGCTTATCCAGCCCAATGTTCTTATCATCGGGCCGCACACTCGAGATCCTGTCGTTAAGACGGCCCGGCACGTTTGTGCACTTTGCGTCGACGAGGGGCATCCACTCGCATTTCTGGAAATCGCCGTCGAGGCAGAGGACGAAGCCGGCGTCGGTGCTGCGTTTGTGGGGCTTGGGAATTATTGTCTTTCTGGTGTTCGGTTTTGGGGCTGGGAGGACGGCGGTGTAGGCCTCGCGCTCTTCGATGTCAATGACGGGGATAGAAGCTCCTGGCTCTTCCGCTCTTGATTGCAGCTTTTTAGTTGCGAGCTTCTTGACCGCGCTCAGCAGACCGGCCGGCGGTGCTGCGCGCTTTTCTAGGTTGGAGGGGGCCGGCGCCGCGCTGGCGAGGGCCGCGAGCGAGGCTGTAAGGGCGATCAGAGTAAATTTCATGGCTGTTGTGGGGGTTGTTTTACTGAGGTAGTAAAGTGGGATAGACTCAGTGTTTTGGGACAGGGGTGGAAGGAGTGCTTGTAGTCATATATGTCACAATAGCGAGTGGGGTTTAGAAAGCGTAATAAAGCGGCTTGGTGTTTGAAGGAATATTATTATGAGAGGGGTGGACCTGAAAGAACATGGGGATGATTTCTGCTGGAAAAATCACAACAAAGTCAATTTGGCATTCGCTTTGAATGAATTAGACTTGGGAATAACGTCAAAGGGCTATTGTTTTGATTGACAAGGACGACCTCAGAGGATAACCCCAACCCAGAAGGACATAGTAATTCTTGACACGAGTATTGTAAAAAGGTTAGGGACTCCGCTGGTAGATTCCATTGTGGCGAGGAGGACTACATATGACTAGATATTACGAAAGAAAGATATAGCCGTGATTACTTATGTATATACGTGACGCAGAGACTGTTTGGAGCTGACTTCTTCACTGCAAATCGACTGGGAAACTGGAAGTTCACACTTAAGTGCCCGCGCTGTAGATGGGACGGAGACGCATGCCCTTGAATTCAAAAAGACTACATGTTGGCGAAATACCCACAAGCTTCTTTTCGACATAAAATTGGGTCTTCCTCGGTCTTGCATTGATACTAGGCAATACATGAGGAACGCGCGAAAGTAGGGCTGCCGGCATCGAAGGCCGTACCATTCGAGTATGCGAAGCCGCCACAACTGCATCATCGCCGCGATGTACGGTATCATATACTATGCGTAGCACCTCATATCCCAACCTGTCGCTAGAAAGCTACATGTAATCTCTCACAGCGTAACCATAGTTGACCGCCGACTTACGCACCGACATTACCAAGACACCGACGCCCGAGATCTCTCTTAGCCCGCCTAGCTCTTCTTCAAGCGGTGTTCCCAAGCTGCCCGTTTGCGTTCCGTCTTCAGGCTACCAAACCTTGACGCGGAGCCCCGAGTCCGTGGCGGTTTCCCGATACCACAGTGCCACAAATCGCACTTCATCTTTTCGCTTTCCGGCTCTCGCAAGGGATTTCCAGCGGCCAGTCGAGAAGGTAGAGTGCAACGGTACCGGTGAAGCCGGGAAGCTCAACGATAATTCAGACAAGACCATGCAAACATCTTTGGAGGGCATGACAAGACACGGAAATGGACCTGGCATGGAAGGTTGCGACGATTCGGGATCGACCAGTGCTGAACCGCGCGGCTGCTTGCCTTTGCCCCATACAAGGCAAAAGATCCGCCGCGGGGTTTTGCAACAGTGCTAACTACTAGACCGCTGCTGACTGCCCTCGGGCTGATATTCTTATCATCGTGTTCGAACAGCCCGTGATACAGGTCACGGCAGTGCCTCCGCATCTTGTCACATAGTGTTGCGTAGTAGGTGCCTGGGCCCGTTGGTTTCGTGTCCAGAGGACATTATGTCTACAAAGTTGGAGGTCGAGAGCGTGACGGTTGATACTGCTCGACGTTGTCTCTTCGTAGTCCTCAAATGTTGTTCTCTGGACATTGAGCCGCGCCGAACTGGTACTGCTTCCGAAACGTCATCCCCGTGGAAGTCTTCGATAGATTCTTGGCGGCATGGATATCTGCGGTTGCTTAAGTTGGTGCCATCGGTAGACAGCGTGAGTGGGGACATCTCCAGGGCCCGCAATTCGGATGCCTTCCCTGGCTGCCATACCCCTGGCATTGTCCCGCTGACCAAGGACTTCGACACCCGGTCAGTTTTGGATAGACAAGGCAAGGTGGGAGCGCTGAGATGGTTTCCGCACACGTCGGCAATGGGTAATCGGAGCTCGAGCCCATCATGCTGTGAACAAGTCCGCATACATTCGCGCCGGGCTCCTGAAAAAGTGAACGTCAACAAGATCAATTTTGATCGACACGGTCCATGCAGACATTTTTGACCGAATTCCAGCGTCTTTTCACTCAAACCACATCTCCTGCCCAGCAGCACTCAGCCTCCTAGTCATGAGCTGCCACATCTCGTCCTGGAACTGCCCTTGGCCGTCCGGCACCTGCAATCCGCCACCGATTCCCCCAGTGCCGACATTGGCACCCAGTCCATCGCTCATTCCCTGGTGTTGGGTCTTGATAATCTCCGGTACTGACATCGGCGGACTGATCGGCCCCTGCGGCAATATGCTCCTCGCCATGTGGAGCCACGGCTGCTGCGGACTCATGTTCTCGGCGCTCGTATAGTTTGTACCCGGGCTTACCGCTGCAGGTGGAATAGCGACTCCTTCACCCGGACCGGCGATGTACGGGAACAGCTGCTGTAGCTGTTCCAATTTCTTCTGCAAAAGTGACTTCTGCACCGCACTAAATCGTGGGAAAGTGAAGAGGAAACGGAGGAGGAAGAGAAAGTCATCGACTCTGTTAAATGTTTCTTGCAGCGTCGCAGCTGGGACGTGGATGATGACGTCTGCGATCGTGTCTGTGAGCTCGAACAGCTTCTGCAGAATGCCGCTACCATGGATCTCAATCGCCTCTCTGCTCATCGTGCTTATCACCGCACGGACCCGACTGGACAGTCGCACCGGGAAGAGGAGAGACATGCACTCTTTCTGGCTGAAGGAAGAAAGCAGACATTTTGACATCGCCATCTGCCAGACGAGCATGCGGAGCCATTGCCGAGTAATGATAAGGTCAGCCTGTTGCATATCTGTCAAGAAAGCGGTGGTCTCAGAACTCTCTTCCTCGTTGTCGAGGCGCTTATGCATATCTTCGATCCAGGTGCTGCTCAGCGAGGAGTCGGATGGGGACTGGAGGCTGAGCCAATTGCTCAAAAAGCCGCCATCCACAAGAGAAAACAGCTTGATGATCTGAGCGAAGCCTTCGTGTATAATGATGGGGATGCTGCTGTCAAATTCCGGAAGGGCGGACAGAGGGCTGAGTACTACCGGCCGGTGTTCTCCAATGGCGAGAAACCGCTCATGTACGAAGGCAAGCCAGTAGAGGCGCTGGCGCCGCGCGCGCTCGGTTGCGGTGAGCTTGGACATGGTGGTATCGTCGTCAACACGCAGCATGAGGATCATGGTGATGGCTTCACGGATGTAGAAAAAGGCCATGTCGATGTGTTGGAGGGTCATCAGGCAGTTGTGGACAAACATTGACAGCATTATTCTCCGCGTGGTAATGCGCTCGTTGGGTAGGATGGGTCCCCGCAGCTCGACGGCCCGCCTGCAGAGGTCGTAGACTTGCTTCGTGACATCAGGGGACGTGTCTGGTCCGGTCTTGGTCAAGTTCATGGTTACCGCGGCGAAGGCATACGCAAACGCACAATGCTCCATGTCCGTGTGCATGCGCAGGATAGATTCCCTGGCCTCCATGTCGGTGATGATGGGATTGACAGGGTAGACGGAGGCCTGGTAGTCCGGAAGCAGCTCGAGAAAGAAGGCCGCCTCGAAGCTCTCACCTGGCGAGCTGACTGGGTCGGAAAAGCCATCTTCAGGAGAACCCGTCAAGTTGCTTGTCGAAGGCGTGGTGCTCGGCGTGATGGCGGGCTTCAACGGCTGCGAGGAAGATGGAGCGTTCTGCCGGCTGTTGCGGTAGCCGGAAATAACGCTGCCCCGCTGGCCGTTCTTTCTCACTTTCGCGGCGGAATAGATGCATTTGAGGTTGAGATGGTTGCACTGCTGGCAGCGCTGCTGGCCGTTGCACTTCACCTTTCTGAGCCTGCAGGCGTCGCATGCTTTCGACTGAGGGATGTTAGCAGTTGTACCAGGCTACCTTCCTGGCGTAGTGCCCAATTTACCACACGCCGCGGTTCCTCTGGAGTCTGACGATCAGCCATCGTCATAGGGGGCAGCTAGACAACCGGTGGATCCCTGATTAAGGGCAAGCAGACGGGATGCTATCGACTCCTGGACTCGGATTGATGTCCGACGACTGGAAAATTGGAATTTGCGTGCACCGAGAAGGAGAATGCGGGGAGCCCAAGGAAGCGAAGATCAACGCCTCACCACGTGCCCTCCCGCTTCTCCGGAAGTGCTCGGTACCGCATCCCGCATCAGTAATCTACAATTTACAACGACTGCTGTAAAGACTTGAAACTCGACCATCTACATAGGGTCTGGAAGTGAATCGGTATTACAGGACAAGGGTTTACGCAGCCCGGTACCCTACAGCTCGTTCCATTCCACAACTAGCTCACGACAACCCTTGGCGTTGTCATATGACGTTCAGAGGACGGTGGCCTTGAAGAACGTCCGCCGAGCGGGTTGAACACGATCGTGCAAACAAGCCCCCGGCACGCAGCCACGATGCTCATGCAAGTCATCAGCTGTTCCTGCGTCAATATCTAAGTTTTTGATACGGGGCCTTCGCCAGCGATTCACGTGAGTCTGGCTCGGAGGGTCCACCGACGGTTGGCGAAGGATCCGTCTCCGGGCTCAGGATCAACCATCCGCCGAGCCGTCCAACTTCACAGCGGTCCTGGTTTGCTCGAGCACAAATTCCTCCGGATAACCACGCTCAGACACCGTTTAGAGTAAGGTTGCAGCCGGCTGAAATGGGTAGACGGTGCCACCAGCTCGACCCGGTACTCGTGCCATGGCCGCGGTGGAGCCCAGCAACTCGTTTCGGACCGAGTCACGGCCAGTGAACATAGAACAACCGTCTCGATGGGAACTCGTCCCGCTACCTCGTCACTCCGCAGATCCCCCGATTTCCATACCCGCACCCATTACGACACCCCACCGCTTCGTGACCTTTGGGACGCGGGGAGTTCCCATCTGAGGTCACTTTGTCTGGTTGATCTCCAGTTGCCAGCTGCGATATTCGCCTCGGTCCGCGCTGAAGCCAATGGGTGGCAGCGGTTGTGCCAATCAACAAGCATTCGGCTGGTACTTATCGCTGTGACCGAGCAATCGCCCATCGTGAAAAACTTTGTTAGGGCATGACGATGCTGGAGTAAGTGTTCATATATTCATCGCATCGTTCAGGTTCGATCAGGAGCACCTCTTTACCTCATCTCTGATATCGCCCTTGCTGTCTCAATTTCGCAGCCACCGTCTTTTCACCTGAGCCAATAATATAGAGATCGATTTCTCTGCTTTCCTCCTCAGACTTCAAAGCTCCTAAATCTACGGCCTTCACCTCAGTCCTTCCGAACATTGTCAAGATGGGCAGCATTGTCAATGGCACCAATGGCGTATCGCCCCGCCAGCGCAAATACTGGCAGGACGCTACCGTCTACCAAATATACCCAGCCTCTTTCAAAGACTCCAACGGCGATGGCATGGGCGACCTACAAGGCATCATCTCCAAACTCGACTACATAAAAGAGCTCGGTGTCGATGTCATCTGGATCTGCCCAATGTACGACAGCCCTCAGGTCGACATGGGCTACGACATCTCTGACTACGAGTCCGTCTATCCGCCCTACGGCACCGTGCACGACATGGAGGAGCTGATTCAGGGAGCTCACAAGCGGGGCATGAAGATAATACTGGACCTGGTTATCAACCACACCAGTGATCAGCATGCCTGGTTCAAGGAGAGTCGAAGTAGCAAGGAGAGCGAGAAGAGGGACTGGTACATCTGGCGCCCAGCGAAGTATGACGCAGACGGCAACCGGCGTCCGCCCAACAACTGGCGCTCCGAATTTGGCGGATCCGCATGGGAATGGGACGAGGGGTCGCAGGAGTACTACCTGCACCTTTTCGAGGCACAACAGCCGGATCTAAACTTTGAAAACGAGGAGGCGAGGAAAGCCATATACGCTTCTGCCATTGAGTTCTGGCTGGAAAGGGGTGTTGACGGTTTCCGAATCGACACGGTCAACATGTACAGCAAGCACCAAGAGTTTGTGGACGCTCCGATCAAAGACGAGACAAGCTTCTTCCAGAAGGCTGCGGATTACTACTGCAATGGTCCGCGCATGCACGACTACCTCTCAGAAATCTACGCAATCCTGGAAAAGTACGACGCCTTCACCGTTGGCGAGCTGCCGCACACACCAGACCCAGCGCACATCCTCCGCTACGTCTCCGCTGCTGCGAAGCAACTGAACATGGTGTTCCAGTTCGATGTCGTCAACGTGGGACTAGGGCCAAGATACAAGTACGACTCAAAGCCGTACAATTGGGCGCTGCCGGAGTTCAAGGAGGCGCTTAGCAGCACTCAAGTCTTGATCGACGACAACGATGGCTGGACCACCGCTTTCCTCGAGAACCACGATCAGCCTCGCAGCATCACGCGTTTCGTGACGGACAAGCCCGAGTTCCGCGTGCAGGCCGGAAAAATGCTTGCAGTCATGCTGAGCGCGTTCAGCGGGACTCTGTACCTCTACCAGGGGCAGGAGATCGGCATGGTCAACATCCCGAAAGACTGGCCCATCGAGGAGTACAAGGACATCGATGCGCTGAAGTACTACGAGTTCGTCAGGGAAAGGACCAACGGCGACCAGGCGGAGCTGGATGCGGCGCTAGAGTCGCTGAACTACTTCGGCCGCGACAACGCCAGAACGCCGATGCAGTGGGACGACTCACCTCACGGTGGCTTCACCAGCGGCAAGAAACCGTGGATGCGCGTCAATGATTCTTATCGCGAGATCAATGTTGCGCAGCAGCAAAAGGACGACAACAGCACCCTGGCATTCTGGAAGAAGATGCTCAAGCTCAGGAAGGAGAATAATGATGTCTTCATTCATGGCAACTACAAGATCCATGACGTGGAGAATCCGAGCACGTACATATTCACTAAGAGCCACAACGGGCAGCAGGTGCTGGTCCTTCTGAACTTCACGGAGAAGGAGCAGGAGTACAGTGTGCCTAGCGAGGTGGATGGGAAACTGGAGATGTTGGTCAGCAGCGCGGATAGTACCGAGGGTCCCCTCAAGCCGTATGAGGGCAGGCTTTATCTTGTTTCTTGATTTGCCGTCGTTGAAGCATGGAGTTCCTGGCGCTAACATTATACACTTGCTTAGATAGAGAGGGTTTCTTGGTAGAGGCATTGCTGGCGCAATCTGGATGACTCCGTAGAGCTACTTAATACCATCTCGTTCAAGCTTCATTCTCTCCCGCTTTATCGCACGCGCCTTGCGCCGATCAAGGAGCCAATCTGTGGACTGCAAACCGATCCTCTATTTCTTTGTAGGAGGAAAGCGGTAGAAGTGTAGGAACGAATTTAGGCTTGTGAGAGCTGCTGCTGGCTTCTACGACTGGCTTTTGTAGGGAGGATCGTCCCATCGCGCCGCTCAGAGGTGCCTGCGGGGCTACAATTCTTTAATGGAAGCGCACACGAATGTGTGATGGACTCCGGTTAACACCCACCCGTCCGCCTTTCTCAAGGGGGCATTTCTTGCAGAACTGTAATGGACGATAAGATGACGAGAAGAAAATTTGATGATACGGCCGGAATTTGAGTGTAGAAATAGGGTTTCTTAGATCCATAGGAGGAGCCTGGCAAGGGTTATACAAGCTCTCAGGTCTAATCACCATGGAGTAACTCCTCGACGGGATATGTCCGTCCCTTTGTTCAGTACCACTTCTCAAAGTCAGATCAAAGCCCCGAGGCACAACCGAGCGTGGTCATTGGAGATGGAGAGGGATATTCAAACCCAAGCAATCACAGACATATAATAGCCATACCAACTGGCTCTCTTGCTTCTTACTCTTTGCGTCTACACAACTGGCCTGACTGCGGCGTGCTTGTCCACCTGAACAGCTTGTAAAGCGCCTGGCTCTCCATTCCACACCTGCGCATGTACATGATGAGATTCGGCGGCGATCCACGTTCACTCTTCCCGATGCTAAGAATCCGGCGAACTGAGGTTGACAGCTGTCAAGGTTGGCATCCATCAAGCTTGTGTGGCATGTGGAGTGTGGCTGGGACTGTGGCTCACACCCCGCGTTTGACCTTGTCATTCGTCATACCTGAGTGCCTTGCATCTCCATGGCTCACACAGCTGGCACACACGCCTGACACCCGCTAACCTGGTGCCTGCGACTGAGCAGACCTTTATGCTGAACTACCTGCCTGCCCTCCCTGCGATCTCCGGCTCAGGACTTCTGATTCGGGACCGTCGCGCAGCACCATCTACCTGACTGCCCGCTCCCATTGCCCTTTTCTTTGCTTGCTCCGACGCCCCCACTCTGGCGTCAAAATGGTTCTCGGCCACTTGACCGGCCATAGGCGGCACTCCTCAGCGAGTAGGTCCACTTACAATTTAAGCGTTAGAGCTGCTTTCATGGCGGGCAAGCCAGACAACAGCCGGCTAACGTCCGTGTTTCCCCCGTGAACAGGTGCTCGATCCTCGACCGAGGAGACCAGAGACTCGGTCAACGACAAAGATGAAGAGGCTTTGGATTCAGAGCAGGGCAACAGTATGTCCAAGGATTACCACCGCAGAGTCCATCGCTAGATCAGGTTCAAGCTAACGCGTGTCCCGCATAGTGCTCTTGCACATCATCTCCCAATTGCGGCCCGGCGCAGACCTCAGTCGAGTGACGCTACCTACCTTCATATTGGAGCCGCGGTCTATGCTGGAGAGGATCACGAAGTCTGTCTTCCCCAGGTCGAGGGAACGGCCACAGGCAACGCGATACTGACAATGCGGTTAGCTTCATGGCGCATCCAGAATTGATGCTGCCAATGCCGAAGATTCAAGACCCTGTCCAGCGGTTTGTAGCAGTCACTAGGTTCTATCTCAGTGGCTGGCACATCAAGCCTCCGTAGGTCCCCGAAATGGCGCAGCATCCGACACGAAAGATAATTACTGACGGCTCGTCAGGGGCGTCAAGAAGCCTTTGAATCCCATCCTCGGCGAAACATTCACAGGCTACTGGGAGTACCCCGACAATACAAAAGGCTACTATATCGCCGAACAGACCTCACATCATCCGCCAAAGTCGAGCTATTTCTTTATGGCACCAGACCATTATATCCGGATTGACGGCTGTCTAAAACCGCGCAGCAAGTTTCTTGGGAACTCTGCAGCCAGTCTGATGGAGGGCATAGCCGTAATGCGGTTCTTGAACCATGGAGAGCGCTAGTACGTACGGCGCGTTCAGCAGCGGACACGCAACAGGACCAGCCACTGATGCTTGCGCAGTTTCGTAACACAACCGAACATGTACGCAAGAGGCATTCTGTTCGGTAAGATGAAGTACGAGCTAGGGGATCACGCCTACATTCGGTGTCCCGAAACCGGTTTGAGCGCCGACATTGAATTCAAGGTCAAGGGCTGGGTGAGCGGAGGCTACGATGCTATCGGGGGTTCTATCAAGGACGCCAATGATAAGACCCTATTTGAGCTTTCTGGAACCTGGAACGGCGCTATGTACATCAAAGACCTTGCGGTACGTCTCACATCCTTGCCTTTATTCTATCCGGCGGTATCTCGCGCAACTGTTACGGCGAGAGCAAGCCGTTCTGTAAGCAAGAATACTAAACTACGGTGAAGACAGGGAAGAAAGAGCTGCTCTTCGACGCTACAAACGCCAAAGAGACGCCACCATCCACGAGACCATTGAGCGAGCAGACAGACCGGGAATCGCAGAAGCTGTGGGCGAAGGTGACAGCGGCCATCAAGAAAAGGGACCAGAATACAGCGACCGACGAAAAGGCCAAAATCGAGGACAGGCAGAGGGAAGAAGCAGCAGAACGCGCAGACAACGGCGTGGATTGGCAGCCTAGCCTCTTCAGACGCGTCAGAGGCGGTCGTGGTGGCTCTGAGGAGGGCGAGGAGGATTTGGAATGGATACTCAATGCTAAGATGTAGGTCATACAAAGGATCTTGAGTTGCATACAGTTCGAAAACTAACCTCGCGATCAGTGATGGTAGGACTCCTGAAGAGCAGACCAAGCAAATTCTGCAAGTGGCGGCAATACTACCCGGTCAGACTCCGGAGAGGAGGTTCTCGATTCCGGAGCGACATCTACACTCAGATCAGGCACACCCAGGAAACCAACAGCAGGCACAGCCTACATATCAGCAGCAGACACAACCAACGTACCAGCAGCAGGCGCAACCGATGAACCAGCAACAGGTGCAACCAGCGTATCAGCAACAGGCACTACCAATATATGGGCAGCAGGCGCAACCAATGTACCAACAGCAGACACAGCCGCCAGCCCCGCAACAGCGACACTATCACGGAGATCTCATAGATTTCGGCCACCACAACGATCAGCGTTATGTGCCACAGCAGCAGCCCTTAGGCCAAACACACGTCCTGCAGTCGCAGCCAGCGCACCCTCCCGGATCCAACAGACTCGCGAGAAAAGACTCTGAGACTGCGGATGTGGATGAATTCGTGGATGCTGAATCTTGATGATTTATAGAGCTTTCTGTTCGACTGGCATCACACTGGGATAGGTTAGCGTCATGGCAGGCTAGATATCTCTTTACGATATGCTTGATCTACTTTGGGGATGCCTTGTAGAGTAATACAGGAAAAGCTACGATTGTGGTTTGGAGATCACTCAACATGCTCTGGATGTGTGTGGTGCACCTAGAGACAGACGTCCCCCACCAACCATACAACGTATTGCAGCTCCCATGATACCTGATGTTGAATATGCCCCTGGGAGCAGTGTCCAGAGCCCGCTGTATGGGGAGGCTTCTATTGTGGCGCAAGCTGTGGCGATCATGTTTGTCAGCGCCCCAGGTGACGCTGACACTTAGAGATCATTTATATACACCATCTCTCTGGACATTCAAGCATTGCACAACATTAAACCGAACGATCCTCCCATTCACTGCTACGGATACAACAACACTGAGCCTGCGCCGTTCGCAACCCTCAAACTGAAGCTCTTCCTCCCAGCCTTCATTCTGGTTGTGACGCTCTTTATGGCCACTGATATGTCCGGCTTCATCTCACGCCTCATGCGCCCCTTCTCGTCCGGCCCAATGCGCTTCGGCGCCGAGGGCGCAGCACAGAACTATCCAGCCGGCTCGAAAAAGGCGACGGTCGCAGCAGGATGCTTCTGGGGCGTCGAGCACATGTACCGCAGAGCATTCGCCAACCAGGGTCTCATAGACGCAAAAGTCGGCTACATAGGTGGCGACACGAAGAACCCGAGCTACCGCTCTGTGTGCAGCGGGCGGACAGGACGTGAGTGTACTTTCATATTGGTTGTGTTACGGAGCGCTGGCTAACAGCACCCACAGACGCCGAAGCCCTCCAAGTAGTCTACGACCCCGAAAAGGTATCCTACCGCCAACTCATCGAGTTCTTCTACAAGATGCATGACCCCACGACCCCGAACAGGCAGGGCCCAGACACAGGCTCGCAGTACCGCAGCGCCATCTTCTACCACGACGAGGAGCAGGAGCGGGAGGCGAGGGAGATTACGGAGAAGGTGCAGAAGGAGTGGTGGAAGGCGGGCAAGATCTCGACGCAGATTCTGCCGGCGGGCGAGTGGTGGGATGCGGAGACTTATCATCAGCTTTATTTGGATAAGAACCCAGGGGGGTATGAGTGTCCGAGTCACTTTTTGAGGAAGTTTCCGCCGTTGAGTGCTTAGGTTTTGGGTTTCTTGGGACGGGTTCGTTAAATCGATGATACACCTGTTTGTTTAGGCAATCTGTAGAAGAAATAGTTGCCCTGATTCTTCATAGCAGGTCCCCCGGTCTGCTGCATTCCCACACAGTCGGCTGTGCCCCATAAATCCATTGTCTCGAAACAGTTTCGTAGTAATCGGTCTCTGTCGGACGAGAGGAGTGCTTAAACACTGACTACAATTTCGAATACATCGGCCCTATTTGTTCAAAGCGACCTCTTCTAGCCGGAGTCCAACCGTGCTGGTCTGGTCGTCTGGAGCGGCGGTTGTAGCTGTCAGCCAGCTCCAGTCTCCCCATCCTCGCCGACGCTGCCAAAGCATGCTCAATCAGCACCCAGGCCTCGAGCTCAAAACACCCATTCCACATTCCCCATGCACAGAGTGACAAAGTGACTTATCTTCGAATCCCATGCGACTGCCCCTCTTGTGGCCCCTGCATCATCCTGGAAGCTACCCCACCACGGCGCCAGGAGTGTCATGCATAGTATTTGGAAGCGCGCCGACGGGCCGTTCTGTGGTTGTCCAAACATGGCGCGCTGTGCTCGGGATATCCTCATTCATGGAAGCTAGGTGGACTACGGCGCTCCAAATGCGTCATTCGGGGACGTAAGTCTTACATGGAGATGTCAAATACCTGAGGAGCAATGGGCAGGGCGGAGGGATAAGAATGCCTTGCTCCTCTAACAAGCGTAAGTGATCAAACGTCTTCTTAAACTCAACATCCTACCTCAATCACCGAGTCCTCATCAAACAAGCACACCTTCCGTCAAATCTCACATATATCTAAACTCTCAAAACCCTTCACAATGCCCACCTACACCGGCAAATGCGACTGCGGCCAGACGACATGGGAGGTCGAGCTCGATAAGGACACCGCCTCGCACATCCTCTGCCACTGCGACACCTGCAAACGGCTCTCCGGCGGCGCCTTCACCCTGAACCAGATCATCCCCAAGGACTCGCTCAAGTTCACCAAGGGCGGCGATGAGCTGAAGAAGTACACCTATAGCGGCGAGTCTGGTATGCTGTTTCCGCTTGCTATCCCCTCCTTGTCCTCCCCTTGGCCCTCTTCTCACCCCTCAGCTTTCGCTCCGCTTCCCCTCCGCTTCCCCTCCCCACATCCCCCACCCAACCCTGACGAAAGCAGAACCCAATCAAACTGACACCCCCAGGCAAAGAGGTCCATTGCTACTACTGCCCAAACTGCACCACGCACCCGTACCACCACCAGACCGCGCTGGGCGACGACAAGATCGTTCTACGCACCGTGCTGCTGACCCCCGAGGGCACGACTGAGTTCCAGCCTGCGGCCGAGGTCTTTGGAAAGGCTAAGATGAGCTGGGAGAAGGAGGTTGCTACCACTTTTGAGACGTTGCCGCCGCAGTAGGAGGAGGATAGGACGAGGAAGGAAGGAAGGGAGGTGGGGTTATGCGGGCGTTAGGGGTGCGGGATTTGAGCAAGCTTTTGTAAGGTTGGGATGGCTGGGGAGGGGGAGCGGATGGTGCGGCATGATATGTGGATGGAGGCAGCATTGCTGCGGTAGCTGAGGGTCGCTCAAGTCGTAGCTATCTTTCGAGGAGAACGAAAATAAAATGACCCGTTCCCACGTTGTAGTTTGGTTACAGGCTTCCGTAAGTTACCATCGGAGGTCTACTAAATCTGCACAAGGCTGGGCGGAGCATTGTGCGAACGACGAATCAACAATGCCTTCAGAATCGCCATACATACATTACACCCGATATATACAATGCCCAGCGTTTCGTAGCATCGCCCGGCGCCAGCTCGCTTATCCAACATGAGTTATAGATATTTTTTGACTTCAACAACGCTGGCAAGCACCCACAGCTCACTGATTCGTCCCATACCCATTCGCCTCCGGCATAAGCTGTTCCTGCGGCATGAGCTGTTCCCTCGCGCCCTCCGCCTCCATCTCCAGCTGCTTCCTATGCATACTCCTCGCCTTGAACCAGACATAGCCGACGAGCGCGATACCAACAAGTAACGCAAGACTTAGAAGAATAACGTTAACGGGGATGGGATTGTTGTCGAAAACCTTGTGCGTCAGGGCATCGAGCGCGGATTGCGAGAAGTTGAAGAGGCCCGCGAGGCAGATTATCAGGCCGTAGACTTTGCCGAAGGTGGCGAAGCCGAAGACTTTGGCGGCGTAATCGCTGTGGGTGGGTGTTAGTGAGGCTTCTTACGCTTCTAAAGTGACAGAGGTGGAAGGGAAGGAGAGACTCACGAAACGGTCGTGTAATACAGTGGACGATAAATCACAAAAAGGCAGATATTCGCGTACGCCGCCCACATCTCTGGAATGATGCCGAGGATACCAATAGTGGTCGCAATGACAACAAGCAGAGACAGCACAAAGGGCGTGCTGGTGTTATCCAAAATCAACCCAATGAACGGCACACTGATGACCCCACCAAGCGGCAGTGCAACATCAAAGAAGGAATTGACCTGCACGGCCTTCTCATAATCCCCAAGTAGGTACTCATACTGCGGCCGAATAGTCGCAACAAAGTAATTGATCCTCGTCATCTGTACAACCGTAAACAGCGTCACGAGCACAAACCACGGCGACTTGATCTGTTCCCACGCGGTGCGGCCATGCAGAGCGCCCCATACGCCTGAGATGTTCTTCTTCTTTTCTTCTTGCTCGGACTGCTTCGTGCCGTCCTTGCTACCCAGCAGTTCTGTGATCTCCGATATGACACTCTCGCGCCGGACGCGTCGCTCGTCGCGTATGCGCTGTATTTCGGCCGGGTCCTCAATCTCCTCGTCTGAATCGTGCTGGTCGTGCGTGTCGTCTTCGGCTACGGTTACTAGCTCGCCGACGGTCTTGTATGATTGGGAGGGCATGAGGAAGACCTGCACAATGAGGATATACGCTGGTACGATGAGATACGCAAGGAAGAACTTCTTGGGCCAGAACGAGCCATCGGTGGCCTGGTAGATGAGGCGGTAGAACAGAAATATCGCGCTGCTGGTGTCGAAGGCGCCGGTCAGCAGCGCTAGTATCAGGCCTGAGTATTGCGGGAACGTGTTCGAGAGCTGGAAGGAAGAGATGAATACGAAAGGGCCGCCGAGGGCAAGGAAGAGGTAGCCGGGGATGTAGCCATCGAATGGGAGGTCCCAGGCGAAGGCGAAGAAGAGTGAGCCGAGCGTCAGGAAGCAAACCCCGATTATGCCAGATACACGTGGGCCATAGCGGTCGAGAATCGTGCCGACAGGGAGGGCGCAGACGTTGGTAGACACAGCGGCCACGGTGAACATTAGGTTGAGCCTGTGGTTATGATCCTCATTAGCAGTTGTAATACGGCCCGAGGAAGCGAAGTTGATACCGTATCTCCTGCTCGTAGCACACCCGCACATTCTTGTCCAGCTCTTCCTGTGTGCATCTGTTGCGGTACACGCCCTCACTGATGAGGACAGGTTTGAGGGCGGCATATCCAAAGACAATACCTGCGGCGAGAAGGCAGTATACCACGGCGGCGAAGACTTGTACTGTTGCAAAATTGGTTGGCATACGCTCGTCCTGAGAGATATAGCAAATAAACTCACCTATTCGCTTCGCCTTTGACACCTCGAAAGCTCCAAGTGGCTCTTCGTGTGCGGCCGGCGGCACCCATTGCCCAACGGGGTTGAAAGAAAGCTTCTTCCGCGAGCCAACAGACCCCGATCTATCTCTGTTCCACTCTTCGTACTGATCCATCGAGGAGCCGCGCCGTGTTAGAGACATGACAGCTGCCCGAGCCCGCTATGCTTGAGATACTCAAAGATCTACCAAGTTGATACTAACGGCTAAGCACGTAGAATGACGCAAATCTAGGGCTTTTGACTGGATGAGACAAACGAGAGTCAACTGAGCAGGTGATGCACGACGGCACAGAAGCAGGTAAAAGATCGTCTGTATATTTTCTATAAATGCTACAAGTTATGTACAGAGGGTGTGGGAGGGAGGGGAGAATATGTGCACGCGCGGGCTAAAGCCTAATCAGCAGTGGTGGGGCGGTTGACGGACGAAAAGATGCACAGATGAAGCTCACGGGATGTTATCGCAGCCACACGGTCTCAGCTCGCATCTGCCGCCAAACCAAGAGCAGTTTAACGCCTTCGGCAGCTTGCACCCGATATGCATATGTAGGGCATCGCAGAAAATGTCAGGGAAAACCGCGATAGAGAATCTTCAAGGGTCTCATTTTTTCCGAGGTTAGCGATACATATTCTCTGCCGCAGACTGTCACGTCCGGCGGGATATAAACCTCACCGCGACAGCGTCCAGCGCTCGTTCACCGTCAATTTCATAGAGTGATCCACGATCAGCCGCTGTAGCAAATCTAAGGGGTGACCGATAGGAGGATAAGCCTTTAGTGAGTTATGTAGGCCTTATTATGAACCATTGGATTGATCATAAAAGGAGCGTTGTTGTTGATGCAGCTCTGAATTTCTACGTTCGCGGTGAGGCCTTTTTCCTGCCCGGCGTGACTGTCTGGAGAAGTCACTTCCACTTGAGACCCAGCGTAGATCACCGATACAAGGGTGCTCCAAATAAGCCCCCCAGCCTCCTCCCCGCGCCTAAATCTCGTTGGTATAGTTACTGGCTTCATCGGCCTAGTCCTCTGAACGCGTTATCTCGTTTGATTTCTCCCTCGTGCTATTACATTTGATTGGGCTCCTACAATCCAGTTCTCAAGCATGCGTTACGACTAAGCTTCAGGTAGCCCAACCTCATGTATGATGAGCAAGTCGATTTTCCTGAATCGCCGAGTTTGAGGTTGTTCAGCGTATCACATCGTATACTAGAGATGGCTGCTCATCAGGAGAAATGCTCTACCTGCTCTGCTATGATCAGTCAGCGTCTGTCAAGGTCTGCAACTGCGGTGCAGTTATGCATAGACTTACTCTCTGCAGGATCAGAGATCCTGACCTTTTTAAGTCTCAATCGGGGTCTTAGGCTCTGAATAGATCACCCTGCTCTTGGTACCAGCACTCCGGACACCCCATCGAATACCCACTGGCCCAGTCTGCTATTACTTCTCTACAGTTTTCCACTACTTCTCTACAGTATTCCACTACCTCTCCCCAGTCTTCCACTACCACTCCCCGGTTTTCCACTACCTTTCCCCAGTTTTCCACTATCTCTCCACAGTTTTCCATACCCAATTTGGCCAATTTCTTCTTCCAGTGGCTTTGCCTCGTCAGTCGGTATTGTAAACAGTCCATGCAGATCCGCCAGGCCTTCTTCGGTCGTCCGGTCGCCGTCAATGGCTTGATACGGTTCAGCAGCTCTATCATAGTAGAGCTGTGGCATGACACTCTCTGCCCGACAAGGGTGGATGTCTTGAACGGGACTAGTGCAGAGACTTGGAGAAGGTGTTTGCACACAAGTGTGAGTGAAAGTTGATCTATTGGTCCAGCGAGATTGAATATCTCCATGAGAATCTCTGTAGGCAAGCATAAGAGGGGCGAGGAGCTGCCACATGGCACATTGAGGAACTGCAAGTAGGGTTAAACCCGTATAGCCTGAATTTATGAACGCAGCTCACATTCTGAGGTATGACGAAGGTCTTCCAAAGGCGATCTGTCCGCATGGCGATATGTCTCAGAGTTATGAAAGTAGGATCTTACTTCTTGGCCATACTCTTGGGTCGAATCCGTAATAACGTTGGTATATATCTTGTCAACCTCAAAGGCTGCCTGGAAACTCCACTATACCCGATTTGGACACGTGCAGGGGCTAAGCGTGCGTGACTGGAGTAGGTTTACTTCACTCGAGGCTCAGCGTGAAAGCCTGTTAGCTGTCAAGGAGTAGGGTAATATCTTCTACAGCACCAAGTGACCGGGAAGGCGCTGATAAAACTGTAGTGTGTAACAGCTACGTCGAGCTTCGTACAGGTACCTGAGGGAGAGCATCGCTTATGCAAGATCCCCGTATCCTTGCATCTCACAGGCACGGACTCCGCTCTGCCGCTTCTCTGGCGGAAATCTCCAAGCTGGATCACCCGCGAAAACGCACTGCACGAAGATGCAACGAAGAACCGGTGGTAAAAGAACGAGAATCTATTGTATTATGGACACGCAGTGTCTGTAACCAACGCCGAAGATGCAAAAAACGAAAATATGTCCAAACTCCTTCGCAATGCAGCTATTTTTTTAGCTTCTAGTTCAGCGCATCCACTTGATATCCAACACCTCGCAATCAGCCTCCCATTCGATGTGCTCTACACAGTCGCAGCTGTCCATGCACTCTCGCTCGGTGTCCATCGTGTAAACCGCTTAAGCCTCGCCCTTGGCAGGCGCGGCGGCCTTCTTGTTCTTGTAAAAGAGCGTGGGCAGCAAGATGGAAGAGGTAGTGAAGAGGATGCTAGGTACCGTTAGCGAATGCGCTGAAACAGATCTATTGCAGCTGGACTTACCAAAGAGCAATGCTGAAGCCCCAGATAGCCTTGGAGACATAGCAGTTGAGCTTCGTGGCGCCGGCCCAGGAGTACAAGTTCAGGTTCACCCCGCTGACGCCCAGGTTGCTCGTTACGGAAGTAGTAAAGGCATACGCTGATGCAGCGTTGACAGCCCTGGAGGCGTCGCTCACAAGGGAGCAGTTGAGGAAGGACAGAGGCTTTCCGACCGTGACTGCGACGACGATGAAAGAGATGAGCAGGGCGAAGTCGGCGCCAGCCATGACGAAGAGGCCGATGTTCGCTTCAGACCAGAAGAATGCAACGCTGATGAGGACGTAGAGGGCTGCGATACAGGTCTTTACCGCTGTCAGTTTGGGGTTCTACTCCGTTGACAGAGCAGTACGTACCACACAAAGCGTACCCACAATCTCCTTTGGCGGTTCCACGCCCGATTGGATGATTTCGGAGACGAAGTTGGCTGTCATGCCAACAATTGCAATCATTGAGATGACCTGCATCGCCCGGACCAGGACGAAGGTCTTGCTGAGGGGAGCGGCGCCATAGGAAGGGATAGGCATTTTGATAGATGGAGGATGGGTATGGCTGAATCGAGGAACGAGGAGTAATGCGACGCTGAAAATGCTTCAAGTAACTGGAATGTCCGCTCAGCAGACGAAAGGAATGGTATATGGCACGAAAGACCTTATGAAGGAACGATGGCAAAGAGACAAACAAATGAAACTGACTCAAGGAAAGTCGTAAGAGGAGTGTTTGTTGGAGGTGATGTGGTTGATGACCTTGAGAAAGAGCAGACTTTGACGTGTCTTAAATATCTGGCCATCGTCTTGTCAGATAGACTGAGTGTTGCACAGATCACAGTACTTTCTATTATTGTACCATTGTATTTCGATGGTAGTTTCATAGTGATTTTACTAGACGCTGCTTGGTGCCAATGAGAGCCTGAGACGGATGATTCCGAGTTCGGCCAAGCGATGTTTTAGAGTCAGACCTGGCGGCTACAGCAACTTGCAACGCACTGATACACCACGCAACAATAGCAGGCCACTCAGACATCCCGCACACGTAGTCGCAAGCTTGAGGCTCTCTGAGCCACGATCTCAAGCTTTCGGCAGGCCTCATCCGCCCGCCGCTAGTGCAAGAGTTGTCGCTGAGGAGTAATCCGGATCGTTTCGTCCTGTTCCGCGACCGAGCCGTCAGCAGCCAGGCCGCACAGGTCTCTCTCTCTTTGGAGACCGCAATGGCACGTTCAGCTGGTAATTTCTTTCGCTCGCAATGTACAGGCGCTCGTTCGATGATCGCGCTGCGAGGCCTGAGCCTGAGCTCGAGCTCTCCAGCTGGCGATGTTTGAGCCAGTCAGCGGCGGTAGCGGGTTCGCAGGTCTGCGCTCGTTGCGAGTTCTCCGCCTCTGGACACATCCTTCCTCCTGCTTGAGCTGATGAAGTCTGTTTGCTGTGGCAGGCGATGGAGGAGCAACAGCAGACGCGCAAGGAACGCGTTCTGTCCTTCATGAAAGCCAGTCCGGATTCGGCATGTCCACGCGGATAGCTTCTTATCGTTATCGGCTTCCGTCGGCTGGAGCTTCAGTCCCATATAGTTACACTTCCCCCGCAATCCAGTAGCACAGCAAAACACAATCGTTCTTCTATCTTTCATACATGTAGCTGGTGAATTTATAGATTACTGCTATGTATCCATTTGACTACTTTCAACATTGGAGGGATTGGTGAGCCGTGCCAGGACATCTATTACCAACAGCATCTAGCTCACAATATCTCAACAGCCAGCGCAAGCAAGCAGAGCGCGCCTCGAGAATCGCTACCCCACCAAAACCCTACCTCTACCCTCTAGCACCCGAAGAGCGAACGATACTCGGCAAGCCTATCCAGGAGCTCGTCCAAGATGTCCAGAAGCAGATCACCAGCCCCATCGATGTCCTCCGCGCGTACGGCAAGGTCGCCATCCAGGCGCAACGTAAGACCAACTGCTTGACAGAGATCATGCTGCCCGAAGCCGAAGAGTGGATAGAGAAGGGCGAGATAAACCTCAAGGGACCGCTCGCCGGCATACCGGTATCACTCAAGGACTCCGTGGCTGTGGGCGGCTTCGATGTGAGCGTAGGCTACTCCCGCAACACCGGGAAGCCCTACCCTGTCGATGGGTATATGGTCCGCATCCTCAAAGACGCCGGCGCCGTCCCCTTCGTTAAAACAAACCTCCCCATAACCCTCCTCTCCTTCGAGTCCACCAACGACGTCTGGGGCCGCACCACCAACCCACACAACCCCAAGTACTCCCCGGCGGCTCCACAGGCGGCGAAGCAGCCCTGCTAGCCTTCGGCGGCAGCCGCATCGGCATTGGATCAGATGTGGCAGGCTCGGTGCGCGCCCCGGCCCACTTCTCCGGCTGCTACTCCCTGCGCTGCTCAACCGGGCGCTGGCCGAAGATGGGCATGAACACCAGCATGCCCGGGCAGGAAGGCATCCCGAGCGTCTTCAGCCCCATGGCCCGGACCCTCAACGACTTGGCCTACTTCACGGCCAGTTTCATCGGCATGGAACCCTGGAAGTACGACCACAGCGTGCATCCCCTGGCCTGGCGGCCCGACGTCACAGCCGAGTACCGCGAGAAGAAGAAGCTCAGAGTGGGCGTTATGCGCACCGACGGCGTCGTCGAGCCCTCCCCGCCTGCGCCCGCGCGCTCCAATACGTCGTCGCCGCGCTGAACGCCGAGGGCCACGAATGCTTCGACGTCACGACGCCGTCTCCCTACGAGGCCCTCGTCATCGGCTCCCAGCTCCTCAACGCGGACGGCTGCCGCACTTTCCGCTCCTTCTTCCGCACCGGGGAGTGGGAGGATCCGGGGGCGGCGCAGATGAGCTTCTACATGGCGCTGCCGCGGCCGTTCAGGTATATTCACTATCTGTGGGTTAAGTACGTTCGCAAGGACGACGTCTGGGCGGGACTTCTCAAGGAGTTCTCGGAGAAGAGCGCGTTTGAGCAGTGGAAGCTTGTTGCTAGGCGGGAGGCGTACAAGGCGCGGTGGCATGATTGGTGGAGGGATGAGGCGAAGATGGATTTTATGCTCACCGTGCCGAATGCCACGCCTGCAACCCCCATGGCGCCATGAAGGACGCCGTTAGTAACTGCGGATACACGTTTTTGTTTAATCTAGTAAGTGCCCTTCTTCGTTCTAAACCCCAGCATCGCCTCTTTGCTGTGCTAACGATCGACTTGCAGCTTGACTATACATGTGGCATCATCCCAGTGACGCATGTGGATAGAGTCCTGGATATGCTGCCGGCAAGCTTTTCTATGAAGAAGCTGAATGGGGTCGCACAGGGCGCATACAAGTACTACGACGCTATCAAGATGGAGGGCCTTCCTGTCGGCGTTCAGGTTGTTGGGCAGCGGCTGCAGGAGGAGAAGGTCCTCGCGGTCATGGAGAGAGTTGAGGATGCCCTGGAGAAGCATGGCGGGAAGTATGAGTTGCTGGAGATTGAATAAGGGGCTAATGGCGAGGCGAAGAGGGTGAAGGAGTGAGAGGACAAGGGCCCAAGGGCGTCATCCAAGGATCAGGTAGGCCAATATACCCAGCGCAAAACACGCTCCGAGACATCCAGCCGGCGCTTAGCGAACAAAAGGTTATGAAACTTCTCTTTGAATTTGTGGTTATCTGTGTTTTACATGTTCCTCTTGCACGCCCGAACACATTGTGAATATCCGATTCTTGCGTTCGCCGCACGCCCGAACCCACCGACAGCGCCACGCAAAATGATGGAGAGCCAAACCAGCAGCCAGCCTGGAGGTATATCGCACGCTAAATCCCGACGCCTATGCATCACCAGTACTCCATCTCCGTTTTATCTCGTAGGTCTCACCGTCTCCGTGCCATCTACTGTTCTGACCTTGTCCGTCTGCTCTAACACGATCATGGCGCCTGGGCAGCCAGTTCCGCTCCAGCCTCAGCGTTGACATCCTCTTCGTTCCTCTCCCTCTCACCCTCCTCTTTGGCTGCAGCCGCGTCTTCCATGTCCATATCAGTAACCGCACTCTGTTGCACGCCCACCGCGCTCTCCCCAACCGCCACGCCCACAACCACAGCACCAGGTGACTCCGGCGGCGTAGCCACAGCCTCCGGATGCGAGTTCGGCGCATTGGGCGGCGGCTGCGGTAGCTCCTCCTCTCCAGCCTCCGAGCCATCCGACGCAGCTTCTGAGCCCGATACTGCTTCGTCGTCGCCCATATCCACATCACCGTCCTCTTCTTCCTCATCCTCTTCTTCCGGCCTACCCGCGCCGTCCGAGCTCGACCTTTCGGACCGCGGGCTCCCATCGATCTCCTCGTCACCATTCGGCTGCGGCGTCCCGCTCGACTGCCTCGAGCGCAGCGACGGCGAGCGCGCCGCATCCGCACCATCGCCATCGCCCTCACCATCGCCATCCATATCGACGTCCCCGTTCCTGCTGCCCGCTGCAGGGGAATCAAGGCCCGAGCCCGGAAAATCGGCCGCGGGGTGCGGATTCTGATAATCCATGATATTCCTCCTCCTCTTCCTACCAGGCTGTCTCCTAACCCCGTTCCTCTGGTTAAGTTCCTCGTCCTCGCTCTCGCTCAGCTCGTCGTCACGGGTAATGCGCTTATCCCACTGACGTTGCGTATATCTCTCATCCTGATTGCGGTCTTCATCCTCGTCATCGAGGGCGGCCTCGTCATCTTCGGAGATACCGGGCATGAGGGAGTGGCGCGGGACGTCTGTCATTTGCACGGAGGGCGCGAAGGAGGTCCGGCGGAGATTTTCGATGACTTGGTTTTTGATTTTCTCGAGGTATTCGGGGGAGTTGGCGTTGTCCATGTTGGAGGGCCGGACGTCGAGCTCGAAGTCGGGGGCGAAGTACTGGGAAACGGTCAGCTGTGTTGCAGAAAACACGGGATTTGCATTCCCAGGGCACTCACCTCATAGTAATCGCAGTATGGGAGCTGCGGACCCATTTCCTGCCCCACCAGCTGTCCCGTCTCATATGCCCAGGTTCGCGCAACATTGCGCATTGTGTATCCACCGCCTCCGAGCACCAGAACCGGCAGATTGAAACTCTTGACGAATTTGACGCAGTTCGCGTGGCCCTTCATGCTCAGATTGAAGCAGCCCAGTCGGTCGCCCGACAAACTGTCACCCCCACACTGCAGCACGACCGCTTCCGGTCTGTACCAGTCCATAACTGCCTTGATGACGGGCTCGAAGACGCTCTTGTAGGTTTTATCGTCGATGCCGTCGCGTAGGGGGAAGTTGACGGAATAATACTTCCCGTTGCCGACACCGATATCGCGTAGTTCGCCCGTGCCCGGGAAGTATTCGCCGTATTTATGGAATGAGCATGTCATTACGCGGTCGGTGGTGTAGAATGCTTCCTCGACCCCATCGCCGTGGTGAACGTCGATGTCGATGTAGAGGACGCGCGACTTGAACCGGAGGAGTTCAATTATGCCGAGGACAATGTCTGTTCGCAATCGGTTCCGCGTAAGCATATCTTCCCTAACACCGCCTCGATAGGCGCGCGACTGAGGAGAATGAGGCAGGGGTATCCGACTCACCATTAACGTAGCAAAACCCACTCGCCTCGCTCTTCTTCGCATGATGCAGCCCACCGGCCCAGTTGACCGCGACATCACACTTCCCGCGATTCAGTCTCGCGGCGCCCTCCATACTGCCGCCGGCGCTGATGCCGCAGAACTCGAAGAGCCCGTCAAAGACGGGGCAGTCGTCACCGACGTTGTATTTGCCCTGCTCCTTGGCATAGCTGTCCATGTTGTCGGGTGTCACTTTGCGCAGAAAGTCGATGTATTCGTCCGTGTGGAACTGGGTCATCTCGTGCATTGTGGCTGGTTTGGCGCGCTGGTGGGAGTGTCAGCTGAAGCGGCTACAGGCGTTAAGGAGCGGAAGGGACGGAACGTGAGGACCGCTCTCCGACATGAGATGCACATGAGCGCGAAGAGGCTCCCAAGGCTGGGAAGCAGGAGATGCCACTCACATATATCTCCATCTTGGTATACAAGCCATAGTTCATGACTATACTGTGTGCCATACGTATTCGGTGTGGCTTCATCGGATGGCCAGCGACGTATGCGTAATTTCCGACATCCGAATCGTAGAAGTAGGCGACTTTCCGCGATTGCGAGGAGCCATTAACCGGCAGGTCGTCCAGGGGAGCCACGGCGCGCGCCATGACGACTGAGGTTGGATGAGAGCGCTATATGGGACAGGGAGGCCTAGAAAGTCCAGAACGGAGGGGCGATGGAGGAGCAGCGGAGGAAAGAAAAATTAAATTAGGAGGCTTGGGGGTTGGTTAGTTCAGTAAGAATAGAAGCTCGAAGCTGAAAGATGGGAGGGCATTGCTCTGAACTGAACTGAACAGAACAGAACAGAACATTGCGGCTCCGTCGGTGGTGACGGCGCGGCGGGCGGTGAGCAGCTAGCGCGGCTCTTCTTTGCTCTCTCCCGGCCTTGGCGCGACCGCGAAGCTTGGAGAGCGTGACGATCCGTCAGCCTTCCGCTACAGCTGTCTACCATCTTCTATCAACCGCCACAACACTCTCGACAACTCGATAAGCCCGTAACATAACACTTGTTTCGGCCTCTTGAAGCTTCTCCGATACACACACTTTCTTGTATGCCCCCGATGGACCGATTAACCAGGATGTTGGCTGCGGCCCAGCAGATGGGTGGCATGGGTATGAACGGTCCTGCTCAGGTAGGTACGCTCCATCCTACATCGTCAAGATCCAGTAGAGGAAACAGAGCAGAGGAAGCCCGAGAGGATATGGCGCGAAGATGCAAAGGCGAACTTGCGAGTAGCTTGAGGGCATCGACTGACTTCTCCAAGGACACCCAACTCATCGACAATTCCGAAACCGTCTACATCTCCTCGCTCGCGCTACTGAAGATGCTGCGACACGGCCGCGCCGGCGTGCCGATGGAAGTCATGGGTCTGATGCTGGGCGAGTTCGTGGATGACTACACAGTGCGGGTTGTGGACGTCTTCGCCATGCCCCAGAGCGGGACGGGCGTCAGTGTTGAGGCGGTAGACCCAGTATTCCAGACCAAGATGATGGACATGCTGCGGCAAACGGGGCGGTACGTTTCACTTCATGGCTTTCCTAGCTGCCACACTTCCGACGCATGCGCTGACTCAAAGCCGCACCCAGACCAGAGACCGTCGTAGGCTGGTACCACTCGCACCCCGGCTTCGGCTGCTGGCTCTCCTCCGTAGACATCAACACGCAACAGTCCTTCGAGCAGCTCACGCCCCGCGCCGTCGCCGTCGTCGTCGACCCGATCCAGTCCGTCAAAGGCAAAGTCGTCATCGACGCCTTCCGCCTCATCAACCCGCAAACGCTAATGATGGGCCACGAGCCCCGCCAAACGACCTCAAACCTAGGCCACCTCAACAAGCCCTCCATACAGGCGCTGATACACGGCCTGAACCGGCATTACTACAGCATCGGAATTAACTATCGCAAGACTGGCCTCGAGGAGAATATGCTGATGAACTTGCATAAGCATGTGTGGACCGAGGCGCTGCAGATGGATGACTTCAAGCAGGAGGGCGAGCGGAATATCGAGAGGTTGACGCGCTTGGTCTCATTGTCGGAGGGGTACGAGAAGAGGGTTAAGGAGGAGACGGAGTTGACCAAGGAGCAGCTGAAGACGAGATATGTGGGCAAGGTGGATCCGAAGAAGCGTAGGTGCCGCCTGGGAGCGTTTTGTCTGACTGTGTAGGATGAAGTGCTGACCTGACCTTGTTGGATACAGACATCGAAGCCGTAGGCCAGCAACTCATCGAGGACAATATCGTCTCCGTGTCCCGGCAGATGATCGACAAGGAGGCAACAGTGCCGAAAGCGAACGGGGAGGTGAATGGCCACAACGATATGGAGGTGGATCGCGATGCTGAGCTTTGAGGCCCGGTGGGCCTGACCGGCATTGTTCTATACAATGTATCATATGGCGGCGTTGCGGAGCATTAGGCATAGAGATCGGCATTCCTCACTGCATTTGATGCAGATGAGCACTTGTTGCTGGATGAGGAATCGCTCGGCCTGGTAGTGGCTGTAGCAGCCGTGCCGCGAGCGGTCGTGATGACAGCCACACGAGATACCTTCGTGAGGGCTTTAAAGACGGGCAAAATGAAGTTATCTCAATGAGCGACTTTCGAGCTTCTCAAGTGGATGTTCTGTGATGTTAAGGTGTTGGCATTTTGGCTGTCTCAGAAGCCTTGTTTCGTACCAATAGAGGTGTCATGGTTTATGTCTACAGCCTCTGCCACTATTTGCAGAATCAAGTTTGTCACACAAAAGGCACAAGTCACACGCACCATCAAAAGCCAAAAGCGTTTCCCAGGACTGTTTTCATTGTCTATCATTGCCACATGTATCCCGCCGTCACTTCATTATGCGTGCGTGTAGCTAGTATCCCACCAAACCGTCAACCCACCCAAAACGCCTTCTAATGCCCACAAGCCTCAGCTATCTATGCTCATAACAGTTCATGAGAGTGCCGCCCAAGATGTGTAAAGATCGTAAGACCAGCCAGTGGTCATCTTTGAGGACAAGTGAGGAACCGCGAACGCCGTCGCAATGCAGAAAACAGAACCTAAGAAAACAAAGAAACGCCTAGTACCGGAATTTCGCACCCACCGGCGCGGTAGGCCGCACGAAACTGCCGTTGCTGGGACCTGTGACGGTGATGTAGACGGTCTCGACGGTGGTCTCACGACCGCGACCGTTGTTGCCGTCGGGCCTGCGGTCGAAGTCGCCGTCGGGGCGGCCATCGGGGCGGCCATCGGGGCGGCCATCGGGGCGGCCGTCAGGTCTGCCATCCGGTTGTGCGGGAGCGGCAGTTGGTGGAGGTTGAGAAACGGCGCTGGAGGTGACGCTTGTCTGGAAGCCGGACGTGGTCGAGGGAGCCAGGGTGCTTGAGGCGGCCAAGGTGCTTGAGCCAACGGGTGTGCTCGAGCCAGCAGATGTGCTCGACGCAGCCGGCTGTGAATTCTGACCGTCCGTAGGCGCAGCGTCAGGAATGATCGGTGCAGACACCTCAGCGGTGCGAGACTTGTAGTTCTCGACCGCGGCGGTTTGGGGATCCTGCTGCACGAGAGCGTTGTTGGCTTTGCCTCGCGGCGGCTCGTTCACGACGTCGACATCGGAGCAAGTGATATAGTACTCCTCCTTGCCGTTTGGTCTGCCCGGGTCCAAGCCGGGGATTGCACGCCAGTCCCACACCCAGTAGAGGGTGTAGGTCTGGCCGCTCTCCAAGTCATCGGGCATTTGCACATCGGTCTCGCACCACTGCTCGCTAGTGGAGCCGGGTTGGCCGGGGAGCGGGTTTGCCTGAGCCTTGCTCCGCTCGGCGGCTACAGGGCTACCGTTCAGTTGGTAGCATCGGCCATCATCGTAGTTCTGGACAGCTAGGAGCTTGCCGCGCTTGTCGCCACCACTGCCGTCAGCTGTCCACTTAAGCACATCCATGATCTTCTCATCACTCTTGGGCTCGAGTGTGCCATAAACGAATACAGTACCGCCTGCTTTTGGGTCAGGCGGCACCGGATGGCCGATGGTATGCAAAGTGACGTGTCCGTTCTCGGTGTACTTCATGGCGACATAAGAGCCAGGCGCAACTTGGAGGCGTGGATACCGGTTGCTGATCTGCTGCCTTTCCCTTTGCGAAGGATGGCAGAGAAGATCGGTCTCGTCGATAGCGATCCGGCCAGATGATGCTAGAGGAAGAAGGTGTTGGTTCAAAGGACCATCGAACCCGGGCTCAGTGCGGGCGTGGTAGCCGCGAGGATAGCCATAATCGCCAACGTAATTGCCACGATCGTCGATCGCGACGAGCTGCTCAAGCCAAGTGTGGCCCACGGCTTGTCCGGCGAGGAGTCCCAGAAGGGCAAGTTTGTAGATTGAGGGTGCCATTTGTAAGGATTTCGTGAAGAACGTTGTGGTGCGGAAAGCCAGTTTCTTGGTGACGTTCGGGTAGTTGATGTTTGCGATTTCGGCCAGCGAAATGTTCTTAAAACCCAAGTGTGTTGAGCCAAAGACAGTGATTGTGTGAGTACGACCTTGCGAGTGAGGAAGATCTTGAAAGAGGGTGTTGTTGCTAGGTCAGATCCTGCTGTGAGTTTTGACTGAAGAAGAGAACGGAAGGGGGTCGAAGTGACTATAAGTTGGTAGGCAAGGCAAGAAGTATTTACAATGAAGGTATTGTGAATGCGCCGGCGCAATGATGTGAAAAGAAAATCTATGTTAGAGCAAAGCCGACAATAGCATTGTTGAAGCGGTCATTGTTGGGGGGCCTCTGCCGGCTTTATTGTGCTGGCGCAGTGAAAGCAGGAAATGACTGTACCCAAGGGTACCTAATGGCGTTGCGCCTTATGGCCATGGGCAAGAGCAACAATGAAACGAAAAACGCCAAGGCGACTGGACATCGTGAGCGTTGTAACAGTACAGTGAAGTGACAAACGCCAATCGCATAGCGTTTGAGCAATTGCACGAAACGTGGAGGAAACGCAGGAAGCGCATGACAGGGTTCCATTAGATCTGGAATCGGAATACGTGTAACACCAAACGCGGTTTGGTGTTGAGCAGCCGCCCGCTTGTCCTCTCGATATATCGGCGCGTAGGAGCATCGCAGCACTAGCAGACTAATGGCTCAACTACCTCGACCAGAATTGAAGGACCCATGACTCTTGCCGCATGTATGTTTCCATATTTAATCCAGCTTTCGTCGACGCTTTGGCAACGGTTTGGTGGGCCTACCTCGTCGCCTTCCACCATCCGAATGCATGGCGGGTCCCATCTCTTCTCCGACCGCTACATCACGGAGAGCACACCGCGCAGTGGGGTTAAGCTTCGCAGACTAGGCTCAGTGGACACGCGACAGGCTGTCAGAGGCGGTGGCTGCTGAAGCGAAGTGGACCAGTGACGCGCGCATGGTACGAGTGAAAGAGACATTGCGCAGTACAGTCCGGGCATTAGTTTCGTATAGCGGCTTCAGGCACGATTGTGCGGCGAAGTGAAGCAGAGCCGCAGGTACAACTGGTTGACGTTCGCGCTTCGTGAAGTCGTGGAGTTTGGGAGTTTGAGATGTGGCTTGTTTCCGTTTCGAGTTTCATCTGGGATTGATTGGTCGAAAACCCAAGTTGGCGGCCTGCAAAAGACGGCGCCAACCGCCAGGCCGCTGCCACCCTTGTGCAGTTCCTCATGGGCCATCCGTAGGGCAATGTCCACTCGCAGCTGTAGGTACCTCGGTGACTCACGTACGAATCGCTGGCGGAATCCCAGATTATGTGGGACAGCCATGCCCCTCTAGATTAATCGGTCTTCGGAAAGGTTGTTATCAGAGTGTTCCCGAGACACCGCCGCTGCGAGGTGTCACTGGTACCGCTTTATGCTTACTTGCTGTGCCTGACAGAGTATACTTGATTTCTGGCGTCGTTCGATCTACTGACCGACAAGTGTACGGGTGCCTCCCTACCATACACCGCTTGTTTACTGGGGATGTAGACGGACAAGCTACAAAGCAACTGTATCGCATTCTCATTTCCTTTATAACGATCAACTCTATCCGCGTCATCCTTCTTATCAATCATGGTCCTACAAGAAACGCGTCGTTCATGAAGGCGAACAGAGACGTATCGTTGGATTTTATCATATATAAGCCGCTAGTAGGTCTAGGTAGCGGTACTGTTCTCCTCCATGGCCCACACAACTTTGGTAGATGTCAACCTTGACCGCTGTCAACCTAAGTCCGTCAAATTCTCTATATCGAAAACCTTCATGGAAGCCGTATTTTGTAGGAAGAATACGCCAGACGACTGACGGGAAGATCAATGATGTTAAGACACCCATGCTAGATGGTGCAGAAGCAGAGCTTACTAGAAAACCACCTCGAAGGGTAGACTGAGAAGCAGGGTTCCTTCGCTCTATGGTGAAAGTTCGTGCTAGCTGCATGTCAAGAGTCTAGAGTAATTATGATTCGACCTAGATACGACATCTCTAGATGACCTCGAAATATTCAAAAGCAGAAGTGCGAACGTACTCTTGCTTGCGTGCTTTTTATTCATTGAACAAGAAACACCCTCCCAGCTGTCGCTGACGGCTGCATTCAAGGCTCATAGACCCCAAGCAATATAAGCTCAACGGCCGCTCAGCTACCCATAAGGAGGCAATGTCGGTACTCTAGGGTTTTGCGTTGGACCCGGCGAGCAGTCATTTCAATTCGGATGCCACCCACAGGCAACCTCAAGATCCCTTTAATGCCATGATTCCAAGGATTACAGCCTCCACCTCCCTCAGCTCGTCAAGCTCATCCAGTCCGTTCTCCGGCCCATGAACCCCATTCACCACTCCGTTAGCCTTTTTCCCGCCCTTTCTGTTCCCTTTCCCCGTCCTTCCCCCGCCATCATCGAGCTTATAGGTCTTCCGAATCTTCTTCACATCTGCAATCCTTTCCAGCTCTTCCTCCCCAAATCTCATAGGAGTCCCGCTCACGACTTCCGTCAGGTGCTTTTGCACTGATTCGGCCGTAATGTTAGGACTGTCAGGTGACCCGACCTTGACGGCGAGTAACGAGGTTGTAGAGTCTGTGATGCCGAAGCGGCGAAACGCCTCGGCGATGTTGTTGTTTGGTGAGAGGGAAAAGACAATCTCGGAGTGGATGTTCCGGCTGCGGAGGCGGGAGTTGAGGGAGTCGACGATCGCACGGTAGACGGCGGAGAGGAGATGGATTGGGCTTAAGATCTGAGGGAGGTTGTTGGGTTAGAATTCTATCATGTTTAAGCGGGATAGCTAGCTGAGAATTCTGGCCGAATAGTGCCTGACCCACGATTGCAGGACTGAATATACAGTTTCTCTCCTAGTGCTGTGATTGATGCTGGAGAAGTGGTACTTGACGTCGGCTACCGTAATCTCCGGCGTTGAAGTTCCGCTCACAAGCCTCGGACGCTGTATGAGAGTAGTCCCTTACCGTAGTGGCATCTACCAAAGCATACTCAAATTCGCTGTTGCCGTCGAGCAACTGCTGCCGCAGAAAAGGCGCGTTTTCCACGCCTTCGAAGAGACAGACATAAACGGGATGCGATGGAAGATGCGAGAGATGGAATGTATGAACATCGGCCATTTTTCTACGCGTACGGAAGATCCGAACAGATGTATTGACACAGCAGGAAGAAGTTTCCACCTCCTTCTTCAAGCCTTCATATACGAATCTCAAACTTGGGCGGTTGTTGGATAGAACGCACGTGACGGCAGGCTCAGATTCAGACGAAACCTAGATCTGCAGCAATGCCTGTGGAACTCTGTCACCGCTTCACCCACTACATGCGCAGTTTGCAGCCTCCGTCTACCTAGGTTGTGATGCACGACAAGATGCACAACAGCGCGTCGAACGTCCGAGTTGTCCTGATAAAAGTGTAATACCGACTTAGGAACATCGAGAGGGTGCACTCATAGTGCCCACCGTGCCGGTTCGACCTTGCGGAGCTTCCCACGGAATCTGCCACCAGCGTCACCCCATATCGTTGCGACTCGGCGCATCATGCCCCCAAACGTCCATCGGTCGCAGGAGAGTCGCCGCGCGTCGACAAAGCTCCTCGAACCCAGCATCCCGCCGCCGACGACTTCTCCAGATCAGTAGCGAGCAAGTTGAAATCATCGACGCGGACTGGTCAGGCATGCGACCGGTGCAAGGTTGGCCGCCCCGATGGTCGTTCTTCGAGAGGCTCGGGCTAACATGTACTGCTGCTCATAGGTTCGCAAGATACGCTGTGATGGCAGAGCTGGCGGCTGTTCGCCATGTGTACAGAACAATACGGAATGCAAGACCACGGATAGAATCACCGGTCGCGCGACGATACGCGGGCATACCGAGCAGCTCGAGGCCGAGAATCATTATCTTCGACAAGCACTCGAAGAACGGGAACAGCAACTGAAAGATGGTGGCATAGACCTCAAGCCACTTCCACAGTATCCTGACTACGTTCCGCTGCCACCACCCGCACCACCACAACCATATCAACATCAACCACAGACGTTGCAATGGCCGCAAAGTAACCCAAGCGGATACGGCCAGCCATGGGCAGGACACCAATCCGGCGGCGGTCAGCTGGCATATGGTAGTAACATTGAGCCGCCCGCCGGACACCGTGATGTGGAGGCGAACCAGTTCCATCCACTTCCGGCTTTCAGAGCCGGATGTAACGGAGACAACTATCTAGGGATCTCATCGGCCGACTTCGGACTCAGCCCTATAAAAGCAACTTCGCTTACGTTCTTCGGTGCGGAGATTGATATCAAAGACTTCATACCGGACGACGCAGCAGATGAGGCGGAAAGTCCGACTTCCTACCAACATTTTCTCAAATACACCGTCGGGAAGGAGCAGCCTCCATACAGTGTGCCTCTGCCCAGCCTTCAGGAGTGTCAAATGTACGCCGGTCACTTCTTTAGCTTAATACATCCCCACGGCCCGATATTATGCAAGCGCAAGTTTATGGAGCTGGTACGTATATGCGTAGCCCCATCTTTGGAATGTCACTGATTATATTGTGGCCAGCTTCCGCGGGTCTGCGGCGAGCACGGTGCCCCTGTTTCGCCAGCTGAATCTGCTATGGCCCACATGATGCTAGCGCACATCATGTACCAAACGGGATCCCGCAACAAGAATGATCCCACCCTCAAACACTTGCTCCCTCAGTCTCATAAACACTACACTTACTGCTTGACTATTGCGTACCAATTGACGTCAGGCCACTCATTGGAGGATGTGCAGGCCCTGACGCTTATATCGCTTCATCTTCGGAACTTTCCCAAACCCGGTGCAGCGTGGTTCATGAGTCGACTCACCTTCACTATAGCTCTGGAGCTTGGGCTACATCGATCTGTTAGGGCGTGGGCGGATACGGCACCGAAGATGAACGTAGAAGAAGTCGAAACCAGGAAGCGGGTGTTTTGGACTCTTCACGGTCTTCTGGTCTGTCTCAGTGGCAAGCTAGGCCGACCTATGCCCATGCGTATAGAGGACATGGATGTGGAGTTTCCAGAGCCCATCAACGACCACCTTCCCAACGAAGAGTCACTCAGTGACTTTCACAAATGTTCCTTCCGCGCCAGCATTCACACAGCGAAACTCCTTGTCATCATGAGTCAGATGTACAGCACCATCTATGCTGTCAGACAAGCGCCGCAGTCCTATGAAAGCAATGTGGAAAAGCTGGAAGAAGAAATCAGAAAGTGGCGTGAGCAAGTTCCTCCGGAGTTCACGGATCCCTATTGTATGAACCGGGAGGATCGCATCACTGCACTGCATCTGCAATCGCTGGAAGTCGAACACAAGCTGCTTCTGCATCACCCTACAACCTGTCACTCAGTATCGCCAGAGTTCAAGGCTTCAAACATGACTGCGTGTCTCGAGGCAGCATCCAAAATGCTAGATACTGCCAATCAACTCCGAATATACAAGTGTCTGGACAGTACATGGATGACCTGCACGGTATACTTGGCAGCGATCTTTACCACCCTCTTCGTGCACTACCAGCGCAGGGACGACATGACATCTGCAGATCTGGCGAAACTGCGTTCGAACATGGATGATTGGCTAGTCATTATCAAAGATTGCGGCGTCTTGCTGGGTAAATGTCTTGTCTATCTTGCGACGTTCGTATTACTAACAGTGATACAGGTTCCGGTGACCGCTTACAAACCGAAACTCGCCGCATCATTGGGGACGGCCTTGACATGATAAGCCGGCACCTGGCAAAGAAGACGGCCTCAGCCGCTGCCGCCGAGGTAGCAGATGCACTCGCATCAGCTTCTGGCCACCGGCATCAAGAACCCCTTCCGCTTCCGATGGCTACCAGGCTGCCAATGCTTATACGCAATACAGCACAACCATCAGCGGCAGCGAACACCAAGGCACCAAACCTACTCGTCCAACATATCTCCCTCCAGATGATGTAGCGCAGCAGGCACACCCGTACCCGGCCACAACCCCAAGAGTACAATACTACACCTCGGAAACCCCGCAGCCCCCGATGCCCGCATACGACTCCGGAGCTCCAAGCAACGAGGTCATCACCGCAGCTCAGCAAGCCGCCCTCGCCACCGCCTCCGCTTCCGCCGCGCAGTACGGCTTCACAGGCCCCTACGCACCGCCGGATGGAACTATTGACATGGACTGGCGCGATTGGATGGAACGGGCAGTTAACTTTGGCTCGAACGTTGGCATGAGCGGCGGCCAAGACTACCTCAACTCAGCCAGCGCGCTGATGGCACTCGGAGGCGCGCATAGACAGCCCGGACAGGAGATGGGCGTTGTGGGAGGCGTGGCCGGCGTGCCTGATGCGGCGCAGGATGGTATCATGCATCACTTGCCGCAGCAGGGGCAGTGGCCGAACACGGTCTTTGGTATGGGCCAGGGACCGGGCACGTAGATGTGATGAGATGTGAGGGGATGTGAGTAATCTTGTTGCAGGGCAGCTCGTGTGGAGTACGGAAACTAAACTAGTTTCTGCTGGCGTTCGAGTACTGGATTTACGGCCTGTTGATGGCGCTCGCTTTGAATACACAGCGACAAATCGGTGTAGTGTCACTATCTGCGGGGTGTTGGCGGAAAAGCTTTTATGCCATCTAGCTTCACGAGATCAAAGAATCATACGTTACGCTTGGAAATGTAGGATTCTCTTGAAATTTACTTGCGGTTCGAGTGACTTTTGGTTTGACGTTGTTGCCAAGACTCCTGGCCCGCCAGAGCCATTCGCGATCATCCGACTCGACCTCACAGAGCTCCTCCACCAGCACCTTCGAAGCTCTCTCTCAACACCAATTGCCCCGCCGCCATGTTTCTCCAGCGATCCGCTCGTGTCCTAGCAAGGCGGGTGGCTCTACGGCCAGCCGCCCAGCGTGCCTTCACAGCTGCTCCCGCCCTTCGCCGTAAGCTTCAGGGAGCCTCTGGTAGACAAGGTCAATTGCACCACTGCTGACACGCCAATGCTGCAGAACGCGACAACATCGACCCGGCGCCGGGCGAGACGGACCATAGGATCAAGAAATTCGACGGTGCGCAGCTTCGCAGGAGCAGCAGTGTGTGTAGAGGACCGCAATCGCTAATGCTTCGGTCGTCGGACAACAGAGATTAAGAGCGAGGAGGACCTGCTCCCTCCAGGTGCTCCGCCTGGTACCGTTCCCACCGACTTGGATCAGGCGACTGGTCTCGAGCGCCTCGAGATTCTGGGCAAGATGCAGGGCATTGATATCTTTGACATGAAGCCGTTGCCGGCGGACAGGAAGGGTGCGTCATATTCTCCACCGAGATAACGGTCGCAGGACTGCAATCGGACAAGCGCGGAACATTACACTCTCGGACTGCCCATAAGAGTCTCACGCTGAACCATCAAAATGCTCACAGGCACTCTCGACAACCCGGTCGTCGTCCGATCATTCGGCGACGAGCAGTACGCCGGCTGCACCGGCATCCCCGCCGACTCCCACGGCGTGAAATGGCTCACGGTACACCCTCCTCACCAGCCCGCGCATCAACGCAGAAGTCCGACTAACATCATCCCACAGATGTCCCGCGACCGGCCAATCGAGCGCTGCCCCGAGTGCGGCAACGTGCTGAAGATGGAGTACGTCGGCCCGCAGGACGTCCACCACGACGAGCACGGCAACAGCAGCCACCACACCCGTACGTCCTCCCTGATCAACTACAGCGATCCGCAGATCATGTCGATATTTGACCACGGTAGCATCCTCGGGTGACCGTTGTTTATCAAGAGGGACTTTGCTAACATTTTCGGTGGACCGTGTAGACGCAGATACGGACGGCGCGCACAATTTCGAGGGCGAGCCGAAGACGCTGGCGGATTTCGTGCGTCCAGAATACCGGTAGAATATTTCTGGATTGCGGGAGGGAAAGAAGGGGAACCGTACAGTGCCCGCATCAGCTCAGCTGAACTGGGGCTATTGTGGTGTGAATTCGAAGCGCATGTAGCAGTAGCCGTAAATAAGTGTCAGAAAGCAGAGAGTGTCATTTTTCTTTGCCGTCCACTTATTCGCCTCCTTGCAGAAATCCCTGTTTAACAAGCAGGTGGCTGGTCGCTCCAGCTCAGCCGTTCCATTCGCCGTTCCATTCGAGCGCATCTCACCGAAGTATTGTTGCGAAAACAGGTACGATATCTTTCCACGTTGTCGCCAAATAGGGTGGAATCGGTGAAAATCAGCAACACCATAATCTGATTGACCACATAAAACATTGATTTGAAGCTCGAGATAGCTAACTAGAAGCTTACTATCGTATTTTCACAAACAACCAATGCAGGTAGTCTGGCATCGATTGCAGAGGTGGTGGTTGAGGAGTTCGTGGTGTTGGTTCTCCTCTGAGTCCACTCTATCTTGGCGACAACGTGCTTTCCATGCAAAGCTTCGGGCATACACAGCACACCCTAGCGTCTAGCAAGCAGGTCATTAGATCCTAGAAATGCAACAATCCCAACACCTGTCAAGCCCATTCGCCCCGTTAAAAGCTGCTCACACCAAACTCCTCGCCGCACTCGTCTTCCTCCTCCCACCCCTCCACAACCCCTCGCGAAACACGCCCAATTCCACCCCCTCTCCTTCCCCGCCGCGAGAAAACACTCTAGCAGGTTTCTGCACCTCCGCAAAATCCTGCGCCTCCACCGCCGCGTCCTCGACCCTCAGGCTTTCCACCCTCGCCATCTCCGTCCCGGGTGGTGGGGCGGCAGGTAGCCCTACGTTGAGCCGCTGCTCGGCTTCCAGTGAGTGCGCGGTGCTGCGCCGCACGTTTACGGCCATGACGGTCATGCGGCGGCCTGGTTGGTCGGCTGGTATCTCCGAGGAAGAAACGGGTGAAAGGGCAGGGTCGGGGTCGAGCCCAGGCCTAGGGGCAGTTTCCTCCAAGCGAAGGACCACCTCCACGGCCTTTTCGTCCTCGATTACTTTTGGGTGCCGGCGGGCGAAATAGCGGGCGTATTTGTACAGGGACCTGCGATGCTGCGGCATTAGATTCGGGACGGCAGTGAGGACAATGATGGCGGTGGAGCGGCTGTAGGCACTTACCAGTAACAGCTTGCGACGTTGACGACAGTCAGGATGATCTTGTAGGGCATGTAGTAGATATAGAGTGCTACGAAGCCAACCCGCTCGTTTTTGCGGCGAAGATGGATTTCGTTGAAGATGGTGACGTTGATGAGGTAGAGGCCGAAGGTCGCGAGGAGAAGATAGAGACAGAAAAGCGGACGGACGATGAAAGATATTGGAAGTACGAAAGGCGTGAGAAGGTAAAGTAATGTTTCGTATACCTTGAGTCTCAGACCAGCACGTGATTCATTCAGGTACACTACGCTGGACTGCAGGAACAGAGGAATCGAGGCCATACCTCCTGGAATACAAACAGCTTAGCGCCCAACTCCCACCACCCAAGCTTCCAACTTCCAAGAATATACGCCATATTGTACCACATCCCATTTACAAAGAAGAAGTTCCACCTCATGAACCGCTGCTTAAAGATCGTCATCTCGCCAAAGCCGCCTCGGCTCCCGCCGCTGCTGAAGAACACGGCGCTCGGCGTTTCGGTCTCGACGAATACTGACGTGCACATCTTGATGCGGCAGCCGAGCTTGCGAGCTACGTGGCCAAAGAACCAGTCCTCGGAGACGCTGAAGCCGGGATGCTCGTGAAAGGTCTTGATTAGAAATTGCGTATCCCACAGGGAAATAGCACCGTGGGGGAAGGTGGCGGAGCCAATCATGCCGGCTAGAGCGCGTTGGAGGCCGGAGATTTTGTATTCGAGATCTTGTGCTCTGTCGAACGGATGTCAGAACATGCGGTCCTTCGTAGCCCAGATCGTTTTAATGAATGATGGACTCACTGTTGGCAAAGTGTTCCCTTTGACGACTCTGGTCCGACGGATTTGATGGTATACCCAATGCACTTGACCTTGCCCTTCAAACGGTCACTAACAATCGGAAAGTTAGGAGGTAAAGCACAGTCATCGTCGATAAGCAGCACATATTTGAAGCCCTTCGCAGCATAGCATCCCACAAACTGCGCCACAATCTTTGAGCCGATAGGCGACCAGACGTGATTCACACCATAGGGCCGGCAGACCTCCTCAGTGTTATCGAGCGGCGTCGGGCTGTTGCCATTGGCTATGACAAAGATGTTGGACGGAGGGAATATCTTGAGGGCGGCTTCCAGGGTGGCACCTATCAGGCCGGCGGATTTGTAGCAAGGAATGAGAAGCGCTGTATTGGCAACGACGGAGTTCTTGCCAAGATCATAGCCCGGAGGATGGCCTGGCATTGGCGGGTCCTTCTCGAAGAAGATGAGTAGCGGCGAGAAGGCGTATCTAGACGCATAGCATCAACATTTGGAACCAGAAAGGCTGGAAGTAGAGAGACGTACATAGTAGCAAGGCCGAGCGTGATAGCGAAACCACCTTCGATGATGAAGCGATTCTCCACGACCCAGTATAACCACCACACAGCGCCGTTCCACAATGGTCTGCCAACGAGAACGAAGTAGATAAATGCAAGCAAAACAAAGTACACCGCATACTCGAAAAGTACCTGCAGCCACTTCTTTCGTTGCAGATGTGCTCTGCGCGCCTTCGCTTTCTCGTAGACGTCGTACAGACTACTCCGCCTCACAGCAGCTGCAACATTTTGCGCGGCTTCTTGTATAGGAGCGACGACAGGAGAAATGATCTGGGTAAGGGTTCCCCTCCTCTCGAGCGCGTCCTTTGCAGGACTCTGAAGCTCAGCTTGCCATGTCGCGGTTCTTGAGAGCCTCGTGTTGATCAGCTCAAGATCGAGCGGAACGGAGGTTCCAGGATCCACCTCCTCAATTTGTTTCCTTGGTGTTGTCGGTCTGCTCGAGAAGGAGAAGCTGCTGAGGCTCTGGTTGAGCGCTGAATGTCGCCAATGTTCGTCTGGATTGAATTTCCTGCCAAGTCAAGCTCAAGCTTGGAAGGGTTGAGGCTCGGCGTTCTTGAACCGAAAGTTGTAGTGCTTAGAGAAGGCGGGGGCGTCTCAGCAATTACCGGGAGGCTCGTGCTCCGCGGTCGTACCCGCGCTGGTTCAAGCCGCGCCGGTTCAGACACGGTAAAGCCGTTTGCCCTTGAGTCTGTACCCGTAACTCGACTCCTCACAAGGCCGCCAACATCGACACTCGTGGCCCGATGTATGCTGGTATGTTCATACTGACGAGCGGGTATGTAGGTCAGCGGTCGACCAAGGTCCTGGGCCACAACGGATGGGCGCGCACGAGATGGAACCCACTCTTGCTTGTTGCTTGCTGTTCTCAGGAGCGAAGCCGGTATTACGACGTTTCCAACGACTGAAGGACGATTTACAGTGTGTCGAAAATTCGACGCCGTTTCGATATCTGCGTGGCGTGGTCCATCTCCGATTGCAGGAGACGGTAAAGTTTCCTTAAACGTCTTCCGTCTCGACATACTTCTCACGACTGGATGGGGTGGGAACTCCGCCATGACGTGAACACAGCAAACGAAAATTTGAAGGATAACAAGATCAGAAAGCGAGTGTGTAGTAATGATGCGGAGGGGTGAACACTACTTGCAGAAGCATCTGTATACAAGACGCACATGGAACTCGGATTGAAATGGAAAATTGAAGATGCAAGAGAAACCCACCAGTCGATCCATCTTGACGGACAGTATGCAAGATGCAGATCCTGGGCTTTAGCACTCCAGGTACGAATGACGAGGATTGTTCCTCAAGTGGATAAGCCCTGGCGCAAGAGCGGCCATGCAGGGTCTCAATTTTCACCTCAGATGGCGTTGGCGTGTGGACTTATCCGGATTAGCCTTGCTATGACACACTTGGTGCCTGTAAAAATCGAGCACGTCTTGAAAGGAGAACAGTACTTGAGAGAGAGCAAGACACAACGGCACCTGGCATGCTGCACGTGCTATGATGGCTGCTCCGGATAGTGGATTATCAATAACCACATAGAGAGTTGTGCTTCTGCTGAGAAATGATCCCGCGTTCTGTAGAACGACTGTGACCTACCTGTACGTAAAGGTGAACATTATGTGGCGGCGCCGACAGCGCCCATAGATCTGGAAACTCCTTGTCGGACCAGACTTCTAGTGATCCTCTAAGGCTGATCTGTGGGTGCTGTCGACGTCAGGATGCGCGGCGGCTCAGGCACAGCCTGGGGACGGTACATAGCGCGGCGACCAGGCGTGCATTAGGTGTTGAGCTCATGCGCGAGATCCAAGAAGAGACGAGGGCCCCAGACATAACAGCGCAGGATCCTTCGCGCTACTGGCCTATTGTATACGTAAGACGAACATCGGGCCGAAGCAAGATGTCGAAAGCGGCGACTGGGGGGTGGAGGAGGGTGCAGAGACTAAAGAATTGGGGTCTTGGGCGAAGGTCGCCCGTTGACCAGGTTCGACGACAAGCACCTGGCAACCTTGAAGACGGGATGCGGCAGGGCATGACAGATCTTGCCTCTGCGGCGATCCCCGCGGGGATGTCACTGGTCTCGGAGCGGAGCGATTAGGGCGATCTCCCGAAAACCAGTGTTGAGGCAGCTTTCGCCAGCAGCAGCCACAGACTTGCAGATGCTAATACGAATAAGCTGCAGTCTGTGAACTAAAAGCAGGCGCGGATGATACTCGCGAACAACAATTGAAGAATTCGGTTGCGGACCAATGAGGGTTGATTTCTAGATCAACAAGCGGGTCGAGATGGCGGACGGTATTTTGGACTTCGATGTTGCGAGTGACGGCACGGCTAGGTGCCGTAGACCTGATGTGAACGGTTTGGGGGCCTTCCGCAAAATCGGTGTATCTTCGGGAGATTGCTTACCCCTGCGCATCGGGCTAAGCTCCTGCTGCTCCTCGCTCCATCAGCCTCTTCGCCCACACCTCACCTCACTTGCCCTGGACATGCAGTTCTCAGCCATCGACTGCAGAGTCGGATCGTAAAAGCTTCAGGTACTCTTCCCTCACAGTCTGTAAGCGGATATGAGAGCTGGTGTCGCTTTTGTCGAGGCACTATAGAATGCTGGTACACTAGCGCTTCTGACAGCAAACTAAGAATTTTGATTGTGCGTTCGTGGTGAACAGCTTGGTAGTATCTGCCACTCCATGGCGGGGGTTTACTTTGTCACGATCCCGGTCTGAGCGAGCATTGTCGAATTGGCCTATCAACGCGCGCGCTCCTGAAGTCAGAGCGATGTTTCTTATGGATGGTACAGTAGTGCTTTTACCAGTAAAATGTATTTGCAGCTCTGTACTCGTGTGGAACGGCTGTGTAGTACCTCAGCCACTTGGTAGCGAAGGCTTTTCCCGTTGCAGGCCGTGTAGGAGCAGGATGGTATTGAATTGAATTTTTCAACTTCCGTGTTTCTGAAGTCAGAGCGAGAAGAACTCCCTAACCATGGTAGAGGTTTGTCAGAGCGAATGAACCCAGTTCTCACAGGATTTTAGCTGCGTGATGGAACCGTCGAAGACGCTCTGCAGAGTGCATAAGTGTTCTCCCATTCCCCTCTGCTGTCCAGCTTTCCTGTGCATCAGAATCAGTCAGCATCTTTTACCCAAAAGCTCTCCTGTGATCCTGCTTCGTCAATTCCCTCTGCAATCTCACCACTCCAACCTCCACTATCCTCATCCATCACCATCTATCCCGTCGACTTCAGACCCCTCGCCAACACTCAGACCCCTCGCCGCCAACCGCACGAGTGCTCCTGCTCCCAGATCCTCATCCCTACGCAGTAGTCATGGCTCGCCTGGAGACCCTTCTGCTTCTGGCCGCCGCGCTGGCTCACGCGCGTCCGGTCGCCCTTCCCTCTGGACCGTATATGCGCCAGTGGAATACCACGGCAGCATCTGTCTCCCTCCCTGCGGTTTCCTCTTCGTCCCTTTCCCTCCTCCCCGCCACTTCCATCCCGGACCCCTCGGTCTCGACTATCTCTCTTCCCGGCTCCATCTCAACTACCTCTCTTCCCGGTTCCGTCTCGACCGTCCTCGCCGCCGTTCCCTTCTCCGCCGCATCCTCCTCCGGGGCTACTTCATCAGCCCCAGTTTCATCCTCCAGCTCCGCTCCGCCTACGTCGTCGTCGTCCACTGCCCCCGTCCCGCATGCCCCTTCAACTCCAGGCGGCCCTTCCGATGCCGAGAAGGCGGCCACGGGAGCCGTTCTTGGTCTTGCTGCTGCGGGCGCCCTTGGTGGTGGAGTCGCGAGCATGCCTGCATCGGAGGCCCCCGGTGTGGGAACCGAAGCGGTTAGTGGCCTCTCTTCGGGCGAGCCTGCGCTTAGTGGTGTGAGCCAGCCGGTTTCTGAAGGCTCATCTTCGGCTGCGGGGACGATCATCCAGCACGGAGCGGAAAGCCTAGCCGGTTCAGAGTCGTCCGCCGGCACCGTTATTCACCATGGGGTTGAGAGCTTATCTGGCAGTGAATCATCGACCGGCACTGCCGTCCACCATGCGGCGGACAGTCTGGCCGGTTCAGAGTCCAGCAGTGGTACTGTCATTCAACATGGGGCGGAAAGCCTAGCTGGCTCGGAGTCGTCAGCCGGCTCTGTTGTTCAACACGGAGCCGAGAGCCTATCAGGTTCTGAATCGTCAAGCGGCACCGCCATTCACCATGCGGCGGACAGCCTACCGGGCTCTGGATCATCAACCGGCTCTGTCGTTCACCCTGAGCCGGAGACCTTATCTGGCTCAGAAGCATCGCCGCCCGGCTCAGGAAGCGGCTCCTCGACAGGCTCTGTGGTCCACCAGGGGACCAGACTGGACACCATCGCGGAGGTGTCGGAGGACGGGCTGTCATCCGCGGGCTCGCCTGCGGAGTCCGTCATCCAAACACCGCAGTTGAACAAATGGGGGCTTGAGGACGTCCCAGAGGAGACAGCCAGCCAGCTGGCTGAAGACTCACAATCAGTCAAGCCACCATCTTCTGGGGCTTCTACGGAATATGGCTCATATCATAGCTCCGATAGCTCGGGAGATCGGGGCCAAACGCCCGAGTTCTCTGGAGAGAGTGCCAATTCGTATGACAGTTACTATTCCAGCCAATCTAGCGGTATTCGCCAAAAGCCCAACCCCCAGTTCGATGCTAGTTCCGAAAGCAGCGGTTCCGGCGAGAACGACGGCCTCTCCGACTCTGGCGAATACCACTCCGAGCCCCCGTCCCCCACAACTCCATCAACCCCCGCGGAGCCCGCCAACACCGCACCACCCCAGCAGCCGCAGCCGTCTCCAGCTCCAGTGCAAAAGGCCGCACCACCCGCCAAGGCCGCTGCTCCCGCTGCTCCCGCTGCTCCTGCCAGTGGCCCAGCCACCATCCCGCCCGCAACACAAATGCAGGCCGGCAAGCCGCCGACACCAGAAGAAGCCGCAGCCCTAGCTGCGGAGCAGGAGTACCAGGCAGAGTATGCGCGGACCCACGTACACGGCGAGGTTGATAGTTTTTGTCAGTTTTGCTGAAGATCCGATGAAGGGCAATGAGAAGGCTCACAAGATTGGGTGCAGTAGTGCGCGGGGCGTGGGCTGATGAGATGAGATGAAGCTGGAGAAGGAATCCAGCGCGTTTGGGATCGGGCGTTTAAGGGTACAGGCGAGAGTGGTGGACTGTAACATTGTGATGACACGAAGCGATGTATATACGTTATGGGAGCGAGAGAGCGTTGAGGCGTACGCTTTGGGTTTACGGAGTTGATTTTCTTGTTTGCTTTTTAGTAGTATTCAGATCAATCGGTCAGTAGTAACTAGCAAATTAGTAATTACTCATAAGTGCACTCTACAATACGCTTTTCCTACCTAGCCAATCAACAGTGAGGCGAGGACCTGTGAGAACGATCAACAAGAAAAGTAGTGCTACTACGATTGCACCCATATAGAAAAGGCTAGAGATACACCGATGTCACTATTGTAAACATCTCCAAATCCTGCTACCACAACCGCCAAAAATCAGGCGTCAAACACATACCCAGCTGGAGCCTTTTACAAAACGAACAAGACAGCCCACAAGCAGAGATCCCCAAATCAACCTCTCTTCAGCACCGAGAGATTCGAACTCACAGCCATCCCCGGCAGCTTACAAGCCTTACCTGTCGATGGGGTGGGGGTATGTCAAGCTTGTAGAACTTGAATGCCGGTTTTCGTCCGGGCAGGTCATGTTACTGGTGACAAACGTACGCTAAACGTCACCAAACCCGGTCCTTCTCGAGTAGAATTCTGCGGGAACGTCCTCAGAATTTGTAGCTGCGTCAGACGCCGCTCTCAATAACAGGACGTTTGTTCCGTCGTGACAAGTTTGTCATGCGTTATGAACATCGATCTTTGTCACAATATATCTTAGCATTCAGATCGACAAGCTACAACTTAACTTACTATTCTACTTTGATGGAGCGCTCAAGGCACCCTGAGAATGAACTCAGGCGGGATGGACCCAACGGAAATCGCGTCTGGAGAGTTTGACCCGGACGCAACTGGCGTCAACTCACCACCGTGCGCTGCTGCAACGCCTCCACCTAGAGAGCTCCAGTTGACCTCAAGAGTGTCAGTCTCCGTGCGACTTGCTGGCGGGGCAGATGGCAATGGTGACCATTCAGCGTTTGGACGTGGTTTTTCCTTGTCGAGCTGGTGGGCCTTGAAGAATATAACTTTCTGAAATATATTGAAGTATTCTGGGTTCAATGACACTGGATACGGAAAAGTCGCCAGTATCGCTTCAACCTGAGCCGAACGAGTAACATCCAAGACCCTGAAGAGCTCAGCCAAGCTTGAAGCCCGAGCGTAGTCAACTGCATCGTTCCGGAGAGAGCCACATACGAAATGCGACCACAGGACCAGATGCCCTAAGCCAAGTCCGCTAAGAGCCGTGAGGTCCAGGCCGAGGACGGAGCGCATGAATTGCTGCTCTTTGGGCCCTGTCCATGTGTCTATTCCAGTCTTCGTCGCCATAAGACGGTAGATGACGCTCAGCGCGCCTAGACGGGTGCATTCACTGACATGATATTTCAGCGTAGCATGAACGTCGACCGGGTTGCAGCCTTAACTTGTGGGGTCTCCCCATAGACGCAGAAGCTGGAACTCAACAGCTCCTAAGCTTATCCTAACATCGGTGTCTGCAGCTGCATTGGTGGCGCGAACGGCATTGAGTGGAGCGATGATCTGTTGGAGCCTGGTGAGTGCGTCGGCAACGGTCGGGTCGAGGAGGAACTTCAAAGTCAGGATGTTTTTGAAGCTTCGAGGCAATCGGATAACGTCGACCTTAGGTGGACAGTAGAGTGCTTTGGTAGATGCCTCTGGAAAGTACAGCTTCCGTCCGGTGAGCGAGGCCTGATTGCGATCCATCCAAAGGACGATTTGCTGGAGGAAACCATGAAATCCAAGCGCATCAAGGCCGCCACGCAAGGCGACTATCCTCTGCAGCCCGGTCATCTGCGTTTTCTCAGTGATCCTCTGCTTAATTTACCCCAAAACCAGGATTGCTTACATGAATGTGTGCGGAGAAGCTCTGCCCGTAGATTATCTCATAACTCCCAATAGCTAGGACCGCTCCAATGAGAGCGTCATTAACAGACCTTCGGTCGTCAGCCAACGATTGATTGAGCGCTGCAATGGCCTGTGATTTTAGCCTTAGGGTATGGCCTGGACCTGTTATGCACTTTCCAGTGGACTGGCTGTGCGATGCCGCAAACATCATATTCAACCAGAATAGCGCCGGCTCGCCAAGGGCTAAGCTCCACCATTGCGTCTTCATGAAGCTAGGTTGACCGGGTTCATCCATATCTAGGACATCCGACGCAAGGTACTGGAAATTCGCAGCACGTAAGCATCTAGCTCCTCACGAGTACCACTACAGGTGAAGACCCACGATGGTCTACAAGAGCGGGAATGGAGGGGTCCCAGGGAACGGGGTAAGTCTTGAAAGGGTTGACTTTGCCCTGGCCAAGGAGTTCCTGTGGATTCGGCATGCTGTACGGGGTGGATTTCGGAGACTCGTCCGAAGAACTGCCTTGACCTTGCGAGCTGTCGCGTGGCATAAACAGCCGGACAGCTTGTGCCTCTGGTTGGGGCTCGGTCTGCTCGGAAGGGCTGTCTCGTGGCTGTCTGACATTGCGGCGGCTCGGTCCGCTGCGCACAGCTGCACGAGAGCGTACTGCTTTCTGGTTTTTCGGCAACCGCAAATCTACCGGGCTGCTTATGTTGATGAATTCGAAGTCTCTTGCCCGGTTCAGAGCTGACATAGGGCGCTCAGGAATCACCATACCCCACCGTGACGGCATCCTACTGCCCTCAAGTGACTTCTCGCAGGCAGCCCAATCAGGGCCTTTCGGAGCATCAGTTTTAGGCATTGTACTACGAACAATCCGAACAATCGAAAAACTCAGACGTCTTGAAGAGATGATCGAGTGCGAGGAAGGTGAATAATGCAAACTCAGAAAGCAGTCCTCGAATAGTGATGTATACGACGACTAACCTCGTAGAGTTTACGCCAAGATGAGGCTTGCAGCAGAGCTGAAGCTGTACGCATATGCCGTTGGCCAATGCCTTGCTGCATGCAAACTTTTGCATTCGAGTTTGATTTCAGGGTTGATGGCGATTTCGAGGAGAAAAATAGGAAATCCATTGTACTACAAGCTCAAGCACTGAAACGAACCTCATCCGGCTCGAACGACGTCCGCAGAGATGTACTTGAGGGTACAGCATCTTGTGTGTATGGTTATACAAGGACTCGCTCAATATCTCCATGATGAACTGCACCATCCGCTTGAAGCACCTGCGAAGTCAATATTATCGCTTGATCTATTAAGACCGTTGACTGGGAGTCTTCCCAATTACCCTACCCGCCGGAACGGGACGAGAACATCTCCCGGACCGGCCCAGCAGCAACGGTTGACTCAGCCTTAAACTCAGTTATATATCAACACGTCTGACCTGCTGCGGTCCTCAGTTCTTTCTTTCTGCTCTGCGCACATCGCGTTTCGACCATGCTCTTCTTGCCTTGTTCCTTACTGTGGAAGACCCCGCCGCTTGGCCGGCTTACGTACGTGCCAAGTGCAAACAGAAGAATGCGTGCCTATACGTTGATAAGCCCACCTGAAGGATCTACCTAGGTTGTAATTGAAGAGACTTCGTCAACTTTTGGAAGGAGAGGACGACAGAAAGCGCCTCGCGCCCTAGCGCCTCGCTTAGTAACCATACTTTCTTTCCCGTAAGCTTGAACCTTGGCTCGATCTGTGGCTCACCAACCGTCCCAATATCCATGTGGTATTGTAGACATGCCACCCATCAATTGTAGGCCCGCACGGTGCGAAAGTCAGGTGAGGATCTACTGTTGCGCAACTTTCGAAGCAGCAGGAGCTGTCGTTTTCCATGTCACGCGAGCGCAGTCAGGCAGGCAAGGTCCCGTCAGAACCATTTGCGCTATCTGAGGTAAGTTGTAAGATTAACTCTACAGCGGCATTGCACCCTATAAACACACTTGTAGCACCTTAGCCGGCCAGTAATCGTTTTGGACGAATTTTCGTTCCTGCATCGCTTGTCAGGGTAGGTCGTGCTGGGGTAGCTCCAGCAGTGGGTGACGAACCATGGTACCGAGCCTGGTAAACCGTTTCTGGTACCAAATGTCTATTTCATTGGAACTATGTCAGAGCGGATGATCTCAAAGTGAACCATCTATCCTCCTTTCATACTGTCAGAGCGACCCTTTCCTGTATCCATGGTACGTAGGGTCTGAGCGGGTAATTCTGGTTTAGCGTTGTAGTATTGACCCAAACTTTGGCTCAACGAGTGATGAAGCGCTGCGTCCTCATTCTATTTAATCCTCCATCCCCACTGCTCTCTATCTTCAGTTCCAACACCGAGATTTATCAAAAGCTACGGACAAAATCCCTCCTGCTTCTGAATCAAAACTACACACAAACCCAACATCAACACAAAGTCAACTACATCAACAAAACTCACTACATCCCGAGTCAAATCAGTCTACTCTTGTCAGGTCGCCACTGTCCAAGTTCAACATGGTCTGCATCGCTTCTTTTCCTCCTTGCCGCCTCTCTCGCCCAGGCGCGCCCAGTTCCTCCCGCCTCTGGCCGGGATGATACTCGATTCGCCAAGCGCGATAACGCTCCGGGCTTTGCCACCACATACCATACTGAATACTTTTACGCCACTGTGTTGGGAGGTGTTGATAGTACGACTTTGACTGCCTTCGGAGCGTCCGCAACGCCACCCTCGGCCGGTGCCACCTCAACAGCCATCCACCAACCTGCGATAGCACCATCCGCGATATCCTCCAGCGCCCATGCGAGCTCTACGGCACTCACTCCCGGCCAAGTGGCAAAGGAGGCACTAATAGGCGGATTCACCGGGCTCATTGCTGCCGGAAGCCTTGGAGGCCTCGCAATCAAGTTTGGATCCACTGCCAACGCCGTATACGACACGAACATAGCAGTGCAGAGCCTACAAAGCCTCCATTCCATGCAGCTTCTGGACGCCATACCAATCAGTGAGAATTTTGCAGAGGCAGTTGCAGTTGCCAACACTCCCGCTTCGGTGGAGTTCTTTTCCGAGCTCTCCACCCAGCTGGCAAATCAAGGCTTGCAGCTATCAACCGAAACGCTCCGCAATATGATCACCAACTTTGGGGCTGAGGCAGTTACGTCCGCCGCCGAGGCACAACCCCTCAACGCCGCTTCAGGGTCCGCTCCCGCCTCTGGGGCCGCTGCACAGATACAGCCGGATGTCGAATTTCTGAACAGCCTATGTCGTGGACTCGGGCGTACGCTCTATGATCCGAGATTCAACAACGCTGCTGATATCCTTCCAATAGCTGACGCCGCCATCCAGGCAGCCGCCACAGCAGCAGGCGGCGTGGGCACCGCGGCAGGCACAGCTGCTGGGATCGCAAAATTCGCTCAACTCGCTGGGATTGACGCTACCGCTGCGACCGAAGCTATCATGGGCCAGGTGATTGCAGAGACAGTGGGTGGTATCGCACACATGCCCTTCGCTCCGTTCAGCTTCTTGGCACACGCATTCCAGCATCTCATGACCCCTGCGACAATCGCGGCCACGTACAATCTACCTCAGTGGCCACGGCCCGCCTCGGAGTCGTTCCATACAGCACCTGATTCGGGTAATCCCTCTTCATCAACTGAGTCTTTCAACACCACGCCTGAGTCGGTCAACCCTTCTTCCTCGACCGAGTCGTTTCGTACCGCGCCTGAATCAGAGTCGTTCCATACGGCACCCGAGGGGTCGTCTGAAGCCCCGAGCGAGGGTGGTTCTGCAGAGACCGCAATCCATCACGAGATCCCTGGGGCCAAGTACCGTACCCACGACACCTCGTCATACGGATCTGAGGATACAGTCGGCTCCGAAAGCACAGCCTCATCAACCGAAACTGTCATCCACCACGAGATCCCCGGCGCAGAAGTGCTATCCCACGACGCCTCATCATCCGGGCCCGAGAGCACCGTCGGCTCTGAGAGCACAAGCGGATCCGAGAGCACGGCCTCAACGAGCGAAACTGTGATACACCGCAAGGTGCCGGACGCCGCGTCACCAGACAGCTCAGGCTCATCTGAGTCTCAGTACTACGATGCCCCTTCTTCGCCCAGTGCTGCGCCGGCGTCAGCTCAGCTCGCACAACCCACCTCCGCGGCCAATCCCCACCCCCAACCGGCACCGCCAGTGAAGGGCCAGTCGTCTCCTGCAGCCAAACCAGCCGCTCCCGCTCCCGCTCCGGCAGTCATTCCGCCCGCAACACAGAGCACGGCTGGGAAGCCGCTGACACCAGAGGAAGCCACAGCGCTTACCGCAGAGCAGGACTTCCAGGCGGAGTACGCACGCACGCATCCCAACAACGGTGGAAAGCCCGTCTGTAAAAACGCGAGTGGGTTCTGTCAGTATGGCGACCACCGATAGAGGCCCATAGTATAGGGTAGAGACGCACGAGGCAGGAGCGGTGGAGTGTGCATTGTATTGTCTGATAGGGGTATGGGACATTGTATGTATCATGAGGGCGACGGGGCGTTATGGCGTATGGCTGGTTTGGGCGCTATTTCAATTTCTTCATCGGTCAATCAGGATAGCTAATGAACACTTCTCGCTGTACATTTTTGCGCCCTTCTTCAGCCAACAAGTGACGAGATGAGCATCTGACAATGCATTCACGAGTAATACCACACCCAACAGACGGCGATCCGTCTACACTTACCTTCCATCCAGACGCAGGAGGCCCCATTTCACTTCATAAATTCAACAGCTACGGTTTCGCACGCTACAGAGATCAAGATTCTCGATGATCAAGAGCACCATTGTGATCATTGGTGCCTCCTCCCCTACAGCCGGGGTTGTGATATGGTTTGCGATGGCTTGATTACGCGACCGATTAACAAGGGATGGGATGTAGTGCAGCTCCAGAATTGCAATCACATACAAGCCCGAATGCACCAATAACACTGACATCGCTGTTCGCAAGCGTTCGCCACTCCGTGAATATCAAACAAGAAACATTAACGGCAATGAAGCGTCAAGATACTCCGCTAATACAGCAGCCACCACAGTTCAAAACGCCTCCAAATGCCGATACGACAAGTGCCAAAACCCCAGGCGCCGAAAATATATCTTGCTAAAACACCGCATAACATGCAATAGATAATCCATGATGATAGATGCCCCAACACGGGACTTCACAAATCCAGTGACAGCGTCATCCCTGCCGTCAACCCCCTCTCAAAACCCTCTCCACCCTCTTCCCCAACTCCGTAACCGCCCTGGACACCCTAAACGTAATCGGCAGCACCGCATCCACGTCCTCGACGTCCATAAGCTGCATCCTGCAGTCCTCGAGCACATTCACAACCGGCAGCGCGTGCCTCTCCAGCGCGGCACGCTCGGGACCGGCGATGTGAGAAGACGAGGTGGCGTCGTGAGTGGCTGTGGAGATGGAGAGACAGCTGCGTTATTGTTTCGATTTGGGCGTTTATGAGATTCTCTTCTTCTTCTGTGGAGGGGTTTGCGCGGATGGCGGTCTCGAGGGGGTTAGGGTTGAGATTAGGACTGTGGTTTGCATGTCGAGGAAGTTCTGGGGGCGGGGCGGTGTCAGCGAATATATCTTGGACGTTGGGGTGGAGGAGCCTAGATGTTTTACTCGAGCGTCGGTTTGTGGAGGACACTTGAGAGACGTACCTTGAAATCCTGCAGACCGCTCTCGTGGGTCTGGATCTTGCGCACCCGTTTGACACGGGCGCCACCGCTGCTGACCCAAGCTCGACCGAGCTCCTGTTGGTGCTGTAGCCCGCAGCCGAGGAGCCGGCACTCGTCGTGCTCGCTTCTCGTAGATGGCTAATGCCATTGGCCAAGCTGAAGTACCCCTCCTCCCCCTGGTCGTTATCATCGTGGTTCAGCTCCTCCGCAGGCGTGGGCCGTATCTTGACGGCCCTGACCAGCTCGATGACTGCAGTGGCTAGATGCGACGCCGCTGCGTCGAGCAAAGAGACCGGCGAGAGGCCTGAAGCCGCGGCGTGGTTCTTCGATGCGGTAATCAGGTTGTTCGCCGTCGCGCTCACCCTCGCCTTGAGCTTGGTATGGCTTCTTGGCGTCTCAGTACTGTCCATGCTCGAGCGTGAGGAGTCCGCGGCATCTACGTCAGAGGTGATGTTCCGCACGCAAATGACGATGGTTTTCATGCAGTCCAGGACAGCTTGGGCATTCGCTTGGCGGGCCGCTTGAAGAAGCTCGTCGATGCTGAGTTGGAATTTCGTCACATGGACATCCTTCACTAAGCCGTTAATCCCCATGAGGCTACCGTCTCTTACATAGAGCGACGATGTCGGGTTCTGCAACGATAGTCCCATGGAGGAGGCGCGCAGAGTGCGCAGTTGCGTCTTCGCTTTGGCGTAGCGGGATTTCCACTGCTGGAGCTCTTCTTCGAGGGAGTTCGCCTTGTGCTGTAACTTTTCCTCCTTCTCAAGAGCTGCATCGCTTCTTTCAGACAGGGCGCGCATCTCAGTAAGGAACTGCGAGGCTTCGCGGCGGACGTCCTCAGTGACCTGCTGCTGTTCGAATAGCTCGCGCTCAAGCTCGAGGTAGCGTTTCTGCCAATTGCCTTCCATAGGGGGCGGAGGAGCTGGGGGCGCTGGAGCGGGGATAGCAGTCCTTCTAGCTTCCTCGATCTGAGAGCGAAGGTCTCGTTCCGTGGTCGAGGATTCGCTACGCAGCTTTTCGATTTCAGAACGGAGCGAGGCATTGAGGTTCTGCGCCTCCTCCAACTTGCTCTCCAGGCCCCGCTGCAAGCTCATCCACTGCTCTTTCTCGGCATCACTTGCGCTCTCCTGGTTCTTGCCCTGTGTTGTCAACCTCTCTACCTCCTCATCCTTGTCCTTCAGCGTAGTCTCCAGCGATCCTACTTTCCCCTCCAGTCCAGCGACTCTCTCTCGCAGTTCCATAATCTCCTTCTCCTTCTCCTGGCTCAATGTCGCGAGCTCGCTGTTCCTCTGCCCATCCGTCTCCAAGCCAAAAGCCTCACTCCTCGCATCGTCCTCCTCATCCACACCACTTACGCTGTCATCATCTTCGACCATGGTGCTTTTGTTCGGCACAATTGTGTTACTCTGAAACGTCTTCGGCAACGGACGCCCATATACATTCCCACCTCCTTGACCTGTTCCTTCCCCAATAGCCAGACTGCCCGGGACTCCAGGCGACTGCGACGGTCCATTTCGATATTGTTGCGGCGGCGGCACCGCGCCCGTTCCTGCACCTGGCCTCGGCCCTCTCCACCCTGGCGGTGGACCACCGTTCGCTCGTGGCGCACTGCGATTGCTGCTGGCGGTCGATGGGGCAGGGCTAGGTGCGCGTGATGGCTCTCCGCCTGCGAATCTAGGAAACCGTCTCTCAAGCTCGAAGAAGACGTCTGTAGCCAGTTGTCTAAACCTCTCGAGCGGAAGCGTCGAGAGCTTCTGTCTCGCCTGGTTGCGCTTGGGGTGGAATTTGGGTATAGGCAACAGATGGCTTGGTGTTTGGCCCTGTGTTTCTGGCGCGCCAATTGGGCGGTTTGCGCGTTCGCGGCGCTGCTCTTCCCGCCGAATCGACTCGTCGTAGACGTCTGTGGATAGCTCTTGGAACTGCACCGCGCTTAGCCTGAGCAGCTTGTCCCTTGCGCGGTTGGGCCGCGGATTGCCTTTCTCGTCTCTTAAATAAGGTGCTAAGTACTGTTTAAGGACTTGATAGTGCTCTGAGAGTGTCTCTTCCTGTATAAGCTTGTTTTTGCTGGAGCTTGCACGCGAGTCGGCGACGCTGGGAGCGTAGCGGCCTGTGGCATCGCTGGACCTGGCTACAGAGGCTGGTGGAGAGGGATTGGTGTTCGCCGAGGACAGAGGCCCCATGCCGCCGTGGCTGGGCAGGCCGCCATCTGACGTCGTGGCCGTTGTGCTGGTGCTTGTGTGGACGGAAGTGGGTGGTGTATCGACGCGATTACGACTGGTAGGAGCGGAAGGGTACGGGGAGCTGCTGTCTAGGCTCTGGTATCGCGTGACAGGGGACCAAGTGTCATTACTGTCGATTGACGCGGGGAGAGAGCGCGGGAGCGGGCCGCATTCATTTTTCGTGGTTGATTCCTCCTCGAGGGGGAGGCTAGCTATGAGTGCACCTTAAGGAGTGTAGGTTGAACCGGCGCCAGGATTGATGTCGGCGCGTTTCGAACGAGCGCGCGGCGGGTTGCTTGTCGAGTCTCCCGAATACCCGGTAGGCGTGCTGCAACGCTATGGGGTCCCGCAGCGCTCGCGGCGTAACTGCAGGAAGGGTTTCTGAAACAGTTTCTAAAGGGACGGTAGGCGGGCGCCAGCGGAGTGTGGTGTGGAGAGACGCGCAAGGCAATAGTTTCGGCGATTCTAGGACAAAGGAGTGAGGCTACTCGCACAGCGGTAGAAACAAGATTGGTGTCGCGGAGAGGAATCTCGAAGGAATGTAAGCTATGAGGAAGCAGAGCTGCTGCCGCAGCCCCCTTTCGTGCAGGTGCGAAGTCCAATGGTCAAGGGTCCTGACTGGCGCTAGGGAATGCTGGGCAGGTGGGCGCATCGAGGCCTCACAAGATGATTCGCAGACTCAACCTTTACTTCACACGAATGGCTGCAGAATTTTGAGACCATAAGAGTAACCGAGGCCTGAGCAGTGGCAGCAGCACTTGCAAGGAAACCCAAGGACCTGCATAGCTAATCCTTTGTTGAAAGTCTTTTCGAGTACTAAGCTTGTGTTCCTACTGCCCGCCCATGCCCCAGCTCACGCGACTTGAAACGCTCAGAGAAACCTCGCACCACGGCAAGAAGCAATGCAGTTGAGGTTGCCGGAAAGGGCGCTCTTCCACCTGATCACACGATGCTTATAAAGATGAAGCCAGATGTAATACTGCAGAAAATGCAATCCGCCAAGATACTCCCCATAAACGCCGCCATGGGTGTAACTGGCATAGATGATGCAGCAAGTTCCCCAATCTTCCGAGTTCCCAACGCGCCTTGGACCGCCTACTTGCTCTTCTTGATCTGGCTCCTCGGCAACTTCCTACAAGCCGGACAGAGCCAATCACCCATCGGTTCACTCTGAATCCCCACACAACCCCAATGAAACCACTGATACTCGCAGTCATCATTGTCGCAAGCCACCATATCCCCATAACTCACGCTCTGGCAGAAGCAATACTTCGTATCATCAGACTCCTCTTCCCCCTCATCACCCTCCACCCCATCCGCAGCTGACACATTGGCATCCTCGTCGTCGGTGCCAGCGGTCTCACTGATAAGGGAGTCCTCATCCCCAGCCGTAGTCGTCGTAGGCGTCGGAGAAGCTTTCGAAGAGTTGAGAATGCGGCGGCGGGACTTCTTCGAGATGGAGTGCTTGCTGACTTTCTTCTTAGTAGCATCCGCAGCAGCTGAGGCTTTCTCGTGCGGCGCAACCCGCTTTCCGGCCTTTCTCGGTCGCGCCGCCGGTCCGGCACTACCCTGGCGACTCCCTGGCGTCGACGCTTTGGGCGTGCCGGGCCCGAGGGATGACTGCCGGGCTAGGTTGGATGAGGTGGCCGGAAGATTGGCCAAGGACATGTTCAGGCGCCGGCGTTTGTTGGCGCTGTCGCTGGCCACGGACTGCTCGCGCTGTCGAGCGCTGCCTGCTGGGGTGGAGTGGTTAAGTAGCGGTGCGGCTGCATGCCTAGTGTGCCTGCAGATGCGGCTCGGTTGCCGGAGGTCAGACGGGCGATGGCTGCGTTGGCGATGTTGGCGGCGCCGCCTGTTGTAACATTCAGGGAGAGTGGGTGCAGTGGCGTGCTGACGCCTGTGTTGCTGTTGGAGAGTGGGGGAACGAGGTTGCCAGATGATTCGCGCAGGAGAGAGGGAAGGGATGGGTCCAGCGGCATAGAACCGTCATTCTGCAGGTCACGCATCTTGATGTCTAGGCGCTTGACATGTCGTTCAAGCTGCGAGGTCTGTTAGAAGGCACTCCGAGAACTACATCACGTGATCGGCAAGACGTACGAGGGCGAAGGCTTTCTCTGCCAGTCCGATCTTTTCCTCTTGCAGAAGTTGAGCGCGGTCGTAGTGGTTCTTGATGACCGTCTCATAAGCCTCCTCTTTGGGGTTCTTAACGAGTCCGCCGTTGAGCTTGATGAACTTTTGCATGCTGCTGTCGCGGGCATTGATGAGAGCCAAGGATTGGTGTATGAGCTGCTGCTTCGCCTGCATCTCTTCGTACAGATGCACGATCTCGGCGGGGAGATTTGCAACTGCTTTGTTGTGAGCATCAAGTACATCAAGGTGCACAGTAAGAGAACCAAACCATCATGAACGAACTGCTCAAGCACGGTAGCTGCGTCCTCGGCGACGGCCATGTTGAGAGTTTGGTTCGATAGGATTCGCCTGTGGCCGATGGAACAAGGTCATACTCCCAGGTACTGAACTTTGGCTCGAACTTTCGGTGAAGGCAAATGCTTAGGGTGGATCTGTAATCGTTCGCGGACTTCGAAACACTTCTGATGTTCTGGTGTCGTTCTTATGTCACGTGAGTCGCCTTCCGTTTTGCGGCTCTGATGGCGCGAATTCCCCTGCATGCAGCCTTGCAGATCACATGCGGCGCTAAACTGGAGCCGGCGGCCGCCATCTGAACAACCTGAGCCTCACCACTGCAACAAAGCCACATAGAACAGTATGACTTTCGCACCGTCCACTCAGGCGTCATAAGCATCAAAAGGTATCTGCGAATCTCCAAGGCATCTCTCAGATCAATCTCAAGATGGGCGACATCGTCCAAGAATACAGTCCGCCCCCGGCGCTCCACAAGCGAACTGTCTCCTACCGGTATTCAAGATACAAGGAGATGACTCCCGCCGAGAAGGCCGCCGTCATCGAAAAGGAAGCCGATGCAAATGGTATCGAAAGACCCCGAGACTACGTAGTTTCTTTCCACTACAACGCCAAGGTCGAAGAGCATCATTTCGGGCGATCGCACCCGATGAAACCCTGGAGACTGCAGCTCACCAAGCAACTGATACTGTCATACGGCCTTGAATATGCCATGGATATGTACAAGACCAGGATGGCTACATCGGACGAACTGGCGCTCTTTCACGACCGCGAGTACCTGGACTTCCTAGCAGAGTGAGACCTCCGTTGCACTTTCCCTGAAAGCAACGCCGCTGACCGTATACACACAGAGTGACCCCAACAAATCTCTTAGAGAAGGAGAAGGCAGCCGGGAAGTTCAACTTCGGCGGCGAAAGCAACGACTGCCCCGCCTTCGACGGCATGTGGGATTACGCGCGTCTATACAGCGGCGCATCCATCCACGCCGCGGAGCGACTCGTAAACGGCCAGTCCGACATCGCCATCAACTGGTCCGGCGGTCTTCACCACGCCGGAAAGAGCAGGGCGTCCGGGTTCTGTTATCTGAACGATATCGTCTTGGCCATTCTCCACTTACTGAAAGTCCATCAGCGTGTCCTTTACATAGACATAGACGTGCACCATGGCGACGGTGTCCAGGATGCCTTCCACTCCACTGACCGCGTCTTGACGCTCTCCTACCACAAGTACGCTGGCAACGACTTCTTCCCCGGAACCGGCGGGGTCGACGAAAACGGACCCGCTGAACCCGACAACCCAGGCGCACGCTACAGCCTCAACGTACCTCTCGAGGATGGCATAGATGACGAGCAGTACGAGTGGCTATTTGAGATGATCACCGGCCCCGTAATCGAGCAATACAATCCCGGCGCCATCGTCCTTCAATGCGGCGCCGACTCGCTTGGCGGTGATCGACTCGGGAAATTCAACCTCAACATTCGCACTCACGGATTCTGCGTCGAGTTCGTCAAGAAGACCGGTCGTCCGCTGCTCTTGGTCGGCGGCGGCGGCTACACGCCGAGGAATGTGGCGCGAGCTTGGTGCCACGAGACCGCGTTGTGTGTCGGAGCAGACCTGATCGACGAGCTGCCGATGCACGTACCGTATCGACAGGCGTTCGAGGGGGAAGCTAATGGGGACGGGAAGCTTTATCCGTCGCTGCACAATAATGGTGTGAACCGACACGTGAATAGGAATAATAACGCCGAATTGAAAAAGCTAGTTGCGAAGGTATTGACGAATCTGCGGTACTGGAAGGGCTCGCCCAGCATCGAGATGGGGCAGTTGCCGAAGCGCTGGATGGAGTTGAGGGAAGAGATTGATAAGGAGATGCGGGAGGAAGAGGAAGAGAGGGAAAGGCCCGCGGCGGAATTGAAACGACGAAGGGTGGAGAAGAACATCGGTGGGAGAAACGAGCAGCGTAGTATGCTGGGATAGTGAGCACGAGGTGGAACTTTTGTAGAGCTATTTGACCGGGCGGCGTTCAGCGGTATACCCATGGTTGGTTCTGATCTTCACAAGCAGGCGTACGATACTTCAACAGAATATGGCACTTATGAAAAGCGGTTTATGGAGGACGGAGCCCACTGTGAAGAAATTCGGACTGGTGATCTTTCTGCGCGGTGCGTTGGCTTGTTCATCCCCCTGGTCATGATGCCTCTAACTCCGCTAGCCAGTGCGGCACCTGGTATGGACTTCATGCATTAGCGCAGGCCATCAAATGAATCATCTCAAGAAGATGGCAAGCGGCATCTGCCTTGCACGTAGCGGCCCTCGGTCGATTCACTGCATGCCAAGATTTTAACCTTCACAGAGAACAGCCTTCCTTGTAAATTTCTTTCATTCTACCTCTACTCAACCGTTCTTTCCCCACCTTCCGCCTCTAACTTTCTGACGTCGGAGCTTCTCTGACAACAACATCCTCTGCACACCAACAACGCCGTCACCGTTCCACTACTCCGCGCTATGGACCCCCAAGACGAGGCACGAGATAAGCCCGCTGAGGCGCAACCTTCCACGACGATGAACCAAGAACAGCCTGCCTACCCAAGCTTTGCATCTAGCATAAGGAATGCGTTCCCGCACATCAATGTTCGCAACCAGGACCACCGTCACAAATGGCTCATGTTCCAGCTACTCGCCTCTGTCGGAGGCGTCGTCCGCTGCGAAGATTCCGCCGCGCTCGACATAGTCCTGTACTGCGGTGAGACAGTTCAACCGGATCCGGATCACCGTACTTGGCCTGAGAAGCTGGAGGCGGCCTCTGCACTAGCGACCGAACGGGCGTGGTTGGCCGGAGTCACCAAGCTCATGGGGTTCCGGGAGGCTGATAATGGACCGAGTAGAAACCACTCTCGCATGATCATCCCGACGCTGACCAGCCAAGAGCTGGAGCAGTGCGCGTTTGTGCTGCTGGGCTTCCCTACAACGCCTGACATGGTTGCCATTGTCCCAACGGCCCTGTGCAACCCAGAGAGCCCTCTTGCCATCAGGATGCGACAAGAAGAACATTTGATCTTTGCGCCTGTCCCGCCGTATCTCGCGCCTCTTGCGTTCAATGTTCGATACCTTGCGGAAGCGATCCGACTATTCATCAGCGCAGCGAAGCAAAAAGCGGATTTCACGGTTCCTGGATCTGAAGTCACCTTGCATGGTTGGAAACCGTACGAAAAGCTGCTCAAGCTAGACAACCTGCACCTCAACAGCCACGAACGAGCAGCATCCGATCACGCACCTTCTCCCCAGAGAGGTGAACGTGCAACGTAGCAGACCAGCACCATGGAAACATCTATCCGCCGAGACCTGGAGGACCGTCAACCCCGCCCGCTTTTGCGTTCCACGCCGCGCTTTACACGGTCACCCAGCGTCGTTAGTCGAAGATGATACACCGGTAACCATGGATCGTCACCAAACTAACACACCCCGTCTCGGTTTGACAACATGACCTCATCGCGTCCGCAGATTATTGGAATGAGGGGTGGGGTCTGTTCGTTTCTCAATCCTAAGAAGCCGCTTTTCGGTCCGCTCACTGCGCATGCACCTATGGAGATGCCCTGTTTTCCAATTTGCTTTACATTTCCTTGCTTTGGAGATACCGGATGAGGTTACTTGCGGAGACTGCAGTTATCTTCGGCATAGCCTTTCCCTATGCTGAATGAAGTTACCTGCATCACTGTTCTCTACTCGAGCTGGAAACTTCTGAAATGGCATTGTATGCATTCCTACAGACGAACTCATGGCATGCCGCATGTACAATTAACAGCAATCGAGATCCTTTGCACTGTACGAATCTCTCTTGTGCAGTGCTCGGTTTGCTATGTGGATTCTCCCTACGTGATCCCTCCGCAAGGTGCTTCACAGCGGGCCACCTTCACCCAGGAGTTTTTTTATGCAGCTCGAGAACGATTTTGTATTTATTCCCATCCAGCACCCACAGAGGGTCAACGTAGAACGCTCTTATGGGACCGAAAATGTCATAAAGTGCCATCATAACTTCTACAGTTAGTAACAGCTTGAAGCCGGCGGGTAGCTTTAATACCGTCTCGAAGTATGCGCTGCCTCCTACCGATAAAGGAAGCATGCCACGGCTGTCTAAATCCTCAGGTTTCAGGATGCCGCGACGTACGGCTTCTCGCGATAGTTGCCGCCAGACAGACACTTTCCATGCCTCGCTTAAGAGATCCATAGTGACTGACGTAGTACCAAAGGGTAACGGAAGTGAGGAAAGATGCTTGCGAGATGCAAGGGCGGGTTGAAATGAGTATTGTCCGTGAGGCAGCTCATTGCGAACACTTGCGAGCCTCATAGCCGTTTCTCCCCATCCGCGAAGCCGGAGCTGGAGGACCATGGTCCCAGAGGGCGCTGAACGTTACAGAAGTTATAGGGGCCAGCGAAAATACAAGCTAAGAGGCAAATCCTGGTGGGTATAGTTCTGCGGATTAGATGAGTTTACGGACTGGACGCTGCAGGCGACGGAAGACTTCGCGGTTGAAGCTCGGTGGAAGAGACGCTGCGGATGCGGCCCGTCCCGGCTCCTGCAGCCAGCCGCCCATCGGGTGCCTTAGATTCCATTGTTTTTACAAACCACAGTTTTTTCAGCACCGTACTTGAAAATTTGGAAGTCATTCTTTGCCTCAATTGGTCGATGCCACCGAAGGGGACGGCGTGATGATACCAAAGATGCATTTTGTAATGGTGACTGACGGTAGTTTGTGAGATTACATTTCCCAGGCGGTTCATTTGCTTCAACTTCCCAAGGGAAAAGCGAGGAAGCTCTTCTGTGCCTCGACTTTCCGTCCTCCATCAGGCGGCATGATGTTGGCTCTGTTAGCCTTCTGCCGCGGCTTGTATATCTCGTCGGCCAAGCTATGGCAGGTTCTGTTTGTGGGTTTTGGGGGGGGGGGGCGGCGCTAGAAGGCCTCATGCACTCTAGCGGTCCGTGGCGGCAGGTTCTGCGATGAACTCAACACCAACGTAGCGAAAGGACATGTCCTGGTGTCTTGAAACCGAAGTAACGGAAGGATGCGTGTTCATGGCTGCTGTATTCAGAACAACGAATTTGGCGAAGCGAGAAGACGACACGGGCGTTGGATAACAGCGGTAGTCTTGATAGTGAAACTGTACTGTGCGTGGGTAAAGCGGATGATTCAGTGCTAGGTACTTTGATACTGGTGCTATTTGCTACATTTTAGACATGAAGCGAGAAAGCGAAGGCTGTAAGAGACTGAGGAAGAGACGCCTGGGGGAACGAGGGTAGTAGTGGTAAACGGGTTCGATTGATTGCGAAATCCTAGATCTCTGGCGAAGTGCTCGGAGACGCCCACCGCAGAGCACCTCACAGCACGTCTCCAACCTCGATTCTGTTGGTTTCTCGAAGCAGGGGCCGGGGTACGTCTATTCTCTCAGTCAGTCGCTCGAGCGATACGTGGGCGATAACGTGCACCAGTCCATGAGATGCTCAGCTGTGCCACGAACGTACCTTAGGAGGAGCTGCCGTTGTTGACCACCACGCCTTCGACGTAACTGGGGCTGAACTGAGCGCGTCTACGCCGTCGAATTCCCTCTGATCCGAGCCGGAGTCGAGCTCATGGCTTAGGTGGGGGAATAAATCACTCGGCTGATGTTATTCGCCATACCTTCCGTGATCGGTGTTCTCGCATCGCGGTGCTGAGGCCAGCTGCGAATGAAGACCCAGCACGTTCTTGAGGCAATGCAGGCGATGCTCGAAGCACAGCATTTGTCACGATCCTGCCGAATGGTATGCCAGATGATGCCAGGCACCACGATGATGCAATGGTAGGGTTGCTTTGATACGAAGAGCAGCGGCAACAGTGACTCCAATCGGAAAGTAGCGGTATTCGATAAAGCCTAATTGAGTAAGGAACAGAGTTCAATCCGCTGAAGCGACACAGTCCTGGCTGAAAGTCCAGCTTCCAACATCTGAAAGAGGATCGGCGATCTTGGTGTGAAAAAGAAAGGCTGCAGGACAGGGGCGAGGCGACGTGGAATAGGGATTACCAGACGCAACATGCATGGTGCGGCTTGCATTGACAAATTGGCTCGGAAGAATACCTGAGCAAAAATCGAGCCGGCGTGGAGCTGCAAGGCAACTGTTGATCTGTGGGGCAAAATCTCTGGGTAGAGGGCTCTGCTTGAATGATACAGGGTTGACTGTGAGATAGCTGAAATAACACTCGATACAGTTTCGCGTTTGAAACTACCAAGGTCACAACGGTCTACACTGCACCCCAGACGTCGCAAGCGGATATGTCACCTGAGGCCGCTGTGATGAAGAGACGTTGTTATCGCGGATTTGGATCGCTGTCTGAGAAGTTCCGTGTGCAGAAAAAGTAGAGCACTTTGATAGAGCCACTGCCAGCACAGAGCGCCTCACGGTTACACGGAAGGCGAGGAACTATTTGGACTCCGCGCGTAAGAACAAGGTACGTTCTACAGGTTCCTGGACGAAGGTAACGGCTCGTCTTGCCACGGGGACCGTTCCCGCTCAGACAGCGGTCCCGTTGAAGATAGTCCCGGTGGAGTGATGCGTTTGGCCTGCGAGTCAGTCAGCCGTTGCCGCATTCTTTCTATCCGACGCGCCACGACTTTTGCGGTCTCCAGTAGAGCGAGAGCGATCGGATGAATAGCGTGTTTGGAGTTCCGGATCGATCGTGGTTGGATGAAGCGTTAGGAGTGGCAGGAACGGCGAACCTTACAACGGTAGTAATGAGGCTCTTTGCCGCTATCGAGTAAACTACTGCACCTCCGTTGTATCGAGTGCCTTTCAACCCAAGCCAGTTCTGCAACGAGAAGCAGCATCTCCTGACTTTGGGCAATGATGTTGGATGAAGTTGCGTTAGAGCCATGCTAAATTCGGGATCGACGTCAGGGAAGCCGGGGAATCCCTGTAGTCGAGGTACAATTCCCGGATCGAGGTTTGGAGTTCGCCATCTATGGCGCTATGTACTAGTACTTTCGTGCATGCGGGGGTCCCGGCTGCTTGGGTAGATTCCGATGATATTCGTAGCGTACCGAAATATAAACCGCTTCCGCTCAACTCATTGGACATGGCGCGCTCTTTTTTCACGCCGCTTCCCCGGTGGTTGATGCTCGAGATCTGCAATGGCCGCAAAGGGTGCTTCAGCGTTGCCGCTGCAGTGTCCACCATGAAAGACAGCCCCGAGCTTACTTTGCATCTATCCTTGTCGTTCAAGAAATGCGTATTTTAGCCCAGGCGGCATCGGCGGCCGTCGACGCGTGCCAATATGCATCCATGGTTGTCTAGACGGGTCTTGACATGACGTGTCCCAGAACCTTAATTGCACGCGTTCCCAGCGATTCACGCATGAGCACGAGAACTGGCGGCAAACCATCCAGCTCACTATGGTATTACGATCGAGTGGCAAAGTCGTAAAAGTCTCACTGTCTCGCCATGTGCCTTGCAGCTAGTATCTGGATCAGGGTTCCAACTTGCCATCGACCTACAGGTTGAGAGAGCGTGTAGGGCTGGAGGAGAGAATATCTGGGCTGAAAACCAGCTTTGCGTCCGCCACGGAACAAACAATGCACGATCGAGATATCCAGTGTAACCACACACACAACTAGCAAGGGTACTCCTAAGACGTTGGGCGACATGTCCACCCATTCTTGGGCAGAGTGGCGGAAGCTAAGAAGAGGATCACAATAGACTTTCCGAGCAGGTTTCGGTATAGTAATCGGCTCCGTTCCTTTCACGATCTCCGCACGAACAGGATGGCAAATCAAGTTTCTAATCTGTGCCCCTGTCTCGCAGATGCTCGCGTAGACATCGCTGCAGCGGTGATGTAGCTAGTACTCGACCGTGCCTGGCACGTAGCCTTGCAAGGGTTTTACGAAGCACATAGAGAGGAGTAAGGCCTCCATCTATAAAGAGGCCCGACATCCTCCGCCTGTTTCTACCCATCGAGTCAGCTGTGTCCTTGAGAACTTGAACTCAGGAATTGTCTTATCGCCGTCGTTCGCTGGCGAGTCTTCGTCAATCGTTAGTACTACGCAACTCACTCATCAATCATGAAGATCACCCAACTCTGGCTTGCCGTGCTTCTTAGCATTGGCCTGGTCGCTGCCTTTCCGAAGCTTATTGCCCGTGACGATAAGGGCCGCTACGCCAGGGATTTGAGCACAGGTTACACGGGCCAGAACTACGCTGGGTACGCGAAGCTTGTCGTCAAGCGCGAGGCCAGCGCCTTGGATGATGATCTTCTTGTGAGGCGCGACGACGACTCCGACTCCGACTCTGACGACGATGATAAGAAAAAGAAGGACGATGACAAGAAGGACGACGATGACTCTGATGACGACTCCGACTCCGACGATGATAAGAAGAAGAAGAAAGACGGCAAGAAAGCAAGGTCCCTAAAGAAGCGCACTGGTGGCGATGGGGAAGATTCCTCCGATGATGACAGCGAGTCCGACGACGACGATGCCTCCTCCGATGATGATTCCGACACCGATGATGACGATGACGATGACAACAACACCAAGACCACGCAGACTCAGACAAACACCAAGACGAAGACTAAGACTACGACCCAGACGCAGACTCAGTCGAGGACTACCGATTCCGCCTCCAATACCAATACCAACACCAATACCCAGACAAGAACATCTTCGACTCAGTCTCCCAGCACGACTACTCAGACTACAACCAAGACCAAGACCAAGACTCAGACGACCAATTCCGCCACGAATACCAACACGAATACCAATACCCAGACCAGAACATCTTCGACTCAGTCCCCCAGTAGAACTACCGAGACTACGACTAAGACGAAGACTCAGACGAGAACCACCGATTCCGCCTCCAACACTAACACCAACACTAATACCAATACCAATACCAACACCAATACCAGAACGTCGTCCAACACCAATACCAACACTAGAACCTCATCCAACACTAACACCAGAACGTCTTCCAGCACCAGGAGAGATACGACATCTACCCGCTCCAGCTCCAGCTCCAGCACGAGGACATCTTCCACTCTGACAACCACCACCAACCCAGCAACCAACAGCCAGACCTCGAGCAGCACTTCGCGCACCACCCAGACCAAGCCAACCAAGCCGCCCAAGCCAACCCAGACCAACGTCAACCAGGGCAACCAGTGCGGCAGTGGCAACACGCCGTTCTGCTGCAACACCGACAATCAAGGCAGATACACCACCTGCAAGTCCCTGACCGGCGGTTCCACGTGCTCGCAGACCACTGTTTGCTGCAATGCTAACAACGTGAGTCAATCCCCAGCCCTATCTGAGAGTTTTGCATAGCTGTCCGTGTTCCATTGCTCTGATTCATCGCTAATCCGTGACTACAGAGCGTTCAAGTCTGCCTGGGCAATGCCGTCATCGAGGTCTAGGCGGAGTAGGAGCGCTCACTAATCCCCCAGTCGAGAAGACTCTCACCGGCAGTGTGGGAGTACGGTCGGGGACGGAGGATAAGTTGGACGCATGGGATAAAGGTGCCGCTCCTTTCAAAACTTTCGGTACTAGTGGAGGACATCAGCAGGTATAGGGCCATGTTATCATGTGATCCGCAACACTCGTTTCGTTTTTGTCTGTTCTGATTGGCTTTCGCTCTTTACTGTGCTGTTAGTATGTCAGCTCTCGATAAATACACGGCTGGACGGTAACGCGTGAACACATATCATTACGCTTGATACGTCTGTGCAAAACTGGGCGTGAGATGGTCGTGACAGATTTCTATGGCTCAGGAAAACGTTACTTGAGCAACTCTTCTGGCACTGACGATACTGTGGTTGAAGTTGATGTTCTTGCCTTCACCGCGGGCCTTCTCAGCGCAGAGTCTGCCGCAATGCTTCTTGTGCCAACTGAGGTGCGGCTTGTGTTTGACGGCGGTATCGCTTCAATTGTCTGCTCTTCAGACTGCTCTCGCGCCCTCCACTCCACGAATGCTTCTCCCTGGACCTCATTGGCGATACGCGCAATAGATGCGCTACAACTGCCAAACCACTGGCTCCAGCTCCCCGATCAGCTGACTGTGTGGCCTGCCATGCGTTGTACTCGGCCGCAAGACTCCTTGCGATATTGCCGGCCGATGTGACGCCGTTTTGTATTGCACGAACGTCCTTCATGCTCAGGCTCGGCGGGAGGCGGACACTGTAGCTGCCGCTTAAAGTCACTTCGCGGTCGGAGTGGGGTGAGAGTGCTGGGGGCTGGATCGAAGAATGGTTTCCGCGTCGTCATCGCTTTCTTCATCCTCTTGTGCCTCAGTGACTGCCCCGGGTTGCTGAGACTCGCCCTGTGCACTCGCAGGTTCATCGGCTTTTGGCTTCGGCGTGCCTTTCGGCGTGCCATGTCCGACTAGTTTCACAGCCTCTAACTCTTTCCGTGCAGCCTCCAGCTCCTCCTGCAACCGCTGCAGCTCGCTGGCTTCCTGCTTCTTCCGCCCTTGCCCTCGCTTTCGCGGAGGTTTGGGCACGACCGGCCGAGCATAGAGCTCCTGCACCTGCGCCTCTAGCTCCTTCACTCTATTCTTGAGCGCTTCCAGCTCATTGTCCACCGGCACGCCGCCATTGCTCTGCTGCTGTGACTGCGTCGGCTCAGGACCGCTCGGTGGTGATGATTGTGGTGTGGCAGCTGGGCGATTCAGCTTCCTTGGTTGTCGACGAGGGGTAGGCGTTGTGGGAAGCGGCACTGGGGATTCTTTGGGAGGCGGGGGTGGAGGAGGGGAGGGCGAGGTCGGAGGTAGTGCAACGCCGCCAGCAGACTCGGGTCTACGGGACACGGGCTCGCGGTTGAGCTTCCTCGGCCGTCTGCGCTTGGGCGCTGCTTCTGTGGTTGGAGATTCTGTGGGCAAGTTCGCTGGTCGCGAGGCGGACATGGAGGATGGTCTGTCGAGAGCTGCAATGTCGGGACTGTGCGACTCGATGATTGCGGACCAGACGCTGTCCGGAGGTCAGGCAGAGGCTCAGAACTATCTACAAGGGCCGCTGTAGTGAAACTGGGGGCTGTGGAACAGTCCGTCTCTGCCGGATGCAGGTCAGCGTTGCTGTATAACCTTCGCCGAACGTGTAGAGTTTCAACGAGTTCACTCAGCCGGTGGCATCTTACCCAGTTGGCGCGGGTACAATATCTACAACGCCGTTTTCTGGATAGGCTGACCTCTTCGTGTGAGTAAGAAGGTATGCGGCGTCAGGTGGCAGAGGGACCATCGTATTCGCCCTCTCCGCCAAGCCTACGGCATGGCAGCCGGACGGTTGTAACAAGCTTCAGCAGGGCGGACAGCCAGAAAGCTCTACAAAACAGGTTTGCGAAGCCCTAACAGTTGCGCCATTGTCAGTCGAGCAAACCCGATGCCGCCATGGGGATCGAGAGGTCTGAGCGGCAACTCCGACGTCCTGTCGCAACGCCATCGCGCATCGCCCTCAAGTCAGTCGTGACAACGGCCTTTGGGGAGTTCCATATGAGAGCATTGCTCAACAGCGACAGCAACCATGAGTGCGATGATGCAGTCCAATATCAAGAAGTTGAGTTCAGTGAGTTGGTTAATCACATGAGATGCTCAGGAACAAATGATGTCGAACCGTTCTTAGTCATGACATGCACTTCCATTTTCTTTAGCCATAAATATCTACATCATCAACCATTGATTCCATATCCAGAGTCCATTATCCCAGTCCGTGCATCAGGCCGTCAGCCATAGGCGACGCCATTGAACCCAAAACTCCGAAAGTCAAACGACCGGAGACGATGTGAAGAAAGCTCTATGACCACAGCCCATACTCTTGACTTGATAACCCGGATCCTATGCTTCCAGCAAACCGCCTGCCGTCGTAACCACTCAATGGTGTCGTCTAGTCGTGGTAGTACTTCCAGCCGCCCTTGCCCCAAGCCCTGGAGTACTGGGCAGCATAAGCGGTCGTGGTCCGGACCTGGGTAACGGTCACCGGGACAGAGACGGTGGCAGTCGTGACGGAGGTGGAGGGCGCGCAGCCACCAGCACCGCAGGCGAAAGCAGAAGCCGAAGCGTTCGCGGAGGTGGAGTTCCAGAAGCCGCAGAGGCCGTAGTAGATGGCGCCGAACTGGTCGATCTCGGCAGTGGTGCAGTTCGAGGTGGCCGGGTTGAAGATGCAGGCCTGGATGACCTCGGCGACTTCCCACGCGGCGCCGCAATGGCAGAGGAAGTCGTCCGCGCCGCAGCCGTCGCTGGTCAGGGCAAGGCGCTCGCAGTAGTGAGCGCAGGTGGGTGCAAGGCTGATGTACTGCTCGAGATTCGTGACCTGGCAGAAGTTGATGGAGGAGGCGTTCTGCGCGAGGACAGCGCCGGCGAAGGCGGCAAGGGAGAAGATGGAGAACTTCATTTTGAATGACTTTGGTTTGAGGAACGGGCAATCGACTGTTGAGCGAGGGTCGTAGGGCGAGAAGCGAGTGGACTGAGCTGAAGAGTCAAAGACTTCGAGTGGTGCTTGATGATACAAAAATGATACTGGAGGAGAACCGCTCTTATAACCAACGGACCTGCATAGAGCATTCACCGATGCTGGTCCTGCAGGTCTCGGCCCCACGAGCGATGTGTTTGGTCGCTCTGGGGAGTGGCTTCCGGTGGGCTTTCCCTCCAACCCGCCTCAATGCAAGTGACAGGTTCGACGGTGGAACGGCAGATGCCAGAACAGACGGGGACGTCATCATGGCCCAGCAACATGTTTACTTCCGAGCACTAGTGCCACTCGTTGACGCGGCTCAGGGATGCTTAGCTGCGGAAAGAGAGACGAAAGATGCCTGGGGGCCGGGTCGCGCTCAAGCTCTCCGAGTTCCCGGTGCTGTTGAAGGAAGCACTGATGGCCGAAGACTCGGTACGACAGACTCCACAGAGACTTGTCATGTTCGCTGCCAGTGGCCGTCGATGTATTGTCAATTGCGGATTCGAACAACTATTTCCGCTGTTTACGGTTCCAATTGCATTCGGAGGCTTCAGGCTGTCGGCACTCGCAACCCACCAATTCATGCGAGCTCTTTGTTCCTGGGCAGCTTGACCCATGGAAGATGCGCGGATGTGCCACGTTCCTGAGCACTTCCGCCAATCTGGCGACTGCGTTTGAGCCTAGCGCTGTTTTTCGAAAAGCTTGAATTCACCAGATCCTTTCTGCACCTGCTTACCCCGAATTGGCTTGCTCTGTGTAGTAGCAGAGATATTCTTGGTAGTGCCGATGATGTTCTACAAGGATTAAGTGCGTTGCAAAGTCGTAATTGCGTATGTGGTTTCGGCACAGGCTGTTGAGATTGGTGAACAGGAGCTGATACCGTTGAGGGTCTCCATTATTCAGAGCCTGTACATTCGCTCGAAGCGGGTTGGATCACCACATCTCCAGGTTCAACGGACGCCACACCAGCCTCTTGCACCGGTGGAGAATCGATTTGAGAAAGATGTCGCGGTCCTTGGCTTCAGTTTAACGCACGTCAAGAGAGCCGACGCGGACTCTCGGCTCCCCACACGATTCTCCCGGCGCGACACCACCAAGTCGTGGAACTCCTCCATCTTGCTGACGCAGGGCCAGAATCGGAACGTGAAGAAAGTCTGGAGTACGGGGAGATCGGTGCGACATGCGGCGACTTGACAGATGTGATGTGGTCTCGATCCAGGGGCAGCTTGGAGAGGCCGAGATGCAGCAGGAGGACATGATTCGGCTTCCGCTTTATCACGTGATTTGACAAACCAAACTTGCCGATTGAAGCACGACTTCATATTCTCTCAAAACACTCGGACCCTACCAATCTCTGTTCGTCATGAGTAACAGGCTTGCTGGATGCATCAGAAGGCCGAATCTGCAGGTAATTCGAAATGCAATCCACCCGACTCATTCCCTTTCGCTGTCTCACCACCTGGACAGCATGCTCATCTCCCTAAATGTGTCTCGCCGAGCTTCGTCATCATACGTCCCGTTCCTATGTCTTACAAGTCCACCTTTTTCTCATCTTCATTACTCTCGTTCCTAGGACACCCTTCAATGTAACAGGGCGCACAAGCACACGCAAGGATGTCTCCGTACGGCGTCCTACACGAGCCAAGTTGCTCTCTTTACCCCTTGCTCATTCGTAGTTGCGCGGCTGAAGGTTCAAAGTGCTGAATGTTTGTCTCATCTTTCTGAGATCGCACTCGACAGCCTTTCAATCCAGAATTGATGACGAGTCACCATCATGTCCTTTGGAATCATCGTGGCGCCTGTTGTGTCGCCGTACCTTACAGCGGAAACAGTTGCATCACTCGCCTTATTTGGTCAGAGCGGGACCGAATCAAACCCGGAGAACAAACTGAACTTAGGCTAATCAAACTCTGTCGCCAAAAAACGTAAATTTGAAAAGACTGAAACACAGCACCGCGCGCAGATATTTGTTACGCTGTCATGACGTTACTGCAAGCGCATGAAGCGATCTTTCCATGTCCATCTCAATTTCATTCCCTAACAACAGAAAACTGCGTAGCTCTCAACCTGCACAAAACTCACCATCGTCGAACCCCAAACACAAGAAACCCGACATCTCCCCATGTCCAACACCTCAACCCCCACGACCCTATCCAAAATACCCCTTCGTATTCGCACTATCCACCCTTCTATGCCCCATCCCGTCTCTCTGCATCCCCAGCGGCGTATCCCTACCACTCAACCTCTTGAACGCTGCCACCAGCGCGCTCGGACTCGGCTGCGCATCTTCGGGCAACTTGTTGGTTGGGCTCCTAGCCTCCGGCGTCGCAACATAGTCGTTCGGCGAGTTCCTCGAACCAAGACTGTTAGCAGAAATCGGATCCGCGAACTCGAGCGTCAGAACCTTCGGATGACCGCGGCGCTGGCCCAGCGATGTGGGTGAGGGAGACTGGATGGGGGCTGAAGTCGGTGAGATGTTCTGCATTGGCGCGGACGTGGGTCCCAGGGATGGCGACACGGTTGAGGCTCTGGGCGACATGATTGTGACTCTGTTGCCGCTTGGCTTGGGCGCTGCTTTCTGGTCGAGGTTCTTGACTACCCCGGTCCCGAACTCGCGGTCCAATTTCTCTTGCTGGTCTTCGTGGGACTCGAGGAGCGTCTCTCCACCTTTTTGCCAGTTCGCTGGGCACAAGACGCCGTATTCTTCCGCTGCTTTGAAGGCTTCCACCAGGCGGAGGGTTTCGAGGACGCTGCGCCCGACCGAAAGGTTGTTGATTGTTATCTTAGTCGAAGCGGTCAGCACGACGCTGTGGTTTTAGTTCGCAAGGCGGTTGCTTACTTGCTGGATGATACCCCTTTGGTCTAGTAGAAACAGGCCTCTCAGAGTCACGCCCTGGTCTTCGAGCAAGACGCCGTAGTCACGCGCCATCTTGTGGTTGGAATCACTGAGCAGCGGCACGCTCACTGGGCCAAGTCCCCCTGGTTCCGCGGCGTGTGCTGCCACTGCCAAAGAGTGTGCTTTGAGTCCGTTGAAACGAACGCGAGCGAGCATCCCCGATCTGTAAACTCATCGATGCAGTTGTTGAACGCTAGGACTTCGGTTGGGCAGACGAAAGAGAACGCGGCAGGTATAAAGAGGATTATGAGCCATTTGTTTTTGGATAGATAGTAATCAAGGGACACATCTGGATATCAAATTTTAGCGAACCGGCTCTACCGTGTGGCGGTGATGATCGCGGTGACATACCCTCAAAGTTCCCATCAACAACGGCCGGTAAATTGAACGAGGGGCCTCGATGGCCGACGAATGCCTTTCCAGGTGCAGGCACATTAGCTTCTGTAGCGGCCCAGGACTTTCGGCGCATGCCTGAGGCCGGGTGTCTAGGCATCGGAGCGTAGGATTCTGGCAGGCGACGTCTACTTCTGATCACTGCGAAAGTGCTTGAATTCTTGCGCGACTACATAAAGGTCGATCTTCCAGACCTGTAGAGAACATCGTTGACAGACCAAAGCTTGTCCATGACACTGGCGTATAGCGGAAACAAAGAAGCCTTCCGCTTTCAGCCTTGCACCTCGTCCAGACTGCTGTCAAGAAGGGGGTTTCCGCAACCAGCCGCAATGAAGTTTCCTCCTTTTCCCATATTCTACAAGGCAATTGTTATACATCGAGCGGCAGATCTAGTTAAGGGTGCGGCTCTTTCATTGTGCAAGGGACACCGGCACGTCTCATCTGCCGCAGAGGAATGTTGTACAACACCAGGCTGATACAAGAACAAGCGATGCTAAAAGAAAGATCCATCATCGGAAAGTCTAGCCTACTCCGCAGACTGGCACGTTGCCTGATTGCCTAGGTGGCACGTCGGGCGGGTAAAAGGGTAGCCCGCAAAAATCACCACGAAAATCACCAAATGACCGTTCCATTAACCACGTCATTTACCACCCTGCCGAACTTGTTGCGGAGGCGTTGAAGCTCGTTCCGGGCTTTCGGAGCCTTGTTCAGCCATGAATACTGTGTTATGATGATGGTGAAGGAGGTGGTTGAGGTGGTGGTTGAAAGAGCGGAGTTTTCGCGGGCTACCCTTTTACCCGCCCGACGTGGGTGGTGATGTTCTCCATCCTGCTTGTTGCCGGTTGAGCTGCGCGTCATAGCCTCGGGCATGCCCGCTGCATATGTTGTGTTTCTCCACGCTCACAGCACAATATGTGCTCCTCAAGCCTGAATCTGTTGTGCCATCGAACCCCATCCTCAGCGATGGAATGTCATCTCTGCTATGAGAGTACCGCGTGCTGGCGCGTGAGGTCCTAAAGCGACGGGTTCCGGAGAAGAGGTCTAGATCCTCCATCCCGCATGGTATGCAATCCACGCGTGAAGCCAGGTGCGTGAAACGAGGAATGCTGGCCGAGTGGTGTTGGTGCAAGGAGTCATGCCCCGTACACTACTCGCTGGTGGTGGAGCTGCATCAGAATCAGATGGGATTGTAGTGTGCAGCACTTGGTGCAGGTTGTTGACGGACAACAAAGCAATATCGCTGGAGCATGAACCACCAGTCCAGATGAGCAGCAACATGGAAGTCGTCGGGTGTTGAGCGGTTGCGGAATCTGCCGGAGGCGGGACGGAGGCTGCAGCGGGCCGCATCGTGGAAGTCGGGTCGGATGGCGGGTGCGGAGATCCGGGGAAGGTCCGGGGTCAGAGTGCAGAATGAGGTTCACCTGCAGCTTGAGAATGATATCAGGAAGCGCGGGTCTCGGTCGTGGGAGCATTTCACCTACTGCACGACCACACCACCTAAGGATATCACAGAAGTTGTGATAAAGGCGTAAAAGTTACTGTAGATTCTAAGCCAGCCTCGAACTACGATGAACCCTGTGGTGAGGGCTTTACCGTATTTGTCGTGTTCTACATATCTCCCGCTGAAATCATGTCCAGGACGATAGCTAACAGCTGACTGATTTTCCATCCATCGATGTCATGATATGGAACTCGGACAGGCTTACTATCGAAGGTGCACACAGGATACACAGCCCCAAACACTACCAGCCGTGCTCCGACCGCATAGATCTCTCCCGAAAGCTTTCCTCGCCCGGCATCCAGTGCTTCGTGCGCCCGTTGCCATTCACACATTAGCGTCACTTCCTCTGCTCTGCAATGATGGCCTGGCCGACGAAGAGCGCGAGAACGTACCCGATCCAGTAGTTCCTCCGGCCGGCGAATTGTGCGAAGGCTGCGTGTTCTGCGTCGTCGAACTGGCTCTCGGCAGCGAACCCGTAGTCTTCGGCTCCACGTGTATAGTCTGCACAGCCTGGGACTCATTTCTACTCAGCGGGTCCTCTTCGTCAAACTCGCCCCGATCATACTGCTCCTTCCACCTCTTAAAATCCTCCCCAATGAAATCTAGTCTGTGACCGTTGTAGTAGTGCGCCGCGTTACAAATGACTAACACTTCCTGCATGCTGCAAACGATGCGCATACAGCCCCGGACTTCCTCGCTGTCATCGCAATTAATCACGTGGAGCCCCCATGTTTGGGCGCTGAGATAGACGTATATCAACGCCAGGGCTCTTCCGAGAGTTATGAAAACTAGAAGCAGACCGATAGCCCAAGTAGTTATGTATAGATTTCCTCCCCACTGACTGGCAAAGAAAAACGTCAAGACTAGCAGCAAAGCTGCCTCGACGAAGCCGGTAAGCAGGGTGCGCAATTGCGGACGACCTTCGGTAGACAAGTGAATGAGGATGACGAGTGGCCGCCAGCGCCGCGCAGATTTGGTTGTGGCGAAGCCGGATTTCACCAAGTCGAGTGGCTTCGTAAGGACGGATCTCAGGAAGATGAAGTTTGCCTTGATCAGGTCTTTCATAGTGCCTCGCAGGGGATGATCTTCTGGCTCGCAGCCTAGCCAGCCCAGCGGGAGCGCTCTGCCGAAGAACAGAATAATGCTTGATACGAAGGGAGGATAAAGCGGCGGTAGCTTCGATGCAGTGGTCGGAATGGGGACGGAGCTTTTGTTGGTCGTCACGGTTGGGTTGCGATCTATCATCGCTTGAAGCGAGTCTCTCGCGCTCTCTGACAAGGAGAATACTGCGGTTATGGTTAGCGCGTTGCTCTCCGATGCTGCAGCTACGACCATACCCTTAGCTACTTCATGATCTGCGGCCTGCCACATAAGAAGGCGAAAGATGGCATTGATAACAGCAGAGATCGCCAAGTATGAGCCTGTCCAATTTCGATTGGCGCACGCAAACACGAAACGTGGAACTCCCGGTGCAGCAAGAAGTGGCTGCACCGCCCATGCGAACATTGCTGCCTGCGTCGCAGCAATCAAGACAGCTGGTATGTGCCTAAAAGTGTGTAAGCAAGATTGTTGCCCGTAACGGACGGCGATTTCTCCTACCACCAGTGCCATCGTTTCCCAAACAGCTCAACATGCGCTCTTATCGTGCCAAACTGTTCAACATACTGAGTGGTACCGGAGTCCTGGGTCCAGCGCTTCAATTCATCTAAGCTGGCCTTGCACTCCTCCGTCCCGTAGGATCCAATTTTGTTTAACAAGGTAATGCCGAAGCTACTCAGTTGGACGACACGTTTACTCGGTACTGCATTCTTGGAGCGAACTGGAAGGCCAAAGCTGTAGATAGCGGCTCCCAGTCCGATAAGCCAGCTGGTTGCGAAGGCTTCTGAGCTTCGCGGAACGTACCTGCAATTGACGTTAGCATGGAGAACCCGGATGCAAGGGACCTCACTCACAGGTTGCCGAAGGCAAGAAAGGTAGGGAGCAGGGCCATCAGTGTAGTAGCGGCTGAGGAGCCAAGCTTCTCCCACTCATCCGTTACTGTCAGGACCTCATTGATGTGGGAGCTGCAATCGACACTCTTCCCGACTCCCATATAAGCGCCGAGGGTGTAGTAGAATGTTGAAATGCTAAAATTGTCGACAGCGTCCACATAATTGATGGCCAAGTCGTCGAAACTATCGTTGAACAGTGCGGTTTCGTTGAAGCTGAACCCTTTCAGCTGCTCAAAATATGTGGCATTGGCTTGTTCAAGCAAACTGGAGTGGTGCTGGAAGTCATCCCCAGGCAAGTCTCTCTGCGCGAGAGCCTGGAGCTCGATGGCCTCGGAGGTGGAGTTCGGATCAAAGTTGTCAGCCCAATAATAGAACGCGGACCAGGAGAGCGTATCCAAGTTTTCTCTGAGAGTTTGATTCGCCTCTATCTGGGCAACCTTGCCGTCGAGACGATTGTCGTGGAAAGGAATTGGAAAATTACCGACATGTGGTTTGAATTTATTGCGTTCGCGGCTGTCCTTATTGTTCGCATAGCCTGGAACTGTGAAAATTGCAAGAAGAGAGAAGAGTACCACATGACGCGCCTGGTTCAACATGCTGGCAGTTTGAGGTGTCGTCCGGGAGAGTGAATGAAGGCTCGCTGGTTGCAAAACGTCGAGAGTCGGAGTCCATTTCGGCTCACATCTCGTGCTTAGCAAGCATTTCGATCCTTGAGGCTCTCAAGCTGAAATGTCAATCCATATAGGGGCTTACGGTGGCGCGTTATTGACAGGGTCCGGTGGTGCCATATGCGCCTGTCCTCAGGCAGCACCGACAATGAGATAAGGCTGAGTCTGCGATTGCTCCTATTTCTGGGCACCTTACAAGCCTGCGCGCTGTTTCAGGGTGCATCGGTAAGGATGACTGTTGAGAGTGTGGAGATTAGCTTCGTAGGGGCCAAAAGAGTCTTGATCCGTCAGCCTTGCGGTAAAGAGGTAAGGTAGGGATGTATTTTCCGAGTGTCTATCGCCATGTCGTCCGTGCCCGGATACAGGAGAACTGTAGGCGCCGGGCGCTTACTGTACAGTACCTGGCCAAAAGTCTTTCCACAGTTTAGCCGACCCGCATTAACACCAGGAGACCCCCACCTATTCTAGTATAAATATCTCTATAACTAGGTGATATATTAGAATAATATTCTATATAAAGCTATGTAAAGGCTTAAAAAAGCTTTATATCTAAAAAACATAGTATTAGTAGCTTATTTACTAGCTATTAGCCTTAATCACCGCAGCTACCCTCCTTAATATTAACTTAACTAGCTTATCTAATATTCACTACGGTATCTACCTCTATAAGCAAATAAGAATCTCGTCTAAAGCATTAAATGCTTTCTTTTTATTAGTAATTATGATAAAATCTAGATAGAGCTTATAGATTTACTATTTAAGGTAGGTCTAGTTATTCTTTTACGGGTTAAAATCTAGCGAGTAAGGTGGCTATTCGATTATCTTAATTACCTCGTTAATAAAGTATTACTTAATAATCTTGATAGTATAAATAGGCGTGTTATTTTATATAAAAAGCTAGCTAGGCTTCTATATTATTAGCATAGCTTCTTTAAGGGCTTGAAGGTAAGATTAAGCTAAATAATTGTTTTTAGAGGCCTTTTTATTACGTTCTATCACAATAAGCTCGGAGTGCTTATAAAAACCACTAAAAGCTGTAATGAGGCATTATCACAGAATAACAGAAGTTACTGTGAAGGTTGGAGTCCTGATTAAGAAGGAAGGGAACAGTGCCAAGATATAGTTAATAAGGTGAGGATAGATATCACGTAGTGAGATCAGATCAAGTTACAAAGAATACTGGATTCTTATTTAAGTTAAGCACACCGTTCTAATAAACGAGAATGGTGTCTCCTATATACTAGGGCTTCTACTAGTACCTTCGTACCTCACTCAGCCTGCTTAGTGTGCTTAGTATCTAATCGTACTAAGCATACTAAGCATGGCTTAGCGGTGCCTGAGTGCTTAGTTCTCCCGTGATCTCTTAGCACTAAGCACTACTTAGCGCCCTGCACTTCTGTTCGTAACACTATCCCCCCTTCAGCTTTTGTCCTCAAAAGGTATGTATCTTCTTTAATCATGCCTAATAGGGTTACTAAAAGATTAAAAGCTAAACGCTCCTTAACTAAACGCTATCGAGACTTAGTATCCTATCTTCGCACTTCTAGATCTATTATGCCTACTCTCTGTAGCTACTACCGTGAGTAGTCACTTTGTTGCCATGTTAACGCTCGTTCCGGTTTCTACATAGAATGTATTTCTTCTGGCGCTAAATGTAACCTAGTGGTTACTCGTGAGGAGTAGGAGCAGCTTTATACTTATAGGGAGGAGATTTGTTGTTGCCTTCGCGAGGCTAATAAGGCGATTACTAAAGCGCATCGCCGCCGCGCCTAGCTTACTTAGGAGCTAGCCGCCTAGGAGAATTAATCCTCGAAGGCTGTTTCCCGTGAGTTAGTCTCTATTAAGGAGGTCGAGCGTCTAGAGTGTGGATAGCCTAGTCCACCCCTAACTTCCTAATAGAGTTCCCTAATCCTGCGCCGCTCGCCTTCTCGGACGTTTTCGTCTTATCTCCTCGACCTAGGGTGCCCTAGATGGCTTGCCTCCTAATCTATTTCCTATTATCGCCGGCTCCTCGACTGCTTAAGGTACTTCCTTATAGCTTACTTGCATTTATTAAGATTTATAAGTAACTTCCATGTATTTTCTAAGTCTAGGTACCTTTTCTATTTCACGAGGTACTATCGCTCGCTATTATTAAAGTTAGTGCTATTATCTAGAATTCTCTACACTTCGTATCGTCTTTTCTACTCTATTAGGTAGTTATCTAGTACCTTTTTAACACTAGCACCTTCCTAGGAGCTGATTCCAATAGCAAAATATAGAACACTAGGTGTATCTTCATTCCCTGTAGTAGGTTTAGCTTATAGCTAATATCCTTAATGTTTCTAACGATCTTAAAAGGTCCTATCCTAACGTGGTCGAGTTTCTTACTTAGTCTTATTATCTCGATGTTTCTCCGGAGGAGGTAAACTTTATCCCCCTCTTTAAGTATAGGTCCTCTGGATCTATGTTTATTATAGTGAAATGCTAATCTTTTCGCTAGGAACTCTATATCGTGCTGGAATTCTCTATAGATCTGCTGCATTTCTTTAAATGTGATTTAGGCTGTTTCTAATATAACTTAGATTTCCTTTAGTTCGTGGAATAGTTGTGCGTGGTATCTATAGTTAGTAGAAAGGTGTTATGCCTATTATCTTATTTACGCTCGTATTATATGCCAGCTATACTAGTGGCAAGAGTGATACCTAGTTTATCTATTAGTAATCCACGTAACCTCTTAGGTACTATTTAAGTACCTAGTTTATGCGCTCCGTCTATCTATCTATTTACGGATGATACGCTATTAATAGCTTATACGATAGTCCTAGCTATCGCATGAGCGTAGTCTAAAAGTTTAATATAAATAGCTTATCTCTATCTAATATAATTTCCTTAAGCAGCCCTTGCGTTGCTGTCACATTTCGGAGAAAAGTATATACCAGTTCTTTAGCATTGGACGATTCCTTATACGGTATAAAGTGTAATTCTTTTATTAATCGGTCCATAATGGTGAGCACGGAGTTGTATTTTACTTTCGTTAATAGTTCTTTAGAAAGGGATAGCTTAATAATAAAATCTATAGCGACTGACGCCTATAGCCGTGTTAGTATTATTACTATCTTTATTAACCTATAAGGTTTGTATCGGATTGGTTTTATCTTATAGTATAGATCGCAGGACGCGATATATTCCTCCATCTTCTTCCTCATTCTTAGGAAAAAGTATATACGGCTGATTGCTTCGACGGTCTTAAAGATTCCTTAATATTCCTTAGTTAGTCTATTATAGTACTATCGAATTATCCCTTTCCGCTCGGACTTCGGTACGTACACGAGTTTATTAAACAAAATTAGACCATTATCTATTTATTTAAAGCCTTCGAGGTTATCGGAAAGTGCTCTTTAGGCGTGTGCATCTTAGATGTATGCTTTCCGTATTCTATCCTTAAGTTCGTTATTTACAATCACTATAGTTGCCGCTAGGGTTTCCTAATTATAAGTGATTTTCCCGTCTGGATGCTATTCTAGAATTAAGCTAATTATTTAGGGTTTTTCTTCTATGTAATCTAGTCGCCTGCTAAAAGCGTCTACCTTAGCGTTTTTAGAGCCTTTTTAGTAGTGAATTTTAAAATTAAACGCTAATAATTCTTCTAACCATCGCATCTATCTTTAGTTTAAGACCTTAGTGGTTATAAAGTATACTAGATTCTTATAATCCGTGAACACTTAGATTAGATACCTTACTCCTTCTAGATATACTCTCTATTACTTAAAAGCTTTAATAATAGCTAATAGCTCTTTATTATGGATTTCATAGTTCAGTTCTGGTCCGCTAAACTTTCTTAAGTAAAATACCACTAGATGCTAACGTCCTACGTCGTCTTATTAATTTAGACATGCTCCTATAGCTAAGTCTAAAGTATCCGTTTTAATAATAATTCCCTTAATTGGGTTAAATATTATTAAGACCGTTTCCGTACTAAATTATTCCTTTAGTATACGAAAAGCCTCGTCTACTTTATCGTCCCACTAGAACCCTTAATCTTTCCTTATAAGATCTATTAGTGGCGCTATAATTCGAGTAATCCCGTATAAACTTCCGGTAGAAGTTTGCTAATCCTAAAAATAATTACACGTCCTTTACTAACTTTAGTGTAGGCTATTCGAGTACCGCTTTCATCTTGGTATTATCTATCTTAATACCTTAATTAGTGATGATATACCCTAAGAACTTAATTTCCTATTAATGGAATTAGCTCTTCTCTAGTTTTATTTGTAAGTCCGCTTACTAGAGGGCTTTTAAGACTTATCTAATATATTACATATATTCTTCCTTAGTCTTTAAATACACTAGTATATTATTAAGATAGACGATCATAAACACGTCTAAGTATTCCCTTAAGACATTATTAATGTATGCCTAGAATGTAGCGGGAGTATTAGTAAGTCTAAATAGTATAACTAGATACTCGTAGAATCCGAAACGGGTTCTTATTACTATTTTCCACTCTTCGCCTTCCTTAATTCGAATTCGGTTGTATACTCCTAAAATGTCGAATTTACTAAACCACTTAGCTCCTAAGAGTCGATCCTATAACTCCGAAATTAAAGGTAATAGATAACTATTCTTAATAGTTATATTATTTAGTCCCCGATAGTCGACGTATAGTTATAATATTCTATCCTTTTTAGAATAAATAGGATCGGATATCCTGCGGGTGACTAGAATTTCTATATAAATCCTTTCTTTAGATTCTTATTTAGGTACGCTCGAAGCGCCTCTAGCTTCTCTAGTAATAAGGAGTAAATCGCTGACTTTCCTAGTATCTTATCTTCTTATATAGGTATCGTATAATCCTAGGGTTAGTGTGCTAGTAGGGTCTTATCTAGGGCCTTATTCATAAATAGCCTCTTATAGTCCTTATATTCATCTAGAATAGATAACGGGGTTATAGTAGACGCGAACTCTCGTTGCTTACTCTATAGAATCTATACTTACTTAGGATTCCTTCGAACTTCTTACTTAAGCTCTTTAGCCGAGATTACGTATATCTTTATACTATCTCCTAGCATCTTATGGCTCATCTAGACTAGTTTTCCCTTAGAAAAATCCAGTGTTTTACGTGCCTAATTAATTTTCGGGTTCACGTCTTTGAGCTATAGTAACCCTAACACTACATCGTGGGTTCCTGTTACCGTAATATCAAACTACATGTCCCGGATATAGGGTCCAATTCTTAACCTAACTATTTTAGTCTCTTAGTCTACTAATCCCTAATTATAACCTAGCGGTTAAGTGTCTACCGCTATTACCTAGTAGATATCGCGCTTCGTTTACAGTCCTATCTACGCGCGGTTGGCGAACTATAGTGATATAAAGTCTATAGTGGCTCCTAAATCTATTAGTGCCTTAGCCTAATATTAGCTAATCTTAACCTATACTTAGAGGGTTCTAGCATATTATGTCGTCGTAAGAGTATGCTTTTAATAGTTCGTTCCGGCTACCTAAATGCCCTTACACTTGTTCGAAAGTCTTTAGATAGGCGCTTCTATTAACCTTCTAGCCGGAAGGCCTCCTAGTTTTTAAACTAGAGCTCCCAGAGCTCTTATTCTTAGTAGGGACCTCCGTCCTATTATACTTAAATTTACTAGGGTTAACCTAGCGTCCTAGATTCACTTCTAGATCTCTAGTAGCAAATTCCTATCGTAGTACTATAACTTTCTATTAAAGTTCGCGGGGAATATAGCCTCCCTTAGGAGTTATATATTCTCCGTCTCTAGTGAACCTCGCATTTATAGGCGGATATTCTCGCACTATATTATAGTATTCTTATCCCGATTAGGGTATACTATTTAGTATCTATCTAAGCTATCGCACGTATTTAGTTGCTGCGACTGGTTTTCCTAAAATAAGATTATAAATTTCTTTATATAGCTCGCTGAAACTCACAGCGGACTATTACTATACTTTATATACGGTTAATCTAATCTTAATCTTTTAAAGATTTTCTTTAAACTCCGGTTATCCTATTTAGCTTTCTATAAGTTCGCATACGTTCTAGTACGTCTAATACTATACCTCGAATGGATACCCGCTAGTAATAGGATTCCTTAGTAGTACCCTTACTTTTAGTTCTTCGTCTAGAGCTAGCTCGGATATTTCCGATTCCTCTAATTTGGTTTCCAAGATTTCTTCGAATGGAGATTCCTCTTTGTTAGGTTTTAATCCCGGATCCTATTCCTTAGTGGGTGCTATTAAGACTTCCGCCTATATCTCTTAAAATTCCGTTGGTCGCCACTCTTATTAGGGTTTGCTTACGCTTAGCCCTAGGCCCGAATCGTAAGCGGCTAAACCTATTTTTTAGTATTCTGTTTTCTTTTAGTAACCTATAATGCTTACTTTATCCGCGGTGGTTTCGGAAACCATTTAGAGCTATTTTTATTACTTAGGTGTGTCTAATACCCGTTATTATAGCATGCGGTCTAAGATATCGTATTATAGCTAGCTATCGTGGTTGCGAGTTATCCTATTTTTTAGGACTATTAGTCTTAGCTAGTGCTTACTTTTTCTTAGGTTATCTATAGTCCCTAGTAAGATGTTCTAAGCGGTCGCAGTTAAAACATTTTCCTATAAAAGGTTTCTTTCTTAAGGATGCTGCTCGTCCCTTCTGCAATCTTTCTTTTATAAAACGTCCTAAACGTCTCTTAGTAGCGTCTAATTCTATAGGCTAAAGCCTATATAGATTATAGCGCGCCTTTTAAGGGGCTTAACTTTTATAACCCACTATAACTAGTGCGCTTTTCCCGGCCTTTTCTATACGTTATTCGTATAGTCGATTATCGATCCGAATCGAGGCATTAATTATAGGTTATAATTCGTCCGGCCGCTCTCCTCGCACTAAGTCGTCTTTAATGCTCTCCTTTAATCCTTAGTAGTACTATACTATTAAAGCTAAGTCGCTCTAGCTAGTGTTTACCGCTACTAGTTAGAACTAGGTGGTGTATACCGCGGCTAATCCTTTCTAGGTTAGACCTATAAGTTCTTTTTCTATAGTACGTTCGGCGTTAATGTCTCCAAATATCTAGCGAATCTTTTCCTTAAAAGATTCTATATTTATAAACGTGGCCCTAGTCTCTAGTTCTCGATTAGAGTCCGAATTCTCTAAGAAATCCTTAAGATGTGGTTAAATCCACCTAAACGCTTTCCCTCTAAGGTAGGTGACTATAAACATAACTTCGTTTTCCATTTAGAACCGTACTTAATTATACTAGATATATAGGTTACATTAGAGTAGGAACGTTTCTAGTTCACCCCTATCTCTATGGTACTCGTCCGGAGTCTTAACCTTAATAGGTTTATTATTAGAGGGGTCCTTATAGCCTAGCCTCTAGACTGTCCTATAATAGATCCTATAGTAGATATATTATTATTATTAATCTTAGGTGCTCCACGAAGGTGGTGCTTAAAGTGTAATAAGGCGTTATCATAGGATAATAGAAGTTACTATAAAGGTTGGAGTCCTAATTAAGGAGGAAGGGAATAGTGCTAAGATATAGTTAATAAGGTGAGGATAGATATCACGTAGTGAGATTAGATTAAGTTATAAAGAATGCTAGATTCTTATTTAAGTTAAGCACACCGTTCTAATAAACGAGAATGGTGTCTCCTATATACTAGGGCTTCTGCTGGTACCTTCATACCTCGCTTAGCCTGCTTAGTGTGCTTAGTGTCTGATCGTACTAAGCACACTAAGCACGGCTTAGCGGTGTCTAAGTGCTTAGTCCTCCTGTGATCTCTTAGCACTAAGCACTACTTAGCGCCTCGCACCTCTGTTCGTAATACACTAAAAGCTATCTATACTATAGAGAATAGATACTTATCCTTATAGACTAGCTAAATTATATCCTTTATCCACTTTTAATCTAGTATTCTAAAGACCTAGCTAGTTTCCTCCCGCTTACTCTTATCCTATTCTATAGAGTATTTATCGCTCTAGATAATTATATACTATTAGTTAACTATCTAATCTTTATATGCTTTTATCTAAACTAACCGAGCTATAGTATATTTAGTAGTAAGAGTAAATTATCATTTATAGTGCTAGTGGATAATATTATACTCTTTTAAGAGACGGCAGATTATTCTCGTGGAGAATAAATATAAGAACTAAGATAGGGCTAAGATAGCCTTACTTAGTTCTACTAAGCTAGAAGAGGACTAGTCTAGCTTAGTTAGCGGAAGTATAGATATTCTCTATTTAGGAAGGAGTATAAAGTATAGATAAGAAGAAATAATAATATAGTATAATATTACTATTATCTTGTCTTATCGTTATTCTCCCTTAGAAGAGAGAAAAGGTCTTATATACATATAGAAAGCTATCTAGAATCCTCTATAGAATTAATAAGCATTACGTAATATTACGTAATAGATGGAACATTCTAGAACCTTATAGAACCTTATAGAACCGTATCGAATCCTATAGAAACTTATGGAATCTTCTAGAACCTTCTAGAATCTTCTGCTTATAAATCAATCTGGGCTAGCTTTAAAAGCTTAGTTTAGTAGGAAATACTTATTTCCTTATAATAAGAGGTTAAGATTGGTTTTCAGCTATAAATACATAAGATACGGATCCGTATAAGCTGTATGGAGTATGCATCGTTTGTTTCTATTAGTATAGATATATAAACGGCTGCTGCAAGGCTTATTATTATAGTGGTCGCGTTCTAAAGCTATTTAAATTATCTTAGCTATAGTACTGCCATTAAAGCCAGTATGCTTCTTAATTTCGAAGTAGAATGCTTCTTTATTATAGAGCTCTTGTATATATACATAGTTGATAGGTAAAAGCTTGCATCTCTTATTTATTCTTAAAGCAGAAACTGGACCTAAAGGAATACGCGCTATAGTATTAACTGGTGGTGCATTCGGGGATGGGAAGCTGTATATAAACTGGTATGGCGTTCTCGGCTAAACTATGGAAAGACTTTTGGCCAGGTACTGTAATGCGGCGCGAAGTGCGGGCCGCGAAGGTGGCGTCGCTTAAGGGAAGTGGATACTTGTAAACACGAGGTGGGTGACAGCCTGTAACAGCGTGCGGTCCGCGCTTAATACGAGCTTGCCAGCGGAGGCCGCGCATAGATCGTCTGATGTCTTATTTGATGCTCCCATTGGCTTGTCCGTCGCGGCAACCTGGCAGAGCAACGTCGTTCGGATAATCTCGTCTGAAACGACGCAACGCGTAACCCTATCAGGCCCCACGCTTTTACAGAGAGGCTTTGATAAGGTAGGCATGGGTGTACTCGAGTAAAGCATAGACTAAAGCGGTGATTGCACAAGACTGGCTGTCAAAACCAAAATCTAATCACTGTTCGCCTCATGTGAGATAAACCTACTGCGGACAGAGAGTGTTCTAAAATGGTTTGCTACAAAGCACTGCTTGATTCTGGAGACAATGCAGAGAAGACTTCGGGGGCCGCACGATGAATAATCTATTGGGCAGCATACCAGAAAGATCTTGGGTGGATGGAGCAAGGGACCACAGCAGGTAATGGTTTCACGTGAAGGTACAGTTCAGGTTCAAGAACTCCACCTCAAGCTTGTGTTATGAGCTACACGGTAGAATGACCTTAGACGATATAGTTACCATACCACAACTCCAGCCCAACCGCAACGCCATATCAAACACAGCAAGCCAATTGGAAGCTCTTCAGGAGTTGTGGTTGCGCAGCAACTCCCCGAAGACGCACGTGACCCTCGTATTCAGACCGGCCACCTACGCGTCCTCACGCAAGCCGACTTCCAGTCATCGATTGTGGATGAATTTGGAGATGTACCTAGAAACGGCTGCCTAGAATCAAGTATGGCACAAAAGGCATTCCAAAGCTCAGTTCTCCTTGAGCGTGTCATCAAGGGGTCCTCCAGGAGCTCTTTTGAGAGACAGAACGACCGCACACTGCAACCGAGCACACTGCAGTCGAGACTGATCCTCCATCCCAAAAGAATTAAGCTATCTTGTACAAGAATGAAAATTATAATAGTCGGCGCCGGCATCTCCGGCCTAAGCCTCTACCTCCACCTCCGCAAGCACCTTCCCCCACCCCCACCCTCACAGCCTCCTCACACTATTACCATCTACGAAGCCCACGAACCCCGCAGCACCACCGCCTCTACCGTCCAAGACTCCAGCTTCGCGGAGCTCTCCTCCTCGACCGCCATCGTAGGCGGCGGCCTCGGCATCTCTCCCAATGGCATGCGCGTGCTGCACTCCCTTTCCCCGCGCTCCATGCCGCGGTCACCGCGCAGGGCTTCCGGTGCGAGCATTTCGATTTCCGGTCCTCGCGGGGTTGGAAGCTGCTCAAGACGCCCACCAGCGACAAGAATGTTAAGCGGCTGGATGGCGAGGAAGCAAGAGAGGAGTGGTGCGTCGCGAGCTCGAGGCATGGATTATGGAGGGTTTTGATGGAGGCGGTGGTTGAGGATGGCGGGGAGGTTATTTATCGGAAGGTTGTGGATGCTGGTGTGACTGGGCTCGGCAGGCCTCTTGTGCGGTTTGAGGACGGCGCGGAGGAGGAAGCTGATCTTGTGGTCGGGGCGGATGGGGTGTGGTCGGCGGTGAAGAAGGGAGTTTTTGACGCCGAGGACGAGAGATTTAGTCCGAAGTATGAGTGAGTGTTCCCGCTTGCCGTCCGGTTGACATGTTTCAAACAAGCCAGATGTATTGGAACCCGGTATTGACCATTCCTAAGGAAGCTCGCAGGAGTCGGCGGCTTTCTAGATATGCCAATCCCGGAAGACATCTTGCACGACAGGTCCATGGTCTTTACCTTTGGCGCCAACGGCTTCTTCGGCTACTCACCTTACTCGCCATCTGAGAATCGGATGATGGCATGGTCAACCTTTGAGACAGAAGCGGTGCCGGCGAAGAAAGGTTTTGACGTCGAGGAGATCAAGCAGCAGCTGACAGAGCGGCACAAGGGCTGGAAAGATCCGGTCATTTCAGACGTCATCAAGACCATCGAGATTGACTCGGTCTATCCAGTGTTCACAACGCCAGAGCTTCCACATTGGGGCGAGAATGGCCTCGTACTCATTGGCGATGCGGCACATGCGCTGCAGCCGACTACTGGACAAGGCGCAAGTCAGGCGTTGGAGGATGCGCAGACGTTCTCACTCCTGCTCACACACTACCTTAAGAAGGCCTACAGTGAAGGTAGCGACATCTCCGAGGCCGACGCAGTCGTGCTGAGCTCGAAGCTATTGTATGAGATCCGCAGACTGCGGGTTAAGGCTCTGGCAGATCGGGCCAGGATGATCGATGCTGGAAAGATGAAGCAAACCATCTGGGCCGAGTTGCTGCTGTGCTTGTTTCTCTGGCTGGTTGGGAAGTTTCAGTTCGTCGGTAGGTGACTCTCTATTCTCGCCCGACTGATAGGCAGCTGATTCGTATGATGCCATAGGTAAACTTGTTCTCGGTGATCAGGACTATTTCCTCTACGGATGGAGTGCAGTCGAAGAGATTCGGAAGGCAGTAGAGAAGCAGGCTACTCCAGCAAGCACATGACTAGGCCCTACCCAGTAGATACCCAGCTCACCTCCGAGCTCCGCGGAGCCATTTGTAGTATATCATACTCTTGACTCAAAAACCTTGTCCTTACACGGTCAGTGGCGGGCAGTGTACTCAAATTATGCACAGAGGAGGCGTCTGAATGTAAGGGAAGCGGTGAAACGAGACCCTCAAGCCAGCTAGTTCTTTGGAATCACGGTATCAGTTCGTAGAGAGGCACATAGTGGAAAGGGCGCGGAAGTGAGCTGTAAGTAGGTAACAGGGAAGAACCTTATGTCGTGAATCGACCAGTGTCTCTATCCGTGCAGCAGCTGCGGCCCGGGCTTCCACCAGGCTTTGATCCCGTGACATTAACTCACTTCACGAACGCTTGATAACTTGGAACCTCCGGACGGGACCGTTACAGAGGCCTCGGGCTTGGACTGGACGGTTTACAGCCGTCCGTCCGTCGACGACTTACGGATGGACGATCGACCCCGCCGACTCCCCTCTCGTGCCGTCAAGCGGCTCCTCGCCTTCTCCTTGCACGTCTCCCACGATCACTGCCCATACAGCAACCCTAAATGACTGCTCCCCTCCCACTCTCCTCCCCGCTACCAACCCTCCGCAACCCGCCTCCCTAGCACAACCACCGCCCTCGCAGCTCGCCCCAATGGCGCACTTCTACGAGCGTACCCTCGCCCGCCCTACTTCCTTCAACTTCGCCACCGATGTTGTGGACTACTGGGCCGCGCAGTCGCCGCCGCTGCAGGCAATGTGCTGGCTCTCGCAAGACGGCCGCTCTCAGCGCGAACTGCCGTACGGCCACTTCCAGCGCGAGTCACACCGGATCGCTGTGTTGCTGCAGCGGCTTGGCGTAGAGGCGGGGAGAAGCTGTTGGTGATATTGCCGAGGGTGCCGACTTGGTAGGTATGCGGACCGCCAGTCTCTCTCTTTGGCTTTGATGGAGGGGTCTGTGTGATGGAGAGATGGAGAGATGGAGAGATGGCGGGGCTGACAGGGATGTTTGCGGCAGGTGGGAGCTCGCCGTCGCGTGTCTCCGCAGCGGCGTCGTTCTTTGTCCGGCTACGACGTTGCTCGTGGGGAAGGACATCGAGTTCCGGTGCCAGACATCGCAGGCTTCCGTCTTCGTAGGCGACGCGGCAAGCGTGCAGAAGTTCCTTAAAGTACGCGACAACTGTCCTCAGGTGCGGACCGTCATACAGGTTGGAGGCGATGCATCCAAGGGTGTGGTAGAGCTGGCGACTGCGCTCGACAAGGTGCCGCGAGATGCAGTGTTCCGTGGACTAAAGCCTGATGTGCGGTCGCCTGCACTCATTTACTTCACCTCTGGCACGACGGGGCATCCAAAGGTAAGGCACTCATAGCTAGCTTGTACTATACTGAGAATGCTAATGCAAGTTTTGATGATTTGTAGATGGTTCAGCATAACCACATTTCCTATCCGCTAGCGCACACCATCACCGGGAAACACTGGCTCAGGCTGTCCCCGGGGAAGCTGTACTGGAATCTCTCCGAGCAAGGTACATCCGCACATAGGCTCGTTAACGTGTCTCAATTTCCCATCGTTAACCGTGCAACAGGGTGGGCCAAAGCAGCGTGGTCCTTCTTCGGGGCGTGGAACTGCGGCGCAAGTCTCTTCGTCCACGACGACCGCCGACCCTTCTCTCCCACGCGCCTGCTCGACATCCTCCACGAGCACCCCATCACAACCCTGTGCGCGCCACCGACCGCATACCGCCAGCTAGTCCTCAGTGAAAGCCAAGACCACTTCTGGAAGAACCCACCACGCGCACTCGCCCACTGCACAGGCGCCGGCGAGCCGCTCAACGGCGAAGTCATTCGCCTCTGGAAGCGCATGAGCGGCCTGCAGATCTGCGACGGGTACGGACAGACGGAGACGATACTGATCTGCGGCAACTTCGAGGGCGCAGAGATCAGGCCTGGATCCATGGGGCGACCATCGCCGGGAGTTCCGCTTCACGTCGTCGATTCGAACGGCGACGAGTGTGCCGAGGGCGTAGAGGGCGACATGGGTGTTCTGGTGAACTCGGAAGAACGAGACGAGGCCGATTTCTTCGGCCTCTTCGATGGGTATCTGGCACCCGACGGGACGCTGGATAAGCGCATCCGCACTTTTGTCGGCTCGGGCCGTGTCGTGCCAAAGTCATGGTACCTAACCGGCGATCGAGCGACGCGGGACAAAGACGGCTACTTCTGGTTCGTCGGGCGCGCAGACGACGTGATAAACTCAGCGGGCTACCGTATCGGGCCTTTCGAGGTCGAGTCGACGCTGAAACAGCATCCCGCCGTGGTGGAGTCGGCCGTTGTATCCTCGCCTGACTCTTCACGCGGTGAAGTCGTCAAGGCGTTTGTTGTGCTTACGGACGAGTACGCAAAGAAAGACGTGGACGGGCTTGTGTCTGAATTGCAAGACTTTTGCAAGGAGAACGCGGCGCCGTACAAGTACCCCCGCAAGATACAGTTCGTGGACGCGACGTTCTTGCCTAAGACGATTAGTGGGAAGATCAAGCGGAACGAGCTGAAGAGGTTGGAGTGGAAGAGTGGGGCGTCGAAGTTGTAGGCTCGCGAAAAGGGAAGCCGATACCGCGCGTTTCTGCTCGAGTAGACTTCTACAGTAAAGACGTTCGTTGTAGGTTTGCGGCTGGGGCTGTCAGAATTACTGAACTCGTGAGGCATGTAAGGCAATTCAGGCCATACTGGTGTCCGTGAGCCGGAACAGTTTTCGGACGCCTTCATCTACGTCTACAATGGTTGCTGACCTGCGCCGTTCTACAGCCGTGCTCGGTATCTGTCCCATATTCTAATTGAGTCCTGAGGCTGGTAATCGCGTTTCTAATGGTTGGACAAGCACGTGCTGTGGTTCACGCCTGCGGGTGCTAGCGCAGCCGGGATGCGAGGCCGATGCAGGGCTATCCTGGTCGTACTCGTTTGCCTGTTGCAACGACCACCGTCCTCAGCATGACTTGCGTCTCCAGCATGAGCTGCGTATCCTCTTGTGAACCTACAGCTTCCCCATCTCATGCTCGCACAGGATGGAGTTGTAGAGAACCGCGGCGTAAACCCAGCGCATTAGCCATTCTTGTCGTCCAAGATCTTGGCCGGTACTCTTGTGCAGGGACACAATCTTTCGATTGCTCCAGGCTGCTCGTATCGTGTCCGTACACGACTCAGTCCACATGCGCCTATTGGCCAGCTTCGGCTCAGCTTTCTGGATGCCTTGCACAGTCTTTAATCCACAAATTGAACTGTGTCCTGACCATTTGAATGTGGCGCCGGCAGGTCAGACTCCAGCTCCAGTTGGACGGCCACTCGCATCACTTCCTCTCAGTTCCGCGAACTTCTCGGCGCTGAAGACAACCCAGGTGACAGGTTTGGCAGAATGAAAAATAGACACAGCCGCCAGCTTAATGGACAAGTGCTGCTGCCAAACCGAACTATGCTTTCAGCCGTACCGTTAGACGCTCGGCATGCCATCCTCTACAGTCTTATTTTATCTCATCTCCTCTCCCTATCCCATTCGCAAGCGTTCCTGCAGCAGTGGGCACCCTTGAGTTATGATGCCAATATTCTCCTCCACCCATCATGCATGACATCCTGCACGTCTTCGGAGTTGTCACTTTCCTTATTGTCTTCCACTCCAAGCCAGCCTTGAGCGCGTACGTTCAAGGCATACTCATCACTTCACCTCCGGTCTCTCAGCCGACAGACTGTCCGACTGTAAACATTTTGAAACGTCAGAACACTTGCTCGTATGGAGCCTGTGGCACTGTGTGCCTGTCGCAAGGCGCGTTTTGCTGCGGACCGGCTGGGACCGCCGCGACTTCTCCATTCTGTAAGATCTCGTCCCCTGTGCCTTGTCCGCTCGCGAAGCTAACCGGTGCAAAGGGGTTTGCGACAATGTCAGTGTCTTACGTCGCCCCAGCTTCAAGCGGCGGAGCTGAACAATCAACTAGGGCGCATGCATCACCAGCGTTCGAGGAACTACGGGAATCGTAGATTGCTTCGAGTACGCTCTTTCTCAACCCCATCCGAGCCCGATACCTTTGGCGCTAGAGACTTACTTTCTTGTAGTCCCGACAATCCGGGCGGCACGACCCAATCTTGCATTGACAACATCCCGACCGCAACATGCCAGTCCACAGACAGGTGTTACACCTGGTATGAGAGACTCCGCCCTCTCTCCACTCCATCTCCAACGGCACAGGACATCTAACGCTGAACCAGCAACACTTACCAACCCTTCTGCTTCTGGGAAACGTACATCGCCGCCAATGCTCCCACCCTGAGCTGGTTCTCATGTGTTGAGACACGGAAGGCCGATGCGACGTTCTTCGCGACAACAATGGCTGCAAACCTCACCTCCACAGCATCTTCGTTAACGCCGGTAAGAGTCCCTCCAACCACGCCGGGATATTATCCCAGGGCCCAGCCCGCTGAACCGCTGCTATGTCAAACACTCAAGAAGTACTAAGAAGCAAGCGCAGGCTCCAACGATCAGCTCCACCGCCAGCTCCACCGCCGCCCCAAGCTCGACTTCAGAACCTGAAGACGAAGCCGTGCTAAGTACAGGCGCGATAATCGGCATAGCCTGCGGCGGCGGCATCACGCTTGTCGGCTGCGTCGCCGTCGTCGCCTGGTACTGCATCCACAAACGCAAGTTGCGCACGGATGCGGCCGACGGACCAAATGACCCCAACACGCGCTTCTATCCCTCTCAGTCTCCACCGCGCCCGCCCTTCGAGATGGCCGGCAACTCAACTCCACTGTACGCAGGCCATGCGTCGGCATACTCGCCTACCGATAGCAGCACGAGGTTCTCACCAAGTGGGTCGCAGAGTGAGGCTGGGAGATATCAGAACCACAGTCAGGCTGGTATGACGCAGTTGTATCCGGAGCAGGGGGACGCCATTGAGCATTGGAGACGTCAGGCTGAATCGAGGGGCGAGGGGTTTGACAGGGTTGCGGAGTTGCCGGCGAAGAGGGCAACGGTTTTGGAGAGGGAGCTTAGCACTGGGAGCAGGACGGACGGGAGGAGCTATGCGGAGGGAGATGATTGGGGGTATGCGGTTCGGATGACGCGTTGATATAGATTGAGATAATGTAATCGTCTACAATATTGTATGTTATGACTTTGTGAGTCAAGTCCGCACTCGCGCTAGACACAGTACAAAGAGATGTCGTTTGGGGAAGTGCTGAAACGATGTACGTTCAGACCACACAAATACATATGATCGGCGCCGGTGCGAGAAGTGTCAATTGGCGAAGGCACTTGGGCGTTGCCCATCCGACCTGACCGAAAGAACCGAGCACCAAAAAGCGGAAGCGCGTTCTCAGCTGCTGCGACGAGCAATAAACCATCCAAGCTGTAAAGCAAGGCTGGGAGTCTCCTCGGGGATCCTGAATGGCTCCGTCCGCCTCCGGAAGCTTCAGATAGAACCTTCTTTGTGCGCAAGAAATTAAGCGCGCGGATAGAGGAAAGCGCGCTCGAGAACCAACGAAGAAGCCGGTCCGTGGTTCACTGCTCCTGAAACTTGAGCGTTTCGGACTCTGCTCACACGGTTGCCGACTGGGAAAAAGCAACATGGTATGCCAGGATGCGAGGTCATCTTTCCCCTCATCGAGCTGCGGACACTGAGATTTGATTGCAGAAGTCAGCACACCCTTAACTAACTGATGACTACCCCGGCGATGCCCCTCCTCCAACTTCCCTTCGATCCCTATGTGTTCATTGTGAAAGATGATGCACCGAATCAAGAGGAGCAGCAGCGGCAGCAGCGGCAGCAGCAGAAGCAAAATCCCCGAAACGCGGCCCATTCGGTTGTCGACTTTGGTCCTCTCCTACCAGTAGCATGCCGGTCACAAAACCACTCGGATTATACGCATCTCCCCACCGCCGGCATGGATTTTCTGGAACTGCAGCTCAGTGTCGATAAGTTGAACGACTGCATGATCATCTTTACATCACTGCCCAGCCAATGCCTCCCCGACCTCTGCACCGCCAAAAGCTCCTTGGTCGGAGTATTATAGTGACTGAAGAAATTGAGATGCATCTCGTGTATTACAGCAACAACATCCTTATCAAGCCGGTGCCACGCTACCTCCTGGACGCACGGTTTTGGCAAGAGCATATTCTTTGTCCCTCAGAGAACCACATTTGCACTGAGCAGGATTGTGGAGATAAGAGAAGATTGTATGGCTGTGCGCTTGGCTTTATGATATCCTATATTGGTCTTGTTCCGTCTGAAAGCGACTTCTACATCGCTCAGGAATTCCATCTCCTTCCAGAGCTATTGACCTAGCATCACTAGGTTCGTGTAGTGAAGCAACTTCTCGATGAGGGCAACCGCAAGAATATCAACAAGCGGTATCATTACCGCAAACTCCCACTCTTGGGCCTGAATCTCATATGCTATGCCCATGGCAATATCCCAGGAGGTTATAGATACGGCGTCCATGATTACAGCAGCTTCCTATGGCGTAACGCGGAAAACTTATTCGCACTGTTCGCCTTCTTCGCAATTATCTTAACAGCCATGCAGGTTGGTTTAGCAACTCAGATGCTTGCGGGTAACGCAGCGTTTCAGCAAGCCTCCTGGGGATTCACTGTTGCCTCTATCTTCATTCCGGTAGTTGGCGTGATGTTGATCGGCATTGGAGAGCTCATTTTGAAGTTGTATTGTGTCGGGAAGAGGAGAAGTATATGGACCCACACAGCTTCCAGTCTGCCAAGCCTAGATTGAATTACTCACTAGGTTCGGATACCCAGTTGCACTGCGGGCATACCCGAGGTTTCGCTACCCTATATTCTGAGCTCCGCTACGAATCGGCGTTGGTTCTATTGGCATCCTAGTTGAAAGCTAGAGAGTGGTGCAGATGAACTAGACACTGGTTCCTGCAGTTACGGCCCTCGAATGCTCGGAGTAGTGGGAAGGATACTTCCACTGGGTTTATTTAATGAGAGAGGTCTACTAGACGAGCTGCACACTGCCATTTGCAAGCAATGAGACCATCGCAGCTCCCCCAAGAAACATTAGAGCCGTAGCTGAACAGCTGCAGCAGAATACGCTCTTTGCTGCATACAGCCCAATGATGATTTAAAGCTTACCTGTCCTCGTGCATAAGTCTATCAAAAGCGAAAAGAGGTCGCAGCGCGTACCTCACCCGTCAGACGAGGGTTCTTTTCTGCCTGCTCGTACTCACTCCCGCTCCCAGAGTTCCTCATCCACCGACGTAGCCTCTTGGGCCGAAACGACTCTTGTCCTTATAATCAGGCAGATACGTCACGCAGATAGCTTCATGTCCAGAGAGACGCTTGCAGATGCCTGATACATCGTGTGGAAATCGGCGGTGTGTTCAGATTCTAAGGTATCACTCAATCTTAAGATCTCTCCCCTGGATTCTGAAGACTTGACCAGTCCAGAGGCTCCGGCAAAATTCGTATCTGAGGGAGCTGGCTACAATCAAGCAAAACACCAGGAATGGTAGCAGCGAAAAATTACCATTGCCACATCGCTCCTCTCAACTGCCGTTCTCGGGCCATGGACGACCTCACTTATCACGAGAAAATCTCTAAGCTCAGGTTACCAAAACGTTTGAAAAGTCGAGTTTGAGTAGAGGTACAGCTTGATTGCCTAAAGAGTGTAGTTCAACGGAAAAAAAAGTCATGTGTTCGTAGGAGATCCCTGAAAAACAACACAAGATCAAGCGCAACACCCTCATCAGGAAAGAAATCCTCCTCCGATCCCAGTCAGCTCAAGCAGGATTGTCAGCCTCCTTAGACCCAACCAAAGCAAGCATCGACAACTCCTCCAGCGCCTGTGAGTATTTCTACTAGCTCCGCCAAGTAGGGTCCTCCAATAGCGCGGACCTCTCTCCAGCCTTTGGCACTAAGCAGCAATCGAGCCACCCGCCTAGCCCCGCCCAGTAAAGAGATTAACTCCTTGACTCTGCGGAATTTGCCTGCCCCAACGTTCTCGACAAGCCACTTGCCGAGCTCATATGCACAAGCCAGAATCGAGGCCAAGCTCTGCCGTTCAACCAAGTCAACAGACCGCTTGTCGTTGTCGTTGTCGTTGTCATTGTCTTTGTTTTTGTCGAGGGCTTCCGCAACCCAGGCTTTGACGCGGTCCTGGCCGGCTTCGAGTACGCTGTCAGGAATGTTGACAATGGCATCAAAGACGCGCTCGAGCTCTCGCTCGTTCTCCTCATTGTCCTCAAAGGGAAATGGAACAATATGATCCAAGATGTTTGCACCTTCGGATCGAACCACAAGGGCGTTGGCTTCGCTTCTGGCTTCGAGGGTGGAGGCGCCAGAAATGGCTCTAGCGGTTGTCATGCCGAAGAGCTGCATGGCAGCGGCGGCAAGAGGCAAGATAAAGGAGTAATGCATTTTTGCGGAGTAAGGTTGCTTGCTGAAGGAATATTGCTCGTTCGCGCTGATATGAGAGAGGATTGGGCTGACTGCTGATCTGGGGCTGAACGAGAGTGCTGATCCGAGGCTGAATGAGAGTGCTGCTCTGGTAGTCTTGAGGTGGAGATGAGCTTCCTTTATGCTGTTGCCAAGCTGATATTGAGGCTACAGCCTCTCGCTCTCGGCCCCCGACATTCTTCAACAGCCCATGGGCTCACAACGCAGGATCCAATCTCTAAGCCTGCAGATTGATCTGAAAATGGAACAGTGAAGCGAAAGATTGAACCCCATGGATGATTGTGCGCAGGACCTGCGTAAGAAAGGGGCACAGAGGCGAACACAGTCCCGTCTAGATTGTTTCTGTATGGCTCCGTCGCTGACCAGCGTTTCAAGCACGGGCATAGCTGCGAGTAGAAGCGAAGAGGCTGGATAGACAAGCGATAGCGGGAGGTTCCAGAATTTGGGGAGTATGGGGATATGCCTTCAGTCTTAGACTCTCAGAAGCGGAACGTTGATGGTGGCAGATCATCAAGCTGCCAAGGTGCATAACGGGAAACCTCGAGGCCGACTATCGTGACCTCCTGCAGACTCATGTTGCACAGCTCTAGTTTTAAGGAAATTACAGGGTGTATATCGACATTAGAAGTGACAGTGGGAAGCGAGAGTAAGTCTGGACAGACGCAGCGAAGGACCACTAGGCTAAAGTTACTAACTTTGGCTCCATTCGTAGCACACAGCCTCGTGAACAGCATTCTGCATCATCAGCATGGGTTTCCGGCTGCGTTGAGATATGAATACGTTTTGGCGCACCCTTTGTCCACGTTCAAAGTTCCATTCAAGTTACGAATAGAGTAGAGACGGCAGGAGGTCTTTCTCGCTTCCATACGGGATGCTTGACACATCACAGAACATTTGACGCGTGCGGGAGCCCACACAACACCGAGATCGATCAATGCGTTGTCGTAGGGAGGTTGACGTGACCGGTGTTTCTCTCATGTGGGGGATGAGAGATCCGGATCTGAGGAGGCTCGTGCGGCAGACGGCCCGAATCTGCTGCGGGAAGCCTGATCATCAAGGGGAACCTGAAACCCGCACTACTAAGTGGCTCCACAAGGACTTGAAACTTTACCCCTCGGTTTCACCTAAGCGACCGTGCAGTAGATTCGCTTGAACAAACGAGCTGGTACATGATGCTCGGTAAACCTCGCGCTATAACGTAAATTAACGAGGTCCTTCTAGGAAGCGCCTGGTTTATTGTAGCTCTGGAACACTCGGCAGACCACGCGCCAACAGTCAGCTCCGCGGAAGATTCGTGACTGCAACTCACTTCGGGTTATCCTTAACGTGGTTGTTTATGCCTAAGAGAAACTCGGGCAAGCGCTTGTGGAGGAAGTCGACGTTGGAGAGTTGGAGAGTGAGAGGTGGATCTACCCGTGACTTTTGTCTTTGGTTTGTTACGTCATGGCAAACGCGTAGCAACCCGAGACAATCATCTCGAGCAAAGAGAGGAAATTAGAGTATCATGTATCATGTCTGACTCCCTCCGCTGGTATACGCTTCGCATACCTTTCCTTCTCCTAAAGCCGACTTACTACTCAATCTCAAGAAGATACAGATCACCGCAACTGCGCTTTTCGCATCGCGCCATGGCTACCACGGTCGACATTTACTCCGACTATGTCTGCCCGTTTTGCTTACTCGCCGAAGAAATTCTGACCGCCGAGCTCAAGAACCGCAGGGATGTAGAGGTGCGCTGGCATCCTTTCGAGTTGCGACAATATCCTACACCGACCCTACGCACCGAAGATGAATATCTTCCCCGTGTGTGGAGATCATCCGTCTATCCGATGGCTGCGAGGCTCGGCGTGGATATCAAGCTACCGAATATCTCACCACAACCGTACACACACACCGCGTTCGAGGGCTCCTTCTTTGCTGCTGAGCACGATCGAGCGAACGAATACAACGTAGCAGTTCTGAGGGCATTCTTCCAACAGGAACGCGACATTGGAAATGTTGATGTTCTCGCGGACGTTGCAGCAGGAGTTGATCTTGACAAGGACGAGTTCCGGCAAGCACTCATCGATCGCAAGTACCGCCAGGCCGAAAAAGACGCTGTTCAACACGCTTTCGAGCTCGGAATCACCTCTGTGCCGACAATATTCATCAACGGTCGGATGCTTTGTTCTGGGGTTCCCAACCGCGATACTCTACGCCGCGCCCTCGACAGCGCTGCATCTAGCAGAGCAGTAGGCAGCTGATGAAAGAGTGCGCTTAAAGTGTTACCACAAGTATCTATGTAACGCAAAGGGTGATCGGTTCGGCGGATTGCAATCACTAGTGAGACGGAAGGCTTGCACGGATTCAAGGACGAACAATCGTTGGTAGATAGACTTTGCTTGTGTGGAAGAGCAAGATCTACTTAATCATTGATAGATTGTACGAGAATGTCTCTCGTGCGGTCTTTAGTTTGTAGTGGACATAAGATGCGACGAGATCACAAGCAGAATCCGCACAGCTGCACACAAGTCATTGATTGAGGGTGTTGTGATTACTTTGCAGTGTTCTGGTAGTCAAGGCCTAGTCATACTCGTATCCACAAGGCTGCGACCAAGGCGCGAGAGCGGAGCGTTGCAGGGTGTGAATAGCAGGCTTCGGGATATCAAGATTTCGAGACAAGGAGTTATCGCGCCCGCAGCAATCTGAGCTAAAAACCCGAGAGCAACCGCATGCAAGCACCTTCAAGCTCTCTGCACAAGACAACAACAGCCAAGAAGGGACAATCAGACAGTGATGCAAATAAGTAGTTACAGTATATATTTATGCCCAATTGGGAAAAACCGATCCAGTACTGCCGTTTTTCGGTATAATTGCCAAGCCAGCACTAAAACCCCCTACAAGGCCCTTAAAAAACCCCTCCAAATCGCATATAGCTAAAAAACGCCCTGGTGTTGACTTTCAGCCCTACCAACCTTATTTCAGCCGCATCAGCCCTACCGTCCAAATGTCAAAAACCAACAACCTGATCATCACCAACCAAGCCATCGACGCCAGACCCCCTAAACCCCCCGCAAACCTCGCCGCCGCTGTCGCATACCCTCACCGCTCCTATTGTTCCTCCTCCGGCTCCTCCGCCGCCACCGGCACCGGTAGTGCAATGCCGTGAAGCTCCCACGATCGGATACACTGGGTAGCTTGAATAATATCAGTCTGAAGCCGGTTGCGGCGGTCGGTCACCATCAAACCGGCTAAGCTGAAGATACGCTCTGGCTCTGAGCTCATTGCCGGTATTGAGAATAAGTCAAGAGCCATTCGCGCAAGCCGTGGATAGCTTTTTGAACGTGATACCCAGTAGTTAACTGGATCGTCGCAGTCACACGGTTCAAGCTCCATCCACGCGTTATATTCATCGCGCTCGACACGGTATCTTAAGGTATTCAGCCCTTCAGCCATCTATGCCTCAATTGGCGTGAGCTCAGCTCGAAGCGGCCGCTGCTCTACCTCCTCGACTGGTAGCTGGCTATATTCGTTAATCCAAAGCTGCTTGACGGCGTCCATACCATGCCTTATCCACAGCTTGCGATCGCGCCACCGGTGGTGAATATATGGCCACTTAAATTTAGGATGAAGGACAAGCGCCGCAAGGTAAGCTGGACTCTCGTCAAGCTTGGAGTAGTAGTTGTTGGCTTTTTGCCACGCCAGCTGAATATTGACGCGGAAGTGACGCTCTGGATGGTGGTCAAACTCTTGCTTAGCCGTCACTAAGCATTTTAGCAGGTATTCGAACACCGGTATGACGTTGAACAGGCTACCGTGCCTCCCACCGCGCCGCTCAGATCCAGGACGACCTTCAAGAAGCTTGGTAGCAGCCTCCATTGGCTCTAAGACATCGCGGTACTGCATCAACACCGTCCAGTCATCCTCAGATAGCTTATCCTCGGTGAGGAGCTCATATTCGGCTGCTGCGACCCCCTGCTCTCAGCGATTTCAGCTTCGATATATTGGTCAAGGGCAAGGCGCAGGTGAACCGCGCGTTGGATCATCATAAAGGTAGAGTTCCACCGTGTCCCGTTGTCTTGGATAAGATCTAAGGTCAGCGCTCTACCAGCAGGGTCGTCCTTTAGCTTCAGCCGCTCTCGAAAGATCTGCTGGGTATCGTGAAAGCGATTGCGCCGTTGCGGTGACCGGTAGATCCAAACAACAAGGTTATGAAGCTTGCCAATTGGCCCCTTTCGACGCCAGAGAGCTAATTCATCAATTGACTCCCTTTGCGATGCCGTTTCAGCTTCAAACACATCAACATCCTCGCCGAACAGCACCTCTCGCGCGACTAGGTTGATTATATGGCCCATGCACCGCAACCGCCGCCATTGAGGCTTGAATCCTAAACGTCTACCAAGCTCCGCTGTGCAGGTGTCGTTGTTGGACGCGTTGTCCAGCATTAAGTAGCCGATTCGATCCTCGATCTTATACTCTCTCACAACGGCTAGGACCGAGTCTGCGATACTGGCGCCGGCGTGGCTATCCTGGAGCTCCGGTAGCGCAAGGAGGAAGGTTTTGGGAGTCTTCTGCGCGCTGATATAATTGACAATAATGCCATTGAGGCTATGAAGGTTCCTGGACGTCCAAAGATCAAAGGTAAGGTGGATAGAGCTAACCGCCGAGCGGAGCTCTTCAATCACACGCCGCCGGAGTATATGGTAGTCCTCCATTATCCAGTTCCTAATTGACAAGCGGCTAGGGATTGACTCCTCCACTCGCGGCTGCAGGTAAACAAGGAGCTCGTTGAACCGCTCGCTGTCAACTTGATTGAACGCCACGTTATCGAACACCATCCATCGAACTAGGAGCCGGCGGAAGGTATTATGGTTGAATACCTCAGCCAGCTTGTTGATCACCGCTTGATCGCCAGGATCATTCACGTCCAGGCCCAGTTTTTCAATGAGAGAGTTGGTCAACCGCTTGCGCTTAGTCCCAAAGGGTAAGGGACCCTCCTTACAGAGCCGGTGATGCTCTATCAGGTGTTTCTCTATGTTACTACCACCATAATCAGTTGAATATGTGTGGCGGGTCCCGCGACCGCGCGGCGGTAGCTGATGGTGTTGTAGATGGCACGCCTTGCATAGCCAGAAACGTCTTTGCGTGCCAGCCTCTTCGACAACACCGCCATACCGCCACCACCACGCTCGGAGCTTGTGACTGGACCAGGATATTGGAGGATGAAACCCTCGCAGCTGCGGACTGTTGAAATCGATCCAGGATTGGTCCTCCTTAGCCCCCTCCACCACCTGAACATCACCAGCCTCGGCATCAAGACTATGCGCGGTAGATCTTTGGAGCTCAGTTGGTGCGGAGGGGTTAGAGAGAGCGGTGGTGAGGTTATCATCGTCCTCTTTAGTAACTAGCTGAGTTGGCTCGGTGATTTGGGAGTTAAAAGACGAGAATAAGGTATATTGGCTATCAGACAGCTGGCTGGTAGATGCCATTAGAGCTTGATAAGTTATATCGGTTAAAACAAGACGGCCAGCAGCTGATCTTTTATGATAGGATAGGTAAACACTAGCTAAGACCCCTCAACCAATCATAGTAGCGATTATATAAGACTCCTGCTGTCAAACGTCTAGAACACCTGCCAAGAGCTTAGATACCACGGTTCGGCAGCTCCGGATATCCTCCAGACGGTTAGCCGCAGTACCGCCTGTATTGAAGATCCAGTACCGATCCAATCCAGTATAAATAATCACCGAATCAACACCTACTTATTTGCAACACTGCAATCAGATACCCGAACCCAGTTACTAGACACCGAAGATAACGGCTAGACAGACAACTTCCACATTCTTGCTACCAGCAGTGTCAATGTGCTTGGCCAGGAAATCTTATCGTGGGTATGCTTCTCAAAGCGCCACAAGGGAGAGGTTGCGTTTTGTGCAATGCATTCGCGCAAGGGAGCACTCAAGGTCGGAATCCCAGGCAGCAAACTTGTGTGGTTGTGCTGGTTCGGGAAGGAGCAAAAGAACTAGTAAGGTGAGATCCAAGAAATTTCCTCGTTGCCTGAACGAAGAAACAGTGCAGTTCGAAAGAGATTGCAAGACGCCTCTCCGAGTCAAGCAAACGGCCCGCTCAGTCAAACTAAAGAAGATCTACCGAATAGCGGAGTCTTCTGGGAACTCAGCCAAAAGTCAACAATCAGATGTGTGCCCTCATGCTGTTCATATGGCCTAGAGATACTTTCATAGTGATTCTCAAACGTCTACCTCAGGTGTACGAAATGTTCCTGAGCACTTAGGCTGATGCAGAGATTTTTACTCACCGTGCAGAACCAAAGATGCCATGAAAAGACAGAACAAAGCGGGACCGCAACAGAATTCGGGCTGAGTAGAAGGAGAAGTTCCACACGGCGTATAGCCTGAATGGGAAGCTGGGTGTCGCCCAGCCCACAAGGTTATATCAGAGGTTCGGAGGATTAGCGAACGCTCCATCTTTCCTTAGCTTCCCGTAGCCTTTGCCTAGTGGAAATGGTCCTTCCGATATGGATGTAAGTGCCAGCAAGTCTTCGCTGTGGATTATGCCGCGCCATCTATATACCAACTGGCGCTTAGTAGAGGTCGCGTCTTAGCTGCCGTTCCGGACATGAAATTAGCGGCTATGAAAGCTCGATGGCCCACGGAGCCGGGGGCAATACTACAGACGTAAGTGGAGTGTAATTTCCTTACCCTATTTAAATGCCTAACTAACTGATGGATATATCAGACGTCCGAGATATATATATCACGAGCTATACCTTCGGCAGAGCGGCTAGCAAGGACGGTTGAGCGTCCACCTACCCCCGCCCTAGTAGTAGAACGTCCTTAAAAGCCGCTTCGAGTTCACATAGGCGCGATAGGAGACGGCCGCGCACTTATGAGATGCTGCCTTATAGAAGCCACCAAGTTGGTTATCAAAACGAGAGCAAACGGACTTACAGTCATCCCAAGAACCCCTCCACGCTATGCGTTTCATGGTTGTTTCACTTTCGGACGCGCCAGCGGGTAATTCATAGCTCGGCGACGCATATTCGTCTCTTTATCCGACGCGCCGGCAGAGTTATTAGCAGTTCAGCGACGAATGTTTCTCTTCCTCTACAACACGCCAGCGGCGTAGTAGCAGTTCAGCGACAAATCCTCCTCCCTCTCTCCGACGCGCCGGCAGAGCGGTTTCTAGCTTAGCAAGACGTGTTCGTCTCTATCTTCGACGCGCCCGTGGAGTTATTCGCAGCTCAGCGATATGTATTTCCCTTCCTCTCTGACCAGTGTGTTCTACAATCAAACCGGTTTGAGCCGTTTACATAAACCGTTTGCCAAGTCGTGTCGATTAGATTGGTTTGAAAATTTGTAAGCAAACAAACGCGCATTGCCAGTCGATGCATAGGGTTTATTTCGGGCATAATCTAATTGGTTGTAGAAGCTTCTACACTGTCGATCATGGTGTTGAGGCTCCAACGGGGTAGATCGGCAAAAGATTCAGAACTCCGATTGGCTAGAGCGAGGGCGGTAGCACCTGTTAGAATCTTTCGCTTGCGTACATGGCGTACAACCCAATCTCCTGAACATAGCTGGCAGTTTCTACTTAACACAACTCCTAGACGGAGTCCTTCCTTATCCTCCTTTAGAATGCGATAGATTCAACCGTTAGACTTATTCTTCGTTTAGAAACTCGACAGCCATAAGTTCGTAATAATGTCTTCTATAAACGCTTCCATTTCCGACCTCCCTATCCGCGATGATCTGACCGCAATGCATACAGCTTCAGAGCTCCCGCAACACCTCTACCAGCCGCGTGTTCGCGATTCTGATGGCTATATCTTCAATCCAGACCTGTTCCGGGGCTACGACTTGGTTAAGAAGCCTATTGGCAACCTGAGAAAGCCGCGTACTAGCTATGTCTGGCGCTACGGCTTCATGATTCAGAACAGGGTTAGCAGACGGAAGTTTTGGGCATGCCGTTACTGTCACGACAGAGGCGTAGCTATTAAGTATTGCGCGAGATCAACAACTCATTCAACTACTCATCTACTTCAGACTCACCGTATTACCAAGTATGGCGAAGCTACTACTCCATCATCGACCGGCGATTCTTCCAGTCCGGAGTCGTCCTTACCTAACGCTCCCTTACCTCTGCGCCGCCGCCTTGATCGGAATCGCTTTCTTGCCCGAACGATCGAATTCTGCATCAAATGCAACCAGTCCTTCCGTACAATCATCTCAGATGCATATATCGCCGTTCTACAAGCTGTGGCAGGCTCAGACACCGATCTCGACGAGATTATACCTCATAGTGCTGGCACAGTACGCCGCTGGCTAATACGCCTATACAAAGGCCTCAAGAGGCTGATTGCAGCAAAACTTCGGCGAGCAAAGAGTCGTATCAACCTTAGCTTTGACGCATGGACTTCTTCAAACGATCTACCGCTCTGTGGCATCGTTGGCCATTTTATCGACGAAAACGGCACATATCTATCACTCCTACTCGCCCTTCCGATGCTATACGGCTCCCATACTGGCGAGAATATCGCCTCAGTTGTTACCGACGTTATTCGAACGTACAATATTGGCGATAATATTGGGTACTTTGTGCTTGACAACGCTACGAACAACAACACCGCGGTACAGCTCCTTGCAAGGACTTTTCGCTTCCAATATAAGCAAAGGCGACTCCGTTGTGCTGGCCATATTATCAACCTTGTTGCGAAAGCCATGCTTATCGGACGGAACATCGAGGCCTTCACTGACGTCAGTGGCCAGCAAATCGAGGATGCGGCGAAAGAAATCGACAATGCTCGCGACGAGGAAGCTCGCATGCTTCAGTGGAGGAAGAAAGGCCCTGTTGGTAAGCTTCATAACGTTGTACGGCATATTCGGGCCTCACCTCAGCGTCGGCAGCTATTTGAGGCCTTTCAGCGTCAGTCTCCCGACTTTGAGACTCTCTATCGAGTCGTGCTTGACGGCGGCGTACGTTGGAATCCTATGTACTATATGATCGACCGAGCTGTCAACGTTCAACAGGCCCTTCGCGCATACATCAACGCTATCGCTGAGGAAGGTGATCGCTCTATCCTAGCCGACAATCTAACGGCGAACGAATGGGAGGACCTAAAGGAGATAAGAGAGCTGTTGAAGCCACTGAAAGTTGCTACAATGGTGCTTGAGGGCAATGCCGTTGAAGGAGTAAAAGGAGCACTCTGGGAAGTCCTTCCTCAGTTCGAGTTCTGTCTCGATAAGCTTGAGAAGAAGAAGGAGGAGCTTCAACACCGAAATCACCCTTCCGCTCGCCACCTTCGGGCATGCGTCAACCTCTCCTGGGCAGTCCTTGAACGTTACTATCGCCTTACCGACGAAACACCCGCATACCGAGCCGCATTAGTTCTCCATCCATCATTCAAGTGGTCCTTCTTTCACAAGCATTGGCGAGACAGGCCTGAGTGGCTAGAAAAGGCGCGTGAGGATGTACAAACCCTATGGAATGAGTATCGCGGAGCTCTTCCTTCACCTCACCGGCCTCCAGCAATGCAGTCAGAGACTCAGGAAGAACAGCAGGGCGAATTTGATGAGTTTATGAAGCTCGAGGATGATATTATAGATGAATACCAGCACTATGTGTCTCAACCGCGCGAAGCATGCGGTAATCCAATCAAATGGTGGCTTGCCAGGGAGGAGCAGTACCCTAGGCTCTCACGCATGGCGCTCGATCTATTCGCTGTGCCGGCTATGTCCTCAGGTAAGTAGAGCGTCAACACCAGGTGACGTCATCGCTAACAGCTCGAATCCTGCAGAGTGCGAACGAGTTTTCAGCGCGGCCGGCCGAGCGATCAACCGTACACGTCCCCGCGTTATCGAATCGACAGCGGAAGCAGTACAATGTCTCAGGAGCTGGATACTACGCAATCAGGTTTATATAGAGGCATATTTGGAAGCTTATGGGGATGAAGTGTTCAGTAATAAGCCTCTAGAAGGCCAGGAAGGCGAGGAAATGGGTGACGATATAGACATTGATATGTAGATAGTAGATTCGGCCACCTTTCTACCTTTCCACCATTCCACCATGCCAAGCATCACCATGCAATCCAAACCAATCAGATTGCCAAACCGTTTGAATCAAACAAACCGCGTTTGATTATGTAATCAAACCGTTCAATCAAACCGCGCGTTTGGCCGGGTCGGTTTATCGAACATGCTGTCTCTGACTCGCCGGCGAAGTACTTTGTAGGTGACACGTATTCCTCTTCCTCTCTGACCTGCCAGCTCCATCGTAACGCGCCGTCGCGCCACCACGCTATACCGACACAACCAGCGGGCGGAATCCCTCAGGGACATCCGGAAAGCGACAGATTCTCTTATTGAACAAGGCGGATTCGCTCAGCCCATTTAAGTGAATCTCGGTGCGACGAATATCAACACGGAAATTGAGAGAGTTCGGCAATGCCTCACGGAGAAGGTAGGGTTCGTGGATGCCCTTGCGGATGAGATACGCTGGGACGAGGCGCGACAGCGGAGGTGGGTACAGCGGAGGCGGAGAAGGTAGCGGGGGGCATCGGGCTTAGGCCATCTCGAGCCGACGTCGACCAGCTGGAAACCGAGATATGGAAGAAGATAGGCCAGCAGTGGGGACTAACACTGAGCGAGCGAGGGCGCATCGTGCCTAGAGCCGAGACATGAGACTAGGGATGGAAGAGATCATAGACGCAGGAGAACCCAAGCCCTGGCCGTCCATACGCATCCTGATTGCCGCAAACATCGCACGGCAGTACACATTCCAGTTGTAGCCCCGCCATGCCTGTAGGATTCGGAGTTAACCCTAAGACGTGTTTGCAGACGGGTTGTACTGCCCCGTAAGTCAATCGTGCTGGTGAGTGGATGCTAGAGATGCTTAGCCGCTTGCTCGGGGCTACGTGCCCATAGCTCGCTTAAGACATGCTTAAGGCGCGCGTTAGACGCTGTTGTGAGATCTTCGGCTCTGCGAGCGCCTGATAATCGTCCACTAAACGCTTTGCTTCGACAAGGACGTACTGGGTGAGGATCTTGTGCTAAGGGGTTGAATTTGTTTGGGTGGGGACGCGACGCGCGTGCTTAGGGTCCTTCGTACCGTCGGGGAGCGCGTTTAGAAGCTTATTGAGGTTGGCATCCTTCAAGACATGGTCACGATAGTATATGCACTCTATAAGTGCGCGAACGCCTTCCGGTGTCTTGTCTCGACAGTGGCCGGGCGAAGCTTTTTAGGTCTCCAAGTAGTCGAGAAGGCCCGCTTCGCCTGCAAACAGGATATACTTCCTAGTGCTCCCTTTAGGCCATGGTCGGTTGTGCGCTCGAGATCGGTCCACAGACGTTTCGTAGCTTCAGAGAGTGGTGAGATGGGTACGTTGCCGCCATGCCTTGCGCCGGTCGTCTAGGCGGGTCGAAGGAGCGGAAGGAGTGGGTGGAGGGTTGGCAGAGGTAGAACCGTTCTCAGTCATTGCTATTGCGGATGAATGTTGCTGCTATCTGTCAGCAATGAGCTTTTGGAATCCCGAGCCGAGATGGACGGGCATTTTATGCAGACCACCAACTGGTATGATCCGTGCAACACTACAAGCTCCTTTCACATAGCGTGTGTGGACTGACGAGAGCGGTGACGGCAGTCGAGGTTGAGGATCTCATGGGCGCAGAGACCTATGTAGGCCAGAGACGGCCTGCCGTATATTCATGCACTGCATTTGTCCTTGCGGCGAGACTCTCGCAAGACCGGAATGGAGAGGGAAGAATTGCGAGGGTCCTACTCTGTTCATAATACGATGAGTCGAATTTGGCGAGAAGCCTATACGTTAGTTACCAGTCGGTCGAGCTCGGGGAGGAGCGAAATACTACAGCCGACCTTGGATAGCATGAAGAAATAGAGTACTTACTGGCTAGAGAAAAAGAGCATCAAAAAGAAAAGAGTGCGGAGACGCTGGGGCGCCGAAATGGGGAATGCAGAGAACATAGAGCCATTCAGGCTGCCGGGTAGAAGACTGACTACTCGGCTGCCAGGTAGGGATACAAGCTATAGTTGTCAGATGAAGCAGCAAGAAGCAAGCAGACACTGGTGGGACCATTAGAAAAGATTGAGTTGCGTGAAGATGAAATCCAATCTAAGCCACAAAAAGGACAGGTTCTTGGGGAACTCCTTTGCCATGGAGCAAAACCTTACCCACAGTGCCGGTAAGTCTGCTCAGAAGTATCGCCTGCGGGGAGATCTTGAAAGTGTGATGTGGAGTGCCAGAAGCTCGTGCCGCGCCTGTGAGCACTAGGACAACGTACAGAGTGCGCTTTCTAGCGCGAATTGAAGGTGGAAGGCTCTTCTAAGCTTTGTACGATAGATGCGCGAGATGGAGGGTCGGTGGTATTGTGGTTCAAGATGGTGACGACTGTCCTTCAAGGTTGGGGAAACTACGAATCTGAACCGGTGAAATTGATCTTTAGCTGGGGGTAAGGTGGCTCAGTAACGCTCAACCGGTCAGCGCACGCAGTAGTGGTGAGTTTGTTACAAACTGCAGTCGAGAGCCGCTGATGCCTCAGGATGTAGACCGTGCTCGAGCAACTTGGATGCTAGATGCGAGAACACCTTGATGCCGAGAGAGCACTGTCCGGGCTGATAGAGCGGCGAGTAAATCGTAGCATGCAGAGAATGGGCGAACGTAAGAAGAATAGCTTAGCCGTCTTTGAAACAAAGTCGGAGCCGGCAAAGAGATATAATAGGCGTTACGAGACCGTAAATATAGAGAGCGACGATAAAGGGGAATAAACTGCACTTCTAAACTCGGGCGCTCGAACCTCGGCGGTATAGAAGAATGTAGGAGACGTCTGTAAATGCTTCCCAGAAGAGCTTCCGGAAAATGAGCTGAACGAAAATGAAAACACGAGCCGTGGCAAGACTTTCGAGTGCTTCTGAAATTAGTAAGTGTACCATGGGCCGCCAGGCCTGCTATCACGCACTATCTAGATTCCCTTCCTGCCTCGAAGATTCCGCCGCCATTGTCACATCAAGACGCTTCCACTCTACTCCTCCAATTGCTTAACCGCGACCGCCTCCACATGCCGCGATGGCCTTATGAACAATGACACCAGACTGTTTGAGTACTCTGAGTGGGGATAAGGTTGTGGCGGAGATGCAGACACCATGAGCGGCAATCATCATGATGGGGAGTTCGGAATTGCGCTGGAGGTTGACTCGTGCTGAAGTGCCGTGTTTGGCAGACTAGTCCGGTGAGATGCTTTTCTGAGCCGAGCCAGGTCCGGGCGCCGCTCGTGTGTAAGCGCATTCTGCGGACGTGAGATGGTAGACTCAAGGGGAGCGAAATCAAGGACTAAATCCAGGGGGAAGGGCTTCACCAATGCTAAGAAGAACCAGGTTGTGAGCAGAGTTAATGACTCTTATGACAGCAGTGTTGGAGGAGGCGCGGTGAATACGTCGCCTTCCCAAACCATTCGAAGCCGCGTTCGAGTCTTAAGATGCGCAGGAAACTAAACTGAGGAGCCTGTCCGGAACAGCACTCCAGGCATGCGTCCGGAATTTCTTTTTCTGAGGATACACACTTGTCTTGTTCGTGCAAAGCGGCTGAAATGCTAGCTGGCTGTGGAGAATGCGGACGAATTGATGGCGGATGCAACGAAGTTGGCCTAGATGTGCACACCATCCGCTTAGTGCTCTACCAAGCGGAGAATCAAAAGCCTCTTTCCAATCTCTTAAGCTCGACCAGAACATGCTCCTGGAGGCTGGACAGAGATGACGTTCCGATGTTGACGGCGCCTCAGCGGACGTAGACGAAGAAGGACCAGGAGGGACGCAACATCATGTTCGCAATTAGGAACATGCTCGTCATGAGGTGATGATGCGTTCAAGCTCGCAGCTGATTCTAGGAATGAAGGGGCATCCAAGGGCGCGCCGGACGGGAAGGTGAAGAATTCCACTGACACGCAGGCAACAAGCATCCGATCCCGAACTCGTAGGAAGGGGCCGCGAAGTCCTGAATCCAAGTGCGCTTATGGGCTTGTGAAGCACAGGTTCACGTACATGAGCCAGGCGAACACCACAGCCAAGGCGTCGGGAGAGACGTAGACCTAGGAGCTGAATGAAGGTCTCGGATCAATCCGCCCCCGTGCCACGTGGTTGCTTGGAACTGGCGTCGCGGTGTAGTTATCCGTGTGGTGTTGCCGTCGGGACCCTCGCGACCATCTGGACATTACAGAAGGCGAGCCCGTCCTGGTTGCTACTGCTGTAGGACGATATATCCTAGTGCTCTAGCGCAGCTTGTGGAGCGGGAGATTTAAGCTCACAGGAGCAGATGGACTCGCACATACACCCTCCATGCTCACAGTCACGTAATACTCCACGCGATGTCTTACGCCCGGAAGCCATGTCCTCTTTATGACTGCAGCAGGGGCTTGTGGGGCCGTTGATGCTTCACAAATGTACTACGAACTGCGGCTGGCACCCTTGCATTCGGTTGTGGTATGGTTCAGATTGTATTTGCGGGAGGCGAGGATTCACGTGACTAAGTGCGTGCAGCCGGCCGTCAGCGGAAACGGAGTGGCACAATCCAGACCTTCGTGAATTCGGTTTCCTCTGTGCAGTTGAATCTAGTCCTCTGCCCGGTCATGGAATTTTCCACGTTCGAGATGACGGCGTTGTCTAGATCGGGATGTAGACCGAGTTTTGAAAGTATAGCGGAGCAGTCATTGGTTGGATATCGTTACGCTTGGAGGTCGCGTTAAGGTACTCGCTCAGATATATCGCCCTGCCCGCGATAGTTCGAGCTCGGTACATGTGCTGCTCACTGGCACGAGCATGGCTCGCTCCGTCTCCGGGTCTGAAGGCAGCTTGGTCTGTTGGACTCCATCACACGTTGCGCGTGCATCGCTGTCATCGAACATGTACGCGACCATGGCTGCGTAAGTGACAGGACTCTTGACGCAATCGGTGTTGTGCTTCTGAACAACCACGGATGTCAGCTTCGGGAAGTAGTTGGAATGACTGCGGATGTAAGTCTTGATGGTCCTTCTTGTATTTTATCTCCATCGACCGCCAGTCAGTATGAACATTCATGTTGGCGGACTGTGAAGCGCCCAAACATGGTTGTAAACTTGGTCTCTTGTATGCCACTGACTGCCTCAACGTTTCGGGTATGCTGGACTTTTCGGAGGGACCTCGGATAATGATCATCTCTGTCGTGCCCGTAACATCTGGTTCGACTGTAACCTGCTCTTGGCTCTGCGCCCATGTTCACCCAGATTCTCGTTTATCGTGTTTACGAGCGTTTGTCTACATTCTTGTACTTGGTTTTACTGGCATTGTCCTCATCTCAATGCTCACCGTCATCCGGCATGCGGACTGTGGGCATGGAAGTACCCGTTTGCTCGCGGCGGACGTAGACAGTGGACAAGTGTCCGGCCGTCGCTAGAGCGCAGACGGGACAGCCTGGTGTTGTCACGAACGGAGCCTCGACTTTTTAGGTATGTTGAAAAGTGTTGCGCCGAAGTCCGCATTGTATTTCTGAGCAGAAGCCAAGATTGGGTGTGTTTGGTAACGTGTGGACCCGTGGAATCGACGAAAGAAAGTGACCGTTCAACTGAGGAGTTGATCAAACCCGAGTACCAGGAGAGTCGCTCAGAGGATAAGGTGATCGACATCGCAGGTTCTTCGAAGACCAGTATAATGAGACGGATAAACATATGATGACGAAGGAGCTTTCGTGTACGATTCTCGGGAGAGGGTGTTCCGGCCCTCGTCGCATTTACGAGGATGCTCAACTCGGCGTAAAATAATGGCGTGGGATGCCTGGAAAGTTTGAGAATTGTACGGGGAAGATCCAGATTCATAGCAGGTGGACGTGTGCCTCCACGTGTGAGGCGGCGTGATTGACAGAAACGGCCCTGGGAAGCGCTTCCAGCAAGGCTGCGTTAGTAGAGGAAAACTCCCAGAAGTGCCGGATTCCCCTCACCATGACTGCGCGCAATGAGATGGTCATGTAGGATCACATCACGTGAAGATGAGCGGAGTGGCCCAAGTCGTAGGAGGCCCCATGTTCGAGAGCTGCAACTCGTCCGGAATTTGGATTATGCTCGCAGTCTACTATGACGGATATAAGGAGGGACGGACTGAGGCTCGCGCCAAAATCCTTCCGTCTGCCATAAGTCCGTGTGCGTCTTTAAGGACATGGCGCTATCGACAGTGCCGGACAAGTCCGCCGAGATGAAGAAAAGCCTTGAGCGAGAGTTGTGTGCGAGCGCGGCTCATTATGGGAGGTGGCAGGGACGTTGTAGATGAAATGCTGACTTGTGCTTGCAGGAGACGGACTATGGCCCTGTTTGTCTCTTCTTCCGCGCCTGTGAGCCATTTCCCGCTACCACGAGCTTCCGGATACCGAATATACTCTCGACTTGTGTTGGCGATGACTTCTTTCGGCTTCGGTGTGTCCAAGTTGCTAGGGCGATAGCGTCCCTTTACAGCGGTGTGCCTTGTTTTGCTGGATAGCGGCTAGCAGAGCCCTTCAATATCCGCTTGATGTAGCGAGTCTTTTCGTAGTGTGGATTTCTTCGAGCGGGAGAAGCAGGAAGGGGAAGGGAGGGTTTAGTCAGGTTCCTGGGGAGATGGACGAGGCTACACAGATCTTAGCATAGTGTTAAATAGGCTTTGAAGGGTAAGATAGAGAGTGCATAGAGAGGCCGCGAGAGGGAACGTGGGTGGTGGAGATGGGAATACTGGTTGAGGCCCAAGGGCTATCCAAGGTGTTCGTTGCCGCATCTTGGTTGGTGGCTTTTTCAATCGGATTCACGATTAAACTGGACTCATGATCTCGTCAATTTTTGAGCAGCTAGACCAATCTCATGCGATAGATAGTAAAAGACGTCCATCAACTTACGTCTTCGATGCATAGATCACGCAAGGTGTTTTTGATCTGTTGACTGTCCTTTTGGTTATTCATGTCTAGGGCTATGGAAAGCTTTCAATGCGGCAACCTTCATTTTGGATGGCCTGATGTGTTGTGCAGCTTACATGGAGCACCCCTGTAACACGGAGCGGTCCGCTTCCCGCATCACACGTGAAGCACCTGGCAGCTCGGCCCGTTCATTTCGCCGAGCCTCGGGCGAAAACAGCCTGGAAAGCTCACACCCTCCAGCCTCCAACAACATAGCCAGCCTGTGTTCAGCTCATTGCAAGTACGCTGTGGAGTCAAACTACACACGAAACTTAAGGGCACGATGACTTGACTGGTAGATGCAGAGGATGTATTCTTGGTCATGGCAGTTTGTCCTCATCTACAAGGCTCCACCCTCATCTACAACTCGTCGATTATCCTCGCCTGCGCTCTGTAGACATCTGCCTCGTAGTACTTCCAGACATATCGATCGAATGCTCTGACCAACTTCTCGTTCCATCGAACGGGAGTGGTGTCCGCCCCAAACACGATAACGACGTTCCCTTCTCGGTGCTCGATCTGGAGCCCGCCGCTTTGAACCTCAGTCTTCTCTTGTGATGCCACTAGTATGTGCTCGGCTTTCATTGTGCGTATGATGACGATGTTCTTTGTGCCTGACTGGCAGCGAACCAGCCAGTCTTCTGGCCCATCAAGTTCGGGGCGGTACTTTACTGAAGAAATGACCGTATCGACGCTTTCGACAAGGCTGCTGAAGGTTGTGCCGGCTTTGTCGAGGGCATTCGATCTTTCTAGTCGTGCGCGGAGCAGCTCCTCGTGCAATTTGTCTCTCTCCGCTTGCATCTCGCGGAACTCTTGCCGCGAAGACAGCAACGTGGTGCATAACGCTGCCATCGGCCACCCCATGCCGGGAGGGTCTTGTGCGCCCATAATATCCTCTATCCCTCGTCTCGTCTTCTCGTCCCTCGGCAGAAAGCGGCCTTTCTCATTCAGTCCAAGTTCCCACTACTGGCTAATCTTCGTTCTTATCTCGTCTTCCAGCTTGTCGGCGTCGGCTTAGGATAGCCTATCTTCTGTGGCCTCCGGTGAATGCTCCACTTGCGCTATACGTGCTTCGCTCTGGCCACTCTCTTCCGCGAGGGTATCCACGCGCCTCGCCCTCTCCGCGATTGAGAGCTTCAGCCTTTCCATTTCTGCTTCAAGGTTGTGGTCGTTGGCTAGGACCTCCTCGACGCGTCGGAGAGACTGGAGTTCGTGGGCGTGTCTCAATACGACTCTTGTGATCTCGTTGCGAACGTTTGGTATCTGAGCGCGTTCATCTGCCATCGTGCTGGCGCGTTGAGGAGGGAGAGACGAATTTGTCGCTGAGCTGCGGACTACTCTGCTGATGTGTCGGATAGGGAAATGAACACTTGTCGCGAAGCCGCAAACCACCCGCTGGCGCGTTTGAAAGTGGAATAATCGCGACACGCGCGGCAATCTGATATGCCAAGACAACCGCTGTATTGAATGGTAGTAAGGTCGAAAGTTCAACGCATTGGTGTTGCGGTGTGGAATGTAGGGTTCTTGGGATGACCGTGGGTCGCTCGCCGTAAGTCCGCACACTCCAGCAATTTTATCACCACGTGATGTTTTCCAAAATGTACGGCTCGTTAATTTCGAACATTGGCATGAAAGTTTTCTGAAATGTTCCCATGTCCCTATTGCGCAGCCAGATTTCCGTTATCATAGCGCATATGTAGCTCACTAAATGTCCGTCGGCTAGATCTGCCTGCAAATGCCACCACGTACAGAGAATCAATCTTCCTCGTGCGGTTCTCCATCCGCCTCGTAGTCCCTCACACTCTTCACCTGAGCTGCTGTTGGATTCATTAAGACGACCTCATCGTCCGTGGTGAAGTAGACGTATTCTCGACCTAAGGCGGCGCAGCGGTCACAAGCGCCCTCCTAGTTCTCCCACGTCGACGTGTTCTTCCTTACGACCTGCATCTCTAGACATTTCGTCCTTATCTCCAGTTGTTCTGAATGCTCAGGCGTCGAATGTTGTCATCTGCTTTCGCTTCGATAAGCGACTTGGTGGCCTCTATCAGGCAGCATCTTGTGAATGTGCGGGTGCCTTCCACCGCGCCTATATAGACTCGGATCGGCCTCTGAGGACGCTCTAGTGTGGAGCGGGAGGCAGGTGGACGCTCCGCCGACCTTGTAGGGCGACTAGCGGAGGGTAAAGCTCCCGTCATGTAAGTGTCGGTTGTCTAGCACATCTATTAGTTAGCCCTCGAGACTTCCTGAAGCAATAGTGTAGAGACCTTAATGGGGTAAGGAAAACCACACTCCACTGACGTCCGTAGTGTCGTCCCGCGCTCCTTAAATCATCGGGCTGTCGTGTCCGCTTGCTTCATGTCGTGCGCGCTTTTGCCCGGTGTTTATGGCCTGCAGAGCTGATGTGCCAGGGTTGGTAGGGGTTCGCCGGCTTTCAGTCTGATCATTGAAGCATCGCTTCAACTCTGGCCCCAACGCCGAACGCAATGCAGCCGCCATAGCATCGCTCACCGCCTTCTTCACTGGCCCGTCTGTCGTCGCCCTTAGGCACTCCTCTCTCTCCTGGGACAGCTCCTCCTGCATTGTCTGGACCAGTACAACCTCTAAGCTTCGCGCTTCTCGAAGAATTGCCCCTTCAGCTTCAAGCCTCTTGGTCCGCTCGCGCTCTTCAACTAATGCGGTTTTCTCCTCCGTGTATAGCGCCTCGAAGTGCTCGGCGCCAACCTTGATCGTGGTTTTCCTCGCAACTTTAATCAGCGCTCCTTGGTCGCGTACGCGGGCTGCAAGCGCCGCATGCTCATTGCTTAGGCGTGCAGTCTCGTTGTTTAGGCGTATGATCTCTTCATCTGCGACCCTCTGGCGCTCTATAGACGCGTCTTCGTCTTCTTGAAGCTTTTGTCGGAAAGCCTTTGTCTCTTTTATCACGGTTGCAATTGTAGCGGCTTTACGCCGAAGGGCCTCGCCCAAGTTCGCGGCTGGGCCATGTTCTCCGAGCTGTAGCTGCTCTGTGAATCTCTCAAGCTCCTGCATAAGGCGCAAGGTCGTATCAATGTAGTAATCCATTTCTCAATGAGTTTAGGTGATACGGATGGTAAAGGCCAAGATTTAGAGATGCTGGAGGCTGTGCGGTTGAGACTTGAGGGTTCCACGGACCCTCTCCGTTGATGACCTCAACTACATGTTCGTGGATTTCGACTCGCTGTTACTGCCACGGTCGGCGCTTCGCTCTACGGATATTTCAGATACTGACATGCAGAACAGCAAGGAGCTTCTATGTAGGGATCAATCGCAGGCTTTCCTCGCCGTGACTGAACCTCCTGCGCCGTCTTCATCCCATGCATCACAGCACATCGCACAGCACACGTTTCTCCACAAGACACATCAGTTCAGCGCCTTCCCGGATTTCACTCTCAATTTCACAACCGCTCCTGCAGGCGCTGCATATCAATCCCTCCGCCCCCGCCCATCCTCCAACTCCTGACAACCGTTAACAACGCTGCGTCGCTTTCAAGCGCAGCTCCATCACGTTTCACTAGGCGCTTTATCATCCTTGGTACTATACATCCACGAGTTGATCGTTGCTATCACGAACACCTTTCTACTCACGGTTCGCAAGAGATCTCATTGTGCGGAGCCTCTCACTCACAAACTTCACTGCCGTGAACACGTCTTTCCTCTCATTCTCTCTACATTCTCAAACGACCGTAAGTCAGACTTGTAACGATATGTAAAAGTATCCTACCGCAAGTCGGTTTCGTTCATTTCTGATCCATGGTTTCTCTTATCGTCAAGACCTCCGCTACTGCTCGCAATGCACCTCCATGGGTTAAGTTGGTATCCTGAAGCGTTTAAGGTGGACTGCTAACGGAGCGCAGCGAGATCATCACGAACAACATGACAGACGGAAGTGCGCCGCCTGCGTCGGCCGATGTCGCCCCCACGCAAGCGAGCTCCAACCCAGCAAACCCGACGCCCGCCCCGACGCTCCCTTCCACACGTCCAACCATCACCGCAACCGGCGCAAGACAATGCTCAAGCACAGCACCCATCATGCCGCTAGCCGCAGGGACCAAACGCCACTGGACTTTAGTGGACTAGGCCACCGATGTCCCGTATAACCTCCAACCTTCGGCGGGCAAGGATATCCTTCTCGCCGGCGAAGCGGGACTGCTCGACGATATGGGGTCGGACGTGGGAACGCCGAAGGTGGCTTGGGACAAGGCAGCGGACGGGGTCCGAACTTCGGCGGAGTGCATGTACTATCATGACCGCGTCCTCGTTGAAGATGATGTCAACAAGCTGTTGAACTCGATCCAAACGAAAGCTATTGCCGCATGGACAGCCAGCCGTGAACATCACGCTGGATGACCCGAACGCAGTCTATAGCTCATAAACGTCTTCAGGTGATTCATGCGTCTGAGTATTGCACCACTAAACAACTCACAACCTCTATCACGTGGAACCGGTCTGATTTTTGAGCCCTCAAAAGGATACTAAGTCCAGCTCAGTCGTGACTTGAACTTAACAACGGTAACTGCTGCAAGGCGGCAAAGACCTTCTTGAATAATCCTCGGCGCTTGCTTGGCTGTTCGTACAGTTATCAGCTTGAAAGCGTGTCATAGAGCGCTTAGCGGAAATTCAAGTGTCCTGAAATGCAGAGTCGTCACCACAGCGTCGCTGTTCTCGAGCTAATACAGGTCATGCTAAGGGCTTCTCTACAGCGAATCCTCCTACTCCTGTTGTGAAACCCGCAAATCAAGCACGGCTTGCTGAAGAGCGCTCAGCCTCTCCATGTCCTCCACATGTTCCCTAAGCCAGGCATCGAGCCCCCGCATCCTTCGTAAGACCTCCTGCTCACGCGCGCGCCTCTTCCAAACGTGAAACCTGCTGCTGTTCCACTCTTTCCAACTATATGCCCCGCTTCTCTGCCTCCATGATCTGTTTGTCGAGCTCTGCATCCCGCTTCAGCAGTTTGGTGTACTCCTCCATCTTCCGAACTTTCTCCCGCGAAGCGTCACTCTCCTCTTGCTTGTCTGGAATCTGCGTAGTCTCCCGCCTGAGCGCGGTGAGGAAGTGCGGTCGAGCGAGCGCTTTAGTCACCAAGAGCGAGAAGATCCAACATTCTACACGATTGACACTCCGATTTGATTGTCCAGCGCAGGTTCCATTGAAGCCTCCTTGCCAAGTGTATGATTGCCCGATATATAAGTTTCCTAGATGATCCTTACTCTCTAGGAGCTTAATAATAAAGTCTAGAAAAATATCTAACTAGCGCTATTCTAGAACTAGAAGCAGCTTTAGTAGGCTATAATAGTAATTATAAGATGCTTTTATACAAGCGTAAATAAGGTAATTCTAAATAAACTAGCGAATATTCTAAGTTATTTTAGGCTACTAGTATAAGCATGTAAGGATATTAAAGGTCTTTACCCTCCTGGAGTACCCTATAGCTAGTGAGAAGTGGGCTTTATATAAAGCACGCATGCGAATCTAGTTTAACTTAAGTAGAAACTAATAGTCTTAGTAGAGAATTCGGCTATCTTTCTCATAGACTTCGGATAGTGGGAAACCTTTTAGTATTAGGCATCTTATTATAAGTAGTTTAGAATTTCTTAAACTTACTTATTATATAAGATAATAGGAGGATTTAGAGTCTTGTGACCGCGCCAAGCCAGCTAGGCGATAGTATATAGCAGTTAGTCTATAAGCTAAACACTTCTTAGAATTTAGTTCGTTATAAGATCTAACTATAACATCGTACCTACGTGCCTTATTATTATATTGCTATATTGCCTATTAGAGGATCCTAATCCTCTAATAGTTCTAAATTCTCTATCCTTATCTAGAGGCAGCGATCGGGTAACTAGATAGCATGAAATTAATGCAATTATAAAGCATAGGCGCTCTGACTAAGGAGTCCACCCTTTATTAAGAATTATTAATAGATCTAAACGCTAACGCTCCTTTAGGGGAGACGCCTATATAGTAATCGATTCGAGAGCTTAAAGCTAAACGCGTACGCTTCCTTAAGTAGAAACGCTTACAGCTTCTATAAGAAGAAATCGACGTTCTTCGCTAGCGTAATACCAACCGAGCGGCGACTCTATACGTTCCCCCTATACTATCTATCTTTCTAGTGGGCGGCCCCGATATCTACCTTACTCTAGATCCTCTCTTAACTCACGATGATACCATCTTAGAGCGTAGTACTATACTATCGTTATATAAGCGGAACGCTAGCACTACTACTATAGAAACACAACCTCTAAAGAGGTCTATTATTATAGAGAAAATCACCCCGTATATAGAGAAGAACATGCGAGAGCATTAAGACTTCCGTAATAGTGTTAAGCTAGTATTTCGCCTAGCGCCTAATATCTTCACGACCGAGGAGATAAAGATTATATATACTCTATAACACGTAACGAGAGATAACCGGAAGCTATAGTTTTAGCGTAAGGAGGCGAACCCTAGACTAAATCCTACTTAGGACGAGTTTATAGAGTTTCTCTTAGATTACATTAAAAGCCCGGTGAATAGGAAGCTATATGTTAGCTTATTATATATATAGGCTGTGCAGAAGCCTAGCTAGCTGGTGAATGCCTTTACTACTTACCTTATCTCCTTAGAATCCTAGATTAACCCTTTCTATAATCCTAAGTACCTAGTGCTTCATCTCTTTATAAAGCTGCATTCTAAGCTGCAGCTAGCTGTAATAAACTACTAAGATTTCCCTTAAACGAGGTAGTAGCTAGTCTCTCTTGCCGTGTTACTTAAGGAGAATATAAAGAGCGTATGCTCTATATAGGGCAAGAGTAGCATACGGCCGGCACTAGTTAATAAGCTAGAGCACTAGAAAGCCCTAAGGAACACGCTAGCGCTAAGTAATAAAGACGCTAGCGCCTCGAACTAAGGCCGTCCTAGTAAGTATACGAATTACGGGAAACTAGGGTACTTAGAAAAGAACTACTAGCAGCCGAAAAAGTCCTAGACACTAGTAAGTGGGCTAAACACTATCGCTATATAGAGAAAAAGCCACCGCCTATAGACAACCTCTTATTAATAGGGCGACTACTCTTATAAAGAGAGGAAACCATCACCGTCTAGGCCGAGATACTATTAAGAGACACCTAGAAGCCGGCTTTAGCGCTCCTAGATACTAGTGCTAAGGTAAATATAATTAACTAGCGTTTCGCTATCGAGTATTAGTTACGCGTAGTGGATGCCGAGCTATCCACCTACTTATAGCTAAACTAGACCTAGACCTATTGCTTTAAAGCTTACTAGGTACCTCTACGGCTTACTAATTATTAGAGTAAGGCTAAGGAGATCACTATTATCTACTATAGTATAATAGATGCGACTCCAAATATTACTATTAGCCTATCCGGACTTAAAAAGCCCGAGTTCTTATTAACTACGGAGAGAAGGCGTAGCGCTAAAAGCTAGACGATTTATCTCTATTACTCGAACTTCCTAAGGCGTTTATAAAGTCCCTTTAGTAGGAGGTTAGGGTGTTTGCCATCGTGACCATCCCGCTAGCGGATAGTAAGTAAGACAATAGTAGCTCGCCATGCCTCTCTCTATAGTTAGAAGAATTCCGCGATGTCTTCTTAGAGAAGGATACAGGTAAGCTACCTTAACATAATTAGGAGGATCATCCAATCGATATTAAGCTAGGTTAGAAAGTGCCTTATAGTCCCTTATATAATCTATTACTACAGAAGCTCTAGGTGCTATGGGAGTATCTAGATAATGCCTTAGCGAAGGGATGGATCTAGCGTAGCACTAGCTGTCACGGTTCTGGCAGGCAATGCACGGCTGCTTAGTCAGCTAGTGGGGTATAAACACCAACATCGCCTGTAAACATAGCCTTTCCTCTCTTTGTAGAACGTCTTCATACTGTAGCTAGCAAACTGGGCTCTTACGCCTTTAGCTTCTGCCACACTAGCCTAGCGGGTACTTCTTCCTATTCGTCCCTAAGAAAAATAGTAAGCTCTGGCTCTATATAGACTACCGAAGCCTAAATAAGGTAATAATTAAGAATTAGTTAGCTCTACCGCTAATTAGCGAGATACTAGATCGCCTTACTAGCGCTAAGATCTTTACTAAGCTAGATCTTAATATCTATCACCGCATTTATATCTAGCGAGGCGATAAGTAGAAGATAGCATTTCGCACTCTCTATAGCCACTTCGAGTATATAGTAATATCTTTTAGGCTTACTAATACTTCTATAACTTTCTAAGGATATATTAACCGAGCGCTATCTAGTTTAATGGATATCTACTATATAGTATACCTAAACGATATTCTAATCTTTTTAGAAACACTTAAAGAGTATTAGCGCTATATTAGTAAGGTGCTAGTGAGGTTTAGATAGTACTAACTCTATACGAACCTAAAAAGTGCAAGTTCGTAGTAATATAAGTGGAGTTCCTTAGATATATTATTTAGCCTAATAGCATTAAGATAGACCCATGCTAGATGGATGCTATTATATACTAGGAGATTCTAAAATTATACCATAATGTGTAGATCTTCTTAGGCTTTACTAACTTCTACTAGCGCTTTATCTATAAGTATTCCGTTATTACTAAGCTAATCACTAACCTACTTAAGGGCTCTAGGATAGCCGGAAGATAGGTACCTTCCTATAGCTACTAGAGGCTAAATAGATAATACGCTAGCTCTATGCCGCCTTTACTATAGCTCTATTACTCCGCTATTACTCTTCTAAGCGGCCTATAAGACTAGAGACGGATGCTTTAATATATAGGCTAGCTGCTATTATATTACAGCTATGCGAAGATAGCTAATAGCACCCTATAGCCTTCTAGTTAAGGAAGCTCATTCCTATAGAATAGAATTATTAGATATATAACTAGAAGCTACTAGCTATTATAGCGGCAGTGAAGCACTAGCATCACTATAATAAAAGTGTAGTGGAAGGCCTAGAAGTCCTCACCAACCATAATAACCTTAAGGGCTTTACTAAGATGAAGGCCCTAAATAGGTATTAAGCTAGATAGGTAATAGCCCTAGCTGCCTATAACTTAGTTATTAAGTATAGGCTAGGGAAGATGAACCCTACTAATATGCCATTATAGTGCCCTCTTAGCATAGAGAAACTATAAGGAGAAGATACCTGTTACAAACAGAGGTGCGGGACAGCGCCGAGGAATGATCAGTGCCAAGGGTCACGTGTGGGACTGAGCACCACAGGCCGCCAAGCCGTGCTCAGTGCGATCAGGGTGATCAGGGACTGAGCACACTGAGCAGACCGAGCAAGGAACGGTGGTACTTGCTCCGGGTCCCAGTATATAGGCAGCACCATTCTCGTTCATTAGAATGGTGTGCTCAACTCAAATAAGAATTTAGTATTCTTAGTAACTTGATCTGATCTCACCTTGTGATATCAACCCTCCACTTGTTGACTATATCTTGGCACTGCTCCCTTCCTCCTTGATCAGGACCCCAACCGTTACACTTTGAGCACCGCCTTTGTGGAGTAACCAAGATCAACACGTCGATATGTCTACTACAGGATCAACTACCGGACCATCGAGGGGACAGGCACCACCGCCGCCCCCGGCACCAAAGCCAGTCAAAGTCAAGGTTCCGGACGAGTACAATGGGGAGCGAAACGAGCTCGACTCGTGGCTGCTCCAGTGTGACCTGTACATCTGGCACAACCAAGATCGTTTCCAAGAAGAAAATGAAGTCATGTTTGTCGTTACCTATCTGAGGGGACGTGCATTCAAGTGGATCCAGCCCCATCTCAGGGACTTCCTTGAGAATGCGGAGGTTGACTGGTCCAGGGAAACAACGGAGATCTTCTCCGACATGAGCTCATTCAAGAAGAAAATACGAGGAGTGTTTGGAGACATCGACGCGGCACGTACTGCAGAACGAGAACTGATGAATCTGACCCAAAAGGGGTCTGCGGCCAACTATGCTGCACAGTTCCAACTAGTGGCGTCCAATACCCATTGGGACGAGACGGCCCTGACGGCACAGTACTACCGAGGATTGAAAGAAGGCGTCAAGGATGACTTGGTCAGGGGCGAGCGACCCGATAAGTTACAAGAAATGATTAGTACATCGATTCGCATCGACAACCGATTGTACGAAAGACGTTTGGAGAAAAAGGGACACAACGCACCGGTTGTAGTAGGACGTAAACCAACCTACCCCACCAAACGAGACCAAGACCCTTATGGGCTCAAACCCATGGAACTCGACGCTACGGAGAGACGTCCGGGACGTTTCACCAAAAAGGGATCACAGAAGGGGCGAACGGCGTCCCGCGGAAAAAACCTTTTACTGGAAAGTGTTTCAACTGTGATCGCCCAGGACATCTTGCAAGGGATTGCAGGCAACCCAAGAAGAAGCAAGCATTGGCACAAACCAATGGTCCTAAGAAAACGGGACAACTGGCGGCCACCGCGGTCAGCCATGACACGATGTCCTGGACTGCATGCTATGACGACGGGTGCAAGATACACCTAAGCGACAAAGACGGATCAGGATGGTTCCCGAAACCACCCCAAACGAAACAAGCATTGCAAGTCATGAACAAAGGGAAAGCCTACGACACTACTGGCATCCTCAAACCAGAACCCGAAGAAGAGGATGACTTCGAGGAAATTAGGTCGGACAGCGGATCCGAAGAAGGAGAGCTCATCGAGACCCCCAGGATCACAACGATCCCGACACGACAGCTCGGACCCGAACTGGTACTAGGGAAGTACCCAGTCGAACTTTGGGAAGAAGTGTGGGACGAGGTGTCTGCTGCTTATGGAACAAACATGAGAAGTCAGCAGATGAGAGACGCCCAACACCGAGTACACGAACGGATAGATGTACAACACGCGGTCAGCTTCCATCAAGCCTACACCGAATGCTACAACATTCTCCTCGATCGGTACGGACCCGCAGAGAAACGGCTAAACTGGCTACATGAGAGGCTGGAGCAACTACCGATTCAAGGAAGAGAATATCAAAACATCATCCGAGAGTACCCACCGAAAGGATCGAGATTCACGACCAATGGAGGTTACGTGACTCCGGATGGAGGTTTCATCGCCCGAAGCCTTAGAAGTAAAGTGACGGCACTCAAGGCTGAGTATGCGGCAAGAGACCCGAAGAAATATCCAGCAATGAAAGTCAATCCTGCTGCGTTCTCGTACGTAGGGGAGGAACGGAGCTCCGGGAGCTCTGGTTCAAAAAACTAGAGGCCTTCCGGCCAGAAGGTCGACGGAAGCGCCTACACCAAGACTTTCGAACAGGTGTAAGGGCACCTGGGTACCAGGAATACGATACCAGAAGCATACCCTTGCGGCGACGAAGTACGCCGGGAACCTACGAGTATGGGTTCAAGTTGGCCAATCATGGGCCAAGGCACTGATCGATTCAGGGGCCACAGCGAACTTTATGTCACCACAGTTCGCAAACCGAGCGCAGCTGAGCCTGCAACGGAAGCTCGATGCCTACCCAGTAACAGCGGTAGATGGCCAACCTTTGGGCTACAATCAGGGATTAGTAGACCAGGAGACAACGACTGTCAGGTTGAAGATCGGACCCCATGTCCGGGACATGCAGTTCGATATTACGGTAACAGGAACCCACGACGTAGTGCTGGGGTTACCATGGCTCAAGGACGCAAATCCAAAGATTGATTGGATCCGTCAAACGTTGGACTTTTCCAAGGGAAAGCTGGTCCAAATGAGCGAAGACATGCCAGGAGACGGTCTCGAGATATGCGCAATCTCAGCCGAAGAACTGAAAAAGGAAGTTCGAGAGAATCCTGAACAAATACAGATCCTGTGGAGCAAGCGACGAGAGATCGCGACTACCACAACCCCGTTGTCCATTCCAGACGAATACAAGGACTACGCGAGGCTATTTGCGGAAGAGGCTCCAGACGAAGCCCTACCAGCACACCAACCATGGGACCATACGATACCCATACAAGAAGGCAAGACACCAGGGAAGTCAGCGATCTACCCACTGTCACCAGAGAAGCTAGAGGCGCTACGGGCGTACCTAGACGAAAATCTGAAGAAAGGATTCATACGGGAATCCCAGTCGCCCGCAGGATACCCTATCCTGTTCGTACCAAAGAAGAACGGAAAGTTACGACTTTGTGTCGACTACCGGGGACTGAATAACATAACTATTAAGAATAGTTATCCGTTGCCTTTGATTTCGGAGTTACAGGATCGACTCCAAGGAGCCAAGTGGTTCAGCAAATTCGACATTCCAGGAGCATACAACCGGATTCGAATTAAGGAAGGCGAGGAGTGGAAGACGGCGATAAGAACCCGCTTCGGACTCTACGAATATTTGGTTATGCCATTCGGGCTCACCAATGCTCCCGCCACATTCCAGGCGTACATCAATAATGTCCTGAGGGAACACTTGGATGTGTTCGTAGTCGTCTATCTTGACGACATACTGGTATACTCGAAGACCAAGGAGGAACATGTGCGACATGTCAGACAAGTTCTGGAAGCCCTCCAACGAGCGAACTTACGGATAGTACCAGAAAAGAGCCAATTCCATCAACAGGAGATTGAGTTCTTAGGTTATATCATCACGGATCATGGGATCCAGATGGATAAAACCAAGGTGCAGGCAGTACTCGAATGGCCTACACCAAAGTCAGTAAAAGACGTGCAATCATTCCTGGGATTAGCGAACTTTTACCGAAAGTTCATACGAGGCTACTCCCAGATTGCCGCACCACTCACCGATCTTACGAAAAAGGATCAAGGTTTCCAGTGGAACGGTAAAGCTGAGGACGCTTTTCGGACCCTGAAGGAACGGTTCAGTACAGAACCGGTACTCATGATGTTTGATCCCACGAGAGCCATCATCATCGAGACGGATGCATCAGACCTTGCCATGGGGGCCTGTCTGAATCAGCAGGACGACGAAGGTCGTTGGCATCCGGTGGCATTTCACTCGAGAAAGTTCAGCGAACCAGAACTGAACTATGAAATCCACGACAAAGAGCTGCTAGCCATTGTTGAAGCTTTCAAGCAATGGAGAGTGTATCTGGAAGGAGCAAAGTATCCAATTCAAGTGTTCACGGATCACAAGAATCTGGTATACTTCACCACGACCAAGGTCTTGAACCGAAGACAAGTACGATGGTCGGAGGAACTATCGACGTTCAACTTCGAAATTCACTATCGAAAAGGCTCCGAAAATGCTAAAGCAGACGCTTTCAGCAGACGACCAGACTACATGGGAGAGAAGCCCCAAACAGTCAGCTCAATCCTGGAACAACATCCAGATGGGAGAATTACCTACAATCGCAGGACCTTAGCGGCAACCATGGTGATTGTTAATGACGATCTCGAGAGTCGGATTCGGAAGGCGTACCAAAAAGACGCACACGCTCAGAGAGCACTAGCCGAAGACCTCGAAGGATTTGAACAATCAGAAACAGGCCTGATACTGTTCAAAGGACTCGTATATGTACCTGAGTCCGAGCGAACGGAGATCATTCGACAGTACCACGATGGGCCGACCGGAGGACATCGAGGAATCTACAAAACGGTCGAAGCGATCAGTCGCACTTACTACTTCCCACGACTAAGGAAGAAAGTAGAGGAATACATCGCAAAGTGCGATATATGCCACAAGATCAAGCCAACCCGACACAAGCCGTATGGGTTGATGAAAACAGCAACAATACCAACACGGCCATGGGCGTCAGTCGCCATGGATTTCATCGTCAAGCTACCTCTTTCCGAAGAACCCTTGACGAAGGTGAAATACGATTCCGTGCTCACCATTGTGGATCGATTAACGAAAGAAGTACGCTTCATACCATACAAGGAATCATCCAACGCTGAAGAATTGGCATACACCTTCCTCCGGAATGTGACAGCAACACAAGGACTGCCCGAGGAAATCATCTCAGACAGGGACAAGCTGTTCACATCCAATTTCTGGACCGCGCTCACGCGACAGCTGGGACTATCGCACAAGCTATCAACGGCATACCATCCACAAACGGACGGACAGACAGAGCGCATGAACCAAGTACTAGAGCAGTACTTGAGGGGTTATGTGGACTACCGACAAACGAATTGGGTATCGCTATTGCCATTGGCACAATTGGCATACAATACAAGCGTAAACGAGACAACGGGTATGACACCTTTCTACGCCAACCATGGATACCACGCACAGCTGTTCCACGAACCTAAAGATATCCAAGTGATGTCTGAGACAGCCAGAGTCACATTTAAGGAAATGCGACAGATTCACGAAGAACTCCAATATGATGCAGAGTTCCTGTCAAAAAGATCAGCATTTCACTACAACAAACATAGATCCAGGGGACCTATGCTTAAAGAGGGGGATAAAGTTTACCTCCTCCGGAGAAACATCGAAACCACGAGACCAAGCAAGAAGCTCGACCACGTCAGGATAGGACCTTTCAAGATCGTCAGAAACATCAAGGACACCAGCTACGAGTTGGACCTACCAGAGGGAATGAAGATACACCCCGTGTTCCACGTTTCGCTGTTGGAACCAGCACCTGAAGAAGTACCAGTGTTAGAAAGTGTACCAGACAATTATCTGATGGAACAAGAAGGACGATACGAAGTGCAAAAGATCCTGGACGACAGCACCGATTTCGACGACGGTGCGCAAAGGTTTCTGGTAAAATGGAAGGGCTACCCAGACTCGGAGAGTACGTGGGAGCTACTTACCAATCTCGAAGGATGCGAACAAGCTATGAAGAAGTACCTCGAGGGGTCGGGATCACGTAAGAAGCAGGCGCAGAAAAGAAGTCGGAAGGTAGCCCATCCAGGGTGCCCCAAGTCGAAGGGGACATCGCCAACACATCCGAGAAGGCGAAGGGCGCCGGGTCGGGGAACTCCATCAAAGGGTCAGGAGGGGGACTCGGCTGGCCCCGCTCCAGGCGTTCAACCTCCTCGATCGAAGCCAGCTCCCGAGAGACAGCCTCCGAGGACTGACTCTCCCACGCTGCCAGCTCCTCGGCAAGCTGGGCGCGACGGCGATGGGCTTCGGCGATCGCCTCGTCAGCCTCACGAAGCCGGCGGCGGATCTCCTCCCCACGAACACGAAGTTGTTCCCACTCTTCACGAGTAACTACGAGATCACATTTGGCGCCAGAAGAGATGCACTCGGCGCAAATACCGGACCGGACGTTGACACGGCAGGAAAGCGACTGCTCGCGACAGCGAGCACAAGGCGTGGGCATGACGGGACCGGAGGTACGGAGAAACGATACCAAATCTCGACGACGTTCGGTAGAAGAGCGTTTGGCTTTTGATTTTTTAGTAACCCCGTCAGGCATGTTGAGAAAGGAACATACCTTTTGAGGACAAAAGCTGAGAGGGAGGGGGATAGTGTTACAAACAGAGGTGCGGGACAGCGCCGAGGAATGATCAGTGCCAAGGGTCACGTGTGGGACTGAGCACCACAGGCCGCCAAGCCGTGCTCAGTGCGATCAGGGTGATCAGGGACTGAGCACACTGAGCAGACCGAGCAAGGAACGGTGGTACTTGCTCCGGGTCCCAGTATATAGGCAGCACCATTCTCGTTCATTAGAATGGTGTGCTCAACTCAAATAAGAATTTAGTATTCTTAGTAACTTGATCTGATCTCACCTTGTGATATCAACCCTCCACTTGTTGACTATATCTTGGCACTGCTCCCTTCCTCCTTGATCAGGACCCCAACCGTTACAATACCATACTACTACTATTCTAAAGAACTTTAGGAATATAGAACCATTCTATTAGGATGTATATTCTATATAGTGTTACTAGTGCTAAACAAACTATAGATATTTTAGTACTAAGGCTATATACTAGCGATGCTAATGCGCGGCGCTAGGGTAATATACGCCTTTCTTTTAACTAGAATACTAGCGTGCTTACTACCTTATAGCACGTAATAAGAACCTAGGCTAAAGTAGCCGCTTCTAGTAAGCTTACCTATAATCTAAGCACGTAGTCTATAATCAATATAATTCGACGACTATAAGAATCTAACGACTTTATAAAAAGTAAGCGTTAAGATAGCGAACATTAGCCTCTATGCTATCGACATGTAAAAGAAGGACCTATCTAGTAATTTAATCCATCTAGCCTACTCCGATATAGAAGGAAGCTATACGTACCAGCCGAGCCTTTAGTATGGAGAGCTTCTACGGCGATATTATAATAATGTGCTAGCAGGCTACTTCGGCGAAGATAAGATCTTAGAGTTTTTATCCCGCAAATACTATTAGAGCTCAATAAGATAGGATATATATAAGTACATCTCGACCTATAATATATACTAGCGTGTGTATACGCCGCGGCACCGCCCCTATAGCGAGCTATAGGCGCTGCCTCGCCCCGATCGGCTATAGTAGGAGATTATAATAGACTTTATTATAGGACTGCCTATAAGCTAGCGTGGCGACAATATATATAATACAATATATATAATTATTAGCCGCTATACTAAAATAGCACGGTATATTCCCACTATTAAGACTGTGGATGCTATAGTCCTCGCCGATATCTTCCTTAAAGAGATCGTACGCCCGTTCGGAGCTTCTAAAGGAATTGTCTCCGACTAAGGAACTATATTTATAAGCGACTTCTAGTCGGAACTATACTTCGCCGCGAAGGTAAAACGCTAGCTAAGCACCATCTTCCATCCTTAGATAGATAGTTAGATAGAAAAGTAGAACTAAACGTTAGAGTATTACCTACGGGTATACTATAATGAAAAGCAGAATGGCTAGATCCGAGTACTACTCCTAGTAGAATTTATGTATAATAACGCTGCTTACTCCACGACTAGTATAAGCCCGTTCTATACCTACTATAGGTTCCACCCACATATTAAATATAAGACGGAGGCGAACGAAAATAGTAATATGCTAGTAGCCACCTAATGTATTAAAGAACTTTAATGCAAGCGCGAGGCGATAGCGAAACGCTAGTAAACCGCTAGCGAATCGTAAGTTAAATATTATAATTATAAATACTAGCCTAAGACCTATAATAAGAGCGATCTAGTAATGCTTTCCACGAAGAACTTTAACTAGCACCGCTCTAGTAGAAAGCTATCTACGAAGTTTATTAGTCTATTCCGCATTAATAAGCCGATTAGTAAATAGATATACCGTCTATATCTCTCCACTTATACCGCATTCACCCCGTGTTCTATATAAGCCTGCTCAAACCCTACCAACGCTAGTAGAATGCTAACGAAGAGCCTATACTAGGCCTAGTGGATCTTAGCGAAGAGGAGATGCTAGATCGTTATATTATCGAAGAGATACAAGTAAGAAAGATATAGAAGGGGACGGTTAAGTACTTAGTTAAGTGGAAAGGCTAGTTAGAGGATTATAACTAATAGATCGATAAAGAAAACATTAACTAAGACCCTATTAAAGAGTATGATAGTAAGAAGCTAGGTAAATATAGATGAAACGCTTATTAACATGAGCATCTAATTTAAAGCGCGAAGTGGAAGCGAAGTCATAGAATAGTGATATATTCTATAGGTATAATACCCTAAGAGCTATAAGCTAGCGTATAGGCGGCATGCCGCGAGCGTAGAAAGAAAAAGTAAATAAAACTTATCGGCGAACCGATAATAAGGCGCTAGCATTATGCTCTAACCCGCTACCGCTACTCTATTGCTTTATTATTATCGCCTTTAAAATCGCTATCGCCCTTAGTGTTACTACCGCTAGTATTATTATTATCGCGGTCTTTAGTAGCCTTGTTATATAGAACCGGCGATTTCTTATTAGAAGACGCTAACTCCGAAGAGTTCTTAGCAGTATCCTCGGGACCGACGGCGGGCAGACGAGCCTACTAGCTATTAGTAAGCAGTTCGCTCTAAAATACCGGCGCCCCGAAGCCTATCTTATAGCGCTTAATATCTAGAAGGCTTTAGAGAACCTTACGGATCCCCGAAAGCTCCTCCACTATTAATAGCTACAGCTCGTCACCTATAGGGCGGTGGCGTAATCCGTGCTTCTTAGCCTTACGGAGAAACGCCTTAACGTTTTTCTTATACTAGAATTATACTTCGAGAAGGGCGCGGTTCGCGCGAAGATAGCCACTATTATTACCGGCGTTCAGCTTAGACTACATCTTATTATAAAGGCGAAAGAGAAGGTTAACCTCCTTCGTATACTCGGGCGGCATCTAGTAAAATATTAGCTTTATACTAGCATGTACCGAGCGGAACGACTTACTTAATCGTCAGGCTTATTATTCTTACGGTAGTAGCTATACTTAACATAATTAGGCTTTGTATAAGCCTTATAGCCGGCGACAGCTACGCGCTTAGAGCAGCGGAGACAGATAGATTTAGTGAGCATAGAAGGCTATCTAGAACCTTCTATAGAATTGAGAAGCATTACGTAATATTACGTAATGGATAGAACATTCTAGAATCTTATAGAACCTTATAGAACTATATCGAATTCTATAGAAACTTATAGAATCTTCTAGAACCTTCTAGAATCTTCTACTTATAAATCAATCTAGGCTAGCTATAAAAGCTTAGTTTAGAAGGAAATATCTATTTCCTTACAAAACTTAAGCGAGTTTAGAAACACTAAAATTTGCTAATATTAGACTTATTAGATATAGTATTACTTATACGCGCGGCCTAAGCGGTAAGATAGTTAATATATTAAATTACTTTAGTATACACGGCGATTATAGCGTCGCGCTATTAAGCGAGCTCTTCGAGATATTTATTAATTATACTATAGTATATATGCATTTCATTATACGCGTTTAAGAATTAGTAAAGAAAGTTATACTATTACTTAAGCTATTTCTTATTTTTGTAATAAAATCGGTAGTGTTCTAGAGACTTAAGGGAGGTTATAAAGGTTTGAAGATACTATCTAAAGTTATAAGTAGATCGACGTCGATAGGAAAAGCTATAGCGGATGGTAGTAAGGCTGTAATAAGAGATAATTAGTAGATGTAATATAATATCACGACGCTGGTGTTACGAATAGAGGTGGGGCGCCGCCAAGTAGTGATTAGTGCCAAGAGGTCACGGGAGGACTGAGCACCAGGGCACCGCCAAGCCATGCTCGGTGTGCTTAGTACGATTGGGGACTAAGCACTCCGAGCAGACTAAGCGAGGTACGAAGGTACTAGCTTAGAGCTCTAGTATATAGGCAAGCACCGTTCTCGTTTATTAGAATAATATGCTCAACTCAAATAAGAATCCAGTATTCTTTGTAACTTGATCTGATTTCACTACGTGATATTAATCCTCATTCTTATTAACTATATCTTGGCACTATTTCCTTCCTCCTTAATTAGGACCCTAATCTTTACAGCAAGTTCTGTTATCGTAAAGGTAACCCTCGTTACAGCTAGGGCGCTAGAATAATAGAATTTAATTAATTAGCTAGTATATAAGATATTATATAAGGATAGAAAGATCTATAAGCGGGACGGGTAGAAAATCTTAGTGTGAGAGCACGTGACCTCGGAATAATAGAAGATCCGAACGCTAGGAAACACTAAGACTAAATCGTAACAGCTAACTATTAGCTAGCACTAGATAGCTATTATGTAACTACTAGCTACTACTAGTAGATTAAGGTAATATATCTAGAAGTAAATAGTATAGCTAGTAGAGAATAGTAGTGCTAGCACTACTAGCTACTACTAGTAGGAAAAGAGACTAACAAGTATATAGAGAGTATTATTTCTATTTATTAGAATAACATGCTTGACTTAGATAAGAATCTAGTATTCTTTACAACTCGATCTGATCTCACTCATGATTGTCACGGTTTAGCTGCATAAAGGTTCGAAGCCCGGAGCTTAGATTGTTCCGGGGTGCGGTAGTGGATTAGGATGTTATTCCTTAGCGTTTGGTGGATGGTTGCTCCGGGGTCATGTGATGCTATACTAGGATTATCTACTTACTCTAGTTGCAATCCTTTCGATGCTTATACCTTATTTTATAAGATAGACTAGTTATTAATCTTTATTAGTTTAGTATTAAGTCTTGATCCCTTGTGATATTACGAGGTATCTTCTTACTTTATATATATTATGTAATCCGTCCCGAACTCTAGAATATCCGACTAGGATCCCACCCATATTAATATAACCTAATTAACTGGCGAAGCGACAACTAGTAATAACGTTAAGGCACCTAGCTAACTAGGTAATACTGTAGAGTTCTAGGCCGACGTCCAATCCAACTCTATAGGATTATACTAGTTTATACGCATCTAAAGCGAATAGGCGAATAGCTAGAGCTATAAGGCTAATAGTTAGAAGGCCTATGCGACCGTGGCTAATAAGATACAGTTCCGCTTAAATAATCGCATCTAAGAGCTTTAAGCGCAACTAGACTAGATGACACGAAATCCTTTAATAAAAGAATTTTCTACTAAGTCCGAAAAGCTCCCTAATTCTAAACTATTTAACGGTAATTGTAAAGAGCTTTGGTTATTTATCGCCGCCCTCTATCTAAAACTGCTCGCTAATAATAGTCGCTTTCTAATAGAATAAAATAAGTTATTTTATATAGTTAGCCGCCTCGGTAGCGAACCCCGCGAATAGATTCTCCCTTATATTACTAAGCGCGATGTTAATTTCCTAAATCTTAAAGGTCTAATTTAGCACCTCTAACTCACCTTCGGTAACTCTAGTCTAAAGGCACCACCTAGCGCGCGATTAATAATCTATGCTAAAAGAACCGCGAGTTTAGCACTTTTACCACTAAGTTCCTTAGATTCATTAAAGATACGAGGTATAATGAGGAAGCAAAAAAGTCTACGCTTTTTAATAGCATCTCCACCAAACTTCGCGCTATCTTTGTTAACCACGACTTCTAGAACTTAACTTTCGCTTAGATATACGCTTTATATTAGAAGCTTAATAACTATATATAAGTAAGCGCTAGTATTTCTAATTAGTCTAGACGCCTCTTCTCTAGATTTCTCTCTCTAAATATAAGCATCTAGCGAGGCCGCTAGCAGCCTATTCTATATACTCCTACCGCCCGGCCTATCTTCTCGCTGGTACTAAGCCTCTTATCTGCCTCCCCTTATATTAGCGATCTAATAGATCTATCCGCCGCCTATATAGGGCCCTAAGGCCTATTAACCCCGTAAAAGCGTTAACGCTACTTTAATAAGGGCCTTTACGTCTACTATATAGATGCGAACCACTACATCTACAACTACCTAATTCGTAGAAAGCGCTAGAACCTTCGAGCCACCTTTCTTACTAGCTCCCAGCCCTTAACCCTAACTACTCCGTAAGAACACTAGTTAGAAAACTCCCCGTCCCTATAGTAAGTCGCTAGTAGGGACTACTACCTATTAAGGTTAAGCTTTCCTTTTCTACCCTCACTTAGTCCTGTTAATAAGCGTTTAAGGATAATAAACATCTAGTAGTCGACTATACCTTAGCTACTAGCTCTTAGAAATTTAACTTCCTTACTTTTATTAAGACGAGCGCTTTAAGCCTAGCTTTTATCGATTAAGCTTTCGCGTACTCTTATAGGTTCGCCCTTAAATCTCTTAAACATTCTATCCCCTTAAAGTTATAGACGGCTAACTAGCGGCGTCTAGTAATATTATCCACATTATCACCCTTTAGCTCTTAGTAGGCTTATCGTCTAAATAGGCCTAGTAATTTCTTATTACCTAGCTTAGTCTTTTCCCTATTATTCTTAGCTTTCTCTAGCTCCTATCTATCTAGGCTACCTTAGATGCCCACTCTTAGTTCCTAGTAATTCCTCCACCTAACTCTAAACCTTGCGTATACCCTAGTCACACTATAGTATCCTAGAAATATTCCAGCCTAGTATCACCCCCAGCCTAAGCTCCTAGTAGTCTTCCCTTAAAATTAGTATAATTAGTTCTACCTTTTTCTTATAGCTTATAAAGAAGAAAGGACATATAATCTTCGCTATTTCTATAAGGGACATCGAAAAGGCTTTAGCATCTAAGAATACTATAGACTCTGCCACTATTTTGCCTAGAGAATACTATAAATATCTAGATATATTTTTAAAATAGCTATCTAATATACTCCCGCCACACCACCCTTATAACTATAAAATCACGCTCTAGCCTAGTACTTAACCGCCTATAGGGCTATTATATGGTATATCCCGCGAAGAACTCGAGGTTCTTAAGAAGTACTTAGAAGATAACCTATAGAAGGGATTTATTTAAGCTAGCTCTTCCCTAGCCGCCTTTCCTATCCTCTTTATTTAAAAATTAGGAGGAGAACTCTAATTCTATGTCGACTACCGTGGCCTAAATACTATTACTATAAAGAATAAATACCCACTACCGCTTATTAAGGAAACGCTTAACCGCCTCGCTATTATAAAATATTTCACTAAGTTAGACATCATCACAGCATTTAATAAACTCTAGATTACTGAGGAAGATGAGTGGTTAACCGCCTTTTATACATGCTATAGCTTCTATAAGTATATAGTTATACCTTTTAGTCTCTTAAACGCCCCTTCGTCCTTCTAGCACTATATTTACGACGTCCTTCGCGAGTACCTTAATATCTTTTATATCGTATATATCGACGATATTCTTATCTATAGCGAATGCCTTAAGAAATATAAGAATCACATGCGTAAGATTCTCTAACGACTATAAGAAGCTAGGTTATAGATTAATATTAAGAAATATAAATTCTACGCTATTAAGGTTAAATATCTAGGCCTAGTCATTTCGACTAATAGTATTAAGATGGATTCTACTAAGGTTGCCGCGGTTCGCGACTAGCTATAGCTATAGAACATTAAAGATATCTAAAGCTTCCTTAGGTTTACTAACTTCTACTAGTGTTTCATCTAGGATTACTTAAAGATTATAGCCCCTCTTACTAGCCTTACAAAGAAAGACCGCTAATTCCTTTAGATCCTAAACTACCAGCTCGCCTTCTAGAAACTTAAGAAAGTCTTCTCCTTAGCGCTAATCCTCTAATACTTCGATTAGGATAAGAAAACTATAGTTAAGACTAACACCTCTAACTATATTACTACTAGCGTCCTCTAGTAACCTAATTCCGAGAGTAGGTTACATCCTATCGCTTTCTTCTCCACTAAAATAAGCCCTGCTAAGTGTAACTACGAGATTTATAATAAGAAACTTCTCGCAATTATCTAGACATTCGAAGAATAGAGGCTAGAACTAGAAGATATATTAGAATCAATTAATATTATCTCGGACTATAAGAATTTAGAGTACTTTATATCCACTAAGTCCCTAAATCGCCGTTAAGCCCGCTAGAGCGAGTTCCTATCCTAATTTAACTTTAAGATCACCTACTAGAAAGAAACACTTAATACTTAAGCCGACGCACTCACTTATTAATTAGAAGATCTCCCTAGAAAAAGAGGGGATAATCTAAGAAGGAAGCAGATGTAAGTGATACTAAAGCCCTATAATATTAATATTTCGAGCCCCAAACCTACCTAGATGGTTAATTCCATTCTACTAGCCTCTACTAAAATTATCTAACCACTAGTAAATAAGCGATCTCCCTTAGAAGAACCTAATAAAACCCCGCCTAAGCCCTTAGACGTAGCGCTTACTATAGCCTATACTTCTAATAATTAAGCCTAAGAGATTCTAAATAGCCTACGCCGAGGTGATTACACCCTCCTAAGATTCCCTCTATCCGAGTGCTTCGTGAATAATAAGAAGATATAATACTAAAATAGAATCTTCGTGCCGGAATCTAATAATATATGTATAAGGATTATCTAAGAAGCTCACGATCGAGTAGTAGTAGAATACCTAGGAAAGCGAAGACCTTCGACCTAGTAGCTCGATACTATTAGTAGCCTAGTATAGTTAGCGATATTAAGCGTTTTATATAAAATCACCGGACCTACTCTTATATAAAAATCTCCCGCGACCGCTACTATAGACTCCTTAAGCCTCTTCTAGTACTAGAGTGCTATTGGGCTTATATCTCGCTTAATTTTATTATAGGCCTACTAGCTAGCACTAACGCTAATAGTAAGGCTTATAAGAATATCCTAGTAGTAGTAGACCGGCTATCTAAGATAAAGCACTTTATACCATGCAACTCTATAATAAAGAAAGAGATAGTATAATTATTCTACTAGTATATCTAGAAGTATTATAGCCTATCTAGTATAATTGTCTCGGACCGCGGAGCGTAATTTATAACCTATTTCTAGAATAAACTATACTTATGGCTTAGCGTTAAGCTCTTACTTTCTATAGCTTACCACCTCGAGACTAATAGGTAAACTAAGAATGTAAATGCCTTCCTAGAATAGTACCTCCGCGCCTATATAGCGTACCTATAAGACGACTAGGTCTTCTAGCTTCCTAGTACCGAATTCGCCTATAACAACTACTTCTCTAAGTTAACTTAACTTTCTCCCTTCCTAGCCAACTATAGATAGCACCCGCGTATAGAACTCGAACTATAAGAACTAGTGGAGCATCTAGAGGATTCTTAAGCGGGTAGAGACTATATCTAAGCCGGAGCCTTCGTGGAAAAGATAAACACTATTAATAAAGAGCTCTAATAATAGATACGCTCGTCTAAGCTACCTATAAAGACTTTACTAATAGACATCGCCAGCCCGCGCTAGCTTACTAAGTGGAAGATAAAGTCTTTCTAGACGCTTAAAACCTATAAATAGATCGTCTAAACTAAAAGCTTACTAATAAGTACTAAGGTTCCTTCTAGATTATATAGATTATGAGTCTACACGTCTACTAACTTATAGTCCCTAATAGCTAGGGTGTATATAATATCTTCTATACCTCGCTGCTCCGCCCGTCTACGACTAATCCACTACTAGGCTAGGCTTCTCTAGCCCCTTTTCCTTGTTCCGGTACTAAAGGTACTAAAGTATAGGGTATCGATGCTATTCTAGACTCCCGAACTAGGCGTGGTTAAATCTAACTTCTAGTTAAGTGGAAAGGAAGCGATAAAGACACCTAGTAACCTCTTAACGACCTATGCACAGCTCCTAATACTGTTAATAGTTTCTACTAGCGGTATCCATAGAAACCCGGCGCCGTCTAGTGATGCCAACTTATAGAGTAAGAAGACTTCAACTCGAATAGCCTATACGAGAAAGATACTAATAAGGCCGTGTAGGAACCCGGCCCTTAAGGGGGAGCTGCTGTCACGGTTTAGCTGTATAAAGGTTCGGAGCCCGGAGCTTAGATTGTTCCGGGGGTGCGGTAGTGGATTAGGATGTTGTTCCTTAGCGTTTGGTGGATGGTTGCTCCGGGGTCACGTGATGCCACACTAGGGTTGTCTGCTTGCTCCGGTCGCAATCCTTTCGATCCTCGTGCCTCGTCTTGTAAGATAGACTAGTCATCAATCTTTATCAGTTCAGTATCAAGTCTTGACCCCTCGTGACAGTGATATTAACTCTTATCTTATCAACTATATCTTAGCACTACTCTCTTTCTCCTTAATCAGAACCCCAGCCCGTTGTTGTGGGAATGGCAAAACCATAGGGACAGCGTCGTCTCGAGGACGCGCTACGCCTCTTCAGCGGTCGCTTCTTTAACGTAACCCACAAGGCTACAAGTGTAATATCGCATGATGGAATTTGCGTATACCTTAATATACTGAGGGATTTGACGACTGACCCTGAGTCTGTAGGAGGAGTCTGGATCGTGCCAGGAAAAATCGAGTTTCAGCAGCGGAGCTAGCTCACCGTTATGGATGACTGGAACCACAACCGCGACTCAAATTGGGGTTGGAGCGATGTCGACGTGGGCGGCCTGCCCTTTGTCTCATGTAGCATGCTGATTAGGCCAGCCGTTGGCGGGCTCCCCTTGTTTACGATCTGCGATCGAGCAACGAAAAACACGTATACCTCGAACCAGCCGAATTTGTAGCCACTTTGTCAAGAGCGAGAGGCAGAGTCTATTGCAAGCGATTAGGATGTCGCGCCGTGTCGAACATCCCGCATATGGGCGGCCCTTACTTCGAGAATAGTGTCTTAAGAAAAGCCAGCTTCAAAGTCCAGAACTACGATTTTGAGATATACAACTCTCGCGATGCAATCTACCGTTGCGCGCTTGCTTCCCTAATCGACTACGACGCCAATAACTTCTCGGCCAACATCTTGTTAGAGGGTTTGACCGTTGGTTCAGAGTGCGTTTCTTGTGCCATTAGAGCCTCGCCCTCTGCAAATCTTGATCGTTTGGATAGGAACCTTCTAGCAATCATTCTGGCCTGATCGTCTCTACCAGCACCGCTCTACATGATACTAAGCATATCCGAAGGCAGCGTGTAATGAATGATAATAGATATATAATTAATTGAATTAGAAGTAGATTAATAGATAGTATAACTAAAGAAAACTATAAGAGTTATAATGTTCCAAAGCGGAATAACTATTCTTTAGACTAATTAGAAAGCTGCTAAGAACAAGCCGGCTATTTAGAACTTTAGAAACTCTATATCTAGAAACTAACTATCTATTAAAACCATGCTACTCCTATCTACTCCGACTGCCGGAGGCTTTAAGATGGACAGGCAAGATATAGAACTATAAGCGGACGGACTAGTACTAAGCCCAACCGTCTAGTGGTCTGACGATCACTCTATATGAACTTATAGAAGTATTACGAATAAAAGCGCGGGGTGCCGCTAAGTAATGCTTAGTGCTAAGAGGTTATAAGGGGACTAAGCACTAGAGCGCCGCTAAGTAGTGCTTAGTGTGCTTAGTGTGCTTAGTACGATTAGAAACGAAGCATACTAAGTAGACTAAGCGAGGTACGAAGGTACTAGCTTAGGTCTATAGTATATAGATAGCATTGTTCTCGTTTATTAGAATAATGTGCTTAACTTAAATAAGAATCTCGCATTCTTTATAACTTGATCTAATCTCCCTACGTGATATCAATCCTTACCTTATTAACTATATCTTAGCACTGTTCCCTTTCTTCTTAATTAGGACCCCAACCTTCACAGTAACTTCTGTTACCGTAAGGTAACCCTCGTTACAAGAAGCCAAAAGCTATTCAACGTGTTGAAGAATTCTTAAACTGGTGGTGGTAAATTTTGAAGCGGTGGAGCAGTCAGCAATTGTTTTGGCAGATTTATTATTCCAGCTCTAGTAGCAATTTAACATTGATGAAGGTCAAGTTCTATGATGATTTCTGCTTCAGGCACCACGTCATCCCGGCTATACTTCACGAAGCCAACCGGCGCGACTTGCGTCGTCCTTTCGGCAGGTCCCAAAATCTTCAACATCCGGTATGCCCTGCTCTTCCACATCTTGAGCTTTGATTGCACGCTCCACCTGAACATCCACTTCTTCCTTAACCTTCTTCACCCTCTTCACTTCTTTCCCAACCACGGCTCCGGGACACAGCCCCTTCTCAGCTAACATACATTCCCCGCATTTCCTTCCTACAGGAAGACAGATCGTCTGTCCAAATCCAACCAGCAGCTTATTAATCTCATGCCACTTATCCCTGGGCAACCACGCCTCCAGCGCCGCCCTCGTCTCCTCCGGCGTCCTCGTCTTATGCCAGCCCCAGAGGTTAGTGATACGATGGACATGCACATCGACACCAATACCTTCGTCGCGGCCCCACGCCGCGGACATAGTTAGGTACGCCATCTTCGGGCCGACGCCGGGGAGGGACACGAGGCCTTCGATTGTGTCGGGGATGTCGCCGTTAAAGCGGTCGCGAAGGATTTCGGCGGTTCTCTTAATGTAGGTCGCTTTGTTTCTGTGGAAGCTGACTTTCTGGATGAGTTGCTCGAGCAGGGTGGGGGAGACGGCGAGGATGGATTCGAGGGTCAAGCTCTGAGTTAGATATCAGACCTCAGCATTCTCTACAAAGATCTGGTTATCAGAAAAGCACATACACCAGGCAAGTTCTCCTGTAAATTCCTCATCGCAGACGCGGTCACGGTATCCTTCGTCTGACTGGACAGCATCAGCCCAATGAGCGTCTGAAACCTCTGATCCCGTGGTGACCGCTGCCCGTCTGCGAGACACTCGCAACCCATCGTATCAACTGGCGCCAGCACTTTCGAGCGCATCTCCTTGGTCAGATTGTACACCTCCTCCCAATGGGGCGGAGGCTCAACTTTGACTTTGCCACTTGAGCCGATGATCTTCTTCGCTGGCGCTCGCCGCGCCTTCTTGGCCGTAGCGCTGGTTGCGACTGTAGATGGCTCGACGCCTAGAGCTTGTCGCTTTGCCAGAGGCGAGCTCGTGGTGATGGTCTCTTGCTGCGTGCTGGTGCTCGTTGCTGGCGGGACCCCGCCGCGCTTTCGTTTGCGGGTCGATGTGACGACCGCGTCGGCTGGTTCAAGATTCTCATCGAAATCTGATGGCACAGATGAGAGCTCCGACATTGAATGACTTCCTTGCTCTTGCTTTACTGCAGTATCCGAAGTTGTGGACGGCGCTCCGACGCTAAATCCATACTTCTCGAGTCCTCGAGCGCCGCTTGATCGCAGTGATTTATTCGGAGAGGGCAATGTTCTTGATACCCTAGCGGTATCTTGTGAAAGTCTTGAAGTCCTCATTGTTGTTGCCAATTCGACTTTGCTCCAATGCCTTGGGTTTGCGCCGCGGTTCCTGAAGCGCAATTTAGGGAGATGTTACGCTCGACTGACGTCACCAAATCGCGTCCCTAGAAAAGCCTAACGCGCTCTCACGTGCATTATTTTGCTTGAGCTTCACAATCTTTCCTCTGTACACACAGCTCCCTCTAAACTCAACAGCAACCCTTCCACACACAGACAATGCAGTCATGGCGTCAACAGACATCCCCACCTTCTGCGCCACCCAACTCCAGCTCCTAGACGCCGAGCTCAAGCCGAGCTCTCCGAAACCAGTCAACTAGCCTCCCAGTCCTCACCCGCCGCCCTCGCCCGCGCTGGTCTCGCGATCCTAAACCTTCAAATCATATCCCAGCGCATCGGCCTAGGGAGCAAGACGGCCATCGACCTTAGCTCGATTGCGCTGTCGGCAGTGGCGATATCCCCGACCATGGGATCCGGGTGGGGGATATTGTTGGGGTGCAGGAGCAGGCTGGGGGAATCACGCTCTTAAACTCCGCGCAATTGCTCTGAAAACCCAGTCAGGTATTGGCCAGGCTACAAGGTACCGCCCGATACCAAATAGTTAATATAGCGATACCGGGCTGGCCTAGTATAGATAATAGACCACTATCCCTCAATAAGCACGCCGTATAGCTAAGAATCTAAGTAATAAAGCCCCTTAAAGCAGCAGACTAATAGAATAGAGCATTCTACTATTGAGCAGCTTCTCTTATCTAGAGTACTATAGAGCTTTGTAACAAAGTATTTAACTAGCTGATGTCTGCCGAGCTTAAAGCATGCTATAAACTATTCTATAAACAGCTAATAATATTAAATAGAATACTGCTAATAATACCACTACTACAATCTAGCTATAGGTAGCGCCTTAACACTTCTAGCTCTTTAAAACACTATAATATAAGCCCGGGTTATGTTAATATAAGCTAGTATACTTCTATAAGCCTAAGCCATTTTCTTATTCTTAAGCATAATATAGAAAGATAGAGAAATAATTATTAAGATTATAGATCTATATATAATTAGCTATATCCGCTGGCATAATCCGAAACAGCTTAAAAACTAAATAATAACGCGCTAAAAGAGCATGCTAATATATATATCAAGAAAATCTAAATTTCTACAGCGAAGCAGCTAAGAAGAAAAATATAGTAATAATATAATTATAGAGAAAGAAAGAGAAACGCTTTAGGGATTTGCGGAGGATTAGATAGAAATATAAGTAAATAAAGCGTAGATTGTAGTTTAGATATATAGTGTTCTGGTATATAGTATTAGCATAAGATTAATCAATTTGTCTAATATGATAAAAGTGACTAGACTGCTATAGGGAAAAGATAGATTATTGCTCTCTAGAGCTAAGATTAAGTATATAGACTAGCTTACTAAAATCTTAACTAATAAGAATTTATTACTAGTGGTAGAGTTTACTAGACTAGAAGATACCAACGTGGTGATAATTAGAAGTATAATGTAGCAGGCGGGAATGCTTATATATAAAACTATATAATAAATCCTATAAGATCAAGTAATGCTTTAACTGCTAAAGATACGGATATACAAAAATCTAGTATTAAGTACTGTAATTATAAAGCTATAATACTAGCTAGTATAGCTCTAGAGAATACAATTAGAGAGGAAATACTAGAATAGAAAGGAAGTGCATAGTATACAAGAGATTATACATGATATAGAGCATGATATGCTTATAGAGAAAGAGGAAAAAAAGAAAGTTAAGTAAGCTAAAGCATTCTAATTCTTCTTACATTCTATCTGCAATCTAATAGAAAGCAGCGACTCTATAGAAGATTTAGTACAATTCGAGATAATAATCTTATTAGACTGAATTATATAGATACTTAGCTTAATTTAAGTGTTAATCTTCTAATTTAGCTAAGAGAATCTATTTAGAATAGAAACTACATAAGAGTAATAGCTAGTAGGAAAGCAGGAAAGACTAAAGTTACTAATAAAAAAGTAATTATAGAATAGATAGAAGCTGGTAGATAGAATAAGATAGATAGATTATTTAGAGCTATCTAAAACATTTCAGAGAGAGTGATAGTATATAGAAATAGAGGTTTATAAGAGTAACTATAGTAATATGAGAATAAATTCCTCTAGCGGGACGGGATACTAATAAAAATAGGCTATTAGCATCGACTAGCGCGATAGCAAAGCTAATATAGAATTTATATATCTAGCTATAGAGTAGAGAGATCATAATAGTAGATAAGTAATAGAAATAAGCTTTTAATCTTATAGTATAATATTAAAAAATCTAGAATAAAGATAATAGCGCCGTTTTTTAAAAATTAAAGAATATAGGAGTCTAATATTATTATATAGAAACTATAGAAAAATCTATACTAATATACAATATACCACCCGTTTAAAAAGATATTCGAACTAGTTTATAGGAACAAGCTAGCATGCATATGCTTTTTTCTAAATAAGTATATTGCATTTACTATATAGCTAATCATTCATTATTTAATAGATCTGTATACACTATATCTAATAGCATAACCAACGAATGATCCTAATAATAAGTATATAATCTATATTTATAATATCTATAATATTTATAATCTATTTCCTACAGGCCAAAACTAGATAGAAATACTCAAAAGCTTAGCTAAAGCTATCTAGAAACACTAGAGAGAGGATGATATTATTTTAGAGAATTTTAACTGCTATTAACCGCTACAAACAAAGCTATATTACTAATATTAACATCTAGAAATCGAGATACTAATTAAGCTGCTAGAGAACCACTATTTATATTATATATTGCTTTTAGAAAAACTAATCTTTACTATCTATAAAGGCAAGTTAACTATTAATCTAGTATTTGCAAGTATACAATTACGGAATAAGATTATATAATACAGATTCAGATAAGATTTTTGCTAAGTCTCAAATTATATACTATTCTTAATAGTAGTAAATCTTTCAGCCTTTTAATGGAATCGAGAAGAAAGATTTAACTCGAAGAAAATAGATATTGAGAGATTTAATTACATGCTATGCAATAGTCTATTATAAAGAACAAATCTAGAGATAAAAATATATATTAAAGAGTAAACTAATTATATTATCTTAGCAGTCTAGAAAGTAATAGAAATATTAATACTAAGGCAAAAACTATTACTATAATCCGTATACGGATGGATAGAAGAATGTAAGAGAATGTAGATATAAGCTAAAAGGCTGCGGAGGATATAGTAATATATAAGATCGGATAAAGATTAGAAGCGGTACTAGATTGCTAGGAACTGCAAGGAAAAAGTTATTAAAAAGGCTTTATAGTAAGAGCATTATAACAGAATCTAGAGCATGGCTGCAAAAAGAAAACGGACTATCGAAACTTGTAAAATAGGCTTAGAATTAATAGATTAGATAAGTAATAAAGATGCTAGCTCTAGAGAGAAGCAATAGAATTCTAGTAAGGAAAGCAGAAAAAAAAGCATATGTTCTAAAGGAAATCTTCTTTCTAATTCCGCTAGAGGTAAATCTATTAGGATATTAAAAATATTAATTACTCCAGCAAGGTATTAGGGCTAGAGATAATATAAAAAGAGGCTGAATAAGCTCTTTGTTAAATAATACTATAGAAAGCAGTCGGACTAGATAGTATTGTAAGGAAAAAAGTATTTCCTACTAAACTAAGCTTTTACAGCTAGCCTAGATTGATTTATAAGCAGAAGATTCTAGAAGGTTCTAGAAGATTCTATAAGTTTCTGTAGGATTCAATATATTTCTATAAGGTTCTATAGGGTTTCAGAATGTTCTATTCATTATATAATATTATATAATGCTTAATAATACTATAGAAGGTTCTAGATAGTCTTTTATATATATAAAACCTCTTTTCTCTCTTCTAAAGAGAGAAAGAACAATAAGATAAGATAATAGTAATATTATACTACATTATTATTCATTCATACTTATATTTTATACTTTTTTTAAATAGAGAATACTTATACTTCCGCTAACTAAGCTAGTATAATTCTATTCTAGCTCAGTAGAATTAAATAAAGCTATTTTAGCCCTATTTTAATTCTTATAGAATACGCAAGATATAGCTAGTTATTAAGTTTACTCAAAGCACTATAGTAGATATAGCACAATATTCTAGCTAGATGGATCTTTAAAAAACTAGCTAAAGTAATTGTTTATAAATATTACATATAAACTACTAAGGGACTCAATAATAGCAGATGCTGTAGAATTTTCAAAGCATTTAAATATTAATATTAATATAGTTATAGAAAGTGCTTTCTAATAGTTATATTTATCTTCCAACTAGCACTAGCTTTTAATTATTAATAATATGAACCGCCATTATCTTAATAAAAGAAAAAGCCTATAAGAATATAATATGAAGAAATTTGTCTTTTTAGTAAATCACGGACTAATTCTAATTACAAATTAATTAATAAGCTTTTAATACTATAGCGATGGCTTAAAAGTTGATAAAATTAATAATAAGTAGATAAAAACTATACTAGAGAATGATGCTAGTAAGTCGATTGAGAATAAGTTAGCGTATAGAGCTAGAATTTAAGAAATATAGCTAACTATTGCAATATTTGCTTCTAAGATATAGATTCAATCTTTAAGCGGCTAAATAGATTTTCTTTTACGCTCACTTGAGCTAGCTTTTATTTATAATACATAAGTATAGCTATATTAGACTTTGTAAAGCATTATAATAGTACGTGGAAAAATCTAATAAAGAAGTAAAATAGGTTTTCGTTATGGAAATATACTAATCATAGCGTTCTAATAATATAAACAATATTATATAAGCAAGTGTAAAGTTAAAACGAAGAGGCTATAAGTCTGCTTGAATTATAGGGCTTTCTCGACTGCAAAAATCTATAGTATAAGCTAATTACTTCTATCTAGCATCGAAATAAAAAGATAGAAACGCTAGGCTAGCTACTATAACTTACTAAAAGTAAGCTTAAGTTTTCCGATACTTTATAGCTCCTATCGCATTACTTGCTTATTAATATAAAGAAGAAAACTATAAGTTACTTAATGCATTCTATTTTATATAAATAGTATTATTAACTAGTAGAAGATAGAAGTAGGGAAAGAAAGATGCTATTTTAGCTTACTACTAGTATTATAGCACGGATAGTACTATGCGAATCTAAGTCTAAGTTCTAGAAACTATATAGATATCTATTGCTTTATAGTAGCTAAGTGTGCTAATAGATGGATAATAAAAATATAAAGTAATTATATAAAGCTAATAACTAGCTTCTACTACTATGGATTTTCTATAGTCTAGATATATTATTTGCTAATTAGAATAGGCTAGATTAGATAGAGAAGATATATATACGGATACTATAAGAGTATAAGATGGCACTTAGTATAGAATATATATTAACACTTAATATAGTTAATAATCTAGACACTTTTTACGCGAAATAAAGTAAGCTAGACAAGGCAGAAAAGATATTCTAGCGGGTACTAGAAAGAAGAGAAAAGGTATTTAAACCGGGGTATATGTTAATACTAGATAGTATCTACTACTTAGGCAATCTCTATAGAAATTAGAATAAGCTAGATGAGATAGAAAAAATATACCTGTAGTGTAATAAGATTAGAGTCCTGATTAAGAAAAAAGAAAATAGTGCTAAGATATAGTTAATAAGAGGAGGATTAATATTACGAGTGAGATTAGACCGGGTTATAAAGAACGCTAGATTCTTATCTAAGTTAAGTATATTGTTCTAATAAATAAAAACAGTGTTTTCTATATACTAGAGGCCTAGCAAGTACTTTTGTACTCTGCTCTATATGCTTAGTGTGCTTAGTTCCTGATCATCCTAATTGCACTAAGCATAGTCTTGGGAGCGCCTTAGTGCTTAGTTCTCCTGGTGATTCTTAGCACTAATTACTTGCTTGGCGGCCCCCGCGCCCTTATTTGTAACATGCAGGTACTAGTAGAATATAAAAAACCTCGGGCTCCAGTATATATTAACACTCTTAATGGTTAATAACCTAGATGCTCTCTATACGGATTAAGATAAGCTAGATAAGATAGTGAAAATGTACTTCTAGGCACTATAAGAATATAAAGCGGCACTTAATACAGAGTATATATTAACACTCGATACAATTAGTAACTTAGACCTTCTCTACGCGAAATAGAGCAAGCTGCAAGGCTTTAGAGCACTATATATAAGGGTTTTAATAGAGTTTCAGACTACTTTAGAGTATAATTATATAAAATACTAGGCTGTAAGACAGGCTATCGCAGCTTTAGAAAGCTTAAGTATAATAGATAGATCTGCCAGTTCTCTAGTCAAAGCTCTTAGAGAAGAAGATATTCGCAACGATTTTTATAGAAGACCGGATGTTATAAAAGCGGTTAGCCACTTCCAACACGCTTTAGGGACTAGTATAACGCAATCTATAATAGTATCTACAAGCATATTTACAGCTCCGATAGAAGAGAATGGGAGTCGTAGTAATACTGCTAGGGGAAGAGATCGTTTAGCTCTATTAAAGTACCATTACCATCAAGCAAGCGCAAAGGCAAATGAGACCGGCGCACCATTCTAAGATACATAAGCGATTTCACCCTGCCCTCCCCGCATTCGCAACATCTTCGGGCCCTTTCCGAGAGGAAGCCGGGACCCGGAATGCCAGCTTTCTGCCGCTGCACCCCGCCTTCCTTTTCTCCCTTCCTTATTCGCGCCTCATCTGTTTCGCGTTCGCTCGCGCCGTACTCGCGTTGTCCTTCTAGTCTTCTATGTGTACGCGTCTGTCTTCCTTTCTGGTGTTGCTTGCTTTCCTCCTGTCCCGCTATCTTCTAGTATCCTTCTCTCCTTCCTCTTCTTCTATGTCTTTTATCTGCAATGGACCTGTTTAAGTTTAATCCCGTCTATGGCATTCTTATTTGTAAACCATGCGCATCCGGCATCTCGCCTTCCCATCTTTACGGCCACCTCCTTACATAATATAAGGACCACTATCGCCCCATTAATGGTATTAGCGGTAAGAGGCGCACTGGCGGTAAGGCTATCGCAGTAGTCGTCAGCGCGTTACACGAGAAGTACAACATCCTAGACCCGCGCCATATTACCATCCAGCCGCCCCCGATGGACACTCCGCCCATTCCGGGGCTTCGGCCTTATCGCGGCCTTTAATGCACCCGGTGCCCGATCGTGTACCGTAGCCGGAGGCTAATCCAGCAGCACTTTAACGCCAGCCACCAGGCCATCCCCCGGCGCCGTGGTGCGCAGCCGAAGGTCCCTAAGGATCCGGAGGGACGGGACGACGGCCCCATGTAGCAAGAGATTGACTACCAGCGCTTCTTTGCCTCCGGTCCGCAGAGCTCTTTCTTCCGCGTGACCGTGCCTACGGCGACAGCGACGGCCGCTCCCCGTCGGGACCTAGGGATGCCCCAGCGAAGGAGCGAGCTTCTCCATGTTCTGGTCAACAGCGAGCTAGATAAGAGTGCAGACGAGCTTAAGGAGTCGGCGCGTGTACACCTTAACCAGGCAACCAAGACCAAGGTGTCCCCCTAGCTTAAGATAACACGGTAGCCTCGCTACTTCTATAGCCTCAACCTCGCGGAGGTGGCGCCCCTTGCCTTTATGCCGAATCCTACTACGGAGCCCCTACTACAGCTAATCGCCAATAGCGTGGACCGGGTTATAGAGCAGGCGCACGCATCCATTTGCCAGGATAAGATCGGCGTGTTTGACCTAGCCAAGATTAACAGCTTTATTAACGGTAGTTCCGCGAACCCGGAGCGCATGCTCATAGTTAAGCTACAGAAGCAGACGTTTCGCGAGTACAAGAGCCTTTAGAAGCGGCTACTCTGCTTTATATGCGAACAAGCCAGCCGGATGTACGGACTCGGCTGCCGCATCAATTCACGACGTCGCAGTTGTTTTATGTCCATAGCGTGGTATCCTATACCCAGGAGCTGTTATCGCTTAGCACCGCCATAGGCAGCTGGCATCCTAAGCAGCAGGAGAGGGCTGAGACGAAGAACAAGGTGGAAGCCGACCTGGACAGGGCCTGCCTCCTCTTGTGCGTCTCCCTCTTAGATTATAACCTGAAGGGCAGCTATTTCGAGAGCGCCGTCCTGGGCTTCCTCGCTGTGGTCGGTATTGATGGGCAGGAAGGCGGCGTTTTCCTAGGACCCTACGCGTATTCTCCATACCTGTCTAAGTTTATCAAGATAGCCCAGATGCTCGTGATACAGAGGGCCGTGCTTGCCGCGGAAGAAGGTGACGTGGAGTACCCGTCGGATATGATGGACGAGCTAAGGGAGCGCTTTATGATGCGAGGGACTCGGTCGGCCTTCGATTAGGCTTGCCGGCTACGGGCGTACGCGAAAAGGGTGGTAAACAGCACCACAAGTCTAGGCTATATCCTGTGGTCGGAGGATGAGGAGACGGTAACCTACAAGGATGTTACGCTTTATATGGTCGAGTTTAAGGATTTTGTGGCCACCCAGGTGCGGCTGGCTCAGGAGCAGCTAGAGGAGCTCTTACTCCTTCATCCAGAGGAGAGCCGCGAAGAGGTCGTACCCACCTTTAACCTCCATTGCCTGCAGGACGACCATAGCAATAACGAGAAAGGGTGGAACTTTCTGAAGGACCTCCGCAACTCGGACCAGTTATTATTGGTAGTGAGCAATGGAGATTTCCTAGCGACGAAACGCGAGGACCGCTTAGTGCTGTGCTGTGATTGAGTCTACATGTTTCTTCCAAATATAATCTTTCGGCCTTAGCGATTCTTAGTCGCCCGACTAAGGTCCGAGACAGCGGTGGCAATCTGATTAGTGTCGAGACCGCTCTCTATTTCTTTTAGCGCACTGCCATCCACAGCATATCTTCGTCTTGAAGCCTTCAACCAGGGTCGGTCTTCGAAGCTTCGTCTTACTACTAATCAACGCCCAGCCTTGACACACACACCATTCAGCACGGGAGCCACCTTCCTCAACCTAGCGACAGACTGAACCGCATTTGGGTCGTCAGGGCTGTTGCAAATGGCCGAGTCGAAAGCGAAGCAAGCGGCCACCCATTCTGCACACATTCATGGATCGCTTCTTTCAATGTAGGGAAGATTCTGGTGATTTCAATGTTGCGGTAACGCATCAACCGAGGTCGTCACCGTCCCTCTACCTTCTCTTGTAATCATATTTCGTAGCATAAAGAGAAGCGGTTGATGCAGCGGCATCTCCGATAGCTGACTCTATACTTCATGACGCCGTCAAGCTCCATACATTCCATAGCTTCTGCTTCGGGCCTGCCAAGGGTTTGTTTTCTGAGGAGTAGCAAGGAGACGGTCCCTAGTAAGGGATAAATAGGGTGGGTTCTAGACTGACGAGGCGAATATAGGAACTCTAGTGGAAACCGGAAAACAAGGCGCTCGGGAAGCGGGAGGGCAGTGATTCGAACGGCAAGTCGCCTTCTACGTGAGCTAATCTATCACAAATTGTAACAATCCATTTACAGACCGCCCGTTAGCTCGAACGGCATATAGGCTCTGTTTCCCCCACCCTGCCCGAGGAACGGCGCCTCCCGCACGGTTCTAGCCCGAGGGTTGCGGCCGCGACAGGGAGTACGGTAATGCGCCAGGATTGACCAGTTTATTTGCCTGCTACACCGCGCGCGCCGTGGTATACGGGCTTCTCTTCACCCACAGCCCGCTCCTCACCCGGCCCAACCTCCACATATACCGTATCCTTGACGTCGTGGCCGGATAATGGTGCCTTTAGCGGCAATACTGATGCTGTAGCGGCAGAAGCTGGATGAAGGCGCAGTGGTATGTTGACAGGAAGCCTCGGTCTCTGGCCCTATGGACTTTGGACGTATAGCTGGGTGGACGTTCGGCCTCCTTCCCGTGGATTCAGTGCTTGGTTCGATGGCTTCGCAGCAGCAGCCGGCACTTCGCTCAGTATCCCTCCTGCCCTCCTGAGGAGGAAGTACCTACAGTGAGGTCTTCTTCGAAGCCGGCCGCAGCGCGTACACCTCCACTGTTCTTCACGTTGTTTAGGTCCAGCGCCTTGCCGCTGCCCACCACGTCCTGGTCCCAGCGGGCTCCGTGACTCCGGACGAGATGCTGTTGCTGCATTCCCGCTGTCTGCATCCGCGACCGGAACGTCAGTTGCATCCCTTAGGTTGGCGTGTGCAGAGGCCTGTCTCGGAGAACGACTTGTGTGGTCTTCGGGGGTTTCCCTACCGTGGGCAGTTGCCCTTCGATCCTCCGGGTCCCCTTCAATGAACGTTGGAGCCCTTCTGGTCGGGCTGGCTCGAGGCGTAGAAGGCTTTGCCGTACTGGGCTTCTTCCTGGGCTTTTCAGGTACCCAGCCCGACTGCTGTTCACGGCGCGAAGATGAAGTTGACTCCGGGTCACCTTGTGACGGTCGGTTTGACACTTTTGAGATGGACATCAATGGTAAGGACGGAGCGGAGAGTTTGCAAGTTGTTCTAGAGTAGTGCGTCGGTATCTGAGACAGTAGGGGAAGAGGAGGCGCCGCCCACAACGGGTCGGTGACTGGTGCTTGTGGCTGTTGCCATTCGCCCAAGAACTGAGCTATCTGCGCAGCGATGGGTTGAATCAGTGCTTGCACTGCGGGATGGTCGGCAGGAGGCAGCGGAGCGTCGGGCGGCTGCGATTGCTGCCCGGCCCGGCAACCGGCAAGCCCAGCCCCGGCGGGCGCAAAGACCTCTTCGACGTCGTCGCCACCATCTCGGCGACCATCACCAACAGCGGCCGCGCTGAGGGCGCAGAGGTTGCCCAGCTGTACATCTCCCTGCCGTCGCCGCGCCGGACAGCCCGCCACGACAGCTTCGCGGGTTCCAGAAGCTGAGGCTGCGCCCGGGACAGAGCAAGACGGCGAGGTTTGAGCTGAGGAGGCGCGATATTAGTTATTGGGATGTGGGCATGCAGAAGTGGGTCGTGCCGAAGGGGCATTTTGGGGTTGTTGTCGGCGCCAGCTCGAGGGATGCGCGGTTGAATGGGACGATTGTGGTTTGAACAGCGCGAGGGAGAGGGTTGAGTGAGAGGAATGGGACAGGCTTGGGGTACTCATAGAACTTCTGCATGAGATTCTTCTTGCTTGGGACTAGAGGGTGAAAGCATAGCAAAGGAGCTGAGATGGGAATGAAATTCAGTGGAGATTAATCATCAGGTAGAGATAGGAATACCCGCATCCTATTTCGCCGCCTCTTCAATGAGCCCGCTTCAGTAGTCCATCCCTTTTGCATGCCCTCTCCGTAATAAAGACACTCTGGTCCCCTGAGAGCATCTCGCAGCTGGCGCATCTCCGGAGAGCGTAGAGGAATCGCTGAAAATGCTAGCGATGTCTTATGATGAAGCAGCAGTGTGCGGTATGCTGAACTTTCCCCTCTGTAAAACGAACTTGTGGCTGTGTTTAGTGACTGTTCGCAAGCCAAGGGCAGTGTTGGAGATCGTTTGCGAGTAGCGAGGATGTAGGTATACTAAGCCTCGTGATACACGCGATTTAAGCCGTCAGAACCGCAGCAGCCCGTTGTTCATCGATTTTAACGTAGGCAAGGGAGTTGCACGCCGCGAGGTTTCTGTAACGTGATCATTAAGCCTCCAAGAACGGAGGTCACGAGAGCTCGGCGGCGGTTGACGAAATTACCCCAGGATTGTTATGGCGGTATGGCGGTATCTTAGTCTTGACCTAGGAAAGAAGACGGTAGTGCTAAAAGTTCTAGATCGTGAAAGGACCTCGCGACGTGCAACCCTCAGTGAGCCTGGTAAAGACCTATGCCAGGTCTCGTGATCTACTAGCCAGCTGTGGTATGGTGCCTTGCAGGCGTGATCGATATTCCAGACTGCATCTCTACATCATTATCGACCAATCGTCAGCATCAACTCACATCCAATTGCTAGCATGAGCTTATTCTGCAGCTGGTACGGGAGCTTGTTCCAAGGTTGGATCAGAATGGCCTCTCAGCTAACAAGAACTCTTGGAAGGCCTCCGACATGCATAAGCCACCTGCAGACTATTGTAACAACCGGATATGGGCAGAAGCTGTACTAGTAGCACCGTTAGTTACTGCGCGAAGCTGAAAAGTCTGCAGCAATCCAATCGACACCTGCCAGTTACCTATGTCCGATGGACAGCGCGCCTCTTTGCAAAGGTTGCGCACCGCTGGGACAAGGAGTGATTGGTCCAAAGGACGTGGCTTTTGAGAAGTCAGCCAGTGGGACACTCAGAAGAGGGCAGAAGAGTCTCCCGCTAATGCATCGGTTGTGAGAAGGCGCTATAGGTACTGCACGCTTTAGCCAGTCAAAAGCGCCAGACTTTAGACCTACAAGACTAAGTCTACCGCAGCATAGCGCCCAAAGCCCGCAGTATCTAACCAGCGAGTTACACATGTAAGGAGACTTTCTCACGGTCAATCACCAATCGCAGCTGTGGTGTTAGAATCGTACCATGGTTCGGAAGCCTCGGAAATACCCGGAGCCGGAACGGCGCTAAACGGCGTTCGACGTCGATCGTCACGGTGTACCCATGTAGCACCGATAATTCTTCGAACGATTTACAACACTGGCCGAGGCCTTACTCGATGCCTGTGCTCCTCGAAAGAGTGTCAGACGTGATCACGCCAGCCAGAAAGCCTAAAGATCTCGGGAACGTACTCACAAAGCTGAAAGGCCTGCATCGGTCCAATCGACCCTTGCCGGCTATTTTCTGCTTAAGCTGCGGAAAGGCGACTCGGGAAACAAGACCTCTAATGTAGGCGTTCTGCGGCTCTACTGCAGCTCTAGACAAGGCTCAAAGTCTAGCACTTCGAGAAGAGGTTTGGTCCTACGGGGTGTCCTAAGCTTACCCTGATGATGTTATTATGACTCCTCACCATAAAACCCTTCCCACAGTAAGATAAACTCCCCTCCATGTCTGGCGCCGCAGTAGAGCTGCATTGGCTTCAGCCAGTTGAGAAGGCTAGACATAAGATTTTTGGCCTAAAATCTCCCGGAGCATAGCACCCAAAGCCCGCTTTTAGGGGTATTTGGCCACTTACAGAGGGGAGCGAGATCCGGCAGGGTTCGATTGGAGGATACAGACTCGTTAATTTTGTGAGTACAGTTCCAAGGTCTTTAGGCTTTCTGACTCCCTACCTAGGTACGCGTGTAACATTGCAGGTCTAAGTTTTCTCCAGTGTGTTCTACAATCAAACCGGTTTGAGCCGTTTACATAAACCGTTTGCCAAGTCGTGTCGATTAGATTGGTTTGAAAATTTGTAAGCAAACAAACGCGCATTGCCAGTCGATGCATAGGGTTTATTTCGGGCATAATCTAATTGGTTGTAGAAGCTTCTACACTGTCGATCATGGTGTTGAGGCTCCAACGGGGTAGATCGGCAAAAGATTCAGAACTCCGATTGGCTAGAGCGAGGGCGGTAGCACCTGTTAGAATCTTTCGCTTGCGTACATGGCGTACAACCCAATCTCCTGAACATAGCTGGCAGTTTCTACTTAACACAACTCCTAGACGGAGTCCTTCCTTATCCTCCTTTAGAATGCGATAGATTCAACCGTTAGACTTATTCTTCGTTTAGAAACTCGACAGCCATAAGTTCGTAATAATGTCTTCTATAAACGCTTCCATTTCCGACCTCCCTATCCGCGATGATCTGACCGCAATGCATACAGCTTCAGAGCTCCCGCAACACCTCTACCAGCCGCGTGTTCGCGATTCTGATGGCTATATCTTCAATCCAGACCTGTTCCGGGGCTACGACTTGGTTAAGAAGCCTATTGGCAACCTGAGAAAGCCGCGTACTAGCTATGTCTGGCGCTACGGCTTCATGATTCAGAACAGGGTTAGCAGACGGAAGTTTTGGGCATGCCGTTACTGTCACGACAGAGGCGTAGCTATTAAGTATTGCGCGAGATCAACAACTCATTCAACTACTCATCTACTTCAGACTCACCGTATTACCAAGTATGGCGAAGCTACTACTCCATCATCGACCGGCGATTCTTCCAGTCCGGAGTCGTCCTTACCTAACGCTCCCTTACCTCTGCGCCGCCGCCTTGATCGGAATCGCTTTCTTGCCCGAACGATCGAATTCTGCATCAAATGCAACCAGTCCTTCCGTACAATCATCTCAGATGCATATATCGCCGTTCTACAAGCTGTGGCAGGCTCAGACACCGATCTCGACGAGATTATACCTCATAGTGCTGGCACAGTACGCCGCTGGCTAATACGCCTATACAAAGGCCTCAAGAGGCTGATTGCAGCAAAACTTCGGCGAGCAAAGAGTCGTATCAACCTTAGCTTTGACGCATGGACTTCTTCAAACGATCTACCGCTCTGTGGCATCGTTGGCCATTTTATCGACGAAAACGGCACATATCTATCACTCCTACTCGCCCTTCCGATGCTATACGGCTCCCATACTGGCGAGAATATCGCCTCAGTTGTTACCGACGTTATTCGAACGTACAATATTGGCGATAATATTGGGTACTTTGTGCTTGACAACGCTACGAACAACAACACCGCGGTACAGCTCCTTGCAAGGACTTTTCGCTTCCAATATAAGCAAAGGCGACTCCGTTGTGCTGGCCATATTATCAACCTTGTTGCGAAAGCCATGCTTATCGGACGGAACATCGAGGCCTTCACTGACGTCAGTGGCCAGCAAATCGAGGATGCGGCGAAAGAAATCGACAATGCTCGCGACGAGGAAGCTCGCATGCTTCAGTGGAGGAAGAAAGGCCCTGTTGGTAAGCTTCATAACGTTGTACGGCATATTCGGGCCTCACCTCAGCGTCGGCAGCTATTTGAGGCCTTTCAGCGTCAGTCTCCCGACTTTGAGACTCTCTATCGAGTCGTGCTTGACGGCGGCGTACGTTGGAATCCTATGTACTATATGATCGACCGAGCTGTCAACGTTCAACAGGCCCTTCGCGCATACATCAACGCTATCGCTGAGGAAGGTGATCGCTCTATCCTAGCCGACAATCTAACGGCGAACGAATGGGAGGACCTAAAGGAGATAAGAGAGCTGTTGAAGCCACTGAAAGTTGCTACAATGGTGCTTGAGGGCAATGCCGTTGAAGGAGTAAAAGGAGCACTCTGGGAAGTCCTTCCTCAGTTCGAGTTCTGTCTCGATAAGCTTGAGAAGAAGAAGGAGGAGCTTCAACACCGAAATCACCCTTCCGCTCGCCACCTTCGGGCATGCGTCAACCTCTCCTGGGCAGTCCTTGAACGTTACTATCGCCTTACCGACGAAACACCCGCATACCGAGCCGCATTAGTTCTCCATCCATCATTCAAGTGGTCCTTCTTTCACAAGCATTGGCGAGACAGGCCTGAGTGGCTAGAAAAGGCGCGTGAGGATGTACAAACCCTATGGAATGAGTATCGCGGAGCTCTTCCTTCACCTCACCGGCCTCCAGCAATGCAGTCAGAGACTCAGGAAGAACAGCAGGGCGAATTTGATGAGTTTATGAAGCTCGAGGATGATATTATAGATGAATACCAGCACTATGTGTCTCAACCGCGCGAAGCATGCGGTAATCCAATCAAATGGTGGCTTGCCAGGGAGGAGCAGTACCCTAGGCTCTCACGCATGGCGCTCGATCTATTCGCTGTGCCGGCTATGTCCTCAGGTAAGTAGAGCGTCAACACCAGGTGACGTCATCGCTAACAGCTCGAATCCTGCAGAGTGCGAACGAGTTTTCAGCGCGGCCGGCCGAGCGATCAACCGTACACGTCCCCGCGTTATCGAATCGACAGCGGAAGCAGTACAATGTCTCAGGAGCTGGATACTACGCAATCAGGTTTATATAGAGGCATATTTGGAAGCTTATGGGGATGAAGTGTTCAGTAATAAGCCTCTAGAAGGCCAGGAAGGCGAGGAAATGGGTGACGATATAGACATTGATATGTAGATAGTAGATTCGGCCACCTTTCTACCTTTCCACCATTCCACCATGCCAAGCATCACCATGCAATCCAAACCAATCAGATTGCCAAACCGTTTGAATCAAACAAACCGCGTTTGATTATGTAATCAAACCGTTCAATCAAACCGCGCGTTTGGCCGGGTCGGTTTATCGAACATGCTGGTTTTCTCTTCGCTCAGCTTGGTTCCAACGCTCTGGGGCAACATCTCCTGTCCGGTCTGCGATGTCCAATTGACCAGGCGATCTATCCTCATTCGTCATTTTTTCTTAATGTGTCCTTGGAGAGCACGACCTCAAGGAACTCACTTTCCGCGTGCCTGAGCTTCCCACGTGTCATTTTCTGTCTGGACAGTTCAGCTTCATCCTTGCGTTTACATGAATGCGCTACCACAACACTGGAAAGCATCAGGAGAGCTGTCCATCCTGGGCCGAAAATTGCTTCCTTGAAGTCGCATTGACTCGTATATGCTGGGGCAGCGTTCTCCGCGTTTGAGCCAAAGGCTCGGACCAAGTATCCGTTGCCACATCTCCCGGCGTAAATTTTGGCGTCAAAATGCGGCAATCTTTCGTTCAGCAGATGGATCTATGTGATCGTCGAGCGGTACGAGTTGTCGAAAACGAAGTGATGCTACCCGTCAAAAACTGGACGCCATTGGAACCATTGTACGCAAAGAGCAGCAGTGTCATCTTGAAAACGGCCAGGGCTTGGATTGATTTCTCGAAGGTGATGTTCTGGATGAGTATTTCCGCTCTTGGAATGAGCTTTTAGGATCCGCAATGAAAGTCACTTGGACATTCATCTGCGAACACATCAAGGTTACAAGATCAGGCCACGTCCGGTAGTTAGCATGTAGGTGGCTTCTGCAAGTCGGAGACCTTCAAGAGTTCTTAGTGGCTATAACGTTCATTCGAACCGATCAGCTTCCATACGATATAGGGGTAAGCATGCAGCGGCTACTACCAGACGTGTCTCTCTCTTGTACAGCCAAACACATCAGATCTTTAAAAGCTATTCAAATTCCGCAAGCAAAACAATGAATGGGAAACATATTCAAGGGCGCCGTGATATTCGAGAGGGTCATGAGAGGTTGAAGAAACCTTGCCAATGCATCCAAAAATCCACCAATGAACCGCTAGCGGACTCAAAACTCACAGCCGCATGCATGGTGGCTGATCTGATTGGTCCCACGAGGATATTCCGAAGGTCTTTGCATAAACACCTTGGCGTTAACCTAGAGTAGAGTGGGGGTATCTGTCAATCAGTTGCGGGGCTTCCTCCGTATGATTATTAGAACCTCCACAATTCTGGGAAAGTCCAAAGACCCAGAGAACGCCCAAGGCTGGGACCAAGTATTCGTTGCTGGATCTCACAGCATAAATTCGGCGTTGAAGTGCGGCAATGTCCTCAGAGCTTAGGGAAAATCTTGCTAGCATATTGGGAGATAGCGGAGAATGGACCGAGGCTCACGCAAATCGAGCATGACCACACGGATGTGAAGTGCTAGTGCTGCGGGTTCGTCGAATACTCGTCGTGGAGCGGATTGGCGACGTTTCTGATATTGACTTTGGGGTTGGCGTTGGTCAAATTGGCCAATTATGGTCTCAATAAACATATTTTCTTTGCCTTTTTTCCAGAAGTCCACATGCACTTTTCACGAAAGGGACAGCATTCAAAATTCCAGTTGAGTTGACGAAGTGAATTCTATGTGAAGAACAAGTACACTTTGTCCGTAACACTTGTAGCATACATTCCTATGTTGAATAGGATCTCACCGTATCATACATGAGACGGTAAAGACAGGCATGCTCCACTCCAAGCCGCTCCCCTGAAAAAGAATTGGTAAAATCTGAGAACCGAATCTTGATCTGCATCTGTCGAGCTGATTTGGATGGCCCCTACAAGATCTGGGGGCAGACATTGGCGACATTGATGAGGCCAGTCTAAACGCCACCTCGTTAACTGCAAGAACGACCAGTGGAGAGTAGTTGGAAGTTACCTGAGCACCGGACTGGCAGCAAGCCACCTCCTGCAGGCATTGCTGATCGATTGGGATAACGCTGATCACTTCGCGTGCGAATGGGATTAGCGAGACTCTGACATTAGATACCGTCTCGGGTAACTTACCATCAATGTCGGTGCATTGGAGGCCGATATTGATGGGGATGCCGTTCCTCCTCTGTCTGACGATTTGATTGCAGCACTTGAGGGTCAGACCGTTGCCGCATTGCTGCGTCTGGTCCTGGGGAGCGGGAGCCGCAGAGACGGCGACGGTGACGGCGAGAACAGCGAGGATATTGTGCATCAACATTTTGATAGATTGTGGGTGTTAAGACGTTTGAAACGGCTTGAAAGATATAGAAGCTGTGGGTTGAGACTGTGTTCCGAGATGCTGATGCTGTGAACTGATGATGGACTCTGGACGCGAAGGAGAAGGCCCTTCTTATAGACTTCTGCCGTCCATGACAAACTCAGACAGATGAAGGCGTCGTCACCGGCGTCGAGGATGACATCGAGTGAGCTCCTCCAGCGCCGCCTACGACATTGGAATCATCCGTTGTCGCAGCTAAAATGCATCATGACGGAGGTGCGCAGGGTGAAGCTGTAACAAACTTCGTGGAAAGTCTCACCACCACGCCGGATCTCACAAATCCGATTGACGTACCCCAGTAAGGAGACACAGACCGCACGGAGTAACCATGTGAGGCTGATGATCTTTCGCTAACATACTCCTATTCGAGCCCAGATCTGGCAGCAATTGGCACGACGAGCCCGAAATCAAGGAAGTGAGTTAACGTATGATCGGTTTCACGGTCAAGCCGCAGGTTGTCCTCGAGGGACCAGTTGGGGATATCTCCGTGCGCACTGGATCACCGTGCTCTTTTCCCTGCTGCAACTATTGTTGGAAGTGGACTGTCTCCAGAAAAATTTCAAATGACACGGCCAGTCGACGTCATTTAGTCCCACGCTCCTTGCAAGTATGCTTGGCCAAATTGGCATTGGGCATGAGCCTGGCACCCTGGTGATAGGAAAACGTTCCTGCCCAGACTCACACCTTCACAAAATCCGCAGGACTAGTTTGGCGACCGTGCAAAATAGATAGCAGGTTGATTGGTAAGCCTTATATCATTTAAGATAGTTGACTGAAGTATAACTGAACCTTCGCTCGTACGCAGAGCTCTATGTCTAAGAGCGAAACGGGTTGATGTTGGTGATCGACAAGGTGTGGTAGGAACGTTTTCTTGTCAACAGGGTGCCTGGGTCTAAGGCTGAGCCTGAGCATCAGCAGAGGCATGAGCCTGATCCAAGTCGGGTACGCGGTGGTCGCCCTCGAGCACCTGCTTGAAATTTCGGAGTCCCAGGCACCTTCCATGTTGATTCCAACACTGCACTGCTTCTTCCTCGAAACCTGTCTCTTTCCGCGGTCTCGGATGTGTGGCTGTAGGACCAGACTGCATTGATGTGACAGTCGAGGCCGACGGGTCGCTTGAGCGAGTAGTATTACGAGATGCTAAGCGGGGCATAGAAAATGGTCCTTTTATTGTTGCAGACAGACGCTCAGCTCAGGGGCATAGGGATGAGTGCCAGCTGTCCCTTGGATTGGCTGCGGGCAAGGGAGACAACCTTTTAAGACTGGGGTTTATGTCCTGTCAGAAGGTTGGACTTGCCTGCAAAGCGTGATTGGGACGTTTATGTTGACCTGTGCTCGCACCTGGGTCGTTGCAAGCGTTGGATGGGCACTTATTTGGCAGCTGACGTCTCCCGTACCTGCCGCTCGGAGCCGGCAGATCCATGCAGTAGCGCATAGCGGCAGGCCACCAAGCCTTTCTCCATGGTTAGTCGATCATGCCTTGTGGCTTGCAGTGTTGCAAATAAGTAGGTGTTGATTCGATGATTATTTATACTGGATTGGATCGGTACTAGATCTTCAATACAGGCGGTACTGCGGCTAACCGTCTTGAGGATATCCGGAGCTGCCGAACCGTGGTATCTAAGCTCTTGGCCGTCATCGTTGGAGGTCTATGGGACTGGTGTATAATCGTAGTGGTGATTGGCTGATGAAGTAGCTAAGGTTTAGCACCTTGTCCCGCAGCGGCCTGCTAGGCAAGGCAGGCTGCTATCTAGACTAGCAGCACTGCCTTGGCAAGTACCGAAAAATGGCGGTACTGGATCGTTTTTTCCCAATGCGGCACAAATATATACTGTAACTACTTATTTGCAACACTGGTGGCTTGGCGAAAGTCGTGCGCAATGGCGAAGCCAGTCAGAGGCGGACCAGAGAGCAGCCGGTCGCCTCATCTATACGAGGGTAGGGCTCGACAAGGCAGGGAGCCTGCCTTGGTGGCACACGCAGGACGCGTGGCTCCGTACAGTGCATGCGGCACCCTGGATTACAGAATGTCACTGCTTCGACGGCAGGGTTCAGGTGGGAGGCGCTTCGCCTTCGAGAGTGACGCTGACCCATCTCCGTCCAGCCACGACCCTTCCAGGGAAGCATGGGCACAAGAATCAGTCCAGATCGGGTGTGGTGCGTGATCTACTGAAGCTAACTACGAAAAAGGTCCATAAATAGGGAGAGAGCGATCCTTGCACGATTCTTCCCGCCGCCGTCCTGCGCCCCTGCCGTCCTGCCGCCCCGCCACTCCGCCAACCCACGATACGCGAGCCCCTTGACCGCCAAAACTTGCCTCCAGAACTTTTTCGAGTGGGGACTGGAGATCAAGAGGCCCAGCCCTTGGTACCTTTACACTGTCGCGCATCTCCGTTAGTGGTAGAGACACCTCACGCGGGTGATTAGAACATTTCTCCTCCGACCGCGGGACGTTGAGGCGCTGCCAGCTAAATCAATAAGAGAAGCCGTACCTGGCTGTTACGAACAAAGGCGCGGGGCGCCGCCAAGCGGTGCTCGGTGCCAAAAGTCACAGGCGGACTAAGCACCGGGGGCGCCGCCAAGCTATGCTTAGTGCGATTAGAGCGATTAGGGACTAAGCACACTAAGTAAGCTAAGTAAGGTACAAAGGTACTAGATAGAGCTCTGATATATAGAAGACACCATTCTTATTCATTAGAACGATGTGTTTAACTTAAATAAGAATCTAGTATTCTTTATAACTTAGTCTAATCTTACTTATAATATTAATCCTTATCTTATTAACTATATCTTAGCACTATTCTCTTTCTTCTTAATTAGAATCCTATTGTAATGGGATAGATAGTGGAAGGTTTAAGTAGCATGTAATCTAGTTAGGCTTGGCTTTCTAGTTTTTCTTTCCTTTATCAAAAAGTGCTTTACGGAACTAACAACTTAATACACTTATATAATAGCAGCTCCGATGTGGAACCTTAGATAGAAATCAACCATCCTTATCTATACTAATTATCATCCTTCTACGCTCCCGGTAACTATGTGTAGTGTTTGCTTTTATAATTATTACCTATATTCAAGCCTTATAAATAACTAATCTCAACTAGTGTTTACTACCTACATCTTTATATTATTTTTGGCGAGCATTATAGAGCTTTAACCTTATTATTATAGATACGGAAAGCATAGAACACTAGAGAAGCGCGTGTATTTATAGTAATAGTAGTAAGAGCTAAACGATCACGGAGCTAAAGTATATCTATAAGAGTAGAAAGTGTAGCTAGTGTAGATAACCGGCGGTTAGTAAAGAGTAGTTAGAAGTAAGAGAGTCGAGATTAAGTATTAGGGTATAAGCTTAACCTAAAAGAGCTAATACACGCTCCTATTAAGAAGATAGCGGGTTAGACGATCGGCTAGTAAGGTAAGGAGCTAAGATTAATGCGCGGCTTATTAGGAATAGATTAGTATAGAGGGATTAAAACTCTTCTCACTATAGTGCACGGATAGTAGAATAGATTATAAATGATGTGCCTTAGTAGAGACAAAGCAGTATTCAAGGCTTTAGTTAGTAGGAAGGTTTTACGGTTATTAATAGAAAAAGTAGTTTAATAATGAATAGGTTATACATAAGTATAAGTTGTGTTCTAGATATAATAGCGGTATTATCCACCGAGCGATCTTTTAGAGTTATCTTAGATTTTCTATTACTTTTCTATTAGTCTTACAAGTTATACTAGACTTAGTGCTTAGCTTCCTTTAAGCCTTACTATTACGATCTCGATTGGATAAGACTAGAGGAACCGGCGTGAGGCCGAATAGTAGCTAGTATAGACTAGCCATTACGTGACTACTAGCTACTACTAGTAGCACGAGTCACGTATAGGGAATAGATAGTAGAGCTAGTAGTGGGTAGTAGTGCTAGTACTACTAGCTACTACTATCTAGGATAGCGCCCGTTAGTATATAGGAAATACCATTCTTGTTTATTAGAACGGTGTACTTAATTTAAATAAGAATCTAGCATTCTTTATAACTAAATCTAATCTCACTACGTGATATTAATCCTCACTCTATTAACTATATCTTAGCACTATTCCCTTCCTTTTTAATTAGGACCCCAATCTTTATAGTAACTTCTATTATTGTAAAATAACCTTTGTTACACGAAGCTTAAGGACTTTATAGCCACCTTGTGAGGATATATAGCGACTTATCCAACTCTGGACCAATTCGGTCCAGATTGTGCCTTTTTGAGTGTTCTGGTGCAGAGGGTAAGTCCCGTGCTTGTAATACACCTAGGTGCAGCTAGTGCAAAAACAGCTAGAGAAGCTTTTACTACTCTATCTAGAGAAAAGCCGCGAAGAGGCTGTGCCTATCTTTTATCTTTATCGCCTACAGGATAACTATAGTAATAACCGGAAAGGCTGGAACTTCCTAAAGAACCTGTGCAACTCGAGCTAGCTTTAGGATGGTGAAGAAAGCTAACTACTTAATAGGATTATTAATAACGACTGGCTAAGCGACGAGCTGCTAGATATTATAAAGGAAAGACAGATCCGCTGGAAGAAGAGCGCGGTAAGAGCCTATATTATAAAAGTCGATAGCTTCCTAGAGCGGCTACTACTACTTATCCACCTTATATTAAATAAGCCCGCTTAGAGGACGGAGCTAGTGAGCCTGCAGTATACTAATACCGCGCAGGGCCACTATAGGTGTATTTTTATCAAAGAATACTTAATCGGCACTGTTACTAGTTACTATAAGGGCTACAACATCGCCGGCTCAACTAAGATTATTTATTAGTATCTCCCTAAGAAGGTGAGCGAGCTGCTAGTGTACTACCTATAGCTTGTCCTACTGTTCTAGCAGAAGCTTAATGTGCTAGTTTACAAGCGAATGGATCCACCGTCTCTATTCCTCTAGCTAAAAGAAGATGGAAGCTAGAATAGTAGTTAGCTTAGAGCTGTTATCCGCAGGGAGGTAAAGGCCCACCTTAAGACATGCCTTTATACTATAGTGTATTGGCATATTACTATTGCTATATCACGCCAGCATCTTAAGTACGGGGGCTTTAAGCGTGGTTACGGTATTAACAAGAAGCTTGCAGATGAGTAGTTAACCCACGGCTTCTAGATTGCGGGCACGGTCTACGCTCGAGGCTTTTAGGAGGCGCCGGGGCACGTTACGGTAAGGCGAGTAGAGTATAGGGCGGTTAGCTGGGAGTGGCATAGCTTCCTAGCATTTCGCGATTCTTAGGGGCTTAAAGGCGGCTCCTACTAGGGTAAGAAGTTGAAGGGTCGCCTAAGAAATATAGATGCATGTATTAAGCAATATAACATTATCTATCTAAGATAAGGCCTATCTAAGATAATGTCTGTTGTTCCGCTAGAGTTGCAATCTCGCTATATAAATTATTAAAGTGTAAGCCCAATATTCGCGGTGGTTGTGGTAGAACTCCGTTGAGTTATTTGTGGTGTTTGTCGCCTAATTCGGGGTTATGAGGCATAGGATAGGGGGAGCCGCACCCCATTAATATGTAATGTAAATATGCGAACTAGCGGCCCGTCGCAACAACCCATTATCCAGAGTATATGCAATGTTTTTAATCACAGCGAGCTAGCAAGTAGAAAAGCGAAACGGTCGATATAAAGGTAAAGTAATAGCAGCCGCACGTATTACAAATGAGATTTTTAAGCATTTAGTAGAGTATGAGTTGGCGATTTGCAAGCAGTGCAGAGACGTAGTATGGCCGGGCCAGGCCGAGGGCTATTGAATAGGCAAGCGGCATATGATGCCACGCAAGAAGGCCGTTCCGATCGCGGAGAGCGTCTAGAAGTGGCCAGGGTTGATACGGTATTCCAGCGAGTTGCAGGTACCGAATTTCATCGAGCGGCCGATTAGCCAGTTGCCGTTGTATAATGACGGTATATTGTGCAAGTTGAACCCGACCGGTTGCCATTACATTTGCCGAGATTTGAAGGTGATGAAGAAGCATTAGCGGCAGGCGCATGAGTGGTCCACCGGGAAGAAACGCGGAGGATCCGGGCTAGGCAAAGGGCGAGAATTAGAGAAGAGGGCCCAGAAAGCGTTAGGGTTTCAATACTTTCACTGCTCGATGTCAGATTTTGCCGCCTTCGTTGCTCTACATCTTCGCTGTGCCATGCGGCTGCTAGTGTCTTTGCTTGATACTCAGTCGGTAGAAAAGCTGTGTAATCGCTTACTAGATGGGGAATAGTCCACACTAGGGAGCTGGTGGATTGGATCGCGTGATTGGGCTGGAGGAGAGGTGATATGGACACATTCGCGATGTGACGGATTCGCAGTTGCGGTCTGGGTAGCGCCGTTGAAGGGGAAAGCATACTTTTCCGTTGCGAATGTTGATGGGGATGTTGGATTGAAGGTGACTGACGAAGCCGTGTCTTCGACAATTAGGTACGACCAAGCCAAGAATGACGGATAGCTGGAGCACATCCAAGAAATCAAGTATTGAGCTCGTACGTTACTTTGTAACACAAAATTGAATGAAGCTGCGATACAAGCTATCACAGCCCTTTCAGATATCGAACAGGACAGCAGACTTCTGTAGACGCCTTAGTATCATGGGTTGTACGCTGTTCTGTTCTCGGAGTAACAGATTGGAAAACCAAAATTTGCGGGCTGGACTTGCTGCTAGAAGAATATAGGGAGCCATGCCGAGTGTAGATCCAAGTAATTACGAGGTTGAGCAGGCATTTCCGCCTCTGCATCAGGTGTGGAGTCGATGGACAGCTGACCCGAAACATCCAATCACCCAAACCCTATCTGGGACCACTGCAGATCAACTCCATTGCGTTACCGGCAACTTCCGAGCATTAAAAGAGTTGTTGCAGTCAATGAGACGCTGCGTCCCGAGTAGGATTACGTCGTCCCCGCTTCACCAAGTTACAAACATCTGTCTCTATGCGTCTGCACACACTAACGATCCAGAGCCTGTGCTTGACACTGCATGGATATTATTAGCACCGTCGTGAAACCACAAGCTTCTACTATCTCTCCAACGTTCGAAAGGTAGCACCTACCATCTGATAGTATACACCTCTGTTTCTCAGCAAAGTCTGATGGTCGCCTTTTTCGAGAACTTTACCGCTACCGAGGACGAAGATGACATCCGCCTTCTGAATAGTTGCTAGACGCTGCTGCAGTGTAAGTCGTTGTTCGTATCGTATATGCGCCGCTATTTGGACGCATAACGCGAACGCAACGAAAGTGAGGAATTGGGGTCTCACATGCGCGACAGCAAGTACTGTCCTCCTCCCGTCTCCAGCAGCACGCTCGATTGCCTCTTGTACCTGCAATTCGGACTCAGAATCTAGGCTAGATGTCGCTTCGTCCAGTAACAAGAGTCTAGGACGGCGTAGAAGGGCGCGCGCGAGAGCAATGCGTTGCTTCTGACCGCCACTGAGAGAAACGCCTTTTGAACCCAACCGAGTGGCATAGCCTAGGGTTGGAGATTTAGCAGGCGGTTAAACGGGCTTGATGGGGAACTTCACTACGTTCCAGGGGACTTGCCTTCTGGGAGAGAGACGATGAAGTTGTGAATTTGCGCCTCGATACAGGCTTGCTGGATGGCTTGGTCTGTGGCGCTGGCTGCATCCACGGAGAGTGCCACATTCTCGCGAATAGTGCCTTCGGCATGTTAGGTAGGGTTCTCCAGGGGTTGGAATAAGTATTCGAGGATCGAGGAAACACTTACCGTCATAAAGAGTGGGCTCTTGGGCAACAAGGCTCATCGCATTACGATACTCTTTGAGGCTTACGGTGGAGATATCTTGACCACCGCAGACAATGCTTCCGGAATCGGGGTCATAGAATCTGTGTTACATGATTGGATAAGCTTCGTTGAGTTGTGTGAACCACTTGTAGAAAACTGATACCTTTCAAGCAGACATATCACAGTGGATTTCCCGCTACCTTGACAGGCAAACACATCAGTTTGACAGGCTCGAATGAGTCTTGTGAACAGAACTCTTACCTGAAGCGCCAACAAGAGCAGCGAACTGACCAGGCTCGACCTTGAACAAGCGGTGAGAGAGATTCTACGCACAGCGGAATAGGCCCTACCTTTAGACTTAGGCCTGTGATGACAGGCACATCGCGGCTCTCGTACGTAAAATAGACGTTCAGAAACTCTATCCCAACGCTGCCGTCGTAGAACTTGAGTGCCTCGGGTGGATACTCTTCTTTCGTTCCAGAAGGTCGAAGACTTAGGATTCTATTTGCTGCGCCAGTAGCCTCCGCCACATCTGCTTAATTTAGGCCTGATGATCCGAGGGGCCTTCAAGTAGGAAAGTGCTTACTGGGAGCAAAGGAGAACCACATTCCAGCGGCCTGGCTCCCCTACCAGGGGGTTAGTATGATACGGGTAATGGTTGCGTATGGGAACGAACCTGAACTACAGCCATGTAGACTATAAAGAACTGTACCAGATCATACTCACGAGCAGCAAGCAGACGGCCGCCATACCTGTTCGATATTAGCTATCGATCGACTTAATGCTAGACTTGCGCTCAGAGGATACTTGCCAGAAGCACAACGCCACACAAGCTAAATCTACACTATCAGACGCAGCGAACACTATCGTCGACAATCTCGCTCTACGAAATGACTTCAAGACGTGACCCTTCAACAGCGTCGAGTACCGAGAGCAAACTGTATCCTCCATTATCAAAGACGTGACTGTACGGAAAGCTCCGACGGCCTCGGTAGCAAACTGTGAGCTATCTGCAAATACAGCAGCATTCATCGCCTCGAACTGCATTTCGAGTTTGACTCTGAAGTAACCAGCCGATAGGATGATAGGAAGTATGCTGAATAGGCCAACAAGTGAGAGTTTCCATCCAAAGGCAAAGGATATCGCGAGCGAGCCGAGCAAGTTGACTGCTGATATCAGGGCCATCGACATTTCAGTGCCCATGAGTTGCTGTAACTGAGTGGAATCGGTGCTCAGCCTCGACGTAAGAGTGCCCGCGGAGTTGCCTTCAGTATCAAAGAACGCGATACGCTTGCGAAGAATATTGTCTATATATTCTTGCCGATAGTGGGTGGAGACGGCCTTCGAATATGTGAGTGTGTAATGTCTCTGAGGGTTCCATTTCACTTACGACAGAGATAGTATATGAAGACCATCCGAGCACAAAGTAAGAGACTCCAACGCCTACAGCCAGGACGCCAAACATGCCCGCCCAGAAATTCCCTCTGTTGACGAGTTCTGATCCAGTGAGTGTGAAAACATCGATTATCTTGGCAAAGAGGTATGCCTGGAGTGGATAGACAACTACTGGGCATAAGCATCCGATCACAGCAGCAGACTGTTGAGATTACCTCCAGCGCCAATAGCGCCAACAACAGTCAAGCTGTAGAGTATCCAATGTGATCTCTGCTCATACATAAGGCGTCCAAAACTCCTCAAGATATCCTTTTGCTTGTAATTAGTTTCCGATTGAGCTGCTAGAGAGGTTCCGTAAGGGCTGGTATCAGCGGCTTCTTGATGGACTGTTGCAGACTCAACTCTAGTCGGATGCAGTAAGATTTCATCGTCGAGCCCATCAGTGCCCATCAGTAGTTCTTGGGCATGGACCAGACCATAGTAGACACCGTCTTGCTTGTTAATAAGCTGCTGGTGACTGCCTTCCTCAACAACCCTGCCTTTCCTGAGAACAACAATCTTGTCTGCTCGTTTGATGGTCGATAAGCGATGCGCAATCACTATCGTGGTTCTGTTCTCTGAAACGCGGTCAAGCGCTTTCTGGACAATGCGCTCGGTACGTACATCAACTGCGCTGGTGGCTTCATCCAGAATAAGGATTGGTGGCTGTTTGATGATGCTGCGAGCAATGGCGATCCGCTGACGCTGCCCTCCCGACAATTTGATCCCACTCTCCCCCACGACCGTGTCGTAGCCCTAGAAGTCTCAATTAGATCCATACTTGAGCAACAGTGCTGCAAAGCGAAAGCCAGATGCCAGAGAATCAACTTAGTAGCCAATAGTGTCGAAGTGGTTTGTGAAGTGGGACCGCCACCATCAGGCTTGATAATCAACTGTATGGCGGAAGCAAGAGGAAGACAATTTGCACTCACAAGAGGGAGCTTTGAGATAAACTCGTCGGCATACGATTCCTTGCAAGCATCCTTGACTAATGCTAGTGTTTCTTCCTTGGGTGCATCATGCCATTGCGTGCTGCAAAGTCCGTACGCCACATTATTGTAGATCGTGTCGTTGAAAAGAAATGGTTCCTGTTGAACAAGTCCTATTTGAGATCGCCACCATTTCAAGTCGGCGTTGCGGAGGTCGATATGGCCGATCCTGATTGATCCGCTGCCGCTTTCCCTAGTGTTAGGATCTTCGGCAGGCTGTGTATCTTCCTGCACGAGAGTCTTTTCTTCTGTTCCGCCGGAGATCTTCGACGATTTGTCTGGGAGATCGTACCATCGCTCAAGCAGTCCGACGATAGTACTCTTCCCCGATCCGGAAGGTCCCACAATTGCCGTCACTTTGCCCGCCTCGAACTTCACATTCAAGCCATCCAGAACTTGAACGTCAGGCCTACTGGGATAAATAAATGAGACATCCTTCAGAACGACGTCAGCGTGCACGGAGATCTCCGGCGCTTTGAGACCTGAAGTGTCAGGAGTCTCAGAGTCTATTGTCTTGAAAAGCTCGGTTGCCGCCGTTGCGGCTTTCGCAATGGCGATGATTGGGCTAGCGACTCGGCCAACAGACATGACGGCCATGACCACGGAAAAGAGGACACTGCCAAAGTCAGCTTGCCTTGCTTCGATCCGTACAGAAAGGCCTGGAACGCATAAACACGTAGAATACCCACATCACGATGGCGGTCAAATCGTCTGTGTCGCCTCTCATATACTGCCGGATTCCAAACCAGAACGTGAGGCCAAAGGTGCCATACATAGAGAAGAACGATGGGAACATCATAAGCCCGACAAGTGGTCCGTTCTTCATCTCCGTCCGCTTTGCCCGCAGCAGCCAATTATTGTGTTGTGTAGATAGGCGTTCTTCGGCTCCGAAGGCTACAACAACACGGATCGATCCAAATATCTCGAAGGCGAGAGCCGAGGCTTGTTCTTGAGCATGCTCGGTTTTCTTGTGAATCTCTATGTAGAATGGGAGCGTCGAACCGTACGCTAGGAGGATCAAGGGCAAAGACGCGCTGGCTACAAGGGTGAGTAGCCAGTCGTAGATGAATGCTACTACGTAGAACCCTCCGGTCAAAGCGATAGCTTGTATGAGCATGGCGAACTGTTGTGATATAGCGAGCTGGATGGTATTTGATGATGTTGTGATCCGAGCCGAGACCTTGCCCGCGGAGATCGTGTCTATGGTACTGACAGGTTGGGCGAAAAGAGCTCGGAGGTAGGCTAAGCGGAGCGCCGCAGATGTCCTTAGTCCACTAATTCGGACCGTGAGCTGCATCCGTCAGAACGAACATGACCCAAGCGCTTCGGATGGTTCCTCGCATACCATCGAGATGTATGACAAGACAAACTTTCCAACGAACAGGTACGCGATATAAAGCCTAGCAACATACTTTGTCAGCATAGTGCCTCGGTAGATTTGCACAACTGGAAGATTGCGCGCAAAAACAGCATATACTGAAGCAGTCAATGACCGGAAAACGCCGCAGTACAGAATGAGGTTGGCCCCGATGGTATAGGTGTGAGCTTGAGGCTTCCTTCACACTTGCGGAATACACCCTTGTGAAAGCATATCAGTTGACGGCTGTCACCAGTAGTTCCACAGCGGAAGTATAAGAGCACCCTAGAATACTCTCTGCGCTTCTGAGGAGGCTAAGGCTGCAATGACCGCCATAGCAAATCGCATATTGTCGACAGTTGCTTGGAGGTTGACGTACGCATTGCGGTTGACCGAACTTTGGAACGCCGCTTTTGTGACGGTCGTGTTGGGCACGAAGTATCCGGCAAAGTCTCCAACAAGTTGCCCTACAATGGCTCAGAACGGAGATCAAAAGAACAGTACTCAAGAGACTTACCGAAAACGATATTCATGAATGGCAAAGCCTGGGAGCCGCAGAATTTCAGCCATCGCGGTTGTTGAAAAGCATTCCGAAATACATACAACTCCAGCACCGATTGAAGTCAATACGCAGATACCCATTAATGCCCAATCCAGGAGTGTTCCGTAAGAGAGTACCCTCTAATTGCAACCAGAAATCTCAGTAAAGGTTTGACGCAATTACTGCATTAGTTTCTCGTACGAAGAAGTTCCCTATGTTTGGTTTCGACCCTAGGTCCTCGTCGTTGCTCTTCTCCACTGAAGTCTCTTCCGCGGCATTGGCAGGCATGCTGTCGTTGCTGGCATGAGGAAGATTGGAAGATTGCGACGCTTCACGTCTATTGAGAGGCGCCATGGAACAGAACTTTGTTCCCAGATAGATATCGAAGGCTGCTAAGCATGCGGCCTCTCCTTCTAGAATATTAGCGCCGACATTATGTCGAGTAGTTGCTGCCTAGATAGAGGGTGCGACCGTGTGACCCTGCTTACAGTTTATTGAGGAAAGTCTCCACGGTTTTACCGAGAGGCCCACCAACATTCATATGCAGTTCTCTACTTCCTAATAGTGAACCACCTACAACACAATGCCACGCGCTCTATTAGCTAAGATATTATATAATATAAGGTGAGCCCGTTTTACATCACAATGGCTTTTAGTATATAATAGATAAAACCAACTATAGATATATCTATTTTATACTAAGATACTAGTAGATATATAGAGTAGAATATAGTATCTTTAGATATTCTATAGAGAGAAAGTAAGAGTAAAAGATATAGTCTAGATTAGATTCAAACTATAGAGTAGCTATCTATTATATTCTTAAAAAATACTCTCTTAACTAAACTCAAACTACGGATTTTATATATAATAGAATAAATGTAAGGAAATGGGTATTTCCTACTAAACTAAGCTTTTACAGCTAGCCTAGATTGATTTATAAGCAGAAGATTCTAGAAGGTTCTAGAAGATTCTATAAGTTTCTGTAGGATTCGATACGGTTCTATAAGGTTCTATAAGGTTCTAGAATGTTCTATCCATTACGTAATATTACGTAATGCTTCTTAATTCTATAGAAGGTTCTAGATAGCCTTCTATATGCATATAAAACCTCTTCTCTCCCTTCTAAAAAGAGAACAACAATAAGATAAGACAATAGTAACACTATACTATATTAATATTCTATAAGATAGTGCTTTCTGTTACGAGCACGGGACTTACCCTCCGTATTAGAATATCTAAAAAGGCACAATCTAGACCAAATTGGTTCAGAGTTGGATAAGTCGCTATATATCCTCATACTTTCTCTCTATCTCTTACTTATAGCTATATATAAACCCCTTAACTTTGTTTTTTCTATTATATAGGACTATACTCTCTTTACTATAGGCTATAATACTAGTAATTCTAGTAATATTAACTAATACTACGTATATATAGCTATATAAATTATTAAGAATAAAACTTACTTAGCTATATAGTATACGAGCTATATAGTTCTAAATTAGTATCTTAATAGTAGCCGCTGCTTTACTATATAGAAGGTAATAGAAGAGAATAAAAGAGAAAAAGAGAAGTAATAAAGCTTTTCTAATAATAATATAGATATAATAAATAAATTATATATACTACTACTTTAGATAGCTATATAAATTTTTATAATTATATAAAATAGATAAGATTACTCTCTTATAGCTTTTCACTCTTATAATAATAGATATAGTACTATATTATACTTAGTATATATTATAAATACAGTATTTATAAGTATATAGATAGTATAGTAGTATAGAATAGATATTATATAAAAGAAATATATAGAACATATAAAACTCTTATAAAATAGTACATTTTGAATTATATAAAAATACTATGTTATACTATTAGTATACTTAATAAAATATTGCTTTTATGCTCTATACACCGAAGCGAGTCTGTGCGAAAACTATAACTATAGTTAAAATTTATATAGTAAAAACACGTAATCCGCTATAATAAATGCTATAGATTAGAAGTATAAAAAATAGTATATAAATGTCTAAGTTTACTCTTATACTTTTAATGTATCTATTTTACAATCCCGTGCAACTAGTGCTATAAAAATCTTAGTAATTTACTAAGACTTAAGTTTTTACACTAGTTACACACTATTTATTAAGGGGTTAAGATTATAATAAACACTATAGGACCTTTATAATAAGAATAATAATTAGCAGTAGCTCTTTTTTAGTAGTACTATTATATACTTTTATAGAAACTTCTACTAAATTCTATCTATAGATAAGTAAGAGACTTATAGTTAGATTATTAGTGCAACACATAAGTATTTCGTCTTATAGTACTTCGTGTATATCTTTTGCCTTATATAAAATATATATCTATAGGATCCGAATCTTACTATTAGTAAGCGCTAGAAGATTATAGTATTTATAGAATAGCTACTCTATTTTAGTAAGTGTATTAATTTGGATAAAAGAATCTATTAGAATATATAGAACTAAGCAATTAGTAATAGTATAGAAGCGCTTACTACTACTATCTTCTCTAGTTTTAGGCGCTAGTAATTACCTAAGAGTGGCTATATGTAACGGGGTTATCTTACAATAACGAAAGTTACTATAAAGGTTAGGTTCTGATTAAGGAGGAAGGAAACAGTGCCAAGATATAGTTAATAAAGGTGAGGTTTAATATCACGTAGTGAGATCAGATCAAGTTATAAAGAATGCTAGATTCTTATTTAAGTTAAGCACACCGTTCTAATGAACGAGAACGGTGCTGTCTATATACTAGAGCTTTTTCCTGTGATTCCTTAGATTAGTGTGATTAGTTCTAATCGCACTAATTCCACTAATTACCTATAGTCTTAGCGGTGTTGAGTGATTAGTCGTCACCTGATGCTTAGCACTAATTATCTTCTCTAACCCGTCCCCACGATCTGAGTTTGTAATAATATAGAACTCCGCGATTCTTATACTAAAGAATAATATAGTAGATAGTATTAATTAGCTACTACTTAATGCGATACTAGGTATAGAAATAATATTATACTTAACTAACTACTATAAGAATAGTATAGAAGCTATAGCTCTTTCTAAGAAGTTCTTATACTTTATTAATTCCTATAGCTATCTTGTTATATACTTTATCTTAAGTTTAACTATCTAGTAATACTACTCTATAATCTTAATCTAGATAATAGCTTCTATAATAGTATATAGTTAGTAGTTCTTTCTATATTCTATATCTTACTATACTACTTAATTTTAGAGATACAGAAGTATAGTATTATTATATAGCTATTATATATACTTCTAGATACGCCGAGATTTAATTAAAGGCTTAAGCTTATAGAGTGCTAGTTTCTTATTAGGCTTTTCTTTATGATTTCTATTAATAAAATATAGGACTAGAAGCTATCTAGCATTAGTCTACTATTTAATCTACTATTTAGTCTACTATTTAGTCTACTATTTAGTCTAGAAGTATTTAGCTATAGCTAATTATATCTTATACTTAGCTGTATTATCTATTCTAATAGCATCTATATAGTACTATCTAATACGAATATTACCCGCAGCGGCCGCTTAAAGAATATAGTATTATGGTGGAGTATACAGGTGGGAGGTTTGGATATCACGTGATCTGGCTGGGCTTAGCTTTCTGGTTTCTCTTTTCTTTATCAAAAAGTGCTTCACGGACCGAACAACTCAACACACTTATATAGTAGCAGCTCCGACATGGAACCTTAGATAGAAATCAACCGTTCTTACTAATACTAATTATCGTCCTTCTACGCCCCCAGCAGCTACGTGTGGTGTTTACCTTTATAATTATTACCTATATCTAAGCCTCACGAATAACTTATCTCGACTAGTATTCACCATCTATACCTTCATATAATTATTAGCGAGTAGTATAAGGCTTTAACCTTATTATTACGGATACGGAAAGCATGGAGAACTAGAGAAGCACGTGCATCTATAGTAGTAGCGGTAAGAGCTAAATAGTCACGGAGCTAAGGTATACCTATAAGAGTAGGAAGTGTAGCTAGTATAGATAACCGGCGGTTAGTAAGGAGCGGTTAGGAGTAAGAGAGTCGAGATCGAGTATTAGGGTATAAGCTTAACCTAAAAGAGCTAATACACGCCCTACTAAGAAGATAACGGGTTAGGCGATTAGCTAGTAAGATGAGGAGCTAAGGTTAGTGCGCGGCTTATTAGAAATAGATTAGTATAAAGGGGCTGGGACCCTTCTCACTATAGTGTATAGATAGTAGAATGGGTTATAGACGGTGTGTCTTAGTAGGAATAAAGTAGCGTTTAAGGCCTTAGTTAGTAGGAAGGTTTTACGGTCGTCAACAGAAAAAGCAGTTTAAAGATAAATAGGTTATATATAAGTATAAGGCGTGTTCTAGGTGTAATAGCGGCATCATCCACTAAGCGATCTTTCAGAGTTATCTTAGATTTTCTATTACTTTCCTATTAGTCTTATAAGTTATACTAGACTTAGTGCTTAGCTCCCTTTAAGCCTTGCACTTAGATCCACCAGCCGCTATAGCTTATGCTTATTAGAGTAGTCTTCCCAATTAGAGTATGCCTGATCCTCCATCAAGCGTATCTTCTAGAGAGAGCAGCCAGCCTAGCCGCAGTACCCCCGCGTCCCTAGACAATAGCCACCCTCACTATATAGTGGTTCTGAGCGTGGCATTCCCCTTACCCACCCCGTCCTCACTAGAAGCCCCTTATTTCGCTGGCTAGAATATCACGGAGTTCCTAAGGGCATACTAGAGCCTATATAGGAATCATTATATCACCGAGGAGCAGCGGTTTGCCTAGTTGCCTAACTACTATGACCTTTCGATTAGCGAATGGATCGAGCAGCTCCCGGAGTATAACTTACGCAACTGGGACGACTTAGTGGCTGCTCTTAAAAGAGAGTACTCTAACCAGGATCCTCACCAGCAACAGTACCAACTGGATTATCTTAAGAGCTTTATCCAGCGTCATGGCGCGTAGAAAGATAGCGACCTCCACGCCTATTACCGCGAATTCTAGAGCATCTCGGATAGAGTCCTTAAGGCTAGAAATATTAGTTCCGGGCAATAAGGCTATCTCTTTTAGAAAGGACTACCTTCTTAGGCTAAGATAGCTGTAGTAAAGAAGTGCGGTATTAAGGCTGGCGAGATAGATACCTTCCAGTTTAGTCTAATGCTTAAAACGGTGCGGGCCTTTTGCGACACTTAGGATCTACTTAATAACGCCGACTTATTTGCACTAGTAAGTACTACACTAGCAAACACGGCATTAACAAGCTCTACTAACAGTATAAGGCTACGAACTGTGACCACCAAGATTATTAAGCCGCTAATGCCACTAAAAGCTAAGACCGTCTATTAGGATTCGGAATTGGACAAGTTAGCGGACACCTTTAAGAAGATGAATCTTAGCTCCGTGGAGCTGTCTTAGGTTATACGCTAGACGCTAGGTCTTAAACATGTTTACGCCGATCTAACGGTGTTTACCACCTTTCTCTAACGTACGGCTGTGGTGCAGTCAGCTAGAAGAGCCTAGCCTTAGCTTTAGTATTATACTAGTCAATCTATAATGCAGCCCTATAGTTATTAGCGGTACCTAGGAGTCTAGAGCGTGGGTATAAAGCAGTGCTAATCTTAGCAGGATGTCTATTTCGACTATAGAGAGAACCACTGCTTCTTCGACTATACGAACTTCCAGAACCTAGTGCGGCAGAATATCTACTTTATAAATACGGAAAGACAAGCGCAGCTAGATATACTACAGAACTCTAGGCCGATCGTACCTTCGCGGTATCTAACTAAGACTAATCGCACGGCACGGATCCTAGACTTTGCTTGTATAGAGAATATAAGCGTGCCTAGGCCTGGTATAGCTATGTCTTCTATTAGCATTTATAAGCAAAAAGAGCGGGATGATAGCGACAAAGAGTTTCTTAGCTAGTAGGAAAACACGTACGTTTAGTCCACCTTAGGGGTTACGGCTGTATCTTAGGCTATAAAAGGAAGGGATTCTAGGCCTCGCCCGGTAGAACTAGTATACGGTAATATACGGGTGTAGAAGCCGCTCTTAAGAGGAGCTTAAGACGCCCCTATACTTCCCGCTATTTGGTCTAGAAGGCGTGGTGATTACATTCGCATCACTCTATAGTAGACCGTAGAGTTATCTAGGACTACCTCGCCTAATCTAATTACACTCTCTAACCCCGTAGAAGCCGCTACACCCGCGGTACTGGAGCAGTAGATAGTGGACACCTAACCACTAGGAGAAGCACCTAAGAAATCTTACACTAAGCTAGTACGAATTAAGAATCTAATCGACTATAATAACACGTTAGACGCTGCGGTCATAGAGATAATTATAGATATACTCGTTTCCATGCCCCTCTAGGTGGTCTTCGCCAAAATACCGGGAATTGCTAAGCTTTTATAGAAACCGCTCCCTTAGGAGCTAGCTAAGCCGTATCGACAGTAGAAGGCCACCGTGTCGGCGACTTAATCCGGAATTAGCAATAACGGAGTAGATAAACCCTTAGTAGTAAGCTTAATAAGCTCCTTATTATAGCGGAGGTTGCTAAGCGCGAGGAAGTAATAGGCAGGTACCGCGTATACTATTCCTACCCTAAGGTAGTTGTTCGGATGGAAGATATTTAGGTGGTAGCTCTCCTTAATTTAGGCGCTAAGATTAACCTTATTCGCAAGGATGTTACCTTTACTATAGGACTATGTATCTTAAGTATACCTCCCGAGTTCGGGAACTAGAGCGTAACTATAGTAGTGGATATATCTCTCGACTTTATTAGGTTTCTATATAGAGCGTCGGTCACTATTGGAGCGGTTACTATTAGTATGCCTATCCTTATAGTTCGTTGCATGATTTATAAGGTTATTCTTAGAGAACCCTATATATATAGAGCTTCCTTATATACTAAGCATACTTCTAGCGGGCGAGTAACCTATATAATCACTTCGCTAGATAGAGATTAAACCGCGCATTTTATTATAATATAAGAGGACACGTGCCTACTTAGACTGGAGAATATAGAGGGAAAAGACTAAGCGGGCCACTCGCTAGATATATATCCGTAGTTACTCTAACCCTAGTATATAATATAACTCCTAATAGATAGCGTAAGGTTAGAGATAACTTAGGTAGAGATAACGCTCGATTTTACGCGCCTAGCGCGCGAAATTATTCTAGCGCTATAATTGGCTAGCGATCCTAGGCTAAAGATTTCCCGCGCTATAGCTTATCTGTAGTAGCGCCTAGATAGTATAGCTATAAGAAATTAGTATTTATACCTAAACTAAGTGGATCCTGCTACCGACTCTCGAAGAGGTAGATGCGGTATTAATGTTAGAAGCTATAAGGCGGGTGGATTTATAAGAGCGCGGGATCTAGGAGGCGTAGATAGCCGAACACTAGGTCCTAGGTGATTTAATAAAGCTACTAGCACTAAAGCGCCGCATCGAGGCCATGCGAGATTAAGTTCTAGTTACTAGAGTATATAAACGAAAAGCTATAAGATGTAGCCCGTCGACACCTCTAACTCAAATAGCTTAACACTAGGAGGAGTACTTAATTAGAGGGAGCGCGCCTATACTAAGATTACGCGCTTCGCCCCTAAAAACCAGGTTGGACCGTTCGATCATCTCTTCTATAAGAGGATTACCGAACTTGCCTACGGTGCGCATCTAACTCCTAAGCGGATCGACGCGCTTATAGTGGGACCTAATATTAGGCCTATAGAGCGGGAGGATGCTTGGTACTCCTCTAAGACGATATTGCGGAAATAGTTGATCAAACGTCTGTATGCTTGGTACGCGCTTTTGTAGAAACTAAGATCATCCATCGCAGATAACGAGGCCCAAAGAGAATATGCTTGAATCGAATTTTAGATTTAAAAATAAGAGCAACTTAATTTTAAGTCGATTAAATACGACTATGTACCCCCGCTGGCAAAGAAGACGCTAGTCCTTAACTGGGCGCCTCTCTCGCGGCTGGATTAATCCCCACAATTGCGTAACAATAATAAGAGTTGCTGCTTTCAGCTGTGCATTATTGCGGGGTTATCTGCTCAGCTCAAGCCACAGTGCGCCATCAAAATAGTGTTCATATGATTTGGCCATCTCTAAGACACAGCTGATGTTTCCAATGCTCCAAGCGATAACCCTGACTTCGGACAACGAATCAAACTTCGAGTGGCGAGGCTCCGAAATATGTATAAGTCTAGACTCAGTTAAAGTCTGAAAGGATCTGCAGAGCGGACGCCACCGTTAGACATACACTCGCACCATCGAGATGTTCTGCAGTCATGTATACACTTTTGCCGCAAAAGTTCTCGCCACTTATTGTCGATTTCAGAATGTATTAGACAATGCCACTCTCGGCAAAATCTTCCCCACTAAATTATATGAGGACGCCCATACAAATCAATGGGATCTTTTTCAAGCGCAGTGTATTAATAAATTAGTAACTATATACTAACCCTAGGCGGTTAATTGTATAGCGCTTATAATGTTTTAGCAGTAATACGATGAGACTTACACTTAAACGGACTACCGCAGCTGCTAAAGCACCGCCGCCGTCCTCAACCAAGCCGCCGCCATCTTTAAACAAGCGTAAGCAGGTTGTGAAGGCCGCGCCTACCAGTAATAAGAAGGAGCGTACGAATAAGGATGCTCTGGCTTCATCTAGCCGCCAGCAAGCTGCTCTAGCTATCCGATGGTGGGCTTCTAAACCATCCACTGGACAATCACGACCCTCTTGTACTTAGCCGTCTACTAAACGTCCTCCTACTCCTTAGCCTTCTGCTAAATCCTTAAGCGCTCCGAGCGCTCCAGCTAAGCTCTCGCGCCTCTTCCTGCCACTAGTAGCCGAAGATAACTGGCTTTCTTTAACGGACATCAAAGCTAAGAATAAGGATGACCTAGTGTTTGATTATAGCTGCAGCTGGCAGGTTCGGGTTGGTAAGGAGCTTCTAAAATCGAAGACGGTTATCCGTAAGATTAATAGCCAGATTAATTCTCTGAGGTATTTCGACCTTTAGTAGTTCGAACAGTAAGCGCTGGAGGAAGCTGGAGCTAGGCAGCTTAAGTGCTGTAGTATTCGAGCTATTACAAGACAGAAGAAGCGGCTAGTAAAAGACATCTGCTTATAGAACATTAATAACCAGCTTAATGTCCTTGATCTAGAGGGATTCTTAACAAACTGGTATAGGCAGCACTCCTTCTAGGGTCTTTAGATTAACATCACTATAGCGCTAGACGAGGTTCCGCTTAAATCTATTGATCTTACTAGTGATACGCTACTAGGGGTCTCTTAGCATACTTAGCCAGGTCGATGGACCGCTCCTACTACCTAGCGCGCTGCTGTTTAGTAGAGGATTAAAGCTGAAATAGCTATCAGCATCCTGCAGACTAAGCTCTAGATTCACTAGGTATGTAAGGTTAAGGATTGTACCAATTATGGCGATTTAAGAAGCGGTCTCTGCTATGTTGACGGTTCCGATCATACATCTAATCACTTTTCTATAGACGCCACCGCGTTACTAGTCTGGTTTAAGGAGATTAAGAAGGGTAAATTCTTAGCAGAAGAACCTAGTAATACTATCGCGATGCGTCTTTAGCGGGATAAGATAATAAAAAAGACTAGCAAGGTTAATTAGATAGTTCAGAAGTAGCAGCAGCGGTAACAACCATCGCGCTCCAGCTTCCGCAGGTAGCCTCCCCTTAGCCTTTGCAATTCCAGTATAGCCAGCTGGATCCAGCGTCTCTGCCATCTCCACCGGATGCTGTTTCGGTATCCTCATCTCCCTCGGCTGAAAACGATCTAGACGAGAGAGTTCTATGGTTTATTAACTAGATTAAGGGTCGACGGGCCTGAGCGACCTAGTCTACGTAAGATTTCCCCGAAGAACTAGCGCAGAAGCTTAATCAAGATGGCTGGGATCTTACTAGCTTGCAGAAAAGTATTCCTGAATATATATGGCGGTAGTATAGTTTCAAACCAGGGTATCTAGCGCGCATCCGTAGAGAAATTTGGCCGTTTAAGAATTTAAGGCAGAAGGCACGCTGAGCGCCTCTCATATGTATATATACTACCTTGTTTTGATTTTTTACCGCGCTATACACGTCTAAGAGAGTCAGATCTTAGCGTGGTGTCGTTCTTTAAAGCTATTATTATCCGATAAGATGTTAGATTTACTTGTCTAGGCAAGATAGCCGCGTTTAGTACTACTTATTCATCACGGAGTTTCGTGATTTAAGCTCTAATAATTCTTAGCTGCCTTATCATGCGCTTAACACCAAGCTCTATATAAGCGCTCCTACTTCTAACACCACCGTTTAATATACATCATGTATGCCTGCAGGGCTTCGGATAGATCTTTCCGTATAATCTCTCTTTTTCTAGAACTTTAGCTATAGTATTCGCGGAGTTTTTAATTTAAACGGAAAATTTTCTAAAAGTCGTATGAGTTTAGCACGAACTCCCTATATAATTTACCTTAGACTGTATCTAGCGTTTCTAAAATAAACCCTCGCCTTCGTTCTACTAGCTTAATAAATCGCAAGATACAGGAACGCGTTGAAGTTATATAGTTCTTATAGTATCTAAGTATTGCGCTTTATCCACGGTTTTATATCTGCGAACGTGGGCTCGATTGGGTTAAAATCTAGCGAGTACAGCGGTAGGTAGTCGAATTTGATGTTCTACTTCCTAAATAAGTCCTCTACTACGCTGCTGCGATGGATAGAGGCGTTATCTATTATGATTATAAATCTACTGGGCCTTTAATAAAGCTTAGATAAGAGGATAACATCTAGCTAGGCTTTAAAAGTAGCCGCATTAAACCCTAACCCAAATAACTAGCGTAGCCTACGGTATATAGCTGTCTACCGTGAGCGCTAGTAGTATTATCTAGCGCTCTAACCTCTCCGTAAATATAAAATCAACAGCTGCATCACCTTATAGCGACTAGCCGTACCGTCTATCACTCGTTCGCTTATTGGCTGCAGACTTATCGATAAATACTAGTTCGGCTTTATTATAATTAAGCCGCAGGGTCTTATTGTTTCGCTCTGTGCTCCGTCTTCTTTCTATTCTAACGGCGCCGTTTAAGTGTTTAGTAGACTATAGCTAAAGAAATCTGGACGCCGAACTGCTTATCTAGCCAGACGGCTATCTTGTTGAGATATGTAGTAGTATTATGCTAGAGCCATTCGATAAGCACCTACCTAGTGGTTAGCTAGTAGCCTAGTCTTAAGATACGTAGTAGAGCAGCTTATTACAAATAAAGGCGCGGGGCGCTGCTAAGTAGTGCTTTATATTAAGAGGTTATAGGAGGACTAAGCAATAGGGCGCCGCTAAGCTATACTTAGTATGCTTAGTGCAATTAGAAACTAAGCACACTAAATAGATCGAGTAAGGTACGAAGATACTAGCTCGAGGCTCTAGTATATAGGTAGTACTATTATTGTTTATTAGAATAGTGTGCTTAACTTAAATAAAAACCTAGTATTCTTTATAACTTAATCTAATCTCACTATATGACATTAATCCTCCCTTTATTAACTATATCTTAGCACTATTCTCTTTCTCCTTAATTAGGACCCTAACCTTTATAGTAACTTCTATTATTATAAGATAACCTATATTATATAGCTATCTCTTTTTGCGCAACCGTAAGTAGCTTCGAACGGCCGTAAATTATCAATTACGGTGGATACGGAGCGCCGAAGAGCTCTAGCTAAAGCTTTATACAATAGATCGTCCAGCGGTTAGCCTCTATTACTTATTTAATAGCGGCGACCGGGGTATTAATCTCTAAAAGCCTTATAATAGTGACTGTAATGTACGGAGCAAGCTTGCAACCTATTACGGCTTTAATTAAGATGTTAGTAATACAGTTAAGCTTCAATTAAGTAGCTATCTGAATAATTATACTAAGGATACAAATTTTGCCAAGGTGGCGATGTCTAATATATTCTGAAATCGATAATAAGCGAGAAAACCAGCTAAATTTGTATATACTTCTCTATATCCCTCCGAGAACAACACTATTAGTATGTCACACCGTGCTCTATTAGCTTCTATCTCATCTAATATTAGAAAACGCCATCTAGATCCATTACTAGCAATAAGAGGCAGGATTATCGGCCGCGCCGAAGCCGGCTAATTAGTGCCTAAAATCGTTAAGGCTACAAGGCTTTAGCGGAGCACCATTCGGAGCAACCTTACTAAAGCTCCCTTTCGACTATACTAAGAGTCTCTACCTTAATCTAGCCGTCTTAAGCTTTTAATACCATGCGATGAACACTAGATTATCTATATAATCAAATCGCATCTATCTATTACGCATAAATAGCTCTCTAAAGACTTTAATCTTTCTTATTCCGTGGATATCCTTTAACGCTTACTTGCAAAGCATTACATTATGTGGCAGAAGCTAAAGGCGTAAGAGCCCAGTTTGCTAGCTACAGTATGAAGACGTTCTACAAAGAGAGGAAAGGCTATGTTTACAGGCGATGTTGGTGTTTATACCCCACTAGCTGACTAAGCAGCCGTGCATTGCCTGCCAGAACCGTGACACATTAAGAGATAACAGTTAAAAAAGCATCTAGCGCTTTTAAGAAAACACGCTGTAGCTAGATATAAATGGATATTAGCTTATAAGGACTAGACGATCGATTAATGGCGCGCGATTATTTTTAGTGATAAATGCTCTATAGAGTAGAATAAGGGCAAGCGGTAAGGGAATAGTTAGGCCTTTAGAATACTAGGTTAAATATGGTCTAAAGGGAATATCTAGCTAGTTAATAAGAGCAAGCGTCTATTCACTATAGTTTAGGCTGCTTTTAGTAGTTTATACGGCCGGTCTAACCTTATTATTATAGAGCGCGATAAAGACGCTCTCTAAGGTAGCTACTTGGCTAGATTCTATATTTAGATCCTTAAAGGAAAGCTTTCTTACTTCTATAAGTCTAATAGACTATTTATATAAAATAACGCACCTATTTGCATGGTAAGAGCGATGTGCAATTACTTTAGAGATAACGCGATTCGAATAGTTAATTAACCCTCCTACTCACTAAATTAACCCGTAAGAACACAATTAGGCCTATCTTAAACGCGAGCTTTATCAGCGGTACCCTTAGATTAATTCAACTCCTAATAAAAAGCAAGCTCTTAACGCATTAGAAGACGCTCTACTATATATATGGGACTTATTACCGTAGCAGCTTTTAGATAGACTAATTAAGATAATACTAAATAGGATGGTAGTAGTAATTAAAGCATGTGGCTAGCGGATAAAGTACTAACACCACGTTTTTTAATTAGAAATCTATCTATATACTATTTAAAAGCTTCATGCAAAATCTTGAAGCGGTATAGCATCTAGTTGTAGAAATATCTATACTGCAACTAGTGGTAGTCTCTTATTAATAGTACGGGCGGCTCTATAGTAGCGAGAACTCTTATAGTAAAAGTATAACGTAACTTACTATATAACATGCCACACTACGTAATATACTACTATTACCACTAGGGATTCGTGTTTTAATACCTTTTAATTAACCACAACGCCTTAGTATTTTAGCTTAATAATATAGAGATTAGTAGAACAATATATGCGCTTTAATTTCTAGTTATAATAACATAGAAATATAAGGTGGTTATAATGCTATATTATACAGAGCTTTCAATCTTCTCCGTATAGATAACTCTATCTCTAAGCGCTCGGTTTCGCAGCTATATAATCGCATGTAAATACATGTGATAAAATAGCCTAATCTTAATCTTACTTTACTAGATTAAGAATAGTAGAATAATAGTTAGCAACCTCCACCTCCGGCTGCTAGCTACTATTAAGATAGACCTCTATCTAGTCTTATAGTTAATCTCCTACTACTATTTATTAGCCTCTAATCCTAATTAGTTAATATTAAGCTCTATAAGAACTCTATCCTTACTAGAAAGGTGTTAGCTATTTATTTTCAGCTAGCACTATGCTTAATACTTAGTATTTAGCCTCTATTAAACGGTGATATCTATATAAGCTTAAGTAGTAGCCTTAAATAAGTGATTAATCTTATCGCGTATAGGTGAATCGAGTAAAAGATTACTAGAGCGTATCGAAGACTATAAGTGCTAGATGCTCTCGTAGGTAGTAGATATTTCTTATAGTATATTAGCGAAAGTTTTTTTAGATCTAAGATCTTAGATCTATTAAGCTTATATCTAGCTTATAAGCCGCTCGCGAGCCGCTTATAAGAATAGTTAATTATCTTATATACTTAGTGTTCTTAGCGTGCTGTACCTATGATTCCGCAAATGGCCCATTTCCATACAAACGTCCAAGCGTTCGCTTATTTTCGCTTAGAATGGGCTCCCATTTCCAACCCTAGTAGTATCTTAGTAATAAGAAAATCACGTGGTGATTATATAGTGGACACGTGATATTAGTAAGCGGCTAGATTTATAGAGAATTAGATTTTAAGCGGTAAGATTACTAATAGATTTTCCCGATCGGGTCTAGTTAAGGTTTTAGAGGGGTAGAAAGTTTTGGATCCACGAGTTCTAAGGAAAAATAAGAAGAGAAGTGGATTATTAAGCTTAGTAAGCTAGCTATATAGATTCTAAGCGGCTCTAAGCGGGAAAACATACTAAAAAAAGTATAGTTTATTATACTAGTTCTAGGCTAGACCCGATTCGGTTATAAGGTATACTAGCTACTTAAAAGCTTTTTCTAGGTATTTCCGCCCCCGTGGAGGAAATAATAAAGTAAAGAAAAGAGATAAAATATAAATAAGAAATAGAAATAGAGAGAAAGTAAGAAATAAAGTAAGGGTAAAGGAGAGAAGTAATAAGAAAGTAAGATATAGAGTAAGGGTAAGAAATAAAAATAGAGTAAAAGAAAGAAATAAAGTAAAGATAAGGAATAGAAATAGAATAAGAAAAAGGGATAAAATAAATATATAAAAAAAGTAAGAAGAGAAAGAAATAAATATAGCGTAAGAAGTAGAAATAAAGTAAAATATAGAAATAGTAATAGAATAAGGAATATAAAAAGAATAAGAATAAAATATATGGTAAAAGAGTAAGAAATAGAAATAGATCAAGAGTGGGATATTAAGTAAGTCTATCCTCGCAGTTGCGGTTAGAGTCAGAGGCGGCATCACGGGAGCTAGGACGACGTTGTATGGCAAACTTGTAGAATACTACACGGCGAATCGTGCTGTGCAGTCAGAATTGGAATATCTGTCGTGGTTATGGCGTGGTGTTGCTGCAAAGTTCAGGAATTCGACGTCGTGTTGATGGGGTGCGCCAAGACCAGGCCAGGAAAACCTCGAACGGGCTTAGCGCCTTAGCAGGTGGACAGAAAAACCTCAATCTGGATAAGCGCCTCCCCTCCCTTCCAAAGGTTTGTTTATCTCTCTCAACTATTCTACCCCGCGAGCGTCTGTATCGCCTGTACGATTACCATTAAACTTTCCTTTCCTTTTCTTATTCCTGCTCTTGTAGACGCACACCGGTTCTCTCTGCTTAGTTATTAGCATCCGCATTATGCCGCTAGAGACGACGAACAAGAAGAAGGGGGTCGCCCAAGGAAATACCACACCACCGAAGAACTTAAGGCAGCAGCAAGCACACATCAAAAGTCGAGCCGCCAGCGACGAAAGGCGCAGCAGCAGGCGGCCAGCTCCTCCGACGGCCTTCAGGTCCAGTTCGATGCTTATTCCATCCTCCAGCAGGCCGGGCCGGAAGGGAATGGGCAGATCACGGCAGCCGAGCGCGGCATCCAGGCGGAAGGGCTTAGCATTCCTGCTGACGAGGAGCAGCGGGACTTTCTCGAGGTAGCTATTAGGTTGCGCTTCCTTTGGCTATAGGATTCTAATCTATAAACTGAACAGGCCTGCAAGGCCCTCTACCGGATGTCTGGAGCTTGAGATGTTTTACTCTCCATCTAACACACTCTCTCTACCATGGTCCTCAATTTCCTTCCTTTATCCCGGCGGCAACCGGGCTAACGATGCCTCTGCGAAACTATCTAGCCCGATCGGATAGCCTCTATTGAAGATGAGCATGAGGATGAGCAGCCGCTGCCAGACATTGCTGCCCTAAGCATCCAAGCTGAAGCCCCAGCACCGCCATCACCGCCAGAGGAGGGCGTTCAGACACGCTCACGGAGCCGTTCTCAGACGGCGAGGCCACGCGAAAGCCCTCAGGCGCCCGAGCCACGCCGACTGCAAGCTGGGGAGTCCGGCACTGTCGAGGATGCGGTAGATATTGCGGCGAAGCTGGCGGAGCAGCTGGTGCGACGATTCCACGGCTGCGAGGCCAGCCACCATGAACGGATGGAGCAGGAGCATGATGTGGATTCAGCCCGGCACATCTCCTTGGAGGACTTCATCTCGCGCCACGAGCTACTGCCGGACACCCTAAATTGCCCTAACATGCTGCCGCAGGGACAGATTTCCGCCTCGGATGCCGAGCAATGGAAACATGCCTTTCTGGGAACCACGCCGGAAGCTCCGGATCGGCCTGCAGAGCTGTGTATCCGTTGCTCCCACCAGGAACAGTCGCCCTGGCCTGCGACGGTCACATATGACATTGACAGCATCATGGGCTTTGCTGGCAGCCTAGCAATGGCCAAGCAGGGGATCCGCTTCAACCCCACCCCGCACGTGGTCTCCAACCTGGCGGCGGATATCCACCTTACCTTCCCTGTTGCAGGGGGCAGGGTGGCCGACCGCGGCAGGTCCCTCTCCATACGGTGCCTCACTATCTCTTTGGCCGGCTGGTGGGTCAGGAAGACATTATGGTTTTTCTATTCTTCCCGCACCTACACGGGCGACGCAGGGCAAACAACTACCTCAGCCAAGAAGTTCTTCGGCGGTGGACGGACAAGGTCCTCCTCCCAGCGATCTACAGCCAGGCGCCAGCATCCACGCTGCAACACTATCCGGCCAGCTACGAGCATGGGAAGCTGGGGAGCAAGGCCAGTCACACCGAATCTCACGCCCGCATAGACAAGACAGGATCACGGCATCAGTACATCCACCATTTCCTTCGGCCAGAGATGCTGGAGGAGGTTTGGGATATCATCACGCATACCGTCGAGGAGGAGGAGGAGGAGGGGCTGCAGGGCTTTCGGGACGTCCAGATCTTCTTCACCGGCAAGAACCTGAAGGTGCTTACCAAGCGACCGACACTGCAGGGCATGTGGGAAGACTTCTTCCTACGATGGGGCCAGGTGATTAACGTGGATCGCCTCGACCCTGACCAAGTGTGGTTGGATGTGGGCAAGGAGGTATGCGCCTCACCATCCTTCCTCTGGTACCAGGACGCCGGGGACCAGCAGGCGGAGACGTATCTATGGCGGCCCTGCTGCCTGGACGCGTACTGGCAGTGGTCGCTGCACGGCTCTCCGGCAAAGCCATCGTTGCGGAGCATCTACCATACGGCCTTGCTACGAGATGCTGTGGGGATGACCATACTCACCGGACGCCGATCGCCTAGCCGTCGGCAGGGCCTTGTCTACAGCCAGTTCTACACCAGCGAGAAGGAGATCTTCGACGCGGCCAAGACGTTCCCGTTCCGCGACGGCGCGCTGGAGAGCCTTGCGCTGGATCCTAAGATCCGGGCGGGATGGCAGCATGCGGGCGGCTCGGAGAACCATCGCACGGAAACGCTGAACAAGTCGTACCTGGGAAGCAAGGGCACGTTGCGCGGCGGGCATCACGGGATCGACGCAGAAGTCGTTTGGCACGCGGGAGGAGCATCGCATGACTTGGACGCTCGCGCGTCGCGTCCGGGATCGGCTGGAGGCTATGGGTGACTGGGACCGTGAGACGACCGTTCCTGTCGAGTATATGCCGTTCTGGCGCCTACCCACGGCGACGTTCTTGGGATTCGTGCGTGCAAATAGCAACAAGTTCACCACTGGCTTTGAATACGTCCGTAGCTTGGGCACGCATGGCTTTATCTCGTGGGAGCATAGCCAGGCGATGATCATGTTCCTACGCCTGTTGAAGTTCAGCATCTCCAGCCACCAGATCCGTCGCGAGATTGCTTTGTGGTGCGACGAGTGGCAGTCCCGCAAGACGGGGAAGCGGCTCCATGGTCTCGGCTTTTCGAGCACAGTAAAGCGGTACGGCTACGGCTGGTTTCTACCGAAGATCGATTGGGAGCGCTTTACCTTCCTGGACGAGCTTCCCGGCCGGAGTCTCTTTGGCAACATCCACATAGTAGAGGCCTTTAAGGTACGCTGGCGCGCGGTCCGAGAGGCCAAGGACGACTTCGTGAAGGTTGAGACGTTGGGAAGATGGCTGCAGCGGTATCGGTCCTCGGCAGACGTCCGTGAGACAGTGTTCCTCCTCATGGTGTGGACCTGCCTGCGTCACTTCCGCAAGGATGTTTTTCGTCGATCCGGGCATCGATCCGGCCAGAATACCGCGCCAGGGCAATCGAGGGCGACTCCACCCTCTGCCAGGCCAACCTAGAGAAGATGCTGATGCCAGAGGACGGGTCTGACGTGCCGCAGTATCGACTAGCTAGTGGCAACAAGATGGCGTACAAGGAGCTGGACGATTTCATCGACTTCCTTTGGGACTTTAACGATGGCGTGGCTCGAAAGCACTGGGACCGAAAGGGGTATCGGGTGCTGCATGAGCGGTGCGTGCGGATTATCAGTGCCTCTTGTGGGATCGAGGCTGGCAAGGCTTTCACCGACCGCATCAAGGAGCTGTTCCCGCTCATCCACTGGATCGTTCCATACCCTAACAACACGGTCTTCTGGCAGCACACGAAGCAGCATGAACGGATGTGGCTGTCAATCCACCAGGCGCGGCTGAACGACATGACGGAGGCTGGAGAGGTTGTGCAATGGCTTGACCTGAACGAGATGCAGGAGGGTGAGCTCTGGGAGATTGGTCGAACGGAGCGGGCGGTGATGCGGGCGATCCCCGAAGAGCCGTCGCGGTTTTTAAGCCAGACTATGGAGGACATAAAGGCGGGATTGGAAAGAACATGGCAGCGGCACCAGCAGCGTGCAGAAGATAGTAGAACTAGCGATGTAAATAGTATAGGCTAAGGTTCTTGGTGTAATCCCATCCAGGATGACTACTATATCTTATTGAAACCTCTTAGGTCGCCATATCACTAGAGTGTAATTCAAGGCTAGCTTATTGCTTCTAGAGTTATATGTTTATCGAAACTAGAAAAGGTGTTTAGCTAGTACACCTACAGCTTCGTTCTGCAACCCGTATAGTAAGGTAATATAGATATTTAAAGCAGATTAGAAGTTATAGTTATAAAAGACTACTAGCTAAATTAGATAGAAGGTAGAATCCAGTAGAACCTACAAGATAGAATAGAATACATACCAAAAAAGGATTTACAGGAAATATATAATCTAAAGTTTTTTTATTTCTTTCTTTTATGGAAAAGAAAAGCTAGAAAGTAGGAATATAAAGTCATAGAACACTTAAGATTTGTAAATAAAAGCATAGAAGATTAGTAAATAGAAAGATGACAAGAGAAAGAAAGCTCAGGGTTAGGGTTAACATTGTACAAGAAGGAAGGCTAACTAGAAGAAAAAAGGTTAAACTATTTTACATTTAAAGGGAAAGTAAAGTAAGAGAGAGAACGAAGTGTAGAGAGAGAGAGTAAAAGTAAGAGGAAGAGTAGCAAGGCTAAGGTTTAAGTGTTCTGAGAAGTAAAAAAAGGTTTAGAAAGGTTAAAAGTTTGGAGGCTAGAAAAAAGCGGCTAGAGAAGAGACTAGCAGTGAGGAGAGCAAAACTTTAAAAGGGTAGGGGGTTTAGAGGTATAGGTTAAGTATTAGGGGTGGAAAGAAGTCTAGGTGTTTTTAGGAGTTAAAGGGTAAACGGTTGCAGATAGGGGTAAAGAGTTAGGATTTAGTAAAAGAGAGAAGTTTGGTAAAGAGTAGAAGGTTTTTGGAGTACTATAGGGGAGTAAAGTTTAGAGAAGGCTTAAAAGGGAGAAGAGAGAGCAAGCGTAACACTAAAGGGTTAAAGTTAGAGTTGGGGGGTTAGAGGATTGAGAGGGTTAGGGTTGGAGAGAAAAAGGGTAAAAGGGTAAAAGGGTGGAGAAGAAAAGGGTCGTAGAGAGGCTAAAGGGGAGAAGAAGGAGGGGTTGAAAGGGTTTAGGGGGAGGGAGGGCTGTAGGTGTGTTGAGGAGCAGAGGGTAAAGGGGGAGAGTGTAACCGTAACCGTAACCGTAACCGTAACCGTAACCGTAACCGTAACCGTAACCGTAACCGTAACCGTAACCGTAACCGTAACCGTAACCGTAACCGTAACGGGGTGGTGCCAGGGTTAGGGTTAGGGTTAGGGTTAGGGTTAGGGTTAGGGTTAGGGTTAGGGTTAGGGTTAGGGTTAGGGTTAGGGTTAGGGTTAGGGTTAGGGTT